>BSQW01000012.1:29404304-30004304 GCA_030161315.1 Eutrema japonicum | reverse complement strand
CAAATGGATAAAGAAACACTCATTTCAATTTGGTTGTTTGTTGGAAACAAGAGTCAAGGAGAAGAAAACTGAAAGGATTATCTCAACAGTTCTCAAAAATTGGTCTTTTATATCAAACTATGATGCGCATCGGCTTGAAAGGATATGGGTTGTTTGGAGTCCGAAGGTGAGAGTAATCCCATGCTTTAGTCGTGGGCAAATGATCACATGTTCGATATTGTTGGAAGATAAAGAGGATGAATTCTTTTGTTCGTTTATATACGTGTCAAATTTTGTGGAGGAAAGGAAAATTTTGTGGGAGGATATCAAAAATCATCAAAACTCTCCAATGCTGAGAAATAAGCCTTGGGTACTTATGGGGGATTTTAATGAAATACTGCAAGGGGAGGAACATTCAAAGTTCGATACATCTCCATGTATTCCAAATGGGATGCGAGACTTTCAAGAGGTGGCTCAATATTGTTCTCTTATGGATATGACGGCACATGGACCATTGTACACTTGGTGTAATAAAAGAGAGGAGGGGTTAATCTGTAAAAAATTGGATCGCGCCTTAGTTTCAGATGCTTGGTACACTGTATATCCACAGTCCTACTGCGTGTTTGAATCGGAAGGTTGTTCAGATCATATGCGTGGCAGAATACAGATTAAAATGAAGTCTTTAAGGGTAAGACGTCCTTTTAAATTCACAAATGCTATCACTAGCCTACCTGGTTTTTTGCCTTTTGTGGAATCTTTCTGGGCAGGTACTGAAGAGTTGTTCAACTCGACCTCTGCTTTATATCGTTTCTCCAAGAAACTCAAGCTATTAAAGCAAAAAATGAGGGAGTTGAACAAAGAACAGTTTGGTGATTTACAAAAACGAGCGAAATAGGCATATGATATGTTGTGTGAGTGTCAAGAGAAAACAATGTTAAATCCATCACATATTAACATGGAGGAGGAAGCTCGTGCCTACAGAAAGTGGTATTTTTTAGCTGATCTTGAAGAACATTTTTTGAAACAAAAGGCGAAATTGCATTGGTTGGAAGTAGGAGATGGGAATAATCGATATTATCATCAAGCGGTGAAGGCTAGAGAAGTGAGGAAAGCAATTCGCGAAATCCAGAAATCGGATGGGGTAGTTTTGAACACTCAAAAAGAAATAAAATGTGAAGCTGGAAATTACTTTCACGAATTTTTATCTTATAAACCTGAGGAGTATATTGGCGTTAGTACAAAAGTCTTTCATGAGCTCTTGGGGTTTGAATGCGATGAAGTAGATGGGGAGATGCTGAGCAGAATGGTCTCCGATGAGGAAGTGAGAAGTGTTCTATTTGCTATGGCAAAAAATAAATCACCAGGACCTGATGGATACACGTGTGAATTCTTCAAAGCGGCATGGCCAGTGGTTGGAAAGAATTTTGTAGTCGCCATTCGATCCTTCTTCGATAAAGGATTTCTACCGAGAGGTATAAACACAACAATCCTTTCACTTATACCCAAGAAAGAGGAGGCAAAGATGATGAAAGATTACAGGCCTATTTCTTGCTGCAATGTGTTATACAAAGTGATCTCCAAGATACTTGCTAATAGATTGAAAAAGATTCTCCTGAAATTCATTTTCTCTGTCCAATCAGATTTTGTCAAGGATCGCCTACTGATGGAAAATGTTCTTCTCGCATCGGAATTGGTGAAGAATTATCACAAGGACACAGTCTCTGCTCGTTGTGCGGTAAAGATAGATATTGCTAAGTCTTTTGACTCAGTTCAGTGGCACTTTCTTCTATCTACATTGCAGGCTCTGAAAATTCCAGAGAAGTTTATCCATTGGATAATTCTCTGCATTACAACAGCGTCGTTCTCAGTCCAAGTGAATGGCTCGCGGGGTTCTTCAGAAGTGCAAGGGGATTAAGGCAGGGATGTGCTCTCTCACCATACCTCTTTGTGATATGTATGAATGTACTCTCGAAGATGCTGGATAAAGCAGCAGTTGAACGAAAATTTGGATACCATCCATACTGTCACAATCTCAAACTCTCCTATCTCTGCTTTGCTGATGATTCGATGATCTTCTCTGATCGGAAAAAACGATCTGTAGAAGGAATACTTGAGGTGTTTAGAGAATTTACTGAGGTATATGGTCTGGGTATAAGTATGGAGAAATCTACTCTATACATGGCAGGTGTTACTGAAGCTACAAGGGATGAGATTCTCGAGGAATTTCCATTTGAAACGGGTACTCTACATGTACGTTATTTGGGACTTCCCCTTCTGACAAAGAGAATGACAGTTAATGATTATATGCCATTACTGGAGAAAATAAGATCTCGAATTAGTTGCTAGACAGCGAGATATTTATCATTTGCAGGAAGACTCCAATTGATAGCTTCGGTGATACACAACTTGACTAACTTCTGGATGTCTACTTTTCGGCTACCGAAATCATGTATTGAAGAAATCGATAAACTTTGTGCAGCTTTTCTTTGGTCTGGGCCAGAACTTAATACACGGAAGGTGAAGATTGCTTGTCAAGATGTTTTCAAGCCAAAGGATGAGGGTGGTTTAGGTCTGCGCTCACTCACGGTAGTGAACAAAGTAAGCTCTCTCAACCTAATATGGTGTATTCTTTCTTCTAACTCGTCTTTATGGGTTGATTGGATACGTATGAACTTAATTAGGAAGGGATCTTTATGGTCAGTAAAAGAAAGCTCATCACTTGGTTCATGGATGTGGAAAAAGCTACTGAAATACCAAGATCCTGCAGCCTCCTTAACGAAGGTCGAAGTTCATAGTGGAATCTCAACATCATTCTGGTATGATGATTCGTCTCTTCTGGGAAAGCTAATAGTTCATACGGGTTTTCGAGGATGTATTGACCTGGGAATAGACATCCATGCATCTGTTGAAAAGGTCATTAAAACTCATAGAAGGCGTCGACATAGAGTGGAGATCTTGAATGTGATTGAAGATGTAATCTATGCTCAAAAAAACATGAGAGTTTGGAAGGAGCTGATGTGACTCTATGGCGACAGCAGGAGAACAAGTTCAAACCCAGATTTAGTTCGAAGCATACTTGAAATCAAATCCGTGCAGTACAACCGATTTTTGAATGGTCAATGGGTGTATGGTTCTCATATGCGACACCCAAGTACTCGTTTATTACCTGGCTTGCAATTCACAATCAACATTCTACTGGTGATAGAGTTCTAATTTGGAACATTGGAGCGTCTGGTTCTTGTATTTTTTGTGACAACTTATAAACCAGAAATCATATATTCTTCAGTTGCAAGTACGCGGAGGAGATATGGAGAGCACTCACCCGAAACCTGCTTGAAGGGAAGCACACGGTAGATTGGCAACATCCCACTGAGCTTCTCACGGATACGACTTTAACCCCACTCAGACTCTTCCTCTTTAGATATGCATTCCAAGCGACGATTCACTCAATTTGGAGGGAGAGAAATGGAAGATGCCATGGCGAACCCATATGATCGCGCAACGTCTCATTCTTTACCTCGACAAACAAATTTGTAATCGGCTAACCTCAATTCGAAGATTAGGCGATGCAAGATATGAAGAAGGGATGCAAATTTGGTTTGGATCTCGATGAGTTTTCTTTTTTTCAAATCAATTCTTTCTAGTTTCTCGATAGTTTGCTAATTTTTCTTCTTAGGAATTTTTTTAGAAACTCTAAAACAGCACCATTCATTGTAACAAATGTTTTTGATTGAATAAATTTTACATTCAATTCTAAAAAAAAAAATTGAAGCATAAATGAAAGAACAGAAGAATTCATCCTCGTACCCTTCCAACAACATAATACATGTTATTATTTGACTGCTCTTGAATACTAGTGTTACCCAAACTTTATCCTTCCACACTATCTATATACGACCCAATCTATTAAATTCGTAGTTTGATAGAAAGGACCAGTTCTGAAAAACCGAAGACACTAAAGATTGTGCTTCTTACGACGGAATGTTTACTCTCGTCTCCAATAAGCACCCAAACTGAAACGAATTCTCATACACCCAACTTCTTACGACGGAATGTTTACTTGATTTGTTGAAGCCGCGCACATTCCAAAAGAACCCCGACATTAATGAGATTTATTGTTTCGCAGATTTTTACTGACAACACTAGGACGGATATCCTAAATGTTTTGAGTCGAAACTTATGAAACATATTTATGTGACGATTTAGAGGCTCTTGGAAGTGGAAGGCGAGTGCCCTGAACCTCTGGATTCTCCCCTATTTTCTTCCTTTGAGTTTGTAAATCAATTTCAATTTCAATTTCGCCTTCTTCTCTCTCACCCTTCTCTATGACCTCTCTATGCGTTTCTCTATCATCTTTCTCCTCTGATGATAATATGTCAAATCTCGTTGGTGAAGCAATATTTTCCTCCCCGTGCTTCCCATCTGTTTGTCCTTTTGTCTCCCCATTTTTGATAGAGTGACTTTTCCCAACCTCTTTCTGGTTCATTTACTAATTGCTCTCTGTCTATTAAATTCTCCATGTCCTTCTCCTTCATAGTTTCTGCAGATTCGACTATTTCTAGCACGTCTGTTGGTTTTGCCACTTGTACTACATTCCTCTCATCTCCATCTGACATCAACCATCCTTCCTTTGAATGTGTGCTTTCGGCGTCTTTTGACACATTTTCATCATCCTTGTTTGAATTTTTACGCTTAAGAATTTTGATATTCCTCTAATTTTCTACGCAAACATCTGCGACGTTACCCCATTTCTCACATGATGTGCATCTGGAGGGAAACCATGGGTAAGAGCATTCCACTTCAGCCTTCTCGCCCTTCTTTAATTTTAATTGAAATGTTTTTGGGAGCTCCTTCTTCAGGTTCGCTTCAACAAAAACTTTTGTTTCTTCAAACTTCTTACATAACTCTGTGTCTGGATGAAGTCTCTTCGGCTCTCCAACTTTGCTCGCAAGAAAACTCAATCCTTTCCAAGAGTATATTTCATGAGGGATGTTTTTAAGGATTACCCATATCGGCTTGGTTGTGATCTCCGGTTGCGTATCTTCAATAATAGGACTCCACTTAGCCACAACCATTGGAATATAAGCTATATTCCATATACCTCGTCTCAATATCCTTGATCTTACTATTGTGTCTTTGATTCTGAATTTTACTATGCGATCATCGACCACGAAAACATCCACCGAACAGACTTGTCTCCTAAAGGCCAGATTTTGTTGACGATTACATGTATCTTAGCGATATGTGGGGCTACTGATAGAAATCGACCGATTAGAAGATCATCTCAAAGGTGAGCATCTTTAATCACGTTCTATGCGACAACCACTATTCCCGACTCAGCTTCCTCTACACTATAGAAATCAAATTTGCTTAACTTTGGACGATTGTTCACTACATTGACCCATGACTTGCTCACGATATTCCTATCTTGACTTGCGATGATTGGCGTCGATTCACGCACCAGAGTTGGTGAGATGCCGACAGCGGAGCCTCCATAATCCATTGCGTGCGACAGCAGTCTTGAAAACCCTAGTCGCCAAAAAAATCACCCTCTAGAGCAACGTCAGCGTGCGGCAGCAGTATTTAGGGCTCTAATAGACGACAAAAGTCGCTTTAAAAATCCTAATAAATTAATTGCTTATGATAATCGACCATGATACCTAGAGAGTTCTCGATTGCTCAATGTTTCGTTTAATTGTTTACATCCTCGCTTTGCTTACTCGCTTATTTACTTGCTTGCTTTCTTATTCTCTCGCTTAATTTATTTACTTTCTAGCTACAAAAATCGTGACAAACAAACCCCCCCCCCCTTAAAACCGATTAGGTCTAAACATAACTTAGAAATCGACTGCACTCAAATCTATGTGGATTCGATCCCTTAAATACTAATGCGTTTGTTGTGCACTTGCGGCTTTGCTTAAGGGTAAATCTTCTCAAGTCAATTCCCATCACATCAGTTTCGCCGTGGGGCTGGAAAATCTTTCATGGCAATATGGGGTTTGGCCGTGATTGGAGGGGTCGTGGTCATGGCCAGAAGGTGTTTGGTTGTTAGTCAAGATACACTAAACCAGGGACTAAAACGTAAAAACCCATACTGACACATAGTAACTTGGTCATTATGTCACATCATTGTTAGTTTGCTAATCATATTTTCATTTTGTAGTTTCTAGCTAATTGACTCGTTTAAAATTCATCTCAGCCCACATTTATAGTATTATGTTTTTGCACTCGGTTTGTTTTAGGGTGTTTTGCAAGAATTAGCACTTTTAAAATTTTATTTAGTTTTTAATTAGCACTTATTTTATTTTTCATAGTTGTATAGCACTTTTGTTATTATTCATGATAATTTAGTCTCTATACAGTACGGCGTGTACGTCTGTAGACGGTACACGGGTACACAGAGAGGAGTATTTTTGTCATTTACACGCTAAAAAACAAAAACAAAAATGCTAAGATTGTAAATAAAGTTTAACTAAGTGTTAATCTATGCAAATATGTCTTTGTTTTATAGTACCCGGAATGCAAGGTAAGACCATTTACACCAGCAATAAATGCATTTGGGTAGTGTTTCTAAGAACATGATAAAAGAACACTCGGGTTCATTTAGTGGTATTGGTAGATGAAATTTCAAAAACAAAACCAATGTTCCAAAAGATGAGAGTAGTTTGAGAGACAAAGACGAGTCGGAGAGATCATATCAGGATTCAAGGGCCATTCGTGAAGCGTCCTGCGACTTCTCTCCTTTGCAAGAATTGACGATTACTAAAGCTAAACAAAATAATCAGGCGCATCATCCTAAGAAGTTTCCATGGCCTTCATCCTCCGATCAACCTCACTAGGAAGAACAATTTTCTATCTATCGTGGCTCATTTGGATTCCGATCTTCCATCTCGAACCGCTTTCTCTCGCCGCTGCTTCAACCACCTCCACATCTCTTTCCTACCCACTCTTCTATAGCTTAGCCGCGTAACCCAACCCTTGTCGCACAAACACATCTTTTCTTTGGACGAGTCGCACAAGTTTGGGAGAAAACCACGAATCTTCATACCCCGCCGGAACTGGATCCTTTGGCGCACGGCGGGACCATGAATTCGCGGGACCGGATCCTCCGGCGCACGGTGTTACAAAACCGATACGGCGAGGCTTTCTGGGGAAGAGCTCCGGTCGATGAGAAAGATGTGCAAGACATAGACATGAGAAGCGGAGTCGCACAAGTTTGGGAGAAAATTGCGAACCCGAATAGCGTGGATGGTTGCGGTTGCCGGAAGATGTGTTTGTGCAGCAAGGGCTGGATTACATGGCTAAGCTAGAGAAGAGTGGGTGGGAAGGAGATGTGGAGGTGGTTGAAGCAGCGGCGAAGAGGAGTGGCGGCGCGATGAGAAACGTGCGGTGAGAGAAGTCGGTTCGGGATGGAAGATCAGAATCAGAATGAGCCACGATGGATAGAGAATTTTTCTTTCTTGTGAGTTTGATCGGAAGATGAAGGCCATGAGAATGGTGACGGTACCGGATTCCTTCGTTGGTTACACTATTCCGATTATGATAACCATATATTTTGTATAGTTAAAGATGTATTTATATATTTCATGTAATTAAAGATGCATTTATTTTGTACATGTAGTTAGCGACATAACCACTGATAGTTCGTACATGTCACCATGGTAACTATATACTTCGTGTAGTTATAGATGCATTTATATAGTTTGCATGTGTGATTATGTGATATGATATACTTCGTGTAGATGAGTTTCCTATATTAAACAGGAAACGTTTCAAACACATCTCTATCTCCATAAGTTATTTATTTATTTTCTATTACAACTACACGAGCTTGCTTCCTTCCACAAAGTTGCATTCTTTATGATAAACCATGCTCACTATTTACATATCTAAGAACCTGAATATCATACCTGATGTCCTTCTAGCTAATCAAAGCTAGAAGGTATTTCAAAGTATGTATCAAATGGATTAGCCAGCTTCGCAAGAGGTTCATGTATCCCCTGAAACTAAATTACTATGATCCTTCTTGCGGAATAATCCCAAGAATCTATATAGAGACGAAATTCATATGCCTTTTGTTTATTATTATTACTTGTTTTAGAAAAAGTATCTTACATGATCATCATCATCATCAGCCGATGAGGATAACATTCCAACATACAAATAACATATTTTAAAAAGCTAGATTCTACTCTTTTTGAAAACAAGTTATTCTATTCATCTTCAGAAACTTCCGACGGATCGGTCTCGACTTCACTATCAGATGACTCAGAAAGAAACTCTTGACGAAGTTGCGCCTCCACTTCACAAACGTGTCGCAGAACATGACGCTCTCTATCACCAGCGTGAAAACCTTTGAGGAGAAGTTTGGCCTTTATTTTTTCACGAATTCTTTCGAAGAACAACTATGTCACTTCTCTAGCACTCATAGATTTGCAGTAGACCCTAATGGAAAGTGTGAATTCCCAATGGAACTCAAGCACAATCTGGTCTCCTTGCGTGACACGGTTTGGTTCCTCGCTATTGCGAGATATAACTCTGTCTTGTCTAGGTAAGCTTTGGGGACTCTTGCGAGGCATGCCCCTTCGAACCACTTGCTGCGTAGACTGGACCGGAACCCAATCAAACGCACAAGGTGGTTGTTCAAAAACCATGGACTGCCTAGTCGAGGCACATCATTAACCTCACGATGTGGGGGCTCCGGAACTACCCTCTTGGTAACGTCCGGACCACATCCAGTTGGCCAGTCTCGCCTGACGGCACCCCTTGACTGGTTCAAGATCCAAGTGCGGGACTTAAACGGCTGCATCGTCAGAGGAAGAACCCTCTTACGTGCAGTTTCTCGTATCCTGAACCTGGGCCTCGGGATACAGAAAAGAAATAGACAAAGAGCAACTATTAGATCGGAAGATTAGTATATTGCAGTTGTGTGCGGTTTGAAAAAAATTCAGGAAAACAATTTCGCAACCACGATAATAAAAAATTTTGGCGTGATCCTCCATGTCGGAACTAGAGTGATCGATCCTAGGCTCTGATACCAAGTTGTAATATCCCTATCCTGGCTTCTCGAAGGAACCGGTGAAGTCGGGCATGTTAGGTTGGCAGACTAAACCATGTGGGTTGAGTCCCCCGGTTTGGTCCCTCGATAAGTCCTCCAAGATCGCCAGAATATGCACAACACAACAACACAGTATACATACACTTCCGTCCATCCTAACATGTACATATAAAGGGAAAAAAGAGGGGTAAGTAATGGGGATTACTCAGTGAGGATGAGCTTTAGGGAGGTTCACAGTCACCTTTAGACATTACGCGAGTCTAGTCCTAAAACAAGCACAAGCAAAGGTCGATTACACCACACACAAACACTTAATTTTCCACCAAATCACACAACACACCTGGTCCGCGACCACCACGAGCTCGAAGCTCAACCACACCGAATGTAATCCGTGTTCCGAAGACACCTCACCGAGGTTCGCCATAACCTCCCGATCGATGATGAGAACTAACTTTCACTCCAAGCCCAGCCCCAAACACACAACTCTGTACCACGAGCTCTCCTAGCCTCGTGACAGACACCTAGCAGTTCTAATAGATCAAGGTGGATTCAAGCAATACCATATTAGATCCTTCCACATAGACCACTAGGTTCAAGACTCACAAAGAATACTGACACCAAGTTGTAACAAAATGGAATGATACCAAGTTGTAACAAAATGGCTGACAACGAGTTGTAACAAAATGGCTGACAACGAGTTGTAACCTTCTCAATCATTTTACTAGGCTATCAGGGTTTGATAATCATTAGGTTAAATTTAGGTGCTGTGTGAATCAATCACCATACAATAAACCCTAATAACATATATAAAGATATATGGTTGTATATATACATATTATAGGATTTTGGAAATCAACAATGAACACGCAGCGAATCAGATAGTTCGTTTTGTGGAAGCTATGGTTTAAGAAGACACTAGTCAAAAACGGTGAAAACGCGCTTTGAAAAAAGATAGGGGCAACGATTCCTCACCTTCGCACATATTCGGAACTCAAAGGAAGAAGAGACAAATATAGAGGATCAAGTCCAAAGAGCCGATGGATGGTTGACTCAATTTCCTCTCGCGGTGGTCTTAAGGAGGAGCAACAGAGTACAAAGGAGAGATCCTCGTCATCAAAGGCTGACGGACTCCTCAACGGTGAAGATGGTGATTCATCAAGATGATCCACGAGTGACGCTAGCCTCTCAGAGTCCAAAGGAGGAACATCTAAGAGACGAGCGATCTCTCGATTCATCTCATCAGGAAATGGAATCCTCACCGATGAATAAGGATTTGGAGCGAACCCGAGGCTGAACACAGAGGGAGTGTTCGGCGCGGCCACACCATCATCGGAGTCCGAGGAGGAGCTTGGAGGAGGTGGTGGGACTCCGATGATGGTGTGGCCGCGGAGAGGACATCTCACAGTGAGGAGAGAGAAAATGACACAAATGAGAGATAGAGAGAGAAGTTTGAGTTTTGTAGTGATGAGAGAACAAGAGGTATTAGACAGGTATTTATATGAAAACCCGAGACTTGGGAAAAAATGAAAATAAGTAGTTATCTTCCTTAAAGAAAGAGAAAAAGTAAAAGAAAATAAAGATTTGAATTTATATAAAATGGAAAATACAATATTCTAAATGAGAACGAATAAAAAGAAATATTTAGTCTCAAGAATATTTTGAAATGATAAAGAAATCAACTTAAACATGTAATTTAATGAACCGGAAATATACCAATCATGAGAGCCATGATAGTGATGTTACAAAAACGGAGAAGACGAAGAAGAGAGAGCGCGGAGAGAATAAGAGAGGAGAGAGAAAAAGCTTTTTTGGTAATGTGGGTTATTCAGTAGTTTAGTGATTCTATCACATCAATGTTATTTTGCTAATTATATCTTTGTTTTTTATTTTCTAGATAACTGATTTATGTTTATTTTATACTAGATTAGAGTCCGCGTGATACGCAGAAAAATAGTAAAGTATTTAAAATTTAAAATTGATAATCCATGTAATTGTGATCATAGAATTAGATTCTAAATTAAAATCCCATTAAGTTATCCACAAATAATGTTTTATGATTCGCAATTAAAAAGCTAGAAATTGATCCATATCTATATATATAAAGTTAGTTTTTCTCTCTTCTCATAAAGACACCTCATCTTTTACATCATTGCCACATCATATTTTTTTTAGAGAAATTGATCAAAATAGCACTTTTTGAAAACTTTCTGACCAAACTAACACCCTAATAAAAAAAGCCCCATTTTTAGTATTCATTAAAGAAGCAAAAGACTATTTTACCCATAATATCATTCTGAGAATTAATAAAATAAAAAACAATTTCTCACACACCGAACAACGATCATCATCGCCGGTGATCTGTTTCGATCATTTTTTCAATCCAAAGAGTCATCAATCACGACGACGTTTTACCGGACGGGACTTTCGTTCCGGCGGAATCTTCTGTGAGCTATTCGATTTACGCGGCGGGGAGGATGAAATCGACTTGGGGAGAAGATTGTCTGGAATTTAAGCCGGAGAGATGGATTTCTCTGATCGACGACGAAAAATTTATCAATCACGATGAATTCCAGACCCAAAATAGACGTCTCACGTTGGAATATTTGCCAACAGACTCTCTTTCTTCATCACATTCACAGCTCAGCCTGACCCAACTCTCAGGCTGTTCTCTCTTTCCATTTAATCGAAGACTTTAAAGCGATTCTCAAACTCAAATCTTTCGATCCGGTGAGATCTCTTCCAAAGGTAATGCCTTCAATTTCTTAATTTTCTCTCGATTGGATGTGATGCATGTCCTTGTCATTTGAATTATGCTGCTTAATCGGCTTTTGATTCAATTTTTGCGGATCAAGTTCTGGGGATGTGGGTTTTCATTCATTGATCTATGTGATTGATGCGACGACTTATTAGTGTTCATCGATTACGATTAATCTTGAAAATGATGACTTTTGTTCCCTTAATTCTTTTTTCCCGATCTGGGTTTAAGCTAGGGTAATGATGTGATACAACATTTTACAGTTGTTGTGTTGGGATGAGCTGATGTTGTATGATTAAGCAACTGAAATTTTGGCAAAGGTCTTTGTTTTGTCTGATTTATTAGTGCTTTATTGTTGTATCATTTTGATCTGTTGTGTTGTGGATCTGAATTCATTGCCCGTTTTCTCTCTCTAATTGTTGTATTGCTTTCTTGTTTTGTTTCTATCGCATCTTCTGTCTGATAGAGAAGTAGAGAAAGAAGAAGAAGAAGATTGTGAGCATGAAGAAGTAGAAGAAGATGGCATGTGTTATGTATGTCAAAGCACAGATGGTGATCCATCAAATCCAATCGTGTTCTGTGATGGGTGTGATTTAATGGTTCATGCTTCATGTTATGGGAACCCTCTTGTTAAGGCTATACTAGAAGGTGATTGGTTTTGCAGACAGTGTATTGCATGGAAGAACAGGGAAAACATATTCTCTTGCTGCTTGTGTACAAACAAAGGTGGAGCGATGAAACCCACCAAGGATTCAAATGATGAAAAAGTATTGACAAGAAAACAGAAAAAGGCCAAACAGAAAAAGTATTGACAAGAAAACCCAACAGGAAATATCGTTTTTTATATAGTTTTCTGTTTTTGTTCATTTTGGAAGACTTTCCGAAATACGTTATATATGTTCCTAAATACGTTTCATTTTCAAGAAATGATCAGTTTTCATCATTTGAATATGTCTTTATTTCTTTGTGTAGACAAAACAACAACACATTTGTTCTGATGCTTCATTTACGCATGGAAATCAACAGGAAATATCGTTTTCTTTTTTGTTCATTAAGGAAGTCTTTCCAAAATACATTATATATGTTCCTAAATACGATTCATTTTCAAGAAAGGATCATTTTTCATCATTTGTTCATTTAGGAAGTCTTTCCGAAATACGTTATATATGTTCCTAAATACGATTCATTTTCAAGAAAGTATCATTTTTCATCATTTGTTTATTTAGGAAGTCTTTCTGAAATACGTTATATATGTTCCTAAATGAAAATCAAGATAATAAAGATGCATATTGCATAAAACTACAATATTACTATTTTTTGTTCATTGGGAAGACTTTTTTTATATAGTTTTCTGTTTTTGTTCATTTCGTAAGACTTTCCAAAATAAGTTATATATGTTCCTAAATACGTTTCATTTTCAAGAAAGGATCAGTTTTCATCATTTGTATCTTTCTTTATTTCTTTGTGTATTTAAAACATCAACACATTTATTCTGATGCTTCATTTACGCATGGAAATCAAACGGAAATATCTTTTTTTTTTTATAGTTTTATGTTTTTGTTCATTTCGGAAGACTTTCCGAAATACGTTATATATGTTCCTAAATACGTTTCATTTTCAAGAAAGGATCAGTTTTCATCATTTGAATATTTCATTATTTTTTGTGTAGACAAAACAACAACACATTTGTTCTGGTGCTTCATTTAGGCATAGAAATCAATGGGAAATATCGTTTTCATCATTTGTTCATTTAGGAAGTCTTTCCGAAATACGTTATATATGTTCCTAAATACGATTCATTTTCAAGAAAGGATCATTTTTCATCATTTGTTCATTTAGGAAGTCTTTCCGAAATACGTTATATATGTTCCTAAATGGAAATCAAGATAATAAAGATGCATATTGCATAAAACTACAATATTACTATTTTTTTGTTCATTGGGAAGACATTTTTTTTATATATAGTTTTCTGTTTTTGTTCATTTCGGAAGACTTTCCGAAATAAGTTATATATGTTCCTAAATACGTTTCATTTTCAAGAAAGGATCAGTTTTCATCATTTGTATCTTTCTTTATTTCTTTTTGCTGGCTGATCCTAAATCCCTTTTTGCAGTCTGTTACATTCTATTTAACTATAGTGTGAAAGTTAATATTCACTAACTTAGTTGAGACTAAGATGTCTCTCCATTCCACTATCATTGGTGATGGATTTGTTGACTAATTCTAACTGGTGCGTCTTACTCTTTAAAATTGACATTTTTTGAAACAGAAATTTTGCTTCATTTATTGGATTTGTTCATTTATTGGTGATGGATTTGTTCATTTATTGGATTCATTTTGCTAAATTGGAAACTTGTTCAATCGGATAAACGAGTTTTGAATCATGTTTTCTATCAATTTGAGATTCACATTAGTTGATTTCCTGATGCATCACAACACATTCTTGTAGGCTTCTTTTGGTGACAATTTCTTGATTTTTGCAACAAAAAGGCCGTTGGTTGCTAAGGTGGAAGGGTCGAAACACACTGTTTTTGGAGTGCGGCCACTTGTACACGGCCAATCCTTGGCCATTTCAATCTCTTGTAGCTCTGCATCACCCCATTTTTCTGTTAGTTCTTTTTATCTCACACTAGTCCATAAGTAAAAGAACAACAAATCCAAGACTCAAAACAAAACTTTGACCCCAAAAAGTTGGATTCTTATTGACGATAATACACACACACTAAATTGTTGTTATTTTTTTACTTTATATGTACCTGCAGAGGAATTTTAAGCAAGGAACTGATCCACCAAATCTTCGTTTTGGGCAAGCGTCAAACTGATAGTTACACCACTTAGATCACTGGTTCATGTTAAAAGATAAAAAAAGGTCTAAATAAAACACAGAGCTTATTGTATTTTACCTGCAGGTGTTGTATACAAGAGTGCCCCCTTGTTTCAACAATCTAAATCCATTTCTCAGTAGATTCAACTGCAAACAAAGACCCTAGCAATGATCGCCACAGAGGTAATAGCAAGGACAGATGCATGTGAGACACAAACGGCCTTATGGAATTTACCTGAAGAGCTGACAGGTTTCTATCCGTTCTCTCAGCGTCCAGTACACGGCGTTTCAGCGTTGTCCAACCCCATTGCTCAAATTTCTGGATATGCTTGATTGAACCATCATGTGTGCACTTTGCGTCCACAAGAACCTGCAAAACCACACTTCAGTTCTCTAGTTATGTTACTTCTTTTAAGTGACTGTATCTGCAGATCACAACTTTGTCTTTTGAGACGAAGCTTTCTCTATCAATCTACTAATGATATATAAATGAGATAGCCCCCAAGGCTTACTCCAAACTAAGGCTTACGTCCAATGTTTAATTGAAACAATAGAACAATCTAAGGCAGAGAGTGGAGAAGTTCAATAACTACCAACGCGAGCTATACTCAAGACAAAATCTCAGTTTAGAAATGAAAGGAATTGAAAATCGAATTCGTACTAGGACGCAGAGGTGAGTCTTCCAGAATCTTCTTCACTTCCATAGCTCTCACAGAGCTTTCTTTGCCATGTTCATCGCCTTCCCGAAGTGACGCCAATATGGAAATGAAACGGCAGCGCTTCGAAGATCAGCAACCGAATCAGACAATGGCGTTTGGATTGCGATTGGATTGCGACAGATTTCCAGAGATTCCACCGTGAAGCTGAGTTGCCGGCAATCGACCTCTCGTTTAACGTTCTCCGTCGCAGAGCGAATTGGAAGAGACAGTGTGAGGCGATCTTCTGCAACATTTTTGGGGGAAACTATTGTAGATTCGATTACCGATTAGGGCTCGATAATTTTTTTTGTTCACGTACATTGATAGAGGCGATCCAGCGATGATATCTTGGATGAAAAACTTTTTCGATGAGGTGAATAAACGCTTCAAGTATTTTTTAATCGGAGGAAGGGTTTTTGATCAAGGTTAAATGAGTCATTTTTTATTTAATGAAAGCTATTTTTTGGTACTTTTAAATGATGGTGCTAAATTTGTGAACTTTATGTTTTTTTGTGCTATTTTGTAGAATTACCCTTTTTAATCTTTTTAATTTTAAATTTAATACACAAGTTTTTGATAAAAACTTTAATACACATACTAATTATAAATTTGGTTTTAATATTATGAAAAGAATTTAAAAAGGCATTATTCTTATTCTAAATTATAAACTTATATGAATATAGTTCATTGAAATAATAACAGGTTTAATAAACTTGGTTATCGTAATATATTTCAACTTTTATAAATATTTAATTAGGTTAAGCTGTATCGCAAATATTATAAAAACCTAAAATATCAAACAAATCCTAACAACTAAACAAATAAGTTAATCTGTAACTAAATTCATAAAGCAAAATATAAGTTGGAAAATTTTACATCTAATAAAGAGACAAATAAATAAAATTAAGGTATATTTAAAACAATAATTGCTATTATACATAACTATGAAAAAGAGAATAAGAGCAAAACAATTTTTAAAATAGATTAAAAGTATTTAAACAAAAATATAAATTAAGTTTGAAAATTTAAGATCGTCGTGTTTTGTGATATTATTTTTAACAAAAATAAAAATAAAATGTAACTACAAGAGGAGAAGAAAATAAAAGTTTTGTAAATGCCAAATATATATCATGTGATGTAAATATACTTCAATTCTCATAATAATTACCATCCATTAATTTAATAGTTTTCCCTAAAATTTGAAAAGATATTTATTTAATAAAAGATAAATTGTATAGAATTAATCTTTAAAAAAATTAATTTAATAATTTAGTTTTATCAGTTTATTTTAAATGAAATGTATTAGAGTTTTAAATCAATTTCTTAAAAAATTTAAATTTTAATAAAATAAAATAACTAATTAATTGTTTTTTATGACAAATTTTTGAGATCTGTTAGTTGATTTTAAGTGAGTTATAGGAGAAAAAAAAACAAATCATTTTTATGATTAGTAATTAGTGTTCGAGAATGGAAACAAATATTCATTCAATAAAAGAATAATCGCATGAGTTTACAGAAACTCGAATGACAACTCAGAGTCTATGATGGGTATGTGATTTGAGTGTTTTACCATGTCAATTAGTAACTAAAGTGCACACTACAACAATCATAACAGTCTATCGATGTAGTACTTTAGGATCGAATCCACAGAGATCAAGTGTAACGCTAAAAGAATGCAGAAGGAAAGTAAATCTAAGACGAACGATGGCTGTTTGTGGTTTTATGAGTCAACTAAAACTAAGAATGCGAATAAAATTGGTGTAAATTTGATTGGGGAAAATGCTACGCCTTCAGGTAATTCGCAGGAATCCAAGACTCACTAAACAGACTATCGAATAAGGAATGAAATTAATGACCGTTCTCGAACTCAAACATGAATATCTAGTTAGCCCACTGTTGTGGCACTAACTACTATGCCTAATAGCCTAAGAATCTAAACTGTCGTTTCACCTTAGAATTCTAGGCACGCATTAAAGTTCAGGTTTGATAAGTTCACAAATTGCCTTAGCATCAGCTTTCGTTGGCTAAGGACAATTTGCTCATCAATGTTCTTTCAGGAAATCTAAATCACTTTTAATGGATAAATTAATCCTAAGATCACAAACTAGGTGATCAATCTAGTCTAATCCTTAATCTCAACACTAGATGAAGAATCCTATGTAATTCCTTATTCTAACAGATCTGTTTCAGTGATTCATGAAAATTCTTTGAAACCCTAAAACCCTAATAGGGAGATTACTCAGATATGGAAGCAAAGAAAACACATAGAGAAGAAAATAATTGCATAATAAGATTAGAAAGTAGAAAACAGGGTTCAGAAATCTTCTCCGGTGTGAGTTAGAGATTCGTCTCCCTCAAATATTACAAGTGCAAAGCTAAAAGTTCTCTGATGAAAAAAATAAAGGGTAGCCTTCACACTGGCTGAAAAAACGAATAAATAGGTCTAAAATACGTTTTTCTCAAATCCCAGGCGAAACCGGTCCAAAATAAGAAAAACCGGAATTTCCGTTTTCTTCAATGTCGCTTAACCGGTCGGTACGGAAAAGGATCGATCGATCGAAAAAGCTTATGGTCGATCTTCATAAAAAGGATCGATCTATCTGAAATAGCTTATGTTCTGGTTGTGAAAAAGGATCGATCGATAGATTGGACCCTTTTCGACGCCTTCAGTTCGTTTTCACGTCCTTTCCTTGCTCTTGACGCCTAAAACTCCATCCAAATGTGTTTCGACCTGAAAAGACTTGATACACACTAAAAAGACACGAAAAACACTAAAAAAACTCGAAAAACACTTGAAGACTTGGGTTAGAATGCGTTAAAAATGCAACACATCAGTATGAAATAGTGCATGTCATGATAGTCGAATTGTGGTATCCCAAAATGATAATATTTTCAATCCAACTACTGAGAGGATGAATTGCAATTTTTTAATTTCAAATTTAATAAATAATTTTTTTGATAAAAATTTAATACACATACTAATTATAAATTTGGTTTTAACATTATAAAAAAATTTAAAAAGGCATTATTCGTATTCTAAATTATAAACTTGTATGAATATAGTTCATTGAAATAATAACAGGTTTAATAAACTTGGTTATGCTAATATATTTTAACTTTTATAAATATATAATTAGGTTAAGTTGTAACGCAAATATTATAAAAAAAAACTAAAATATCAAACAAATCCTAACAATTAAACAAATAATTTAATTCGTAACTAAATTGATAAAAAAAAATATAAGTTGACAAATTTAACATCTAATAAAGAGAAAAATAAATAAAATTAAGATATACTTAAAACAATAATTGTAATTATACATAACTATGAAAAAGAGAATAAGAGCAAAAAAATTTAAGAAACAGATTAAAAGTATTTACACGAAAATATAAATTAAGTTTAAATATTTAAGATAGTCGTTTTTGTGATATTATTTTTAACAAAAATAAAAATAAAATGTAACCTCCGATCCATTGGAGTCTCTCAATATAAATTTCTACAATTAAAAGAAAAAAAATAATTAAAGTGGGTTTCTCAAAAAATAGAGATTTGGAATAAAAACTGAAACCCTAGTCGCTTCTGACTTTCCTTTTCCGTATACTGCAAGTTTTTGCCATCCCCGGCCATGGAACCGCCGCCGCCGGCGTCGGGATCTCATGGCGTCACCTGCTCAGTAGCTTCCTCTAACCACAAAGCCTCCAGCCCTGCTTCTCAAGCCTCTTGGTCCGACATCCTTTCTGAAAAATTGTGAAGTCAAAGCCTCTGCATTCGCCTACGGAGGTGGTTGATGGAGTAGTTGTAGCTTTGATCCCTGAAGAAATTTTACTCAATGCACAGCCTCTTTGGTCTAAATTTATTGTGGGATACTTCATTGGTGATGCACCGCACATCGGGAAAGTTCACACTACTGTTAACCGGATTTGGGGTTCCCTTGAGAAGCCTTCCAAGATTGATGCTCAATTTCTTAACTCAAAGACGGTCCACTTCCGTATCGACAATGACCAAATCAGAGCTCGTGTTCTTCGGAGATATTTCTGGCACATCGCTGACATTCCCCTCGTCGTACAAGAATGGAATCCACGTACCTCCACGCTAAAGCCAGACTTATCATCTATGCTGATATGGGTGGATTTCAAGCATGTTCCGGATCACCTCTTCTCGCAAAAGGGTTTGATGTTCCTGGGAGATCTGGTAGGGGAGGCGCAGAAATTGCACCATAATACAGAGAGATGCATTCGCCTCGATGTGGCTCGTGTTCTAGTCGTTGTTAACTTAGAAAAACCTTTACCAGACTGGATATGTCTTCAAGCTGAACCTGAGATATTGATTTCAGTCTCCTACCCGTAGTTGCCGCCTTGGTGTATGCTTTTTCAGAGCTGGGGACACAGAGATTCGGAGTGTGGTCCAATGAGAAAAGGCTCGGCAATCGCTGTGGAGAAAAATGCAGAGCATGTTAGGCAAAGTCCTATCAAAGTTCTGAAATCCAACGCTGAGGGTGTGCAGGAAAGGGATCTATCAGAGGAGCAGGGAAAAGATCGATCAGAGAACCAAATAGAGAAAACACAGTCTACCTCTGCTGCTGTTGAGGAAGCCGTCGTAGTGACTTCTGAGCTTTCAGAAAACAAAGTCAAAAATGCAGAGCCGATTTTCATTGATGCTCTGGATACTAGCAAGGAGGAAGCATGGACAGTGGTTGGAAGTAAAAACTCTCCCGTCAAAGCGGTAAAGGGCAAACCAGCATGTGTTGGGGCTACGAATTCAGAATCAAGTTCACCTACGGGTTTTAAGATTTTAGAGAACATTATTGAGGAAGTCACTGAGAAAGAATAAGGGGAGATTTTGAATAATGGCGATGCAGGGAATTCATCTGAGGAAGAGGATCTTCCGGTCATCTCCTCAAAGGCAAAAAATGGTCCAGGAACTCGGGGACGGAATAAAACACCGAAGAAGCCCATCTTAGCAAAGAAAGACAAACTACTTTTCGCACAAAACAAACCAAAAAGGATTCTGAGAGGAATCACTAATGATTATGACGCCATTCTTTGTGTGGAATACAAGGGGTTTCAACAAAATGTGCAAACACAATGTGGTCAGGTCTTGGATTCGTCAAACAAATCCGTCTTTTGGTTGTCTTCTCGAAACTCGGGTTCAAGAAGAAAAATGTCCTTCTATTATTGATAGTGTCTTTCCGGGCTGGAGTGCTATTACAAATTACGACTACCATCGTTTAGGTAGAATCTGGTTGCTCTAGTCTGACGAAGTTGAAGTCATTCCTTTGTTTAAGAGTCCGCAAGTTATCACGGTCTCGGTTACTAGCTCATCAGGACAAAGTTTTATATGCTCTTGCATTTATGCTTCAAATTTCCGTCGCGAGCGAGAGATTCTGTGGTAAGAACTCAATCGGATTCGGGATTCTTTTGTAGCTGGGGATATCCTTTGGATTGCTTTTGGCGATTTCAACGAAATTTTGGCTTCCAATGAACACTCGAGAGCCCTTGAAACTCTGCCTGGTCAGTCGGATATGCGGGATTTCCAATTTCTGGTATCGGAATGTTAGCTCATGGACTTAGGGTATATGGGTCCTCAATACACGTGGTGGAATCAGAGGGAAATTGATCCTATCGGTTAAAAACTAGATAGAATGCTGGTCAATAGTGCTTGGTGCGCTAAGTATCGCCAATCTTTCGCAAATTTTGAGACGAATGGGATGTCAGACCACGGCAGATGCATAGTCCGGTTGGACAGCAATGTGCCGGAAAAACGTCGCCACTTTCAGTTCTTTAATTTTTTGGTGGATCATCCGAAGTTTCTAGAGACTGCCTACCAAGTCTAGACATATTTGACTCCTCTGTTTCATTCACGATCCGCTCTCCATCATTTTCCCAGAAAACTCAAATCACTAAAGCCGCGTCTTCGAGCACTCAATAAGGACACATATGGAGACATCACAAGGAAAACGAAAGAAGCGTATGACTTTTTATGTGAGAAAAAAATATCTTTTTTCTTTCTCCCACTTCGGAAAACATAGTTGCTGCTTCGGAGGCCTCGGAAAGTTGGAACCATTATGTTGGAATTGAGGAACAATTCTTTGGGCAGAAATCGAGAATCACTTGGTTTCGTTTTGGCGATAAAACCGCCACGTTCTATCATCGTGCAACGCAAACTAGGAAGGCAAAGAACTCTATTAAGCTACCGGTGAATGCTGAAGGTGAGATGTTAACTGAGTTAAGCAATATTAAGAAAGAAGCAGTTAGTCATATTACGAACTTCCTCCAAGCTCAAAGCACACACGTGCTAGTTTTTAAAGAGGAAACTCTCGGAACATTAATCCACCACTGTTGTCCCCAGAGATGGCTGATGTATTGGTTAGCGATGTTACAGAGACAGAAATTAAACAGGCACTTCGGTCAATGCCGTCTAACAAAACTTCAGGTATGGATGGCTTTACGGCATAGTTCTTTGTGGCAGTCTGGCCGGTGATTGGTGCTGATTTTGTCGTTGCAGTCCAATCTTTTTTTCTCTACGGGTTCATGCCGAGTGGAGTTAATGCAACAATGCTATGCCTAATTCCCAAGAAGATTGATGCCCAACACATCTGAAATTATAGACCTATTGCCTGTTGCAACATGATCTATAAGGTCATCTCTAAAATCCTTGCAAATCGCCTCAAATTTGTCCTCCCCGAAGGTATGGTACCCAACCAAAGTGCGTTTATCAAAGGTCGTTTACTCCTGGAAAATGTCCTTTTAGCAACTGAGCTAGTAAAGGACTATCACAAGGATAACATCACTCCTCGGTGTGCACTAAATCTTGATATCGCAAAGGCATTTGACACAATTCGTTGGGACTTTATTCTCACAACTCTCTGAGCGATGAGGTTTCCGGAGATATACGTCATGTGGATACGAAGTTGCATATCGACAGCGGCTTTTTCAGCATGTGTAAATGGGGATCTTGAGGGATTTTTCACTAGCTCTTGTGGACTACGACAAGGTTGCTCTCTCTCACCATATCTATTCGTGATTGCGATAAATGTTCTCTCGCACATGTTGAATAAAGCGGCGAATGCGGGGCTGATTGGATCCCACCCATTGTGCCGGGATCTAAAAGTCACGCATCTCAGCTTTGCGGACGATATGTTGGTCTTTATGGATGGTGCTGTGGATTCTCTCTGAGACGTGATGGAGGTACTAACTGAGTTTGAGCGTGAATCGGTCCTTGCAATTAATGCTACTAAATCTTCATTATTCATGGCTGGTCGCATATCGAGTTCTTTTCCCCAGGCTGCACACGAGCTTGGTTTTTCATTGGAGCAACTTCCCATTTGGTACCTCGGTCTCCCTCTCACTACGTAGAGCATGACCAGATTGGACTATGAACCACTAATAGATAAAATCCGTAGCCGCTTCACTTCCTGGTCTAGTAAGTCTCTATCCTTTGCTGGGCGTCTTCAACTCATTCAATCTGTTATTACCAGTATTACGAATTTTTGGTGCGCTCACTTTCGCCTTCCGAAGCGTTGTTTCGATACGATAGAGAGTATGTGTTCTGCTTTTCTTTGGTCGGAGACTCCACATATCACTACTAGAGCGAAAGTCGCATGGGCAGAGGTTTGCAAACCGAAGAAAGAAGGTGGTTTAGGTATTCGGAAACTACACGATACATCTCGAGATTTTTCCTTGAAACTCATTTGGCGGTTATTTGAAAAGACAAGCTCTCTTTGGGTGGCATGGACTAGACACTATCTGCTTCGCAACTCCTCATTCTGGGATGCTCCAATGAACTCTCACTACAAGAAAACACCCTTTTTGCAACGAACGATATCGTTGTAAAATCTTTGCAAAAGAGGGTTTGAATCGAATTTGCGACGAAAAAGAGATCGTCGTTAACTGATCGTCGCAAACCACAAATCGTCGTAAATTCGTCGGGAAAGTACGAGGGACAAAAATTCGTCGCTAAATCGTCGGTAAATTTTCGTAGTAAAATCGTCGTAAATATTACATTGAAATTACGACGAATATAAATACGTCGTAAAAACGATAGAAATTCGAAGGGAAATATTTCATTGTTAATTCGATGGCAAATAATTGTCGTCGTTAATTCGTTGCTAATCAATCGTCATAAAATCGTTGCTAAATAATCGTCGCAACATCGTTGCTAAATAATCGTCGCAACATCGTTGCTAATAAATCGGCGTACAATCGTTGTAAATTAGCCACGATTTTATGACGATTAATTTAGCAACGAATCAACGAGGATTATTGTTAACCATCGAATTAACGACGATTCTATATATGATTTTTATTATTATTTTTAAAATTTAATTAATTTCGAAATTATAAAATGAAAATTTTTAAAATAATATATAATAATATTTTATTAGAAAAAAAAATATTATAATCTGTTACAAAAAAAAAAACCAAAATTAGAATTCGAAATCCTAAATCTAAACAACTATATCGTAATCGTCAAGATTCACATCGTCTTCGGGACGTCTCGACGAACCGGATGTACCTGACGCTGCCTCTGCCGCTGCCTCTGCCGCTGCCGCTGCATCTGCCTCTGCTCGGAGTCTTCGCTTTTCCCGTAGCATGGCCTGCATTGTCGGGTTCCCTGTTGCCAAGATGTCGAAGAGTTCGTCATTCTGCGTAGCATCCAGTTCAACCCGCTGCTGAAGACTCGCAATCTTCGCCTGATATGCCGTAGACCGAGTAGCCTCGGTCTCAACCCGCTCCTGAAGACTCGTAATCGTGGCACGTAACACGACTGGATCATCTTCTGGCGATCGTCGTCGCGGAGCATATGAAGAAGCAGCTGAGACATCTCGAATAGATCCCATCCCGACAACCTTCCCCTTTCTCTTAGGGGCAACCTATATTTAAATTTACAATTAGAAATTTTTAAAAAATCAAAAACTAAAAATTAATAAGTACTAACTATTCTATATACCTGCTCGAAGATCCGGTCAATATCGGGTGTGGTCAACCCTCCAGACATGACCGACGAACCACCTGGAGATAGCTGTTGAGAGAGCTGTGTCTCTCGTTCGGTGACCTTGGAACTCACCTCATTGAAGATGTGTTCGGCAGTCTCGGAAACAAAGGAACCATCCTTCTTCCGGTGCGTCCGCTCAAAAACCTTGGTCATCGGAGGGAGTACACCTCCGTCTTCGGCGGCCTATAGAAAAAAACTATGTTATTGACGAAATAAATTAAATAAATTAATTAATTTAAATAAATTTAATTACCATCTGTAGACGAACACCCGCAAAAGGTGTTTGCCCAGCTTTATGAGGCAGAGCCTTGGGTTTCCCGTCAGAATCAACGGTGTTGCGGGAAGCCGAACACTTCTCAGCAGTTATGATGGACTTCGGATCCATCCAATACCGCACCAAGCCGTCCCAAACGGCTTTATCCATGTGCAGGGGCTTTGCTAAATCCCCAGAAATCTTCCATGCTTTCTTCCACTCACCAACCACGCCTTGGATACGAAACTTCACCCTCTCGAGAAACAAAGTTTCAACCTCGCCATGAATCGAAAGATCCCAGTGATATTTTTGCTTCATGAGAAACCAAAATAATTAAATATTTTATAAAATTAAATTAAATATATATTTAAATATAATTAAAATAATTATGGGAGAAAAAAATATTTTTTCCATACGTACCGCAAACATCTTGAACCATGTCTCCTTGACGTGTGGAGGAAGCTGGGTAAAATTGGTATGAGGCTCGATAAAATAGGACTTGATGATGTCGGAAACGGTGCGTCCAACTTTGGATTCAACTCCAAACCTGAAACAAAAAATTGTAAAATTTTGAATTGTTAGAAATAAATATAAATATGTAATAATAAATGTAAAAAATATATATTTATATATATTACCATTCTGACCCGTCAGTATGATCCGGATCTAATCTTTTAAGCCTATGACGGCCCGGCTGTGCAAGCAAATCAAGAACCGTCATGTGTGCATATGGGGCCGGGGAATGGCCTCCAGGTTGCGGAATCTGAGGTGGTTGTGGAGGCGGCGGAGCACTCTGTGTTTGCGTCACCGGGACGAAATCCATCTCTGTAGCCTCAGAAGACACGGGCAACCCGGTACCCGAAGCATCACCAATCTCTCTCAAAAACTGAGCGTAATGTGCACGACGCTGGCCCATCTGCATAAAAATGAAAAAAATTTCTATCTATAAACATCGGGCAGTCTGCTATTTTTTCTAATTTGATTCCGTTTCTACCGACCTAAATTGTTCCATTTTTATCTATACTAATTAATTAAAAACATTAAAAAAAAAATTTACCTTTTTCGCAAGGAATTCGCAAGGAAGTTAGGAGGATTTGTTTGTGATTTGTTTGTAATTGAATGAAGAATTCTGAGCGTGTATATATAGGATTAGTTGTCGTCGCTAATTAGCGTCGATTTAGCGACGAATCGTCGCTATATCGAGGCAATCAAACCGTGGCTAATTCATCGCTAACTTTGCAACGATTTTGTGACATTCATACACGCGGGAGTTTAATTGACCGACACGCGGTAAATTTTATGACAATTCGTTGCTAAATCGTCGCAAATTTGCATCGATTTTGTGACATTCATAGTTTGCGACGATTTAGCCACTATTAGTCTCAATTCGTTGCTAAATCGTCGCAACTTTACATTGATTTTGTGACATTCATAGTTTGCGACGATTTAGCCACGATTATTATCAATTCGTTGCTAATTCGTCGCCAATTTGCATCGATTTTGTAACATTTTATTTTGCAACGAATTAGTGAGGATATTTGTAAAATCTGTTTTAGGGTTTAGGGTATAGGTACAAAATTGTAACGTCGATTGCAACATTCCAGAAACAACTTGACATGTTTACTGTAAATCCAAATTCATGAAATTATCAATAAGTTCATCGATATTGAAAAATAAGTAAAACATATAGTTTGCGTATATGTTAGATTATTAATACAATGATTCAGTTTGTGGATATTATTGTGATTAACCGAGTTTTCATTTTCGGACAATTCTCTAAAGTCACGATCAATTTCATTGAAAGATGCTTAATACAATGAGATGGTAATATGTTAGGGTTTAGGGTTTAGGGCAAAGGGTTTAGGGTTTAGGGTTTATGGACGAATCGTGGCTAAATCGTCGCAAATTTGCATCGATTTTGTAACATTCTTATTTTGCGACGATTTAGCCACGATTAGTATTAATTCGTTGCTAAATCGTCGCTAAGTTTGCAACGAATTAGTGAGTATATTTGTAAAATCTGTTTTAGGGTTTAGGGTATAGGTAAAAAATTATAACGTCGATTGCAACATTCCAGAAATAACTTTACTTGTTTACCGTAAATCCAAAATCATGAAATTATCAATAAATTCATCGAGATTGAAAAATAAGTAAAACAGAGAGTTTGCGTACATGTTAAATTATTAATACAATGATTCAGTTTGTGGATATTATTGTGATTGACCGAGTTTTCATTTTTGGACAATTCTCTAAAGTCACGATCAATTTCATTGAAAGATGCATAATACAATGAGATGGTAATATGTTAGGGTTTAGGGCAAAGGGTTAGGGTTTAGGGTTTATGGACAAATCGTGGCTAAATCGTCGCACATTTGCATCGATTTTGTAACATTCTTATTTTGCGACGATTTAGCCACGATTAGTCATAATTAGTTGCTAAATCGTCGCAAATATTACATCGATTTTGTGACAATCACAATTAGCGACGATTTAGCGACGATTCCTTTGAAATCCCCTAAACCCCAAACTAAATCTCATTTCCGATCACCACTCATTTCCCGCCGTTGTTGAGGCAATTAATAAATTACATGACACATAGACACATATGTCTCGTAATTTATTAATTGCCGCACCTACGGCGGAAAATGAATGGAGATCGGAGATGGAATTTAGTTTGGGGTTTAGGGGATTTCATAGAAATCATATCACTTAAATTTCACAATAATTACTCGATCACAATATTATATTAATACATTAAATTCACAATAATTATTAGCTAGCGCGGTCACTCTGATTCATTTTCGGACGAAGAGTAGTACACATCCGTTTCTCGATCATCTGGTTCATCACTTTCTTCGAACTCATCTTCCTCATCTTCTTCATCTGTATCGTCTGGGAGATATTCAACTTGCCTGTTTTGAGGATCTATCAAAAGGATGTCTTCATTTCTCTCATTTAGTTCTGGCATATCAGAGCAATGATCTTGCTGCATTGGTAGTTCCTCATCAACCCCCACAATTCGACCCCTCGTAGAAACTTTTATAACTGATAACCATGAGATACGGGTGGTGCGAACTCGCGGATATGGAACAAAGTTGACTTGTTCTGCTTGTGATTCTAGGATAAATGGCTCATACTTATTGTAACGTCGTGATTGGTTGACATCTACTGCCCCAAATTTGTTTTTACGGACGCCTCGATCAACTGTTGGATCGAACCAGTCGCATTTGAACAGAACGCATTTCAAACCTAAGCAACCAGGGTACTCAACTTCAATTATGTCTTGCAACACTCCATAAAAATCTATTTCGCCCGGCACACATACCCCGTAGTTGGCAGTAGCTCTTTAATTTCCGTATTTGAATGTATGAAATATATATCCGCGTGTGCAATACATGGGTGCACTCGTTATCTTCGATATGGGGCCTTTTATTAACTCATGGAACCAGAGTGGATATGCGGTATCCCCATACTCGACCTATATTATTAATTAATTTAATTAAAAAAGTAATCAAAGTATGTATTAGGTTAATTGTCCAAGTTAGTAATTAATCAGATCACTTAAAATTTTACGTACTTGCGTCTTCAACCACGGGGCAAAATGTTGATCTTTACGCTTGTTGATTTCATCGTCTGAGATTCCTTCAATGACTTCTCGGACTTGTCTAACAAATTCACTGCATACAAAAGTATTTGTAATTGGTATAAAGCTAGCATATATATAATTTAGCCATATATATAAGACGTATGTTTATACACTTACGTCTCAAATTGACTAACGTCTTCGCAATTTAAGAGCATATACGTTTGTGCACTATGATGGTCTTTTTCATTGGCAAACCAAACTGACTTCACTCTTCCACATAATCGACCGATTGAAGAAAAGATATCTGGGACACCTTCATTAGCATATGTTCGGCCTACACCTCCATCATTATATCGCCGTGCTGCCCTTTTCCGTGTGCGAACCTTCAAGCCAAAATAGTACCCCGTGAAGTGAGAAGTTTCTTCTGTTAAACTTCCTGCTACTATTGAGCCTTCAACTTTGGCTAGATTTTTAGCCTTCCGCTTCAAATGTCCCATGAATCGCTCGAATGGGTACATCGATCGATACTGCACAGGTCCCCCAAGTTCTGCTTCGTGAGGTAGATGAATAGGTAGATGTTCCATAACATCAAAAAAGGCTGGGGAAAATATTTTCTCCATGTTGCACAACAAAATAGGAATACTAGCATCAAGTTGTGCAATAACATCTTCTGACAAAGTACGGGTACAAAGATCCCGAAAAGACCCTCCAATGCCTATAATAACAATCACATGATATATAAGGTAATAATGTTAATTTTCCATTTCATATATATATATATATATATATATATATATATATATATATATATTAATTATATAAAATCTTAAATTCGCAATTAATATGTGATTAGTTTAAATTTATATACCTGCAATTGCTTCGTGTACATTTCCTGGTAGAAGTTCAGCAAATGCAAAAGGAAGTAGTCGTTGCATAAAGATGTGACAGTCATGACTCTTCATCCCGGAAAACTTTTGGCCATTCTCAACACATTTAGCTAAATTAGATACGTACCCGTCCGGGAACTTCACATTAGATGTCGCCCATTTGAAAAAAGCTGACTTTTCTTCCGCACCCACTCGAAATATGGGGACAGGTGCTTTCCCATTGCTTGTAATATGTAACTCATTCCGACAACAAAGATCAGGCAAGTCTAACATTGACTTACCGCTATCTTTAGTCCTTCCACGCACGTTTAACAATGTATGCATGATGTTATCAAACAAGTTTTTATCAATGTGCATGACATCCAAATTATGTCTAAGCAAATGATCCTTCCAATACGGAAGCTTCCAGAATATGCTTTTCTTATGCCAATTGTGATGCTCCCCATATCCATCCGGCATATTAGCTGGAGTGTGCCAATTTCCACCACGATTGACTGTTTCCAATGCACCATAATGATCAATTTATGCTTCTAGATCTTCCCGGAAATATAAACAGGAGGAGGAACACGAACAGTTTTGTTCTTTCTAAACAACCGCTTATTTCTTCGATATGCATGATGAATCGGTAGAAATCGGCGGTGACAATCAAACCAACTTGTTTTCCGACCATGTTTCAATTGAAACGCATCTGTCCGATTGAGACAATATGGACAAGACAATCGCCCATGCGTAGTCCAACCTGATAACATCCCGTAAGAAGGGAAGTCGCTTATTGTCCACATAAGCACCGCACGCATTGTAAATTTTTTTTTCCTTGCAAAATCATATGTCCGAACCCCGGTATACCACAACTGCTCCAATTCCTCTATTAGAGGCTGCAAAAACACATCAAGGGAACGCTTCGGATGCTTCGGACCTGGTACTAAAATACTCAAGAATAAAAATTCCCTTTGCATGCACATATCTGGGGGAAGGTTGTAAGGCGTTAGGATTACTGGCCATAAAGAATATTGCCTACCAGACATACCAAATGGACTAAATCCATCTATGCAAAGACCAAGATACACATTACGTTTCTCTCCTAGCAAAGTCTGGATGTACCGTCTTAAAGTGTTTCCACACTTTTGCATCTGAAGGATGAGTAACCTCCTCATCTGTTTGCAAATGATCTGCATGCCATCTCATCGATGCAGCTGTCCTCTCAGACTGATACATTCTTTTTAATCTATCAGTTATAGGAAGGTACCACATCCGCTGGAACGGTACCTTACTCCGACCAGTACCTTGCGGCTTATTTCTTGGCTTATGGCAAAATCGACATTCCTGCAACTTATCATCATCTTTCCAAAAAAGCATGCAATTGTCAACACAGACATCTATCATCTCAGAAGGCAACCCAAGTCTATAAACCAGCTTCTGTATCTCATAGTAAGTTTCAGCAGCTAAATTGTCCTCTGACAAATACTCTTTAATCAAATCAGCCCAATCATCCATGCAAACCTCAGCTAAGTTATGATCAGTTTTAATAGTCATCATCCTAGCCGCCAACGACAATTTAGAATGTCCTTCTCTACATCCATCGTAGAGTGGCTGATTTGCAGTTGCTAGCATATCATAAAAAAAATTTGCATCTAGATTGGGTTCCTCATCATGATGATCATGTGCAAATGTACTTACGATTTCATGAAATGCAACCGTAAACATGTCATGAATCCTATCATTATCTTCACCATGCTGCTCCGCATGATCATCAAATTGATTAAAATTATTTGACTCATCAAAATTCAATGCTTGATAATTGCTACTACTACTAGCTGCATTTCCCCCATGACCCTCTCCATAATAATACCATATATAGTAATGCGGCATAAACCCTCTATTTAATATATGCGACCACACCTTCGAGATAATGATAAATTTCCTATTCAAGCATCTGGCACAAGGACAGTACATCTTACCACTGATAATCGTATTATGTATACTTCCTGCCTGATGCATGAATCCCTCCACCCCATCACTGAACTCCTTTGTTAGCGATCCCTCTGAATCAAGACGATTATACATCCATCTTCTAATTTCGTATATTGACATTTTTTGTTGGTCTAGAAAGAAGTAAATGTTTTTGATTATGAAATTTTTATTATGAAGTTGGCCACTATATATAGATTTTTATTTTCATTACCATCGAATTACCTACGATTTTACATCGATTTCACATCGATTTTACAACGAATCTAAAAATGTTTACATCGACTTTACAACGACATTAAACATGTTTACCTAACCGAACACCGTGAACTTAAAACGTGCTCACCTAACTGATTAATCGTTGGGAAATCGATGTAAAGTTCAAATTATAATAATCATTGCTAATTCGTGGGTAATTTTACGACGATATTACAACGTTTTATACAAACCTCGGTAAATCGTCGCTAAGTTACAACGATTTTACGACGATTTTGATAATCGTCGTAATATCGTTGGTAATCATTGTAAAATCGTCTCTAATTAGCGACGATTTTACAACGAAAATTTTCGTCCCAATTTTGTGACGATTTTACGACGTCTTTAAGAATCGTCGTAAAGTCGTCGCAAAAACGATTGCAATTTGAAACGAAATAAAATCGTCGCAAAAAATCGTTGCAAAATGCCTGTTTTCCTGTAGTGTCTAGAGGATCTTGGATATGGAAAAAGTTGCTTAAGCTGCGACCTCTAGCCTCAAAAAAATTTTGGCATGAAATACGAGATGGTGAATCCACTTTTTTTTGGTTCGACAACTGGCTTAACAGGGGCAGACTCATTGATATAGATGGGGAGGCAGGGACCAGAAATTTGGGTATTCCTCATCACGCGGTTGTCGCAGCTACAGTATGGGATCATCAATGGGCCCTCCGTCGATGTCGTCACTTGAGTCTTCGCGATTTGAGGGAGCGTATTGTGTCTTCTCCGGTTCCGGCGGCTTCGTCTGGATCAGATGTGGTATTATGGCGTCACAATCACCAGGAGTTTAAAGCTCATTTCTCAACGAAAGCAACTTGGGAGCAGCTTAGAGAAACATGTCAGATGGTGTGGTGGAGTAATCTGGTCTGGTTCCCTCAATCAACCCCTTGATATGGCTTTATCACTTGGTTAGCGCTGCGGGACAAACTAGTGACCGGAGATAAGATGCGACAGTGGGGACATCCTCAGCCGTGTCTGCTCTGCGGGGAATTAAACGAGACGAGAGATCATTTGCTCTTCGCCTGTCCGTACTCGTACACAATCTGGAATTGGCTGTGTTCAAGTCTTCTTCAAAACAGAACGAACCCAGATTGGGTAATCACCGCAAGAACAGTATCGAGAAGCAGGGAAAACAAGATGGATTACACGCTGGCCCGCCTAGCTTTCCAAGCTTCAATATATCGAATTTGGCAGGAAACAAATGGTCGTCGCCACCACCGTACCTCTCGTTCTGCCCTCCAGCTCACGCATATGATTGACAAGGACATATGCTTCCGCCTACGGTCCCTCTTCCCATCCATGAACGTGGACAATATAGACATCTTTTCTCGATGGCGTGAAGTCCGAGCTCTCCTAACTCAAACGAGATAGTCACTCTCATCCTTCGATACATTCTAAATCAAAAATTTAAAGTTATGTTGCTCTGTTTTCTCGACTTTTCATTGTTCTGAACTATTGTACATATTTATTTTGTTGATCAATCAATATAACATTTCAACAAAAAAAAAATTAACTACAAGACGAGAAGAAAATAAAAGCTTTGTAAATGTAAAATATATATCATCTGATGTAAATATACTTCAATTCTCATAATAATTACCATCCATTAATACAATAGTTTTTCCTATAATTTAAAAATATATTTAATTAATAAAAGATAGATTATATAGAATTAATCTAAAAAAGCTTTAATTTAATAACTTAGTTTTATCAGTTTATTTATATAGTTTAGAAAAACTATAGACTTTATTTATAAATTATGAATTAGATTTTTTCTAAATAAAATCAAACAAATATTATGATTTCAAACAATCATTAAGGATTAGTTCCAAATGAAATGTATAAGAGTTTTAAATCAATTTCTTAAAACATTTAAATTTTAATAAAATAAAATGACTAATTAATCGTTTTTTATGACAAATTTGTGGAATCTGTTAATTGATTTTAAGTGAGTTATAGGAAAAAAAAATTATTTTTATGGTTAGTAATTAGTGTTCGAGAATGGAAACAAAGATTCATTCAATAATATAATACTCGCATGAATTTACATAAACTCGAATGATAACTCAGAATCTTTGATTGGTATGCAATAATGCATGTCATGATAGTCGAACTGTGGTATCCCAAAATGATAATATTTTCAAGCCAACTATTGAGAGGATGAATGGTTGAGGTCCTAACGAAAATTCTCTAATGTTCAAGTAAGAAAAGAGATATCGAAATTCGATAAAGGTAAAACGAGAGAAAGATAGTGAATATTATATTTAAATCATATCAAAATGTGGTATATGGTTCAATTTGCAGTGTTGGAGGGAGAGAGAGAGAGAGAGAGATTATGAGTGCATCGCGGAAACACGTCAGATGTTTCCAGAATGAGATTAATGTCAAATGAATATACATTTGATCCATATTTGAGAATAGTGAAATATATGTATCAATTATTCTCTAATGTGGATTTGAAACCCTTAGAGCTTCTAAATAATTTTCCACTGTGTGAAATATATGGATTTTAAAATAATTTGACTGATATAGATATATATATATATACCGAATTTGGTGATTAGTTTTTGTTGTACTTAGTTATGACTTATGAGCATTATATGTCAAAGTGTAGAATGTTTCGGTGGATATGACTTTACGCCGATAACTCCAATAAGGTTGAGTATTTTTTATGTGTGTTTCATCTATTTTATAACTACATAAAAACAATGATATAAAATATCGCGCAAAGCGCGGGTAACCCATCAGTTATCCATAAACCTGATAAACAATCCATCTAAATAAATGATAGGGTTCAAGAAACATAATTTTTTATTATATTGTACTTTCTGTTTTTTTCTCTAACTTTATTTTTTCTATTTTAATAATTTCCATTTAAATAAACCTAATTCATTTTTTCTTTTCTGAAATAAAAAAATATAGAAAAATTTATATTATTATATTGACATATGTTACAATCAAAAATAATAATGAAACATGTCACGGTCTGCTGAGTTATAATTATCATACTAGGACTTAACCCGCATTATAATTAGCGCGGGGTAATTTTTTTATAAGAAATTGTGTTGAAATTTTAAAAAAATTAGTTTTATTTGAATTTTATAATATGTCTAACTCATGATTATAGATAGAGTTGTCAAACGGAATAATTTATTTATTTAACCCGTTTTGCAGATGACTAACCCGTAAAACCTATAATCTTGAAAACATAACTCTATTATGCACCGTTTAATGACTATAGTTTTGTGGTTAGTTCATGAACTCTTAAAAATGACTATAGTTTTGTGGTTAGTTCACGAACTCTTAAGAAATTTAATTTTCTTGTGTCTAATTTTTTATAAAATTAGTAATATATTTTTCAACTTTTATTTTGATATAAATTCAAATAAAATATAATAAACTATAGTAAATAATATATCAAGTTTTTGAATATAAATAGATTGATTATTATTTAAAAATATAGTAGATAATATCTTAAATGCAGAATAAATACTTTTCATATTTTTATCACTAATTGTAAAAGACAATTATATATTTTCCTATATCAATTATTTTTTGATATTTGTAATGGCATTTCATGTAATAACTTACAAAACAAAGTTCATTTTCAAAAATGTATTCTTAAATAATATTATAAAGATATTTGTAATGGTATTTCATGTAATAACTTATAAAACAAAATTCATTTTTAAAAATGTATTCTTAAATAATATTATAGAGATGTGTCACATTCATGTTGAGAGATTCTACTTTATATAATAAGATATATGATATATATATAGAAAACTAGTATGTATATAATGTATATATGTAGATATACACACATGTGAGAAGATCAAGCCCATCCTAATTTGGAATTGGATTCGCTTAAGCCCATGTAAAACCATATATAGGAAGTCAAAATGGTCAAAACCTAATTGAATAATTTCTATAAGCATGTCTATATATGTCTGAATTCTTCTGGGAGAAAGAAGAAACTCATCCACGTGAGACAACTCAACAAAATACGATTCGTCGATGACAGATTCGAAAAGGACTTTTGATGGTACTAGTATACTATGTCTAATCTAATTTGTGTGAGCTTGGATACCAATAGAATCAAATATTTAAATTGCTCATCGACCTCAAATATGTTTGATTCATTCTAGTAACCCATGTATATTTAAAAAATGTGTTCTAGGGTTATTTTAGTATATGCACGAATCATGAAAAAAGTGGTTTTATAAACTGTTATAAACCTGTTCGAATCTCAGGTTCTGAGATTATATTATCTTTTTAATAGTTTTTCTTAATATTTTTCGTAAAATTAAATTTTCGATTTTGCTATTAGATGATGATATTGTGAAAGGCAAAATTTCTTAGTGATGGTCGGCTGTCAATTGAGTCATTATCTGCGGATTCCGCCCCGTTTAACCTGTCGTGGGTCGGGTGCGGATCGAGAAATTTTAAATTTCAAAAAAATGGGATAAGTGCGGATCGAATGTTTTAAAATACGGGGTAGGCGTGGATCGAAATTGTTTTTCCACGGGTCCCGCGTATTATCCGTAATTTTTAAAACAAAATTAATAAATAATATTTATTTACTAATTACCATTAAAATATTAAAATATTTTGTAATATATATAAATTAATTAATTATTTTGTTTATTTTTCAAAAAATTGTGATTTTATATTTTTTCATATGAAATTTATTTTATTAAAAAATTATTAATTTATTATTATTATTTAAATATTTACGGGTTACTCATGGATACCCACAAATTCAAGCGAAACGGGTTCGGATCAAGAAATTTATGTTAATGAATTTGGCGGAACGGATCAAAACCGATCGAAAATTTTTTTAATCCCTACGGAGTAAATTTAATCCGCTTGACAGGCCTAGTTATGACCAATTTACTTACTGCGATTGTTACAACTAGTTCTACAACAAATACGATGATCAATAAAATCAGAAAATTCTGCACTCTTTTTTTTTTTGCGCACTCTTTAAACCTCAAAAGTGCACCACAAACCTTATACCACACATGATATGTTTCTGGTGGAAATATTTTCAAATGAGAAAACTACTAGCATTAGAAGTGAATTTTGACAAAAAGCTTTTCAAATAATTTTATTCAAGGTTATTTGTAAACGAATAGCGTCAGTCGACAAGAGTTGGCAGATAAAGTCTAGAATTTTAATCAAATATAGTAACATGTTTAAATTAAGGGTTTTCTACAAATCAATCCTTCAACTGGAATTTTTTTGCAAGTTTACCTTCGACTTGCAGAAAATGCAAGTCAAACATACCAACTCCGATTCAACCCGTAATATAACCCTCGTCTGTATCGATGACGTGGCAAATATGGATGTCGTTTGAAAACCAGACGGAACATGAAACGCACTGTATGTATTAGAAAAAAATGGCAACAACTTTTTGTAGTGTGTCGTTTTAAAACTAAAAAATGACATGGGGTGGTTATTAATCCCCTTAGCCTAAATCGATTTGGGGAAAAAACAAAACTTAGGTTTTTTGGAAAAATATTTCTTCGTGAGTTGAGAGTTCATTTTCATGAGGGCAAATCGATTTGAGAGGGAACATGTCGTGAGTGATTTGATGGTTTCGTGAGTGATATTTTCAAGCCAACTATTGAGAGGATGAATGGTTGAGGTCCTAACGAAAATTCTCTAATGTTCAAGTAAGAAAAGAGATATCGAAATTCGATAAAGGTAAAACGAGAGAAAGATAGTGAATATTATATTTAAATCATATCAAAATGTGGTATATGGTTCAATTTGCAGTGTTGGAGGGAGAGAGAGAGAGAGAGAGAGATTATGAGTGCATCGCGAAAACACGTCAGATGTTTCCAGAATGAGATTAATGTCAAATGAATATACATTTGATCCATATTTGAGAATAGTGAAATATATGTATCAATTATTCTCTAATGTGAATTTGAAACCCTTAGAGCTTCTAAATAATTTTCCACTGTGTGAAATATATGGATTTTAAAATAATTTGACTGATATAGATATATATATATACCGAATTTGGTGATTAGTTTTTGTTGTACTTAGTTATGACTTATGAGCATTATATGTCAAAGTGTAGAATGTTTCGGTGGATATGACTTTACGCCGATAACTCCAATAAGGTTGAGTATTTTTTATGTGTGTTTCATCTATTTTATAACTACATAAAAACAATGATATAAAATATCGCGCAAAGCGCGGGTAACCCATCAGTTATCCATAAACCTGATAAACAATCCATCTAAATAAATGATAGGGTTCAAGAAACATAATTTTTTATTATATTGTACTTTCTGTTTTTTTCTCTAACTTTATTTTTTCTATTTTAATAATTTCCATTTAAATAAACCTAATTCATTTTTTCTTTTCCGAAATAAAAAAAAAATAGAAACATTTATATTATTATATTGACATATGTTACAATCAAAAATAATAATGAAACATGTCACGGTCTGCTGAGTTATAATTATCATACTAGGACTTAACCCGCATTATAATTAGCGCGGGGTAATTTTTTTATAAGAAATTGTGTTGAAATTTTAAAAAAATTAGTTTTATTTGAATTTTATAATATGTCTAACTCATGATTATAGATAGAGTTGTCAAACGGAATAATTTATTTATTTAACCCGTTTTGCAGATGACTAACCCGTAAAACCTATAATCTTGAAAACATAACTCTATTATGCACCGTTTAATGACTATAGTTTTGTGGTTAGTTCACGAACTCTTAAAAATGACTATAGTTTTGTGGTTAGTTCACGAACTCTTAAGAAATTTAATTTTCTTGTGTCTAATTTTTTATAAAATTAGTAAAATATTTTTCAACTTTTATTTTGATATAAATTCAAATAAAATATAATAAACAATAGTAAAAAATATATCAAGTTTTTGAATATAAATAGATTGATTATTATTTAAAAATATAGTAGATAATATCTTAACCGCAGAATAAATACTTTTCATATTTTTATCACTAATTGTAAAAGACAATTATATATTTTCCTATATCAATTATTTTTTGATATTTGTAATGGCATTTCATGTAATAACTTACAAAACAAAGTTCATTTTCAAAAATGTATTCTTAAATAATATTATAAAGATATTTGTAATGGTATTTCATGTAATAACTTATAAAACAAAATTCATTTTTAAAAATGTATTCTTAAATAATATTATAGAGATGTGTCACATTCATGTTGAGAGATTCTACTTTATATAATAAGATATATGATATATATATAGAAAACTAGTATGTATATAATGTATATATGTAGATATACACACATGTGAGAAGATCAAGCCCATCCTAATTTGGAATTGGATTCGCTTAAGCCCATGTAAAACCATATATAGGAAGTCAAAATGGTCAAAACCTAATTGAATAATTTCTATAAGCATGTCTATATATGTCTGAATTCTTCTGGGAGAAAGAAGAAACTCATCCACGTGAGACAACTCAACAAAATACGATTCGTCGATGACAGATTCGAAAAGGACTTTTGATGGTACTAGTATACTATGTCTAATCTAATTTGTGTGAGCTTGGATACCAATAGAATCAAATATTTAAATTGCTCATCGACCTCAAATATGTTTGATTCATTCTAGTAACCCATGTATATTTAAAAAATGTGTTCTAGGGTTATTTTAGTATATGCACGAATCATGAAAAAAGTGGTTTTATAAACTGTTATAAACCTGTTCGAATCTCAGGTTCTGAGATTATATTATCTTTTTAATAGTTTTTCTTAATATTTTTCGTAAAATTAAATTTTCGATTTTGCTATTAGATGATGATATTGCGAAAGGCAAAATTTCTTAGTGATGGTCGGCTGTCAATTGAGTCATTATCTGCGGATTCCGCCCCGTTTAACCTGTCGTGGGTCGGGTGCGGATCGAGAAATTTTAAATTTCAAAAAAATGGGATAAGTGCGGATCGAATGTTTTAAAATACGGGGTAGGCGTGGATCGAAATTGTTTTTCCACGGGTCCCGCGTATTATCCGTAATTTTTAAAACAAAATTAATAAATAATATTTATTTACTAATTACCATTAAAATATTAAAATATTTTGTAATATATATAAATTAATTAATTATTTTGTTTATTTTTCAAAAAATTGTGATTTTATATTTTTTCATATGAAATTTATTTTATTAAAAAAATATTAATTTATTATTATTATTTAAATATTTACGGGTTACTCATGGATACCCACAAATTCAAGCGAAACGGGTTCGGATCAAGAAATTTATGTTAATGAATTTGGCGTAACGGATCAAAACCGATCGAAAATTTTTTTAATCCCTACGGAGTGAATTTAATCCGCTTGACAGGCCTAGTTATGACCAATTTACTTACTGCGATTGTTACAACTAGTTCTACAACAAATACGATGATCAATAAAATCAGAAAATTCTGCACTCTTTTTTTTTTTGCGCACTCTTTAAACCTCAAAAGTGCACCACAAACCTTATACCACACATGATATGTTTCTGGTGGAAATATTTTCAAATGAGAAAACTACTAGCATTAGAAGTGAATTTTGACAAAAAGCTTTTCAAATAATTTTATTCAAGGTTATTTGTAAACGAATAGCGTCAGTCGACAAGAGTTGGCAGATAAAGTCTAGAATTTTAATCAAATATAGTAACATGTTTAAATTAAGGGTTTTCTACAAATCAATCCTTCAACTGGAATTTTTTTGCAAGTTTACCTTCGACTTGCAGAAAATGCAAGTCAAACATACCAACTCCGATTCAACCCGTAATATAACCCTCGTCTGTATCGATGACGTGGCAAATATGGATGTCGTTTGAAAACCAGACGGAACATGAAACGCACTGTATGTATTAGAAAAAAATGGCAACAACTTTTTTTAGTGTGTCGTTTTAAAACTAAAAAATGACATGGGGTGGTTATTAATCCCCTTAACCTAAATCGATTTGGGGAAAAAACAAAACTTAGGTTTTTTGGAAAAATATTTCTTCGTGAGTTGAGAGTTCATTTTCATGAGGGCAAATCGATTTGAGAGGGAACATGTCGTGAGTGATTTGATGGTTTCGTGAGTGATATCGATTCTTATATTGGGTTCGAAGCTTCTCGATTTGAGTTCGAAGCTTCTTTTTCTGGGTTCGAAGGTTGTCGGGTTCTAAGCTTCTCGATTTGAGTTTCGAAGCTTATTGTTCTGGATTGGAAGCATCTCTTTATGGGTTCCTAAGGGTATAAGAGTTCGAGGATTCATGAAGATTTGGGCTCATTTTGTTTGGAAACGAGGATGTCAGCAACTCCAGATAGGTAAGTATCTCATTTTTTGCATTTCAATCCTTCAGCAGTGTTCTCAATCTGGTCTAATATAGCCTCTTCTCCTTCTGCAGTTTCGATTTGTTCATGTTTGTTGGTGGGTACTGGTCGTCTGATGATTTTTATCATGGTGGAGAGTCACATAAAGTGGGTACTATATCACCTAAAACCTTTAGCTTGAATTCGGTCTATATGTATGTTAAGGTTATCTACGGTTATGATGACAACATGAATAAAGTCTCGTGGTATCCACCTGAATCGCCTATGAAGAAAGAAGATATCGATGATGATGAGATGTTAAGGAAAGTGGTACTTTATTCTCTTGGGTCAGGAGCTATGACACTATATATAGTTCGGGAAGATGATCCATATATTGGTAGGCGTATAGTTAGTGGTGTAGTTAGTGATGATATCTTCCTTGAGGATGGTGATGATAATGGTCCGAATGAAGATGGTGACAATAGCAGTTCTAATGGTGATGATGGAGAGGATTCTGAGAATTGTGAAGATGGTGATGATGAGATTGTGGAGCATGAAGAGCAGAATGAGAGTAGTTATAGTGATTTGGGCGATGATGTGGTAGATGAGAGTAAGTATCAAAATTTTAGGTTAGGACAAGAATACAAGACGATACAATCCCTCAAAGCTGCTATTACCCGATATGCGATAAAGAAGAAGAGAGACATTAAGTATGAAAAGTCAGATAGTAAGCGTGTAGTAGCTATTTGTTCTGACAAGAAGTGCCCATGGAGGCTTTCTGCATATATCAGCAGCACCAGTACGAGAGTGGTTATTAGAGCTTTCAATGATGAGCATGATTGCACTTGGCATGGAAAAGTATCACTGTTGACTAATGCTCGCATTGCTGAGATATACATTGAAGAATTTAGGATCAATCCAGATATCTCAGCAAAGCAATTGCAGAAGAAGCTTATGAAGCGCAACATCAATGTTGCAGAAACAATTTGTGAGAGGACCAGATTAAGGTGCTTGCAAACTTTTGATGACGAGCAAGCAGAGTCATTTGCAAGACTCTTTGATTATGTTGCTGAGCTGAGGAAGATGAATCATGGGTCCACAGTTGAATGTGAGGTAAGACAAACAAAGTTTTATAGGTTTTATGTTTGTTTTGATGGAATCAAAGATGGGTGGAAGGCAGCATGTAGGAAGATAATCCATGTAGATGCGACATTTCTGAAATGGAGGATGACTGGACAGTTATTAGTTTCTTGTGGAAGGGACCCTAATGACCAGATGTTTCCCATAGCATGGGGTATTGCTGATGCTGAGAATAAGCCCAATTGGGACTGGTTTTTTGTACATTTGGCTGAAGACTTGGATCTGGGAAGTGGGAATGGATTGACTTTGGCTAGTGACCAATGTAAAGGGTTGATTGGAGCATTGAAAAACGTTTTCCCATATGCAGAACATAGGTTGTGTGCAAGACATGTTCATGCAAATTGGAAAAAGAAACATTCTGGAGCAGACTTTGAGGACTTATTCTGGGGTGCTGCAGATTCCTACTACCCTGCCGCCTTCAAGAGGAAGATGGAAGAACTGAAGAAGCTTTCTTCGGCTGCTTATGACGACTTGAGGATATCTAATTTATGTCCATGGTCAAGGTAAGTATTCATAATATAGATTCTAAAGTTTAATTCAGTTTATAGATTATGTTTATAATTTCTGAACATGGCATATTTCAGTGGATATTCTAAGTGTGATTCTGTTGAAAACAATTTGGGATAGTCATTCAATGCATCAATTCGGATTGCAAGAACAAAATCTATCCGTAAAGACTCATCTGGGTTTCTTCAATTTTCAATGCTTTTGCCTAAGTAACCTGAAAAGAGTCTTGAAACTACAAATATGCGAAAATCGTGATAAAGACATATAAAATCGAATGAAACACTTATTAAAGTAATCTAAAATAGATAGTAAAATAGGTAAAAATACGGTGTTATCAACTCCCCCATAATTAGACTTTGTTTGTCCTCAAACAAAAAACAAAACCAATGTTTGGAAAGATAAAACAAAAATCATAGGGAACTAGAAATCTCGGAGACCGTCCTTCTAAACTACAACCATCGAACTACATCAATCGCAACCTAGCCTAGAAAATTCTCACCATAAATTTCAGTAACGCTAATCCATGGTCTCCGTCATACGAAATCTAAACTTTCAAAATCCAAAGTTCCGGTCAACTAGCTCTCTAAATTCACTAAAAGCACAAATGTGAAATTCTCATCAAAAGGATCAAACCAAGACAATCGAGGCTAGGTATTAAAGGAATTTAGAGGCGAGGTTAAAAATGTTTCGGGTTACCGTAATTTCATAAGAGGGATCGAGATATTATGCAAAACAACAAGAGATGATGGATCTATTGAGAACCACAACTTCTAGTCACATCTTATTGCGTAAAAATGTTTCACTTCCTCCTTTCTCCAAAAACATAACTTTTATGTCATTCCCACATACTTCAAATTTTTTTGCGAGCTCGGAATGACATACTTCTCATAAACGAACCACAAACGCCTCATCAAAATTTCAGCCAACCTATACTCTTTTTAGGCTCTAGTTTTCTTTCCTTTTCGATTAATTTTTTATTTTTTATTTTTTTTGAAAGGGGGAAACGCCTTTTTTGAGATAAAGTCTTAGGGGCACGAAAATTTACCATGTTTTTGAGTTTTCCAAGGCATAACCAAGCAATCGTCTTTGTTGAATTCACCTCCACCGATCGCGTATAGTATCCGTCTTTAATGACTAGAAACTATGTTGTTCTTACCTTTCCAGTGTTTTTGCACATATCTGCACATAAGACACATAGAGAGGATACATACCAACTAAAGATGAGCTGGTCATTCAGGTACGACAAAGAGTGGTAAAAGGTAAAAGAATGTCCTGAATGTATGATTCATTATCTTTTCCTAAACCTATGAGAAGAAAATTAAGTCAAGTTAAAGTCCAAGTATAATAGAGCTAGTATATTCCGTCCTAAAGAATCTTTACAGTCTAAATTCCTCTGGAGTTTTCGTATTAAGAGAAATCTAGCTACTGCCTAGTTTAGAACCAAATTATGAAAGAGCATGTTACAAGGAAATAGCGTAGAAGCACACTGGTCGGTTATCGTCATGGATTTCTTTCATCATTCCTTCAAAACGTATTCCTACTTTTATTGAAAAACTTGAAATTTTTTAAGGAAATCGTGAAAAATGCAAAATGCAAAGACTCATGATAATAAAGGTGACTAGTAAGAGATGGAATCCTTCCCCAGACTTAAATCATACTATCCCCAATATGAAATAAATCGAGCAAGGACGAGAAATAGATGTATGTAATAAATGAAAAAGTTTGGAAAAAAGAGAACTTACCTAGAGGTGTTGGCGAATGGATGTGGGAATGTAATGGTGGTGAATGGGGAACGGGGAATGGAAGATGGTGTTTTGGTGATGGGGAATGGGTTTGGAGGTGGATGGGAATGGACGGGAGTCAATCGGGGACCGAAGCAAATTGATCGGGAACGATAGGGGGTTTGCCAAAGGTCAAAGGGGCACGACCGCAACCAAAGTAGATTTTGCCCAGGTCGGTGGGGCGCACCCGCAGTCAATGGCTGGTTCGCCGTGGGTCGGTGGGACGTACCCACAGTCGATCCTTTTTCTGCGGTCAAGTCCCTCCTCGCGGTTCGGGATGGACCGAGCAGCTTTGAGCTGTGCTTCCATCTTTTTGTCTTCTGGGTTTTTTGATTTTTTTTTTTTTGGTTTTTTGGTTTTTTGGTTTTTTAGAAAGCTGAAACTAAGAAAAACAAAACGTTAATAGAAGAAGAAAGGAAAACTAAAAAGAAAAACGTACTTAAAATGGGCTGCCTCCCATTGAGTGCTTTTGTTTAAAGTCGTTTAGCTCGACGTTGGTAGCTAGACGAGCTTGGTCGTAGAAGGACAGTGTCTTTCGACAAGTTTTCTTTGCTCTCTTTTCGGTTTTCTTGTCATGTGACTCATCGTTCCATAGTGTGTCGGGATCAGGGTCCTTTGATTTGAGATGTCCTTCTCTCTTGAGCTTGAACGGGACAACATCATAGAACATGTATTTGTCAATGTTAACAAAAGAAACACGTCGATTTGGCCAATCCATAATGGCTCCGACGGTTGACAAGAAAGGCCATCCTAAGATTACCAGTGTAGAATCAACTTTCGTCGCTTTGACAATGTAGAAGTCAACGGGGCAATGCATTCTCCGATCCTTACCGGCATGTCATAGGAGATTCCCTTGGGTGTAGTACAAGATTCATCAGCCATGCTGATTTTTGTTCGGCTATTGATGTAAGATCCAAGAGAGAATCTCAACCTTGTCACAAATTCTTCGGATATAGATCTTTAGGCAGCGAAATAGAAAGATAGTAGGTGGATCGAAGAACGCCACTCAAGGGTGTGAAAGCCCTTGTGATGAGTTCACAAACCTAGTCTCAAGGAATCCACACATGAAACATAAATCCAAAAAAATTCAATAACACATCTTCAATAAAGAAATAATTTATTTTCTAATTTTTATTAATCTCCAAAAACTTGTCTATATAAAAAGAAAGAAATGAGTCTATATAGTCTCATTACACCATTAAGGCCAATCAGTCATATCAAAGGAAATGAAAATAATTTTAGCATGCAAATTAATGTAATGAGCCGTTCATCACGTTGGCGTTTAATGAGAGACATCAAGTTTGATTCTTTAGTGTGAACACAAAACTAAAAGGAATATCCATCTTGTTATAAAGCACAAACGATCAAAAAGAAATTACATCCTTCAATATGGGCCATTGGATCTGCTCCTCCATCTTGATCAAGTTTAATCCGAGGGTTTTCGGGTGTTCTCGGTGTGTCCACAAAGAAAAATCGGATGCAAGTTGTGAATGCTTGAAATATGAAAACTTCTTGTGCACTCCAGCCTTTCTACCGCTGAGTTTGGTTCTGATGACCAAATCAGGTACGGTACACATGCTTGATACCAAAGCGTTTGGCAGTTGATTTTGATATGATGCTAAGGCAGGCTTTGGAGTCACAAAGAATGTCTTTAAACTCGACTCCTCGGATGCTACAAGTGATGAGAAACTGCCATTTCTATTGAATTTTATGGAGACTTCTAACAGGTTTCCCGTTCATAGCATTAGTGTAAAGATCTTCTATCTCCGAGATGGATTCTTTGCTTTTACAAAAGAAGTGACCAATCATGTGGTCCATGGCAAACGTAGTTCCTCGAGGTAGATCATGAACCATGCTATTGAATTCCTCTAACTTTTTCCAACTAATCTTGTTCGGGTAACTTTTGTGTTTCTCGAGATGCAATATACAAATAGCATAAGACGTAGCATATGGGGTTGTCGAATGCCTCACTCTCGTGAAGTAGGTGTGAATGTCTTCTCTACTCTCCTTGCTGTAGCGGAAGAAAGCTTGTAGACAACCTTCTTCCCACACGTCCGAGAAAGGCTCGTACATCGGGATCGATTTCACGAAGTTGTTAAATTCGATCAATCTTTCTTGGGAGATGTTTTGTGTTCTTGGCTCCACGGCTATTGGACTTGCAGGAGGTGTTGGTTCAAAGGCGAGGTAGGACTCACAGTAAGAGTCTGTGATGTCAAACCAGTGGCAATAATTGATATAGGGCATATAGATTTTCCTTGGCGGGCTCCTTTGAAGTGTTGTTGATGAAGAGAATGCGGCTTTTGTGTTGAGCTTGAATCACTTTGAAAGGTGCATAAGAGACATGTTCTAGGTTGGTTAGAGACTCAACTAAGGCTTGAGTAACAATGGAGAAGACGGCTTGCTCAAAGGAGGGTGAACGAGACTCGAAAGGTCCAAGGAGACACAAGCAGGATCTGGTTGCGGGTCCAGGAGGCGGCGCCACGCTGGAAGGCAGTTCCGCCGTGGGTCGGGAGGACACACCCGCGGGGAATGGTGGTTTGGCCGCAGTTAGAAGGGCTGCGACCACGGTGAAGGGGACTCGTGGGGCCTTGATCAGTTCATCGTCTTCTTCATCTCCTTCGATGTTTCTTGTTCTAGTGGGTCGTTGGGCTTCTCCACTAGGTCAGGGTTAGGAACATCAAGTGTTGTGGCATGTTCCTCATGGTTTTTAGAAAGTTTTTCCACTTTCTCTTCCACTTCATCAATATCATAAACGAGTCCATCTAGTGTAAGATCGAGCTCTCTCAACTTGTCTCTAACTTCTCATACTTCTTCCCACAGCTCGAGGGTGTAGTCGTAGGCGGTGTTCCTATCGTCATTGATAGAGTTATCCAAGTCATCAAGCTTATAATTTAAAGTACGGACCCCATCATTAGCTTTTTGGATATCGAACTTTTGTCTTCCTTGTTCTTCTTCAACGATATGCATCCTCTAGGTTAGTGTTGCAGTGTCTCTAAGGATCTGTTCTTCAAGGATTTTGACGTGGGCAACAAGATCATCGAACTTCTTGTTGAATTTGGTGTAGATTGTGTCTAGCTTCTTGTACATGGCCACTTCGGTTACCACATGACAGTCAAGGTATTGATTTAGCATCACGTTGAGTCGCTCAAAACGCATGCTAATATTTGAATTGAAGATGTTCTGGTCTGAGACTTCACATGGTTGATGGTGATGGTTTTGTTGAGTGTTGACGAACAGAGACGCAAAACGCTAGTCTCAGGAATAAGGATGCTCATAGTGTCTTTGAGAGTTGGTGGTCGGTGCCAGTTTCTGATCCATGTAGAACGAGTCACAGTTGGTGTGTGAGTCGTAAGAGTAGTGAGCACAAGATAGGTCGTAGCAACCCTGCTCGTAGTAGCAATCTCGCTCCAGAGGCGAGTTCATGTTTCAAAGCCTTAAATTAAGAAAAACAAAAACGAAAATTAAAAAGAAAAACATTGTTCTAGAGGCGATTTACTAACCTCCAAGGTGTGACAGAATGATAGCAAAATCCTCCTCGGGCAACGGCGCCAAAAACTTTATACGAGCGGATTGTTAATCCAAACTCTCGGTTTAAAATTTATAACCTAAAAATTATGCAAGTGCATAGACGTGCGTTGTAGTACTTGAGGTATCGATCCACATATAGGAAAAGTTGTTCTATCTGACCTTAGACAGAGAATTAGCAAGGAAGTCTAGAATGGGAATAAGTTTTATAGGGTTGTTGTCACGAAAATTATAAAAAACGAAAAACGGATATTGCTTGAAAATCTAGGTATGAAAATCGATGGCGTGAAAGTAAAGGGGAAAAAGATTTGTAAACAATAATAAAACAATGTTAGGTCGACAGGGATATCTTAGGGTATGCTCGATTCAATCACGGCCCCTAAGGTCTTAGTAACATAATTCTAGATTTTAACTCCACCAACTGAACAGAATAAACGGCGTATTCTACTTTTGTACATCCTACGCACCAACAATCAATATACTCGACCAATAGCTTTCGTCTCTGGCTGCACAGAAAATCATGCTGTTCGCGCTGGTTCTTCTTAGTTCACGACCTCCTTAAGTATACTTTCGTATCTTACGACGTGACACACTCTTATAGATGAATGATTTGGTATTTTAGATTCAACACTCTTGGTGGTTCCTTAACACCTAAGAATAAGCCTCTAGTTCATGACGTTCGAATCATGCATTAATGATGCGCTCGGATTGTTCTCCGAAACTTCAGGTTTTAAATTTGTAAACCTAAAAGTTCTACAAGTGCACAGACGTGCGTTGTAGTACTTAAAGTATCAATCCACATGGAGGAAAATCTGTTCTACGAGAACTTAGAAAGAAAGTTAGTAAAGAAGTCTAAGATGAAAATAAGGTTTATGGTTTGTCCCGAATTCGAAACTAGGAATTTAAACTAAACTAAATTAAGCGAGAAAGTAAGAAAGCGAGCAAGTAAATAAACTAGTAAGCAAAGCAATATTGTAATTTAAACTAATCTAAACAAGTAAATAAGAAAGCAAGTAAGCAAGTGTATAATTAAAGGCGAGGCTGTAAATAAATAAACTAAGCGGAAGGCAATCGGGAACTCTTTAGGGATCATGACCGAAAATCATAGGAATTTTGCTAGGGTTTTTTTAATGCGACTTTTGTCATTTTTGGTTCTTGAACTTGGAACACAGACACTGTGTGTAGCCTACTTCGTACATCCTAATCAATACTCTAATCTAAAACCTAATGATGAATCGATCCATGAGAGCCCCTTGAATATGCCTTCAGTCAATTGGATGTATCTTGAGGTCTAACCATTGGATTGTTTTGAATCCAAGTGGCTATAAAAGGTGGTTATCCCGTCTCTCTTGTGGCCAAGTTTGAACGTGATTAGACGGTGAGAAGGTCTCCATCGGATGTCAAACTTCTGACAATCCAAAATTGTCTAAATTCTGGTTTTTCTCCAATTTGCGTCGTTTTGCCTAACGAACCTGAAAAGAGTCTTGAAACTACAAATAAGCGAAAACTACGATAAAAGCATGTAAAAGAAAGTGAAACACTAATTAAAGAGTTCTAAAATAAATAGTAAAATGGGTAAAATTACAGTGTTTTCACACCCCCAGACTTAAACTTTGTTTGTCCTCAAACAAAATAAAACAAAGCCCAGAAAGATCAATCAAAAATTATAGGAAACTAGAAACCTCGGAGACCGTCCTTCTAAGCCATAACCATTGAACTACATAAAACGCAAACTGGCCTATAAAATTCTCACTATAAGTTACAGTAACACTAGTCCACGGTATCCGTCATACGAAATATAAAATTTCAAAATCCAAAATTCAGGTCAACTAGCTCTCTAAAGTCATTAAGTGCAAACGTGAACTTCTCATCAAAAGGATCAAACCAAGACAATCGAGGCTAGGTATTAAAGGCTTTTAAAGGCGATGTTAAAGGTGTTTCGAGTTACCGTAATTTTACCGGAGGATGCTAGATATTATGCAAAACAGCAAGAGAGGATGGACCTATTGAGAACCACACCTTCTAGTCACATCTTATTGCGTAAAAATGTTTCACGTCTTACTTTCTCCAAAAAAAAAAACAGAAGTTTTCTGTCATTCCCCCAGACTTAGAATTTTCTTTGGGCTCGGAATGACAAATTTCTCATAAACGAATCATGAATGCCTCATAAGTATTTTTGGCAAACCTAGAATCTCTGTAAGCTCTAGTTTCCTTTCTCTTTCGATTATTTTTGATATCTTTTTTTTGTTTTCGAAAGGGGGAAACGTTTTTTATTGATATATCGTCTTAGGGGCACGAAAGTTTACCATGATTTTGAGTTTTTTCAAGGCATAACCAAGCTCTTGTATTTGTTGAGTTCATCTCCACTAATCGCGTATAGTCTCCGTCTTTAGTGACTAGAAACTGTTTCGTTCCTCCCTCTTCGGCGTTTTTGCACATATTTGCACATAGGACACAAATAGAGATGCATGAGGTCAGAACAATGGTTAAAAGGTAAGTTGGCCATTCAGGTACGACAAAGAGTGGTAAAAGGTAAAAGAACGTCATGAATGTATGATTCGTTATCTTTAGCTAAACCTAAGATGAGAAAATTTAAAGTCCATGTAAAATAGAGCTAGTATATTCCATCGTAAAGAATCTCTACGGTCTAAATTCCTCTTGGGATTTCGCATTAACAGAAACCCTAGCTACCACCTAATCTAGAACCACATTACGAAAACATGTTACGAGGAAATAGCGTAAAAGTACATTGGTCGGTTATCGTCATGGATTGCTTTCATCATTCCCTCAAAACGTATTCTTACTTTTTTTGAGAAACTTGATTTGTTTTTATAGAAAACGCGGAAAATGCAAAATGCAAAGACTCCCCCAGACTTAAAACACACTGTTCCCAGTGTGAAATAAATCGATCAAGGACGAGAAATAAAGTATATAATAATTGAAAAAAAATTCTAGAAAACGAAAACTTACTTGGAAGTGTTGGGGAATGGATGTGGGAATGGAATGGTGGTGGGTGGGGGATAAAATATTATGTTGTGATAATGGGGAATGAGTTTGGGGTCGTTTACGGATTGAGGGAACTCGATTGCAAACAACAGGGAGTTGGCCGCGGGTCGGAGGTGCGCGATCGCGACCAAAGGGGAGCTCGCCGCGGGTCGGTTGATCGCGACCACGGCGGAAGTAGGTCTGGCCACGGCTCGGGGTGCTGCACCCGTGGCCGGGCTTCTTTTGCTGCCAAATATCTCCTCGTGGTTCGTGATGGACTGAGCAGTCTCGAACCGTGATTTCTTCTTTTTGTCTTTTTGATTATTTGATTTTTTTGGGATTTTTTGATTTTTTTTGAAACTTGAAACTAATAATAATAAGAAAACGTTAATAGAAAAACAAAGAAAAAATAAAAACGTACCGAAATGGGTTGTCTACCAATGAGCACTTTTGTTTTAAGTCGTTTAGCTCGACGTCGGTAGCTAGGTGAGCTCAGTCGAGCAAAGGTCTTGTCCGTAAACAAGTTTCCTTTGATTTAACCTTGTAATCCTTCGTATAGAACATATCACGTCATTCCCACTCGGGATTTCTGTCATCAAGTCCGAGATGGTGATCTCCTCCGAGATCACAATGGAAAATCAGACTTGGAGCTTCCTTGGAGTATGATTCGTCAACATTGTCCGTTCTTGGCGAACGTGTTTGATGCTTTTATGTTTAAGTTTATGAGGTTTGCGTCACGTCATGATATCAAATCATGTTGAAAGATGCACGGGGGAACGGTTCTTCATGATCTTAAGTGGTGAAGCATCCAAGGTGGAGACAGTTTGCTCGAAGAGGTGTGGCAAGATCGCAAACCGTCGGAGAAATAGCAAAACAGGGTCTGGTCGCGGCCCAAGGTGAAAGGAGGCTTGGCCGCGGGTCAGTGAAGCGCGCCGGCCGTGGAAGACGGCTTGGCCGCGGGTGGAAGAGGTGCGACCGCGGTGGAGGGATCTCGGTCTGGTTTGCTTGCTTCGTCATGTTTCTCTTCTCTACTTGTCTAACTTGTGAAGAGTCTTGAGGGCCATTTAAACGTTTCCTTAGCTTCAATTAAGTCTCCACCACGTATCATATGAGCAAGGGTCGAGTGTGCATCAAAAGAGATCATTTTGTACGTAGTACTCGTCGATTTGATGTTTTCTTTAAGTGTGACAGGTGCACCTTCATCTAGAATGTTTTCACGTCCTTTATAGCTCCTCCTGGGTCTAAGAGTGGTTCATCTCCGCTGCATGTGTTCATAAAATGAGAGCTCCTTGCAAGAATCGCCGGATAGAAGGTATTCTTGTTGATCCTCGAGAAATACATATGTTGATTTGGATAGTCGATGAGTGCTCCAACATGTGAAAGTGTCTAATCATTCACGAGATCTGTCTCACACTTAATGTGGTGAGGAGCTGAAGGAGAAAAGAACTTTGGTTCGTCGAGTGGAGGCACTACAAGAAAACACAGTTTTTGCGACTACATTTTGCGACTACTTTTTTAGTCGCAAAACTGAGTGACCCTTTTATGACTTATTTGCGACTAATAAGCGACTACTTAAGTCGAAGAGGCACAGTAGTCGCAAATTAACGACCAAAATTATTAGTAGGCAATTAATCGCTAATAAGCGACTGATATCCGACTAATACTAGACTAAATTAATTTAGTCGCAAAATGGTCTGACTTTGAGACTAATTTTCGACTATTTTTTTGTCGGGAAACGTAGTCGAAACAGTAGTCTCTAATTTGCGACTATTAGTATTAGTCTGGAAATATAGTCTCACATTTGCGACTGTTTTGCAACTTAAATTAATCGTCTCAAATTTGCAACTGATTTGGATATTAGTCGGTAAAGGCAGGTAGAAAACGTGGAAAATGTAGGAGATAGTTGGTACACCTACCATTTGCGACTACTTATAGTAGTCCCAAATTAATCAGAAAATAGTGGCAAAATAGTTGTACATTTGCGACTATTTTTTGCGAGTCGCAAATCAGTGACAAACGTTTTGCCTATATAACGCTCGTACCCCTCCTCCCCATTGACACAAATCATTCATTCAAACCTACGTACAAAAAAACCAGAGTCAAAAAAAAAAACCACAGATCCAAATCCAAAAAAAAAATCCCATATCCAAAAAAATACAATGTGGAATTCATCAAGAGAGTGGATGTATAATAGAATCGATCCACACACAGATCATATCTCTAGTGAATTCTTGGCGGGGGTGGAGCAGTTCATGAATTTTGCTAATAGCTAACCACTAGTGCAAAGCAATGGAGGTAGGTTTCACTGTCCTTGTGTAAAATGTCAAAATTCTAAATACAATTTCGAAGCATTTGCATAGTAGGGGATTTATGCCAGGATATTATGTATGGTCTGAACATGGTGAAGATTATGATGTGGTTGGGGGATCAGGAGGAACAAATAGTCATTATGCTAATGTAGATCAACCAACAACGTATGATGGGGGGAATGTATATGTTGGGATGGTGAATGATGCATTTCATGGTACTATGCCATTTAATCATCATGAACATGATAGTGGATATGATCATGTTCATGAAGAACCTACCCAAGAGGCAAAGCGGTTTTACGACATGTTAGATGCTGCAAATACTTCACTTTATGATGGTTCTCGTGAAGGTCTGTCGAAGTTATCTTTGGCTGCTCGGTTCATGAACATTAAGTCAGGCCATAATATGGCCGAAAGCTGTATGGACGCATGGTCTGAATTGTTGACTGAGGTTTTACCAGAGGGTAATCAATCACCTAGTTCGTACTACGAGACAGAAACTTTGATGCGAAAGCTAGGATTGCCGTACCATACATTTGATGTATGTATAGATAATTGTATGCTCTTCTGGAAAGAAAATGAGAAGTTGGAGCATTGCAAGTTCTGTGCAAAACCAAGATATAAGGCTAGTGAGATATAAGACGGTGTGAGCCCACCTGACTCCACACACGTGTTTGGGTTCGGCTCTGATACCACTTATAACGCCCCGACCGCCCCTACCTGTGGGCCCCATGCCCTCTCTCGGCCCGTGGGCCCCACCCTTGTCCGACGGCCGGTGCGTTAGTCCGGGAGGCTTGTAATACTTTTTTACTGACCCTGCAATCACCACGTGACCTTTCCCCGTGTTTTGTCCTCACTCACACGCTACCGCGAATCACTTCCCGGAAGGTCACCCATCCTTAGACTACTCCAGCCCAAGCACGCTTAACTCTGGAGTTCTTTCGGGCAAGTGATCGGAAAAGGTAAGTGCACTTTGAGGACATAGGTAGCCAATTCAATTCTTATAAGCCTCTCCGCATATACAAGAAATCGGGATGTTACATAGCCAATTCCCACCTTTGGAATGGTCTACCCCACCTAAAACTCGACCTTCTTTCAAGTCTACATGTTTAGTTAGCGTTGTGAGGCCTTATTTTTAAATGGACTTAGTCAAAAGTGTTGGGTCTAGAGCGACAAGGAAAGGCTTCCATGTAGAACTAGCATGCGCATCATGAGCTAGATTAGGCTAAGTTAGATAGGATGGTATTTGGGATAATGGGAATGGTTGAAAAAGAATTAAACGAAGGATTTTTGGGATTGGAAAAGCATAAAGAAAGAAATAGATATGGGAGAATGACTAGGGGAAGCAAAAAGTTTGTAATGGTTGGCAAGAATATATGTGGTTTAGCTCTAAAGTGTTGAAAAGATAGTCTCTAGTTTTGAAAAGAAAGAAAATAAGCCAAAATGGCTAAGGCAAGTCATGAAGAAAAATGAAGGAGACTAAAGAATCTAAAAGAGGAGCTAAACCAAGGAAAGTAAAGGAAGCCAAACCATTGGTTGAACAAGAAACCCCCTAAATGCTTATGGAAAAGAAAGATGATGAAGAGATGTGGAATAAGAAGGCAAAAATGCCTTGTGAAGGGTAGATAGGATTGGTTCCTTGTGGGTTTAGAATTATGGTCGAATTTGTGTTGGGACATTGGGTAGATGGAAGTATAGCCTTGTATGCATCAATTGCGTTTCACCCTTAGCATTTTGCCAAGGTCCATTCCTTCAATGATAGATCCCTTGTTCGGAAACCGCCTCATGCATTGAGATCATCTTTGTCTCAAAACCGTATCCTTAGCCAAATGAGTTTATTTGCATTGCATGAACATGATCCACTAGAAACCGCTAATTGAATGTCAAAGGATTGGATGATAGGAAGGATTGTGTAGGTTGAAGCTTGAGCTTGATCCATGTAAGGATGGACATGGCTAGCCCCTTTTGAGTAGATATGTTTGATTGTACCTTAGAGCTTGCACTTGGACTTGAACTCTTTTAGTGATGCTTTTGCTTGAGGACAAGCAAAGAAATAAGTTTAGGGGAGGTGATATTCCCATATTTTGTCCCTTTCGTGCATTCATTTAGCATAAGTTTCATCTCATATGCATATGGTTTCATAGGTTTTTCTTAATTGTTTTGTCCAAATTAGAGTTTAGGTGTCTCATGATATGTCCTAGAGAGTCTTGCATGTTTTGGAGTCCTTATTAGGTACTTTGGAGGCTTTCGGATACTTAGGAGAAGTTCGCACTTAGTTCGGGATCTTGAAGCAACGGTTGGAAACGTGAAAGCTCGGATATACTTCTCCCTCAGCACCGGCCTAGGAGATCTTTCTACTATTTTGTAGTGGTTTAGAGTATTTTACAGGTTTTAGCACGTCTGGAGCATAATTGAAAAACTTTGAACCTTCTGTAGCATTTTGGAGCGAAGCTGAAGTTCATGTAGTTGAGTACCCGATCTGAAGCCTCAGTGTCGATCGATACTGACTAGTATTGGTCTATACTCACTGCAGAAAGACACAAGTCGCGACTTTAGAAGAGTTGAAAAATTGCAAAATTGCCCAGAAGACTTTATTATTTACAAGAAACCCCAAAACGTGATTTAGGTTATTTAATAGGATTTTACAGCTAATTTGATGGCTATACTTTATTTTACTTTGGTTTTGTGAGAGAACTTTTGAAGGGAGACAAGTCTGAAACTCTGTTCGTCCGAGAGAAGATTTTGAACCCTCTTGTTACTCTTTCTTATTATTTATTTGAGTATTTATTCAGTCATGTTTATTGCTTCAATTTCCATGTCTGAGTATATCTCATGTTAGGTTTAGGGTTCTCATAAAGGACTTCTTTGAATGCTAGTTTGATTAGTTGTTAGGGTTCCTAATCTGAATTAGTTCTTCACCATATGTTGTTCCCATAGCTAATTCTGGATTGATCACCCAGAACTTAGATCTTAGGATAATTGATTATGCACGAGAGTGCGATTAATTACCTGATAGAACTTAGGGTGGGCAAAATAACTATTCGCAAAGAGATTTGGTTTAGTTGTTTTGTGAACAAATCAAAATTGAACTAAAAGCTGGTTTAGACTTTAGGATTCGCAAAGAGATTTGGAATTCTAGGATTTAGACTTAGATAATTCTCGCAACGAGAGTTGGTTAATTATACTTTAGTGATTTGAGTTCACGAACCGCGCTAAATATGAATCCTGACTAGTTAGTTTATCTGCATTCATTGATTTCCCGAGAAATACCCTGAACCTATCTTTCTCCAATCGAACTTACAACCAGTTTAATTTATGTATTGTTTTTAATTACATCTTTTGGTTTAGTTTAATTCGAATCTATCTGATCTATTGTGTGATTTCTTGAGTTCTTGTGTTCGACCCCTACATGTACTACAACAACTGCTTTAGTACTTATAGGGTATTAATTTGAGCATATCAAATTTGGCGTTGTTGCCGAGAACTCAATTCGCCATTAGATTTTAGCTAAGAATTTCGTCTAAATCGGTGAGTATCGATCGACACCCTAGTGGTATCGGTCGATACCCGTCGTGAATTTAGGTTCGATACCCGTCGTGAATTTCGGTTACTTACGTTCTTGACTTTTGTGTTTCAGGTGCATGCATATTCGTGAAACCAGAAGGAACAAGAGCACTCATCTAGTTGAACTGTCATTGGAGCAGCTAGCACTTGTGGAACGCACAAATAGAAGAGCAAAGAATCCAGCAGAGATGAACAAAAATCCAATGGTTTTGGTTCAAGTTGAAGCTGGTGCTTACAGAGACCAAGAGGGTCAATTGTGCAATGCGAGAGGGCAACGACTGGATGGAGAGGGGAACATCATTCCACCTGCTCCTACTGTCGAGGAGATTATCGATGGGAATGTTGCTGAGAACGCGAACGCAGGGAATATTATGGTTTATCATGGTAGAACGATTGGTGAGTGCAACAGGCCTGATCAGTTTTATGCAAATCGATCATCGATTCGTCCTCCTGCTTTTCAGAGGAATGAATTTGAGCTAAAACCTGCATACTACACTCTTGTGGGCCAACACCCTTTTCATGGTTTTTCCAATGAACATCCCATGGACAATATTGAGAGGTTTGAGGATTTGGTCACTAGCATCAAAAGCAATGGAGTGTCCTATGATTACCTCTTCTGCAAGCTCTTCCCATACTCTCTTGGTGGAGATGCGACATACTGGCTGAAGCGGTTACCTTCTGGATCACTGACTACTTGGGAAGAGACTGAGACTGCTTTCCTGAACAACTTCTATGATGATGCACGATCCGAGGATCTGAGGAACAAGATCTCCAAAGTTTTCTCAGGGACCTACTGAGGCGTTCAAGGTTGCTTGGACGAGATTCAGATCATACCAGAGAGATTGTCCACATCACGGGTACTATGATGTTCAGCTGATGGGTTCCTTTTTCATAGGTATTGATTGGAGGTATCAGATGGCTTTGGATGCTTCGAGCAATGGAAACATCAACACCAGGTATCCTGATGATGCTTATGTTCTGATTGAGAACTTGGCGTCTAGCAATAGCACCAAGAAAGCAGATTTTGAGCGCAAGAGGCAAGCTGGTAGCATGGAAGGTTCACAGATTGCTGAGTGATACAAGATATTTTGGTATCTCTAGAGTCAATTCTCTAAATGCAATTGTAGCATAAGAGGTTACCGAACCTTATCGGGATTTATCCTAAACACTAAGAATGCAAGGTGTTTATGGTAAGTTAAGCTAAACAAGTGTGTTGTGATTAAATAACTATATTAAGGCAAATAAGCAACTAAGCAAGTAAATCAATAAGAAAAATCGAATCTAGAGATAGGGTTATCGATATAAGAAGTCCCAAGTTCGATTCATGATGTTCATTTACTCAAACAAGCTAATCCCTAGGCATAAGATCCTAAACTTGACTAATTCTCTTTCAAGCAATTAATCACTATTGTAATCACCTAATCCATTAACAAACTCTCATTTGTGGATCAATGATTAGCAAGCATTAAATTTAAATCAACAAGATCAACCAAAGATACACCCTAGACAACTATTATCATAGGCTAGGAATGTAAAACTCTTGTTTAGTTCATCAAACACTTGGTGTGCATGAAATGCCTTATGATCTAAACCTACTTTTTCAAGCTAGATTTAGCATTAAGAACACTAAACAAGAAAGGATATAAGAAGATCTAACCCTAAACACCATGAATCAAGCCTAAGAACATCCTAATATATCCCATCTCTAAACCCTAAAAGACTACTCAAGACCCATTAAGAACCCCTCAAAATCGATTTGGATGGAGGATTATTCCATGGATAGATGTTGAATAATCAAGCTAGAAAGAAGATAGATAGAATGGATTGATGAAAACAAATACTAAATTGCATAAAACAAAGGATCTTTCTTACAAATCTCAAACTCTCTCAAAGGTAAGGGTTTTTGAGCATAAGAAAAAGCATAGCCATTAAAATTAGGTTTTTAGAGTATTTATAATAAAAATAGAAGAGAACCGGGTCAACCCAGAACAAACCGGATTTTGACCCGGACATTTGGGTCGGAATCGATGTCGAGTTGTTTCAAGTCGGGATGAGGGACCGGGATGAGAGGTTTTTGGCCGAGGCTTGTTTGCCGGGTTGATTCTAGCCGGGACGAGGGAGACCGGGATGAGAGGTTTTAGCCGATAGAAGTGATCCCGGGTTGATTATAGCCTTGACACGCAGCCGGGATATCTCCTGCCGAGGGAAAGTTTGTGTGCCGGCTGAGGGTAGATTTCATGCCGGGGGATTTCTGACCGTGACGATGCTGAGGTAGTTTTAGCCGATAGAAGTGATCCCGGGTTGATTCTTGCCGGGACACGCAGCCGGCATATCTCCTGCCGAGGAAAAACTCTTGTGCCAGTTTGAGGGATTTCTGGTGCCGGCTAAAATCAGAGCGGGACGATGCTGAGGGAGTTTTAGCCGATAGATTTGGTCCCGGGTTGATTCTTGCCGGGATACGCAGCCGGCATATCCCCTGCCGAGGGAAAACTCTTGTTCCGGCTTGAGGGATTTCTTGTGCCGGCTAAAATCAGAGCGGGATGATGCTGAGGGACTTCTTGCCGAGAGAAACGGAGACTCCTTAGAAAATCGGCCATATCTCTCAAACCAAATATCCGAATGGCCTGAATCCAACTCTGATAGACATCTAACTTCTTCTTCTACATCTTCCATGAAGACCATCGAGGCTGATTCAGATCGGATGGCCTTCGTCCAGCTACATCTTCCTTGCGTCTCGGATGGGCTTTGCATTCCTCTTATGCTCCATAACTCCAAACATCATCAATAGTCTCCAAGATACCTATATAAGACTCCAAAACATGCAAGACTCTCTAGGACATATCATGAGACACCTACACTCTAATTTGGACAAAACAATTAAGAAAAAGCTATGAAACCATATGCATATGAGATGAAACTTATGCTAAATGAATGCATCAAAGGGACAAAATATGGGAGTATCAACTCCCCCAAACTTACTTCTTTGCTTGTCCGATTTTCTAAGGAGTCTCCGTTTCCCTCGGCACGACATCTCTCGGTAAAATCAAACATGTCTACTCAAAAGGGGCTAGCCATGTTCAGCCATGTTCATCATTAGATGGATCAAGCTTAAGCTTTAACATACACAAGCCTTCCTATCATCCAATCCCTTGACATTCAATTAGGGGTTTCTAGTGGATCATGTTCATGCAATGCAAATAAACTCATTTGGCTAGGGATACGGTTTTGAGACAAATATGATCTCAATGCATGAGGCGGTTTCCGAACAAGGGATCTCTCATTGAAGGAATGGACCTTGGCAAAATGCTAAGGGTGAAAAGCAATTGATGCATACAAGGTTAGACTTCCATCTACCCGATGTCCCAACACAAATTCGACCCTAATTCTAAACCCACAAGGAACCAATCCTAGCTACCCTTCACAAGGCGTTTTTGCCTTCTTATTCCACATCTCTTCATCATCTTTCTTTTCCATAAGCGTTTAGGGGGTTTCGTCTTCAACCAATGGTTTGACTTCCTTTAATTTTCTTGGTTTAGCTCCTCTTTTAGATTCTTTAGTCTCCCTTATTTTTTTTCATGACTTGCCTTAGCCATTTTGACTTATTTTATTTCTTTTCACAACTAGAGACTATCTTTTGAACGCTTTAGAGCTAAACCACATATATTCTTTCCAACCATTACTAACATATTGCTTCCCCTATTCATTCTCCCAAATTCCTTCTTTCTTTCCACTTTTTCAATCCCAAAATCTTTCTTTTCCTTCTTTTTCATCCATTCCGCTCGTCCCAAATACCATCCTATCTAACTTAGCCCAATCTAGCTCATGATGCGCGAGCTAGTTTGATGCAATATCCAAAAAGAGTGAACCAAGTTCATCAAAACATGAGTTTATTATGAGAATCTCATCCTCATAACTTCACAAAAGCAAATGATTCTCATTCGAAGTCAAAGACTAAATTGGTGGTATGAAGACAATTATTTGATTAGCTAATTATTCTCTTTTTATTTAAATTGTGCATATTTTTCTCTTGTAATTAATTTCTTTGACCTTCAAGATCTTGTAAATGAGCCTATAAAAGCTCATAATTTCTCATTTTAAAAATATAGAGATTTTTGGAAAAATAAAGCTTTATGCTTTGTTTTGCTTGTTTATTTTAGTTTGTGGATTCATCCTAAAATACAAGTATAAATCATTAGAGTATTGTGTGAGATTCCTTTACTCTCTTGTTTCTTCTTTAGAAACTAAGTGTGAGATGCACTTCTTTTCTATTGAAACTGCGGATTAAGTTTGTTTGTGTGATTCAAACACGCTTGTTCGTCCATCGATTGAGCGAGTCAATCAACTATCCATCATCTTCACCTCTATTTCGTCCATCTTCCGCCTTAAAACTTGTCAACTTTGACACCTTGAGATCAATAAGACAAAGTGGATTCCGAATCTTATATCATAGTTCTACATGGAAGCCTTTCCTTGTCACTTTAGACCCAACACTTTTTGCTAAGTCCATTCAAAAATAAGGCCTCGCAACGCTCACTAAACATGTAGGCTTGAAAGAAGGTCGGGTTCAAGGTGGGGTGAACCATTCCAAAGATGGGAATTGGCTACTTGGGCCAACAAGAGTGGTAAAAAGGAATAAGATGACCCAAATATGTATGCGGAATCCATGAGTTCATTATGCAATGCATGAACACGATAATTAATGTGTCAAAGTTAAGGTTCTCACTTTTATAGGATTGGATTCAAATCGAACTTGCTTCAGCTAAGACCTAAGTGATGAGACATGAAATCCAAACATGGTTCGACCTTGATTTCACACATAAGATCTAGAGCATAGGACTTAAACTCTTAAAACGATACTTTACAAAGAGAAGCCTTTCTAGTTCCATATGCACATGCAATGCATTATTTACATGCTATGTTTCTAGACTCAATCCTACATGGAATGCATAAAAGTTCAAAATTTTCAAATTTATTGAAAATGCATGATATGCATGAGACTCAAGATGCAAAAGGCAAAATAAGATCACAAAACACATGATTAGACACTGGTCCCTCCCCCAAACTGAAATCAAAACGTCTCGGTGTGAAAGAAGTTCAAGAGAGACCAAAAACAAAAGATGAAATGCAAAGACTCAAAGCGAAAAGAGATACTTACAAAGTTTGGAGTGTTATCTTTGGAAAAAGATGGAGGGGACAAGAGGAATCAAGGGATGCCATATTCCATCATCTCATCCTAAGCACTTTAGTCTAAAAGTCTATGCCCATATGGTCATCGAGAACCTACTCACACTAAGAAAACCCATCAAAAGGAACTAACAACGAAAGAAAAGCATAAAAGGAAATATGTACAAGGATAAGCTTGGGGTGTCTCGCAAGAGCATTTTGTTTAACGTCACTAAGTTCGACGTGTGTTACCGTCCTCAAGCTAAAGGGACATCATCGAGAGGGATAGAGCCTCATTTTTCGACGATTTGGTTTGCTCGATAGAGTTTGAGCCTTTGGCTATTTGCAATGAAGTCTTGGCCCTTCTTGTTAACAAGTACCACGGCACCATATGGCCTTAATTCCTTAACCTCAAACGGACCCGACCACCTAGATTTGAGCTTCACGGGAAAAAGCTTCAACCGGGAATTGAACACGAGTACTCGGTCTCCGGCTTTAAAGTCTGTGCACTATTCTCTTATCATGGAATGCCTTGGCCTTCTCCTTGTAGATTCTCGAGCTCTCATAGGCCTCAAGCCTAGTCTCTTCTAACTCCTGAAGTTGAATTAACCTCTTCTCTTGTGCGATCTTGATGTCGAAGTTAAGAAACTTCACCGCCCATAGGGCCTTGTATTCCAATTTAACCGGTAGATGGCATGACTTCCCATAAAGCAAGTTGAATGGTGTAGTCCCTATAGGCGTCTTAAAAGAGGTACGGTAAGCCCACAACGCATCATCTATATAACTTGTTAGCCCAATTTTTTCTCGAACTCCCAACCGTCTTCTCTAGTATGGCTTTGATTTTCCGGTTGGATACTTCTACTTGGCCACTCGTTTGAGGATGGTAAGGTGTTGCTACCATATGCCTCACACCATGCTTCTTAAGTAGACTTTCAAACACCTTATTAATTAAATGACTACCTCCATAACTAATGACCACGCTCGGAACTCCAAATCTTGGGAAAATGATGAACTTGAATAGTTTTAGGACAACCTTAGCATCGTTGGTCGGACTTGCAATGGCCTCCACCCATTTTATGGGACCATATGATGACGGGAAAGGTCCCATAAAATCGATGCCCCATACGTCAAACATATCCAACACAAGGATTGGGTTTTGGGGCATTTCATCTCTCCTCCCAATATTCCCTTTCCTTTGGCACGCATCACATGTGGAGCCAAAGAGGTGCGTTGATATGCTCAAATTAATACCCTAAAAGTACTAAGCAGTAGTTGCAGTATAGTAGGGGTCGAACACAAGGACTCACAGAGACACACAATAGATTATAAATATGAGAATTAAGCTAAGCAATTCAGATGTAATTGAAAGCAGTGCATAAATTAAAACGGTTGTAAATTCAATTGGAGAAAGATAGGTTCAAGGTATTTCTCAGGAGATCAATGAATGCAGATAAACTAACTAGTCAGGATTCAGATTTAGCACGATTCTTGAACTCAAATCACTAAAGTATAATTAACCAACTGTCGTTGCGAGAATTATCTAAATCTAAATCCTAGGAATTCCAAATCTCTTTGCGAATCCTAAAGTCTAAATCAGCTTTTAGATCATGTTTGATTTGTTCACAAAACAACTAAACCAAATCTCTTTGCGAATAGTTATTTTGCTCACCTAAGGTTCTATCAGGTAATTAATCGCACTGTCGTGCCTAATCAATTATCCTAAGATCTAAGTTCCAGATTCGTTAACCTAGAATTAGCTTTGAACACAACCTATGGTGAAGAAATAATTCAGATGGTGAATCCTAATAACTAATCAATCTAGCATTCAGAGAACACCCTTATGAGAACCCTAAACCTAAAGTGGATCTACTCAGACATGGAAATTTAAGCAATAAATATGTTTGAATAAATCATCAAATAAAACAGAAAGAGTAACAAGAGGGGTTCAAAATCTTCTCTCGGACGAAGGGAGTTTCAGACTTGTCTTCCTCACAAAGCTCTCTCTCAAAACCAAAGTAAAATAAAGCGTAGCCAACAAAGTGGCTGTAAAATCCCTATAAATAACCTAAATCACGTTTTGGGGCTTCTTGTAAATAATAAAGACTTCTGGATCAAATTGCAATTCTTCAACTCTTCATTAAAGTCGCGGGTCGTGTCTGCTACGATGGGTATCGACCGATACTAGTGAGTATCGATCGATACCAAGCGTAAAATTGGGCTACACAAACGTCTGCTTTGCTCCAAAATGCTCCAAAAAGCTCCAATATACTTATATCATGGCCTAAAAGGGGTAAAAACCATGATATATCAACTCCCCCAGACTTAGCCTTTGCTTGCCCTCAAGCAAAACAGAAAACTAAACCAGTGAAAGAGGTTTGAAAACGTAGAGACTCACCTATTCTTGAAACGTTGTAATGACCCTTTTTCCAAGCACCCAAATGTCACCTAGCCAGCTTTTGATCTAACCACCATGTACTTCTCCGTAGATATTCGCAGCTTCCCAGACTACACACATTATTTCACAGCATTGTTCAATCAAGCCATCCTCGCCAGATTCATCATGATATATCATGGTTTTTACCCTGTTTAAGCCATGATATAAGTCCGTTTTATCGAGTCTTTATTCTATTATAGAGTCTTTTACAGGTTTTAGCACATTTGGATCATTATTGGAGATATTAGAGTTTTATGGACCATTATGGAGCAAAACTGAAGTCTGGTGACTAAGTGCCCGATCAAAGCGTCAAGCATCGATCGATACCCCCTGGTATCGATCGACACCCATCGAAACAGATTACAAGTCGCGATATTAATGAAGTTTGAAGAATTACAGAACTTGCCCAGAAGACTTTAATATTTACAAGAAGACCCCAATTCGTGTTTAGACTATTAAATTAGGTTTCACAGCCACTTTGGCTGTGTGCTTTTCATTAAGATTATTTTGAGGATTTCAGAGGGAGCTTGAGAGAGAGGAGACAAGTCAGAACTCTGTTCGTCTGAGAGAAGATTTCGAACCTCTGTTTTATTCTCTACTCTTATTTATTCTATTGATGATTTATTCAGTTATGTTGATTGTTTCAATTTCCATGTCTGAGTAGATCTCTTGTTTTGTTCAGGGTTCTCAATAGGGTTTTCTCTGAATGTTAGATTGATTTGTTATTAGGATTCATTATCTGAATTGATTCTTCGCCATAGGTTGTTTGCAAAGCTAATTCTAGATTGATCACCTAGAGCTTAGATCTTAGGATAATTGATTAGGCGTGAGAGTGCGATTAATTACCTGACAGAACCTAGGGTGAGCAAAATAACTATTCGCAAAGAGATTTGGTTTAGTTGTTTTGTGAACAAATCAAACTTGATAATAAAAGCTGGTTTAGACTTTAGGATTCGCAAAGAGATTTTGAATTCCTATCATTTAGACTTAGATAGTTTTCGCAACGAGAGTTGGTTAGCTATATCTTAGTGATTTGAGTTCAAGAACCGTATAAAATCTAAATAATGTTAGTTAATTTATCTGCATTCAGTGATTCCCTGAGAAATATCCTGAACCTATCATTCTCCAATTGATTTCACAACCGTTTTAACTTGCATTCTGTTTTCAATATCATTAATCACTTAGCGTAATTCTCACATCTTTAATCTATTGCGTGTTTCTGTGAGTCTTTGTGTTCGACCCCTAGCTATACTATAACTTCTGCTTTAGTATCTAAATAGGGTATTAATTTGAGCATATCACATCGCTGTGAATTAATATCAAGAACCTTCTATTTTCTTTCCCATACAATATCATGACAAGGAACCACCCTTTTCACACTTTTTGGTATTATTTCTCTCCCCCAGACTTATTTCTTATCATATTCCTTGCATATACAAATTAAGGTTCGATATGCGAGTATTGATGGCGTTTGCCACCGAATCCCCGGTTCTTCCCTCAAAAGTAATCAAAGGTGTAGGCGAATAGTGGTATCACAGGAAATTTTCCTAACCTCGCTTCCACCTTTGTGTGATCATTCCCTCTTAATTAGAATAATGGGATCGCTGGAAATTTTTCTAGCCCTCTACTCAGAAGAAAATCATCTCATATTTTAATGCATCTTATTAATTAACTTGCAACAGGGAGAGGAATACCGTTATTTTAAAACACATGGGTTCCTTTGTCAGATACGAATGAGGAATCAAGCTCTATGGATACTAACCACATTGATGAAGTGCAAAATTTTGGCTTAGGCTTTAAGGAACTTTGCTGGAAACATGAGTGTCTTCTAGTTAACCGGTCAGCCTTTGGATTTTTCATTCGTCGATCTATAGCTGATTCTGTAACAATGGTCACTTAGAATCAAGGTCAGATCAAAAGATTCAAGAAAAATATCATAGTCTCAGACAAAGTTTTGACTCAATAAAACAACGAATGACTCAAAAACGTCTGACTCTAAGAAAAACAAAAACAAAGTCAGCGACTACCTCCCCCAGACTTAAACAACACTGTCCCCAGTGTTATCTAGCCTAGAGTAGGTAAAAGAAAACAAAAGAACAGAATAGAACGAAGAGAAACAAGAAGTTACAGTGCTGGAACATCGAGTGTCGGCCGACACACGGCCTGGTATCGATCGAAACTAGGATTAAGTTGTCACGATGAACCTTCTCATTCGCGATTGGTGTCGACAGATACCAATTGGTTATCGATCGACACTCAGGCGATTTCGAGTTTGCTCCTTGTTTATCCTGACACAGGCACAAACGAAAAATAAAAAGAAAAAGACTCAAAAACAGACTCACCAGTGGGTTTCCTCCCACCAAGCACTTGTTTTACGTCAAGAGCTTGACTGTACGGACGATCAGTCAGTAGAAGATTTAGAGCTTACTCCAAAACAAGCTCCACAATTTGACATCGCCAGTTTCAGAGTCCTGCTCATCATGCCCTCCACAAACTCCTTTCCATTCTCTTTCAGCTCCGAAGTAAGAAGAACTCTAGCCTTAGAGAATGGTTTCGAGGCACCTTTGCACTTCACCTTGTATTCAATCGAATCTCCTTCATACTTCTGAGGGATTAAAGTCATAGAAACAGCATCCTTCACTCCTTTGCTTTTCGCCTTCTTCTTTCTGTTAGACGTTTTGACGTCTTTCTTGGTGATGATAGAAGGACTATCTAGAACGTCTGTGACAGTTGGTTCGTCAGGAGGCTCTTCCAAAATATCAATTACCAACGTCTCATCTGTAATAACATCGATGCAAGAGACACGTGTGGGAGTTCTTCTAGGGATATCTTTGTAGTACACCTCCTTGTCAATGTATGAGAATGAGATTTGCTTGCTAGGTGTGTCCATAATGGCACCAACCGTAGCCATGAACGGTCTTTCAAGAATCAAAGGTGTACTAGACCTTGCATGCATCTCCACAACATGAAAATCAGCAGGAACCAGACAGTCTCCTACTTTAACCAGCAAATCAGGGATTATACCATATGGAAGTGAGGTGGAACAATTCGCGAATGTGATAGATGACATGGGCGGTCGAATATCAGCTCCCAATCTCTCTGCAATTGCCCTTGACACGACATTGACGCTAGCCCCTGAGTCAACGAGAGACTCTTTGAATGCAACTCCAGAGATGGAGCATGGAACGGAGAATATGCCTGGGTCTTCCCTCTTGGTCAACTGCCTCAGCGGTAGTGACTTGCTTCTTGCCTTGATGAAGAGTACTTCGATCTCTTCAAGGGTTTTTCTGCAATCTTTTAAGTGACTTAGCACAGGCCAGCCCTCTAGAGCTTCTTCAAAAGTATACGAGTGGGGTATCCTTCGTACCATCTTCTCAAAGCCACGCAGCTGCTTTGGAGTGATGGGGGCTCGGACGTGTTGGGGAATAGGATTCAGCTTCTTGGGCTTGAGAAGTCTGTCAACACTCATACGCAGCTCCTTTGCAGTATCTAGGTGAGTATTGATCGATACAGAGAGGGTGTCGATCGAAGCTTGCTCCTTCGAGACGTCCTTGACAGATTCGTGGATGGGTGTCGATCGATACAGAAGGGTATTGGTCGATACAAGGGTGGTGTTCGAAGTCTCATCGACCGATATATCATCAAAAAAAGGAAGCTCCACAACAGGCTTATCCAGCATAGCTTTGCATCTAGCATCTTCCCATTCATTCTTTGTCATCTTATGAGGCATATGATAAGGTATTTTGGGTTTGTACACCCTCTCCGTGACAATTTCTGGTTCCTTCTCGACCTGCGCCTCAGTATCGACCGACACAGAAGGAGTATCGATCGATACACAGAGATTTTGAGAGCCCCAGTCGTCATCTTCGGGATCGTCGAAAATTCCTGCTTTCAAACCCGATTCTACCACTTCAGTGGCTTCTCCAACACTCTCTAAGGTGATTGCATTGACGTGTGCCCTTGGATTCTCAGTTCTCCCTGGAAGAAACCTTCCTGCCTCTGCACAGCTGCTGCAGTCTGAGCAACCTGAGTTTCCAGCTTCCTCTGAGAAAGATTGATAGCTTCAATTTTCTCATTCAGATCAATGTACAGAGAGTCAAACTTCCCTTTGAAATCACCTTGCAACTTCTCTTGTCCCCGAAGAAGTTGTTCCATCAAGGATTCCATCTTACTTTCTGTGGATTTTGGAGATATTGGTTGGTAAGAAGAGTTCCATTAGTTGTGAGTGAAATCGCTGCTCTGAACTGGTTTCCGAATGAATTGATTTGCTCCAAAACAAGATTGGTTTCCCTCAAACTTGTACCCACCTTGCTGATTGTTGTTGTTGAAGTTTCGGTTGTTGTTGTACCCAAATCGCTGACCCTGAAAACCAGAACCACCAACGTAGTTAACATTCTCCACTTCATCTTCATCAATATTATCGACTCCATCAGCAAAGTGTACAGTCTTCTTCGACTTCCCGATCAGAAAATCCAGCTTGGCATGAACTTCAGCAATCTGCGATCCATCAACTCCTCCAGCCTGCTTCTTTCGCTCGAAATCAGCATTCTTGGTACTATTGTTAGAAATCAAGTTCTCAATAAGCACATAAACATCGTCAGGATACCTTGTGTAGAAATTTCCATTGCTCGCAGCATCTTGAGCCATCTGATACCTCCAATCGATTCTTCTGTAGAAAGTACCCAGCAGCTGAACCTGAGTGAAACCATGGTGCAGACAATCTCTCTGATATGACTTGAAACGAATCAAAGCAGCCTTGAGTGCCTCAGTCGGTCCTTGAGAAAACTGAGAAATCATGTTCCTGAGATCCTCGGTTCATACATCATCATAGAAGTTGTTCAGTAAGGCAGTCTTAGTTTCTTCCCAAGTAGTAAGTGATCCAGGAGGTAACTTCTTCAGCCAGTAGGTCGCATCTCCACCAAGAGAGTATGGGAAGAGCTTACAGAAGAGGTAATCATAGGACAATCCATTGCTCTTGATGCTTGTAACCAGATCCTCAAACCTCTCAATATGATCCACAGGGTGTTCATGAGGAAAACCATGAAAGAGATGCTGACCCACAAGAGTGAAGTATGCAGGTTTTAGCTCAAAGTATATTCCTCTGAAAAGGTAGAGGACGAATCGCTGATCGATTGGCATAAAACTGAACAGGCCTGTTGTACTCACTAATCGTTCTACCGCTAGCAGCCATAGCATTTCCTACATTCGCGTTCCCAGCAATATTCTTAACAGCAACAGTTGCAGCAGGATTGATGTTCCCCTCTCCATCCAGACGTTGTCCCTGCGCATTGCACAAACGACCTTCTTGGTCTCTGTAAGCACCAACCTCATCGAACCAACCTCTGTAAGCATCGAACCAACTCTTCCTGATTGTTGTTCATCTCTGCTGGTTTCTTTGCTTTTATGTTTGTGCGTTCCACAATTGCTAGCTGCTTCAAAGACAGTTCAACTAGCTGAGTGTTCTTATTTCCTCTGGTTTTATGATTAGGCATACACCTGAAAACAGAAGCCAAGAACGTAAGTAATCGGTAGCACGATGAGTATCGACCGATACCAAGTGGTGTCGATCGATATCAACAAAAGAGAACGACGAGTATCGACCGATACTAGTGGGTATCGATCGATACCGACGAACTTAGTCGAAATTCTCAAACGAAAATCTAATGGCGAATTGAGTCCCCGGCAACGGCGCCAAATTTGATATGCTCAAATTAATACCCTAAAAGTACTAAGCAGTAGTTGCAGTATAGTAGGGGTCGAACACAAGGACTCACAGAGACACACAATAGATTATAAATATGAGAATTAAGCTAAGCAATTCAGATGTAATTGAAAGCAGTGCGTAAATTAAAACGGTTGTAAATTCAATTAGAGAAAGATAGGTTCAGGGTATTTCTCAGGAGATCAATGAATGCAGATAAACTAACTAGTTAGGATTCAGATTTAGCACGGTTCTTGAACTCAAATCACTAAAGTATAATTAACCAACTGTCGTTGCGAGAATTATCTAAATCTAAATCCTAGGAATTCCAAATCTCTTTGAGAATCCTAAAGTCTAAATCAGCTTTTAGATCAGATTTGATTTGTTTACAAAACAACTAAACCAAATCTCTTTGCGAATAGTTATTTTGCTCACCTAAGGTTCTATCAGGTAATTAATCGCACTGTCGTGCCTAATCAATTATCCTAAGATCTAAGTTCCAGATTCGTCAACTTAGAATTAGCTTTAAACACAACCTATGGTGAAGAACTAATTCAGATGGTGAATCCTAATAACTAATCAACCTAGCATTCAGAGAAAACCCTTATGAGAACCCTGAACCTGAAGTGGATCTACTCAGACATGGAAATTGAAGCAATAAACATGTTTGAATAAATCATCAAATAAAACAAAAAGAGTAACAAGAGGGTTCAAAATCTTCTCTCGGACGAAGGGAGTTTCAGACTTTTCTTCCTCACAAAGCTCTCTCTCAAAACCAAAGTAAAATAAAGCGTAGCCAACAAAGTGGCTGTAAAATCCCTATAAATAACATAAATCACGTTTTGAGGCTTCTTGTAAATAATAAAGACTTCTGGACCAAATTGAAATTCTTCAACTCTTAATTAAAGTCGCGGGTCGTGTCTGCTGAGATGGGTATCGACCGATACTAGTGAGTATCGATTGATACCAAGCGGGAAATCGGGCTACACGAACGTCTGCTTTTCTCCAAAATGCTCCAGAAAGCTCCAATATCTCCAATTATGCTCCAAACGTGCTAAAACCTGTAAAGGACTCTAAAACACTACGAAATAGTAGAAAAAATCTATAAAACGGACTTATATCATGGCCTAAAAGGGGTAAAAACCATGATATATCATGCGCATCCTTGAATAATGAAGGGCCCCAAAAACCGGATTACAAGGCCTTCGTAGCGGTTTTGTAGGATGCATGATGACCACCATAGCTTGACCCGTGACAATGGAGTTGGATCCCTTGGACTTCTTCTTCCGTCACACACTTCCTATACAAACCATCCGGGCACAACTTGTATAAGTAGGGCTCGTCCCAATAGTATCTCGTCACGTCGTGGAAGAACTTCTTCTTCTTATACCCATCCAAAGGCGGTTCCTTCCCGCACACTAAGTAGTTCACTAGGTCCGCAAAGCATGGTAGTTTCTCATCTTGTAACCCATTAGCACTCTATAGTCCTCGCACGACTTCAACCCCTTTCTTCAAGACACCAACGACCATGAGACTCTCCTCGGGGAGCTTATCATCAATTGGGACAAGGTCTTCAATCCTCATTCTAGACAAGTGATCCGCGACCCCATTCTCTATCTCCTTCTTGTCAACTATCTCCAAGTCAAACTCTTGTAGAAGCAAGATCCAACGGAGTAGCCTTGGCTTTATGTCTTTCTTCGCATGAATGTATCTTAAAGCCGCGTGATCGGTGTAGACAATCACCTTAGACCCCACAATATAAGACCTAAATTTCTCCATTGCAAACACTATGGCTAGCAACTCTTTTTCCGTTGTGGCATACCGGCCTTGAGTGTCATCTAAGGTCCTACTTGCATAGTAGATGACATTTCTCTTCTTGTCCTTCTTTTGACCCAAGACCGCTCCAACCGCGTAGTCACTAGCATCACACATGATCTCGAAAGGAAGATCCCAATCCGGAGCTTGTACGATGGGAGCACTAACCAACGCCTTCTTCATTTCTAGGAACGCTACCATACATTCCTCATCAAACACGAACTCAACCTCCTTGCAAAGTAGCCTTGTGAGAGGCCTCGTGATTTTCGAGAAGTCTTTGATAAACCTTCGGTAGAACCCCACATGATCCAAGAAAGACCGGATGTCCTTGACCGACTTAGGCGGCTCCAAGCTAACCATCACCTCGATCTTGGCTTTGTCTACCTCTATTCCCTTCTCAGAGATTTTGTGTCCTAGCACGATGCCTTCTCGTACCATGAAGTGACATTTTTCCCAATTTAGCACCAATTTTGCTTCTTCGCACCGTTGCAAGACCCTACAAAGGTTGGAGAAGAAAACACAAAAAGAAGACCCATACACGGAGAAGTCGTCCATAAAGACTTCTACCATGTCTTCAATAAGGTTAGAGAAAATGGACATCATGCAACGTTGGAATGTCGCGGGTGCATTACACAACCCAAACGGCATCCTTCGATATGCGAAGGTGCCGTAAGGGCACGTGAAAGTCGTTTTCTCTTGGTCATTCGGGTGTATGGGAATTTGAAAGAAACCCGAATAACCGTCTAGAAAGCAATAAAATGGATGATTAGCTAGACGTTCAAGCATTTGATCTATGAAAGGTAACAGAAAGTGATCTTTACAAGTAGATGAATTTAGCTTCCTATAGTCAATGCACATTCTATACCCGGTTATTGTCCTAGTCGGTATAATTTTATCCTTCTCATTTTTAACTACCGTAATCCACCCTTTCTTAGGTAGATAATACTATCCGATATTGGGTAGATAATACCCGCATCCAAGAGCTTAAGAATCCCTCTCTTTACAACATCCTTCAAATTAGGATTCAACCTTCTTTGATGTTCAATAGAGGTCATTGATTCGACTTCTAGATGAATTCTATGTGTGCACAAACTAGGGGAAATACCCTTGATATCATCCAAAGAATAGCCAATGGCTTTCCTATATTTCCTAAGTTCAACAAGAAGGGGGGATAGTTCGTTCTCGTCTAGACTCTCATTCACAATAACCGGGTAAGACTCGTTGGGACCTAAGAACGCATACCTTAGTCCCGCGGGAAGTTGCTTTAGGTCCACCTTTGGGGTTTTGAGTTCGCTCCAATCGTCCTCCTCAAGACTAGACTTACCCTTGCTAGTCTCTTCAACGGCTAGAACAAATTCCTCTTGAACCGTACTAACCCTTAACCCATCTTGAACCTCGGTATCACGAACACACAACTCAACAAATGGTGTATCCTTTTCAATCGGCTTGTGCAAGTCCATGAGTAGTTCATAACCTTGGATCTCTTTACTCAAGAACCCATGATCTCCCCGCTCCCTAGTCAAAACCACTTCCAAACCGTCTTCTACTCTCACTTCCTAAAGCAATTCGTCGGCTAGCTCATCAATGGTCTTTATGTAGAAATATTGGCCATCTATTGTAGGTTTCTTCATCACCTTGTTGATATAAAAATCAAGGACTTCTCCTTTACCCAAGTGAAGGTCTATTTTTCCTTTCCTAACATCAATTATCGCCCCCGCGGTTGCTAGGAATGGCCTACCAAATATAAGAGGATCTTTCGGTTCTTCATCCATTTCAAGTACCACGAAATCCGTGGGGACAATGAAATCCTTCACCATGATAGGAAGATCCTTAAGCAAACCAATAGGAACTCTCACGCTTCTATCCGCCAATATTAGGGAAATGTTACATGCCTTGTAGTGTGTGAAGCCTAGTCTCTTGGCTACCAAAAATAGCATGAGGCTTACACTCGCTCCAAGATCACACAAACAATGGTTGAAAGCTAGAGGACCAAGTGCACAAGGTAGAGTAAATGATCCCGGATCTCCTAACTTCTTTGGCACCATCTTCTTTTGTATGATGACACTACACTCGTGAGTTAGAATGACCATGGACTCTATTTCCTTAGCTCTCTCATTCACAACATCTTTCAAGAATTTGGCATATTGAGGGACAAGCAAGAAGGCATCAACCAAAGGCATTGTGAGTTATACCTTCTCCATTTGCCTATCAAAGATGGCTTTATACATGTCCATAAGTTGCTTCTTTAACCGCCCAGGAAAAGGTAGCTTAGGAACGTATAGCTTAGGGACAAACACATTCTTCTTCGGTTTCTCTTGAGCAACAACAACCCTAAGCTTGACCTTCTCTACTTCTTCAACTTTGTCTTGCTCTCTCACTACCTCATCTTCAACCAACTTGTCAATTTCTTGAAGTTCCACCCCCAACTTTGCTTCTCAATGTCCTCATTGAGAGTAGAAGGAGCTTCTCTTGGAGGTAAAACCGTGCCACTTCTCAAGGTGATGGCGATTACATACTCCTTAGGATTAGCTTCAGATTTGCCCGGCAGTTGACCTTGTGGTCGTGAAGAAGAAGCAACACCTTTGTTCTCCATGTATTTTACCTTGGAGTTCCAAGCTTCAATCTTTGTGTTGAGGTCGTTGTAAGAGCAATCTACCCGCGTATTGTTCTCCGCTTGTCCCTTGAGTAATTGTTGGAACATGGAGCTCAAATCAAACTCTTGCGGTTTAGACATAGTTGCTTGACCTTGGGGCACAAACCCTTGTTGTTGCCCTTGAAAATCGGGTGGAGCTTTGGGTTGAAAGCCACCTTGGTTCCCTTGCAATTGGTTCCTTGGGATAAAACCTTGTGGATTGGTATTAGAAGCTTGACCTTGAGGTTGGAATTGATTTTGTGGGGCTCCTTGAGCTTGATTATGTTGCGGAGGGTAGACTTGGTCTTGTGGATTCTCCACATTTGTGTTTCGGTAAGAGAATTTGGGGGTGGTTCCTATAATTTTAGTTGAACCCTTGTCTTTGGTAGTTCCCTTGGTTTTGGTAGTTCCCTTGGTTCCCCACGTAGTTCACCTCCTCTTGGGTGTTCATGTCCACGTTCTCTTCTTGATAGTAACATTCATTCTCATCATAAGCTTCCACAAAATTGACCGTCTTTTGAGAAGACACTAGGAGGTTATCAATCAAATTGGCTTGCTTGTCCAACTTGTTGTTAAGAGCTTTCATGTCTTTGGCCCGCTTGTTCTCATCAAAGTCGCTAGTGGTCCTTGTAGCGCGGTCATAGTCGTCGCCATAGGTACCCTTGTCTTTGGTAGTTCCCTTGGTTTTGGTAGTTCCCTTGGTTCCCCACGTAGTTCACCTCCTATTGGGTGTTCATGTCCACGTTCTCTTCTTGATAGTAACCTTCATTCTCATCATAAGCATCCACAAAATTGAACCCTTGTCTTTGGTAGTTTCCTTGGTTTTGGTAATTCCCTTTGTTCCCCACGTAGTTCAACTCCTCTTGGGTGTTCATGTCCACGTTCTCTTCTTGATAGTAACCTTCATTATCATCATAAGCATCCACAAAATTGACCGTCTTTTGAGAAGACACTAGGAGTTTATCAATCAAATTGGCTTGCTTGTCCAACATGTCATTAAGAGCTTTCATGTCTTTGGCCCGCTTGTTCTCATCAAAGTCGCTAGTGGTCCTTGTAGCGCGGTCGTAGTCGTCGCCATAGGTACCGTCACTTTGGGCCAAGTTCTCGATAAGCTCAATTGCTTCCTCAACGTCTTTAGCCAAGAAGTTTCCGTTATATGCCGTGTCAAGTAGCATACGGATCTTAGGCAAAGCCCCTCGGTAGTGGGTGCTTAGGAGAGAAGCGTTGCTAAAGCCGTGATGTGGGCATTGAGAAGTGTAGCTTCTAAATCTCTCCCAAGCCTCGTTGAAAGACTCATTGGACCGTTGTGTGAAGCTTGAGATCTCGTTACGAAGCTTGGCGGTTCTAGCCGGTGAGAAGAATTTGACGAGAAATGCACGTTTGCAATCATCCCACGAGGTGATAGATCCTTGAGGTAAGGTCTTTTCCCATTGGTGAGCCTTGTCACCCAAAGAGAACAGGAAGAGACGAAGCTTGAACCCATCTCCGGAGACCCCATTGATCCTCGTGAGACCACATATCCGGTCAAATTGGTAAATGTGGTCTAAGGGATCCTCCATGGACAAGCCGTGAATTTTTTTGGCTTGAACCATGTTGATAACCCCCGGCTTCACTTCGAAGTTGTTGTTCTCCACCGGTGGAGCTTGAATGCCTTGGCGGTTTTGGTGAGCATTAGCGGCATCACCCTCTCCAACAATGTTTCTAGCTCTTGGTGGATGGTTGGGACGGTGATGGTTTCCATTGCCACCACCTCCTTGATTGTTGCTGTGACCATTCCCATTCCCACCTATCCTTTGGTGGGGATTGGGTTCGTTGACGTTCCCAAGTGGAACATTCTCAAAGTTCTCCATGTCGTTAGCAACCTCTACTTGAACTCTCACTCGGCTTCGTCTTGCTCTTGATCCTCTATCAAGTTGATCAATGTCGTCCCTCGGTTCTACTAGATTAGTATTGCCACGGGAACGGGTATGCATGCACCTATAGAGAGAGAAAGCGATTGAAAGCAAACAAGATTAGTAACTTTGTAGCAAATAAGGCTTAAGCTCACTAAGAACCTAAATCTCAATGTTAAAACAAATCTCAATATGGCAACGGCGCTAAATTGATACAAGATATTTTGGTATCTCTATAGTCAATTCTATAAATGCAATTGTAGCATAAGAGGTTATCGAACCTTATCGGGATTTATCATAAACACTAAGAATGCAAGGTGCTTATGGTAAGTTAAGCTAAACAAGTGTGTTGTGATTAAGTAACTATATTAAGGCAAATAAGCAACTAATCAAGATGTAAATCAATAAGCAAAAGCGAATCTAGAGATATGGTTATCGATATAAGAAGTCCCAAGTTGAATTCATGATGTTCATTTACTCAAACAAGCTAATCCCTAGGCATAAGATCCTAAACTTGACTAATTCTCTTTCAAGCAATTAATCACTATTGTAATCACCTAATCCATTAACAAACTCTCATTTGTGGATCATTGATTAGCAAGCATTAAGTTTAAATCAACAAGATCAACGAAAGATACACCCTATACAACTATTATCATAGCCTAGGAATGTAAAACTCTTGTTTAGTTTATCAAGGCATTTCATCAAAAACATGGTGTGCATGAAATGCCTTGTGATCTAAACCTACTTTTTCAAGCTAGATTTAGCATTAAGAACACTAAACAAGAAAGGATATAAGAAGATCTAACCCTAAACACCATGAATCAAGCCTAGGAACATCCTAATATATCACATCTCTAAACTCTAAAAGACTACTCAAGACCCATTAAGAACGCCTCAAAATCGATTTGGATGGAGGATGATTCCATGGATAGATGTTGAATAATCAAGCTAGAAAGAAGATAGATAGAAGGGATTGATGAAAACAAATACTAAATTGCATAAAACAAAGGATCTTTCTTACAAATATCAAACTCTCTCAAAGGTAAGGTTTTTGAGCATAAGTAAAAGCATAGCCATTAAAATTAGGTTTTTAGAGTATTTATAATAAAAATAGAAGGGAATCGGGTTAACCCGGAACAAAACGGGTTTTGACCCGGACATTTGGGTCGGAATTGATCCTGGGTTATTTCAAGTTGGGATGAGGGACCGGGATGAGAAGTTTTTAGCCGAGGCTTGTGTGCCAGGTTGATTCTAGCCGGGACGAGGGAGACCGGGAGGAGTGGTTTTAGCCGATAGAAGTGATCCCGGGTTGATTCTAGCCGGGACACGCAGCCGGCATATCTCCTGCCGAGGGAAAGTTTGTGTGCCGGCTGAGGGAAGTTTTCATTCCGGGGGATTTCTGACCGGGACGATGTTGAGGGAGTTTTAGCCGATAGAAGTGATCCCAGGTTGATTCTAGCCGGGACACGCAGCCGCCATATCTCCTGCCGAGGGAAAACTCTTGTGTCGGCTTGAGGAATTTCTGGTGCCGGCTAAAATCAGAGCGGGACGATGCTGAGGGAGTTTTAGATGATATATTTGGTCCCGGGTTGATTCTAGCAGTGATACGCAGCCGGCATATCTCCTGCCGAGGGAAAACTCTTGTGCCGGCTTGAGAGGTTTCTTGTGCCAGCTAAAATTAGAGCGGCATGATGCTGAGGGACTTCTTGCCGAGAGATTTCATGCCGAGGGAAACGGAGAATCATTTGAAAATCGGCCATATCTCTCAAACAAGATATCCGAATGGCCTTAATCCAACTCTGTAGACAGCTAACTCCTTCCTCTACATCTTCCATGAATACCGTTGAGGCTTATTCAGATCGGATGGCCTTCGTACAGCTACATCTTCCTTGCGTCTCGGATGGGCTTTGCATTCCTCTTATGCTCCATAACTCCAAACATCATCAATAGTCTCCAAAATACATAGAAAGGACTCCAAAACATGCAAGACTCTCTAGGACATATCATCAGACACCTACACTCTAATTTGGACAAAACAATTAATAAAAAGCTATGAAACCATATGCATATGATATGAAACTTATGCCAAATGAATGCATGAAAGGGACAAAATATGGGAATATCACTGAGGTTCAGGCCAAGTTAGATTATATGCACAGTTTTCTGATGGGCAAGACAACAAAGGTTGTTCACTTTGCTGAAGATGTTGAGGTGTTCAATGAGGATAAAGTGGAGGATGTTAACTACATTGGTGGTTCTGGTTTTCAAGGTAAGAGGAATCAATTCAACAACAACCGAAACTTCAACAACAACTCTCAGCAAGGAGGTACGAATCAGTTTGCCCAGAAACCATCTCAGAACAGTGGGTATACCAGGAACTATGGGAATTCACCTTATCAGCCTATACATGTTAATCTCCCAGATAGCAAGATCGAGTCCATATTTGAACAGCTGGTTCAAGGACAGCAACAAATCACAGTGGATCTTAATGGAAAGACATATGCTTTGTACAAGGATCTGAGTGGAAGGACCGAGGCCCTCAATACTAATCAGAGGATGTTGGAAACGCAAGTAGCTCAGACTGTAGCAGCTGTCAAGGGAAAGATGGCTCATTTACAGAACGAAAACGTCAATGCAATCACCTTACGAAGTGCAGGAAATTTCAAAAACCCTGTCGAAGGTGATCCCGAACCTGATTTGTCTATATCGACCGACACCACTGCGAGTATCGATAGATACCGACCTGAAGAAAAAACACACGAGCCTTGTGTCGATCGACACCAACCTTGTATCGAACGACACCCCTCGCAGGCTGAACCAGAGATTGAGAAGAAACCGGAGATGACTGAGGAACGTGTTTAAAAGCCTAAGATACCATACCCTCGACCACCTAGACATCTCATGAACCCTATTTCTGCGGAAAAGTTGCTCGCTTTTGAGAAGATGGTTAGGAAAATTCCCCATACTATATCTTTTGAAGAAGCTTTTGACAATCACCCTTTGGAGTGTTACTTCCGAAATTGCCGAGAAACTGAGGAAGAGAGCAAGGCAATTTTCATCAAGGCAAGAAACACACCACCACCGATAAAGCAGCTGACTAAGAGGGAAGACCCAAGAATATTCTCAGTTCCATGCCATATCTCTGGAGTTGAATTCAAAGAGTCTCTCGTTGACTCGGGGGCTAGCGCCAATGTCATGTTAAGGGCAATTGCAGAGAGATTGGGAGCTGATATACGATCTCCTAAGACATCAATCACATTCGCGAAATCTTCCACATCGGTTCCATACGGTAGAATCCCTGATTTGATGGTTAAAGTAGGAGACTGTCTAGTTCCTACCGATTTTGAGGTCGTGGAGATGCATGCAAGGTCTAGTACACCTTTGATTCTTGGAATACCGTTCATGGTTACGTCTTCTGTAATTATGGACACGCCCAGTAAGAGAATCTCGTTCTCATTCATTGACGAACAGGTCTCCTACAAAGTTGTTCCTGCTGGAAGAGCTCCCAAGCATATCTCTTACATCACCGTTATTACAGGAGAGACGTTGATGGTTGATCTTTTGGAAGAACCCTATGATGCGCCAACTGTCATAGACATTTCAGATCGTCCTCCTATCATCACCCAGAAAGTCATCAAAAAGACTAAGGCAAAGAAGAAGGTGAATAACAAAAGAGCCGGGAGTGCTACACATGTCACCTTAATCCCTTAGAAGTGCGAAGGGGATTCGATTGAATACAAGGTGAAGTGCAAAGTGATATGCTCAAATTAATATCCTAAAAGTACTAAAGTAGTAGTTGTAGTAAAGTAGGGGTCGAACACAAGGACTCAAGAAATCATACAATAGATCAGATAGATTCGAATTAAGGTAAACCAAAAGATGTAATTGAAAGCAATACGTAAATTAAACTGTTGTAATTCGATTGAAGAAAGATAGGTTCAGGGTATTTCTCAGGAAATCAATGAATGCAGATAAACTAACTAGTCAGGATTCAGATTTAGTGCGTTTTCTGAACTCAAATCACTAAAGTATAATTAACCAACTCTCGTTGCGAGAAATATCTAAGACTAAATCCTAGAATTCCAAATCTCTTTGCGAATCCTAAAGTCTAAACCAGTTTTTAGTTCAAGTTTGATTTTTCACAAAACAACTAAACCAAATCTCTTTACGAATAGTTATTTTGCTCACCCTAAGTTCTATCAGGTAATTAATCGCACTCTCGTGCCTAATCAATTATCCTAAGATCTAAGTTCTAGATTCGTCAACCTATAATTAGCTTTGAGAACAACCTATGGTGAAGAACTAATTCAGATGGTGAATCCTAATCTACTAATCAACCTAGCTTTCAGAGAAAACCCTTATGAGAACCCTAAACCTAAAGTGGATCTACTCAGACATGGAGAATGAAAACAACGTGATTGAATAGATCATCAAAGAAATCAATAAGAAACAAGAGTTCAGAGTTGTCTCTCCAAAAACAAAAGTAAAATCAAGCGTAATGAAAGCGTAGTCACCAAAGGGGCTGTAAAACCTAAATAAATACTATTAAACACGTTATGGGTCTTCTTGTAAATAATAAAGTCTTCTGGGCAATTTTGCAATTCCTTAACTCTTCATAAAAGTCGCGATCGTGTCTTGCTGCAGTGAGTATCGACCGATACTAGTCTGTATCGATCGATACTGAGGCTTCAAATCGGGTACTCAGCTACACGAACAACAGCTTTGCTCCAAAATGCTCCAGAAAGCTCCAATATCTCCAATTATGCTCCAAACGTGCTTAAACCTGTAAAAGATTCTAAAACGCTACAAAATAGTAGAAAGACTCTATAAAACGGACTTATATCATGGCTTAAAAAGGTAAAAACCATGATATATCAACTCCCCCAGACTTAGCATTTGCTTGCCCTCAAGCAAATAGAAGACTAAACCAGATAAAGAGGTTTGAAAACATAGAGACTTACCTGTTCTTGAAATATTGCAATGACCCTTTTCCTTAGTGCTCCACATATCACTTAACCAGTTCCAAAACCAACCACCATGTACTTCTCCTCAGACATTCGCAGCTTCCCCAGACTACACACATTATCTCAAAACATCATTCAATTAAACCCATCATCGCCAGTTTCATCGCTGTGATTAATACCAAGAATCTTCTAGATTCTTTCCCATACAGTATCATGATAAGAAACCATCCAATTTCACACTTTTGGTATCATTTTCTCTCCCCAGACTTATTTCTTATTATTTTCTATTCTCTTTTTAGATCTGCATATACACATCAAGGTATGAGACGCGAGTGTTGATGGTGTTTGCCACCTAATCCCCGGTTTTTTTTCCTCTAAATGTAACAAAGGGTGTAGGCGAATAATGGCATCATAGGAAAATCCTAGCCTCCCTTCCAATCCTTTGTGTGATCATTCCTCACCAAGTAGAATAATGAGATCGCTGGAAACATTCCTAACCCTCTACTCAGGAGAAAATCATCTCATCTTTTATGCTCTTATTTATTAACTTGTAACAGGGGAGAGAGATACCATTATTTTAAACACATGGGTTTCTTTGTCAGATATGAATGAGGAATCAAGCTCTATGAATACTAACCACATCGATGAAGTGCAAAAATTTGGCTCAGGCTTTAATGAACTCTGCAGGAAACATGGGTGTCTTCTAGTTAACCGGTCAGCCTTTGGATTTTTTATTAGTCGATATGTAACAGATTCTGTAACAGTGGTCACTTAGAAGCAAAGTCAGAACAATAGAGTCAAGAAAAAGATCACAGTCTCCAATAGATTTTGACTCAATAAAACAATGAATGACTCAAAAACGACTGACTCTAAGAAAAACAAAAACAATGTCAGCGACTACCTCCCCCAGACTTGAACAACACTGTCCCAAGTGTTATCTAGTCTAGAGTTGGTGAAAGAAAGTAAAAGAACCAAGTGGATTGTGAAAATCGAAAATCTTACATGTGATGGTGATGAGTGTCGATCGATACAGACTGATATCGATTGATACAGACTGGTATCGATCGATACCAGTTGTATGTCGACACACTGATTTCAAATCAGTGGCATCGAGTTGCTTAACCCAGGGAAAGTGATCCAAAGTGATAGAAGTTAGCACTGTTATGAACACTCAAAAATAAGTTAATAGCAACACGATAATCAAGCATAAATTCATGAGTTCAAATGCAAAAATAAAGCTGACATAGGTTCAAAAGAAACGAAAAATTAAAAACGAAAATAAAAACGTATGTACAGACTTACCTGTGGGTTGCCTCCCACCAAGCGCTCGTTTTAAGTCAGTAGCTTGACTCTGGCTCAGGTGATCAGTCAGGAGAAGATTGAGAACTTACTCCCAGGCAAGTTCTATAACTAGACACTTCCAGCTCAACATGCTCTCCACAACCTCCTTTCCTTTCTCTTTCAGCTCCGAAGTAAAAATGACTCTAGCCTTAGAGAATTTTTTTGAGGTTCCTTTGCAATTCACCTTGTATTCAATCGAATCCCCATCACACTTCTGAGGGATTAAATTCATAGAAGCAGCACCCTTCACTCCTTTGCTCTTCACCTTCTTCTTTGTCTTAGATGTTTTGACGTCTTTCTTGGTGATGACAAAAAGACTATCTAGAAGGTCTATGACAGTTGGCTCGTCAGGAGTCTCTTCCAAAAGATCAACTACCAACGTCTCTCCTGTAACAATGGTGATGCAAGAGATATGTGTGGGAGTTCCTCTTGTAGGAATGGCTTTGTAGTAAACCTCCTTGACAATGTATGAGACCGAGATTCTCTTACTGGGCGGATCCATAATTGCACCAGCCGTAGCCCTGAACGGTCTTCCAAGAATCAAAGGTGTACTAGACCTTGCATGCATCTCCACAACCTGAAAATCGGTAGTAACCAGACAGTCTCCTACTTTAACCATCAAATAAGGGATTGTACCGTATGGAACCGATGTGGAAGAGTTCGCGAATGTGATAGATGTCTTGGGAGATCGAATATCAGCTCCCAATCTCTCTGCAATTTCCCTTGACATGACATTGACGCTAGCCCCCGAGTCAGCGAGAGACTCTTTGAATTCAACTCCCGAGATATAGCATGGAAATGAGAATATTCATGGGTCTTCCCTCTTGGTCAACTGCCTCAGCGGTAGTGACTTCCTTCTTGTCTTGATAAAGAGTACTTCGATCTCTTCCAGAGTTTCTCTGCAATCTCGGAAGTGACTCAGCAGAGGGCGGTACTCTAGAGCTTCTTCAAAAGTCAGTGTGTGGGGAATCCTTCGTACCATCTTCTCAAAGCCAACCAGCTGCTTTGGAGAAATGGGGTCTCTGAGGTGTCTAGGTAGATCAGGGTATGGCATCTTAGGTTTGTAAACCCTATGTGGCATCAACTCAGGTGTCTTCTCGACTGTAGGGTCAGTTTCGATCGATACAGGGATGGTATCGATCGATACATGGGGTTTTGAGATATCACGTGAAAGTACTTGGACTAGTGTCGATCGATACTCGGTGGTATCGGTCGATACCCTGAGATTTTATGAATCCTCATTGTCATCTTCTACAGGATCATCGAAAATTCCTGCATTCAAACCATTTCCTACCACCGCAGTGACCTCTTTAGCACTTCCTAAGGTGATTGCATTGACGTGTTCATTTTGTGAATGAACCATCTTTCCCTTGACAGCTGCTGTAGTCTGAGCTACTTGAGTTTCCAGCATCTTCTGATGAATACTGAGAGCTTCGATCTTTCCACTCAGATCTTTGTACATAGCATCCATCTTCCCAATGAAATCAAATGTTATATGCTGCTATCCTTGAACCAACGTTTCAAACATAGACTCGATCTTGCTCTCTAGAGTTTTAGCAGGCAGAGGTTGATAAAACGAATTCCCATAGTTCCTGGTATAGCTACTGCTCTAGAATGGTTTCTGGATAAACTGATTCGACCCAAAACCAGCTCCACCAATATAGTTAACATCCTCCACTTCATCTTCAGCAGCAAAGTGGACAGCTTTTTTGTTCTTTCCCATCAACAGATTGTGCATTGAATCCAACTTAGCATTCACCTCTGCGATTCGACTGCTATCCAAGTTAACAGCTTGCTTCTTGCGCTCCATGTCTGCATTCTTGGTACTATTGCTGGAAGCCAAGTTCTCAATAAACACATAAGCATCGTCGGGATACCTGGTGTTGAAATTCCCATTGCTCGCAGCATCCAAGGCAATATTATACCTCCAATTAATCCCTCTGAAGAAGATACCCAGCAGCTGAACATTGGTGAACCCGTGATGTGGACAATCTCTCTGATACGATCTAAACCTAATCCAAGCAGCCTTGAATGCCTCAGTCGGTCCCTGAAAAAACAGGGAGATCTTATTCCTGAGCTCCTCGGATCGATCATGCATCATCATAGAAGTTGTTCATGAAGGCATTTTTAGTCTCCTCCCAAGTAGTCAGTGATCCAGCTGGCAACTGCTTCAGGCAATAAGCTACATCCTCTCCAAGAGAGTATGGGAAGAGCTTACAGAAGAGGTAATCATAGGATACTCCATTGCACTTGATGCTTGTAACCAAATCCTCAAACCTCTAATTGTGATCCATAGGGTGTTCATGAGAAAGACCATGAAAAGGGTGATGACCCACAAGAGTGTAGTATGCATTTTTCAGCTCAAAGTTATTCCTCTGAAAAGCAAGAGGACGAATCACTGATCGATTGGTATAGAACTTATCATACCAAGATTAACCACAACATTCCCAGCAACAATCTCCTCGACAACATGAGCAGGTGGAATGATGTTCCCGTCTCCATCCAATCGTTGCTATCGCGCATTGCACAACTGACCCTCTTGGTCTCTGAAAGCTCCAGCTTCATCACGAATCAATACCACTGGATTGTTCATCTCTGTTGGCTTCTTTGCTTTACTGTTTGCACGTTCCAAATTTGCTAGCTGCTCGTTTGACAGTTCAACTAGCGGAGTGTTCTTGTTCCTTCTCGTTTCACGAAGAGGCATGCACCTGAAACACAAAATTCAAGAACGTAAGTAACCAAAATTCACGACGGGTATCGACCAATACCACTAGGGTGTCGATCGATACTCAACGATTTAGACAAAATTCTTAGCTAAAATCTAATGGCGAAATTGAGTCCCCGGCAACGGCGCCATATTTGATATGTTCAAATTAATACCCTAAAAGTACTAAAGCAGTAGTTGTAGTAAAGTAGGGGTTGAACACAAGGACTCAAGAAATCACACAATAGATCAGATAGACTCGAATTAAGCTAAACCAAAAGATGTAATTGAAAGCAATACGTAGATTAAACTGTTGTAATTCGATTGGAGAAAGATAGGTTCAGGGTATTTCTCAGGAAATCAATGAATGCAGATAAACTAACTAGTAAGGATTCAGATTTAGCGCGGTTCTTGAACTCAAATCACTAAAGTATAATTAACCAACTCTCGTTGCGAGAATTATCTAAGACTAAATCCTAGAATTCCAAACCTCTTTGTAAATCCTAAAGTCTAAACCAGCTTTTAGTTCAAGTTTGATTTTTCACAAAACAACTAAACCAAATCTCTTTGCGAATAGTTATTTTGCTCACCCTAAGTTCTATCAGGTAATTAATCGCACTCTCGTGCCTAATCAATTATCCTAAGATCTAAGTTCCAGATTCGTCAACCTAGAATTAGCTTTGAAAACAACCTATGGTGAAGAACTAATTCAGATGGTGAATCCTAATCTACTAATCAACCTAGCATTCAGAGAAAACCCTTATGAGAACCCTAAACCTAAAGTGGATCTACTCAGACATGGAGAATGAAAACAACGTGATTGAATAGATCATCAAAGAAATCAATAAGAAACAAGAGTTCAGAGTTGTCTCTCCAAAAACAAAAGTAAAATCAAGCGTAATGAAAGCGTAGTCACCAAAGGGGCTGTAAAACCTAAATAAATACTATTAAACATGTTATGGGTCTTCTTGTAAATAATAAAGTCTTCTGGGCAATTTTGCAATTCCTTAACTCTTCATAAAAGTCGCGATCGTGTCTTGCTGCAGTGAGTATCGACCGATACTAGTCTGTATCGATCGATACTGAGGCTTCAAATCGGGTACTCAGCTACACGAACTTCTGCTTTGCTCCAAAAAGCTCTAATATCTCCAATTATGCTCCAAACGTGCTAAAACCTGTAAAAGACTCTAAAACGCTACAAAATAGTATAAAGACTCTATAAAACGGACTTATATCATGGCTTAAAAGGGTAAAAACCATGATATATCACAAAGGAACCTCAAAACCATTCTCTAAGGCTAGAGTCATTCTTACTACGGAGCTGAAAGAGAAAGGAAAGGTTGTGGAGTGCATGTTGAGCAGAACTCTGAAGCTGGAAGTGTCTAGTTGTAGAACTTGCCTGGGAGTAAGTTCTCAATCTTCTCCTGAATGATCACCTGAGCCATAGTCAAGCTACTGACTTAAAACAAGCGCTTGGTCGGAGGCAACCCACTGGTAAGTCTGTATATAAGTCTTTTGTTTTTGTTTTTGTTTTTGGTTTTGGTTTTATGTTTTGTGTCTTGTGTTTTGCGTGAATCAGTTACAGAGGATCGGTATCGACCGATACCACCTGGTATCGATCGACACCACATGCATCAATGACGATGAGAAGAAGTTTATTTGTCGACCTAAGCCTGGTATCGCTCGATACTAGGCTGTGTGTCGGTCGACACTTCTAGTTCCATCACGGTAGATTTTTCTTTTTCCATAATTCCAACTTCGTCCATTTGATTTCTTTTACTAACTCTAGGCTATATAACACTGGGAATAGTGTTGTTTAAATCTCGGGGAGGTAGTCGCTAACATTGGTTTTGTTTTTCTTAGAGTCAGTCGTTTTCGAGTCATTCGTTGTTTTATTGAGTCAAAATCTGTTGGAGACTGTGATCTTTTTCTTGACTCTATTGTTCTGACTCTACTTCTAAGTGACCATTGTTACAGAATCAGTTACATATCGGACTAATGAAAAATCCAAAGGCTGATCGGTTAACTAGAAGACACCCATGTTTCCAGCAGAGTTCTATAAAGCCTGAGCCAAAATTTTGCACTTCATTGATGTGATTGATGTCCATAGAGCTTGATTTCTCATTCATATCTGACAAAAGAACCCATGTGTTTAAAAGTGATGGTATTTCTCTCCCTGTTACAAGTTAATAAATTAGATGCATTAAAAGATGAGATGATTTTCTTCTTAGTAGAAGGTTAGGAAAATTTTCAGCGATCCCATTATTCTACTTTAGAGGGAATGATCACACAAAGGTGGAAGCGAGGTTAGGAAAATTTCCTGTGATACCATTATTCGTCTACACCTTTGACTACTTTTTAATGGAAGAACCGCGGATTCGGTGGCAAACACCATCAATACTCGCGTCTCGAACCTTAATAATCATATGCGAGAATATAATAAGAAATAAGTCTGGGGGAGAGAAAATGATACCAAAAGTGTTAAATTGGATGGTTCCTTGTCATGATATTGTATGGGAAAGAATCTAGAAGGTTTTTGGTATTAATCACAACAATGAAACTGGCGATGAGGGCTTTATTGAGTAATGCTGTGAGATAATGTGTGTACTCTGGGAAGCTGCGAATGTCTACGGAGAAGTACATGGTGGTTAGATCTGAAACTGGTTATGTGATATGTGGAGCACTAAGGAAAAGGGTCATTGCAATGTTTCAAGAACAGGTGAGTCTCTATGTTTTCAAACCTCTTTCTATGGTTTAGTCTTCTATTTGCTTGAGGGCAAGCAAAGGCTAAGTCTGTGGGAGTTGATATATCATGGTTTTTACCCCCTTTAAGCAATGATATAAGTCCGTTCTATAGAGTCTTTCTACTATTTTGTAGTGGTTTAGAGTCTTTTATAGATTTTAGCACGTTTGGAGTATATTGGAGCTTTCTGGAGCATTTTGGAGTGAAGCTGAAGTTCATGTAGCTAAGTACCCGATTTGAAGCCTCAGTGTCGATCGATACTGACTAGTATCGGTCGATACTCACTGCATCAAGACACAAGTCGCGACTTTAGAAGAGTTGAAGAATTGCAAAATTGCCCAGACGACTTTATTATTTATAAGAAGCCCCAAAACGTGATTTATGTTATTTAATATGATTTTACAACCAATTTGATGGCTATACTTTATTTTACTTTGGTTTTGTGAGAGAGCTTTTGAAGGGAGACAAGTCTGAAATTATGTTCGTCCGAGAGAAGATTTCGAACCCTCTTGTTACTCTTTCTTATTATTTATTTGAGTATTTATTCAGTCATGTTTATTGCTTCAATTTCCATGTCTGAGTAGATCTCCTGTTAGGTTTAGAGTTCTCATAAAGGACTTCTTTGAATGCTAGGTTGATTAGTTATTAGGGTTCATAATCTGAATTAGTTCTTCACCATAGGTTGTTCCCATAGCTAATTCTGGATTGATCACCTAGAACTTACATCTTAGGATAATTGATTAGGCCTGACAGTGCGATTAATTACCTGATAGAACTTAGGGTGAGCAAAATAACTATTCGCAAAGAGATTTGGTTTAGTTGTTTTGTGAACAAATCAAAATTGAATGAAAAGCTGGTTTAGACTTTAGGATTCGCAAAGAAATTTATAATTCTAGGATTTAGACTTAGATAATTCTCGCAACGAGAGTTGGTTAATTATACTTTAGTGATTTGAGTTCAAGAACCGCACTAAATCTGAATCCTGACTAGTTAGTTTATCTGCATTCATTGATTTCCTGAGAAATACCCTGCACCTATCTTTCTCCAATCGAACTTACAACCAGTTTAATTTACGTATTGTTTTTAATTACATCTTTTGGTTTAGCTTAATTCGAATCTATCTGATCTATTGTGTGATTTCTTGAGTTCTTGTGTTCGACCCCTACATATACTACAACAATTGCTTTAGTACTTATACAGTATTAATTTGAGCATATCAACAATCTCTTTAAAAAACAAGCTAGCTATATGAGATGCATCATCAGTTTTATGGCAAGCAATGAAATGAGACATCTTATATAAACGTTCTACTACCACAAAAATCGAATCCTTCCCTGTTCTAGTTCTAGGCAATCTCAAAACAAAATCCATTGAGATATCAGTCCAAGGATGAGAAGAAATAGGGAGAGGAGTATACAGACCGGGAGGTTGTACCTTAGGCTTAGCTTGCTTACACGTAACACATCTGCTGCATATTCTCTCCACGTCTCGCTTCATGTGAGGCCAATGGAAGTGATCCTGCATCACTTTGAGTGTTTTAGCGATCCCAAAATGACCCATAAAACCTCTTCCATGAGCTTCCCTGACAAGTAAATCTCAAATAGAGCAGTTAGGAACACAAAGACGATTATCAGAAAAGAGAAATCCTTCATTTCGATAGTAATGACCAGCAGCAAATTTTTCACATGATTTGAACAATTCTTGGAAATCTGAATCAGAATTATACAAGTATTTAAGTTGTTCAAATCCTAGCAGCTTAGCGGCAAGAGTAGAAAGGAGTGCGTACCTTCGAGATAGTGCATCAGCAACTATATTATCCTTACATTTCGTATACTTGATGACATACGGGAAAGTCTCAATGAACTCGACCCACCTGGCGTGTCTCTTGTTAAGCTTTTGCTGACCTTTTAGATGCTTGAGGGATTCGTGATCAGTCTGAATAACGAACTCCTTGGGCCACAAGTAGTGCTGCAACGTTTGGAGAGCTCTTACCAAGGCGTACATCTCCTTGTCGTATGTGGGATAATTAAGAGTGGCTCTTCCAAGCTTTTCACTGAAGAACGCAATACGCTTCTTGTCCTGCATCAGAACGACACCAATACCTACACCAGACGCATCACACTCAATTTCGAAAGTTTTAATAAAATCTAGTAATGACAAGAAAGGAGCGTGAGTGAGTTTGTCTTTCAAGGCCTGGAACGCCTCTTCTTGTGTTGCTTCCCATCGAAAACCAACATCCTTTTTGATCACTTCAGTAAGCGGAGCAGCAAGAGTGCTAAAATCTCGTACAAAACGTCTATAAAATCCAGCAAGACCGTGAAAGTTTCGCACTTCTCGTACTGATTTCAGACTAGGCCAGTCTCCTATTGCTTTGATTTTCTCTTCATCCACTTTAATTCCATCTGCAATCACAACAAAACCTAAAAAGACCAAGTTATCTGTACAAAACGTGCATTTCTTAAGATTAGCAAAAAGCTTTTCTTTCCTAAGCACATCCAAAACAGATTGCAAATGATCTATATGCTCTTCAAGGTTTTTGCTATAAATCAGAATATCATCAAAGTACACAACAACAAAAACACCTATAAATGATCTCAGAATGTGATTCATCAATCTCATGAACGTACTAGGTGCGTGATACTAAGACTTTTCGGTCTCAAAGAGGTATCTATAACTCTAAATACGAGTAGTATAAGAGGTTATCAATCCGTATTAGGATATGACTCTAAGCATTAAGAATGCAAGGAACCTATGTAAGTTAAGCTAATTAAGAAGGATTTGTGATTAAGTATCCAAATTAAAACTAGTAAAGCAACTTAAACAAGATGTAAATCAATAAGCAAAAGCGGATTCAAAGATGGGATTATGGATATAAGATAACCTAAGTTCAATTCATGATGTTCATTTACTCAAGCAAGCTAATCCCTAGGCATAAGACCCTTAACTTGACTAATGCTCTTTCAAGCAATTAATCACTATACTAATCACCTAATCCATTAACAAAATCTCATTTGTGGATCATTGATTAGCAAGCATTAAGTTTAACTAACACGATCAACCAAAGATATACCCTAGACAACTATTATCATAGGCTAGGAGTATAAATCTCTTGTTTAGTTCATCAAGGCATTTCATCAAACACTTGGTGTGCATGAAATGGCTTATGATCTAAACCTATTTTTTCAAGCTAGATCTAACCTTAAGAACACTAAACAAGAAGGGATATAAGAATATCTAACCCTAAACACCATGAATCAAGCCTTGGATCATCCTAATCTACCCCATCTCTAAACCCTAAAAGACTACTCAAGGCCCATTAGGAACCAACCAAAATCGATGGGGATAGGGGTTGAATCCATGGATGATTGTTGAATAATCAAGATAGAAAGAAAATAGATGGAAGAGATTAATATAAACAAGTAGTAAATTGCATAAAACAAAGGATATTTCTTACAAATCTCAAACTCTCTCAAAGGTAATGGTTTTAGATTTAAGAAAAAGCATAATGAATAAAATTAGGTTTTAGAGTATTTAAAATAAGAAGTTGGTAACCGGATCAACCCGTAACAAACCGGGTATTGACCTGGTCAAGTCTTGGGTCGCACTTGCCATACCGGGCAAAATGGATCTGGTACATCTGGCCGGTATGGGAAGTCTTGGTGTAAGAGGCGATGCCGAGCCGGGATGGTAGGGCACAAGGAGCCGGTATTCTCCCTGGCCGAGCTAAAGAGAAGTACCGAGCCGGCAGTAGCGGATGAGTTTTGCCAGGGATGAAGTGTCCTGCATGTTGATACCGGGCCATTTAGAGCTGGTGCACATGGCCGGTAAACTCCCTACCCGGGGGAAATTCCAGTACCGGCTTGGGAGGTGTGATGTGCCGGGTCGGTGCAGGTTGGTATGGTATGATGGTCTCGCGGCCAGACGGAGACTCCTTAGAAAATCAGCTATATCTCTCAAACCATATATCTGAATGGCCTGAATCCAACTCCGATAGACAGCTAAATCCTTCTTCTACATCTTCCATGAGGATCATTGAGGCTGAATCGGACTGGAAACCCTTTTTCTGAACCGTTCTTTCGGACACTCCGGATGGACTCTTCCTTTTCTTATGGTCCATAACTCCAAACATCATCAATCATCTCCAAAACACATAAAAACACTCCAGATGCATGCAAAGACTCTCTAGGACCTAATGCAACATCCTAAACTCTAATTGAGACCAAACAAATAAGAAATATAATGAAACTATATGCATATGAGATAAAACCTAAGCTAAATGAATGAATAAAAGGGACAAAATATGGGAATATCAGTGCGTTTGTTAGCCCAAATGGCATTACTAACCATTCATATAGTCCATGTTTAGTTTTAAAAGCAGTTTTTCATTCATCACCTTCTTTCATCCTAATCTGGTGATACCCACTCATTAAATCGATTTTAGAACATATGCTAGAGCCACGCAGTTCGTCTAACATATCATCAAGTCTAGGAATAGGGTGTCGATACTTCACCGTAATATTATTGATGGCTCTGCAATCTACGTACATGCGCCAGCTTCCATCCTTCTTAGGTACGAGCAGAACGGGTACAACACATGGACTCATGCTCTCTCTGATGTGTCCTTTCTCCATGAGCTCACTGACTTGTCGTTGCAGCTCCTTAGTCTCTACAGGATTGGTTCTGTATGCTGGACGGTTCGGAAGTGAAGAACCAGGCATGAAATCGATATGATGCTCAATGCCTCTTATTGGTGGCAACTCCTTGGGATTGTCTTCAGGGATCACGTCCTCTTATTCCTGCAATAGAGATTTAATTTCACTCGGCAGCACCGGTGCAAGATTAGACAAGCTGGTAAGAACTTCTTTAAACACAAACATAAGTAATGGTTGATTAGAAATTAGAGATTTCTTTACCTCACCAACCTTAGCAAAGAAGTTGAATTGTTTCTTGGTGGAGATTTCTGTTTCTTTGAGCTTGAGACTCACCTGATCTTGATGAACTTCTTATGCAGTTAGAGGAACCATAATGGTTTTTCTGCCTTTGAACACAAAGGAATGACGATTTGTGAAGCCATCATGCATCACCTTACGATCTGATTGCCAAGGTCTTCCAAGCAGAATGTGTCCAGCACCCATTGGGAGCACGTCACACATGATCTCATCCTCGTACTGTCTAATAGAGATAGGGACTAACACCTGACTGCTCACTTTCATCTCGCCTTCTTCATTTAACCATTGCAGTTTGTAAGGCTTTGGATGCTTCCTCACATTTAACCCCAACTTCTTAACCATCGTTTCACTAGCTACGTTAGTGCAGCTTCCACCGTCAATGATAAGACTACAGATCTTACCCTGAACTAAACACCTTGTATGAAACAAGTTTTCCCTCTGTTCTTGCTCTTCATCCTTAGTTTTCAAGTTTAGAGATCTTCTCGTTACTAGTAACTCTCCATGAGCAGGTAGTTCTTCATGCTCAAATAATGACTCATGCTCAAGCTCGTCATCTTCAGACTCTACCTCGCCATTATCCAGCATGATCATCACTTTTTTATTGATGCACTCATTGGCGTAGTGACCCTTGCCTTGACATTTGAAGCATTTAACATCACGAGACCTAGTAGTAGTTTCTGCCTTGCCTTTGTAATCTTGATTTGCTGCGTAAGGCTTAGTTTCTGGTTTTGGGGTCATGATTTGTTTCCCTTCACGCTGAAAGACACTAGACCTCTCTTCTCTTTGATAACTCGGTTTTACAGCAGCTGATCCACTTCCATAGCTAGGTTTAGAGTGAACTGATCTGACTCTATAGCTTGGTTTAGAGTTGTTTCTCCTCTTTAGTTGCTGTTAAACCAGAATAGCTTTGTGAAGCATTTCTTCTAACTCAACGTAGTGCTGCATCTCTAATCTGTCATGTATGTCATGGTTTAGACCTCCTAGAAACCTTGACATATTTGCTTCACGATCCTCAGATACATCAGCACGTATCAAAAGAGTTTCCAGCTCTTGGTAATAGTCTTCCACACTACGACTTCCTTGAGACAGTTTTCTGAGCTTGTTGTGCAACTCACGGTGGTGATGACTAGGCACAAACCTTTTCCTCATGATACTCTTCATCTCAGTCCAACTCTCAACGGGATCTTCACCATTACGTCTCCGAGAAGTAACAAGCTGATCCCACCAGCCTAGTGCATAATCGTAGAACTCCATAGCTGCTACTCTCACTCTATTGATTTCTGTACAATGTTGCCAGTTGAAGACGAGCTCTATTTTCTTTTCCCACTCCAGATACACATCAAGGTCATTTTTTCCATGGAAAGGAGGGATTCGGAGCTTAAGACCTCCAAGATTGTCTCGTTGATGTGCTCTTCCTTCTCTAGCATGTATGTTTCGCCTTTGACTATCGTGAGTTGTGTCACTTTTCAGGCTGTAGTAACTTGCAGCTTCTTCATCTCTGCGTCATCTGGGCTGATCTGCTTCTCCTCTAGGTGCTCTATGACGAGCTCTTCTCTGCTAGTTATCGCTGTGAAATTGTTCTACATTCGGCGGTAGTTCTGGACGCAGAGCGTCCATCTTGGTGTTCATCATCTGCTCCATACGAGCCATCATAGCTTCCATCCATAGTTTGTTGCTGTTTTCTCCTTGTTCTTCACTCATCTTCAACCTGAGACAAGACAGAACAAACACCAGTAACTAGTTCTTCACAGAAAATCGTTTCAAACTGTTTTTAAACATGAACAGAATTGCTAAAACAAACTAGTTCCTAAAATGAATTATGCAGCTCTTAGAAAAACGATTGATGCAACCAATAACAAACAGACTCTCTAGACTCACTCTCACAACAAACTGAGATACTAAACTCGAAACTTAACACCTTAAAACACGATTTCGAACACAAAACAGAAGAGACAGAACCTAAAATCTAAACGCAACACTAGAACTCCAAATTTTTTTTTTTTTTTGATTTTTGACTCCAACAGACTCGACTACACTCTTAAACACTTGTCTAGCTATGAAAATCACAGAAAAAAACCTAACTAGACTCGACACACACACACAGGTAGTTGAACAGACACGAAAACACCTAAAAACAACAAGGACTTGTGCGACAGCAAGCATAGACGATGAACAAACATAAAACACACAAAGAATGCTAAGAACATATGCGCAAAGAGAGAGGAACGAGAATACCCAGAGTATAGAGCGTTGCTCTGATACCACTTAATAAGAACTCCCTAGAAATCGACACTCTATGCTGGGTATGAGTAACGGATAATCCTTGCAAGCAGCGAATGCTTCAAGACGTGGGGAAGACGATGGGTCACACAAAGGGGATGGAGAGCCTTTGATATACCTTGTTGAACTCTGAATATGACACACCAAAGGAGAACAACGATCTGGATATTACACACCAGAAAATGGAGAAGAGAATCACTCTCTAGACCAAAGAATAAGAAAACTAGGTTTTTTGATAAAAATGGAGGTGGCCACGAAAATGAGAGGGGAACTAGGTTTTATAGCCCAAAAACAAAGGAAAAATAAACAAAAGAAAATAACTGGGCCAGCAACAACAGATGGGCCTTAAGTAATAAGTCTTGGTCTAAAAATATGAGATGATGGGCCCTCTACAAGAAAACAGTGTTTTGGCGACTGCAGAAGTAGTCGCCAATTAGTCGCTAAAAGGTGTGTTACGACTAACGAGCGACTAAACGTAGTCGTTAATATTTAGTTGCTAAAGTATGTAGTCGTAAAATTAGTCGCCAAATGGCGACTACATTACGACTACGCCACATGAACAGTGTGTAGCCATTCAATCTTCGTAAAGTAGTCGCAAAAGTTTACGACTAAACGGCGACTACGTTTGCGACTACGTAACGACTCTAGAAAGGGTCTAGATGCAGTCGGATAGTTTTAGTCACTAAATAGTCGTAAATTTTAGTTACTATTTACCGACTATTCTATGACTAATTGAACGACTATTTGGCGACTAATAGGAACATCAAGTTTCGAAGATGTAAATATTGTGCGACTACTTAGTTATTCTTCTCCGATTAATAGGCGACTACCTTTGCGACTAGTTAACGACTATAGAATGGGTCTAGATGCAGTCAGATAGTTTTAGTCACGAAGTAGTCGTAAATGTTAGTTACTATTTAGCGACCATTTTATGACTAAGTGAACGACTAATTGGCGACTAATTGGAACATCAAGTTTCGAAGATGTAAATATTTTGCGACAAATTAGCTATTCTTCTGCGACTATTTGGCGACTAATAGGCTACTGTTTAGTGACTAAAATTGTAATCAAATTAGGAATATGGTATGTCAGATTGGTGTTCATTTTGTTTCTCAAATGGTAATATGTGTTACAAAATTAAAGAAATTTGATTCAAACTAACATTTGATTAAAAATATTAACTAAAGTATTCAAACTCCATAACAAATAATAAAACATAAACAAAAATAACAAATTCATGAGTTCAGAAGTAACAAGGTTCAGAAAAAGTAAGCACAAAACCTAAGAAGCAGAACCAGATGGTGTTGGACTTGGATATGGTCGACAATTATTGGTTGATGGAAGCAAAGCAGTTGTTGCTGGAGCTGATTGAGAAGCCATGAAGTCTAGAAACCGCGGATCAGTTTGTCGCAGGTACCTTTCCACCAATGAGAAGTGCTCTAGCTTGTCCTTTTGCTCAGCCGCAGCTTGGGAGTGCTCTGCTTCACGGAAAGCAATCTCAGCATCACGCCGTTCATTATAAGCTGCCTGCTCTTCGATTTTCTGTTGAACTTCCTTCAGTTGCTCTTGCAGTGCAACAAACGATGAAGAGTCTCCTGGTTGCTTGCGCTTGCCATTGAGAAGAGTCTCCTTGAGGCTTCCAACTCCATAAGGAGTTCCTCGTGAATCCAACTCAGTGGACTGTGAAAAGTAAGAGAAAAACCTTAATGACAAAATCCAATACTCTATAAATGTGAACTGTTAAAAATGTTACTTTACCTGAAGAGAGATGCTTGTATATTCATCTGTTGTTAGGGCACAAGGTTGCGAAACACCGTCCAAAACTTCTGAAGGCTCTGTCACGAGCTCAGACAACATCTCTTGCACCTTCTGCTCATATGTTTGAACGATTTTATCCGCCTTCCTATCGACATACGTACCATCTGTCCTTGTATGTGTCTTAATGAAAACATTACCAAGACTAACCGGTCTTCCCAATTCCTCTTCCTGCAATGTTACAAAATAAGAAAGGATAGCAAGTAAACCATAAACATGAAACCAATCAAACATGAAACATGAAACCAAAAACATGAAACCATAATCATAATTTAAAATTGTTAGGGAGTAAGAAAACGTTAAAGTAACTAATCATTTCTTGTTGGATTTGTTGATACGACTTTGGCCCTTATAAGTGGATGTGAGGACCGAGACCTATACGGTCAGACATACGAACATTGGAATAGGTGAGACTCTTTTGCTTTGCTTTTTAGTGTCCCAGTAGTCGGTCATCATTTTCTAGAGAGTGTCGTCGATCCAATTAGGTCGCTCTCGACTAGTCCTTGCGGTGCTAACTGATATGCTCAAATAAATACCCTATAAGTACTAAAGCAGTTGTTGTAGTATATGTAGGGGTCGAACACAAGAACTCAAGAAATCACACAACAAATCAGATATATTCGAATTAAGCTAAACCAAAAGATGTAATTAAAAACAATACGTAAATTAAACTGATTGTAAGTACGATTGGAGAAAGATAGGTTCAGGGTATTTCTCAAGAAATCAATGAATGCAGATAAACTAACTAGTCAGGGTTCAGGTTGCGCACGATTCTTGAACTCAAATCAATAAGGTATAATTAACCAACTATCGTTGCGAGAATTATATAAGCCTAAATCCTAGAATTCTAAATCTCTTTGCGAATCCTAAAGTCTAAACCAGCTTTTAGTTCAAGTTTTATTTGTTCACAAAACAATTAAACCAAATCTCTTTGCGAATAGTTATTATGCTCACCCTAAGTTCTATCAGGTAATTAATCGCACTCTCGTGCCTAATCAATTATCCTAAGATCTATGTTCTAGGTGATAAATCCAGAATTAGCTATGGGAACAACTTATGGTGAAGAACTAATTCAGATTATGAACCCTAACAACTAATCAACCTAGCATTTAAAGAAGTCCTTTATGAGAACCCTAAACCTAACAGGAGATCTACTCAGACATGGAAATTTAAGCAATAAACATGACTGAATAAATACTCAGATAAATAATAAGAAAGAGTAACAAGAGGGTTCGAAATCTTCTCTCGGACGAACAGAGTTTCATACTTGTCTCCCTTCAAAAGCTCTCTCACAAAACCAAAGTAAAAATAAAGCATAGCCATCAAAGTAGCTGTAAAATCCTATTAAATAATCTAAATCACGTTTTGGGGCTTCTTGTAAATAATAAAGTCTTCTGGACAATTTTGCAATTCTTCAACTCTTCTAAAGTCGCGACTTGTGTCTTGCTGCAATGAGTATCGACCGATACTAGGCAGTATCGATCGATACTAAGGCTTCAAATCGGGTACTCAGCTACATGAACTTCAGCTTCGCTCCAAAATACTCCAGAAAGCTCCAATGTTTCCAATTATGCTCCAAACGTGCTAAAACCTGTAAAAGACTCTAAACCACTACAAAATAGTAGAAAGAATCTATAGAACAGACTTATATCATGGCTTAAAAGGGGTCGAAACCATGATATATCAACTCCCCCAGACTTAGCCTTTGCTTGCCCTCAAGCAAATAGAAGACTAAACTAGAGAAAGAGTTTTGAAAACATAGAGACTCACCTGTTCATGAAACATTGCAATGACCATTTTCCTTGGTGCTCCACGTATCACATAACCAGTTTCAAATCTAACCACCATGTACTTCTCCGTAGACATTCGCAGCTTCCCAGACTACACACATTATCTCACAGCATCGTTCAATTAAACCCATAATCGCCAGTTTTATTGATGTGATTAATACCAAGAACCTTCTAGATTTTTTTCCATACAATATCATGACAAGGAACCATCAAATTTCACCATTTCTGGTATTATTTTCTCTCCCCCAAACTTATTTCTTATTATGTTCTCTTCCCTTTTTAGATCTGCATATACACATCAAGGTATGAGACGCGAGTATCGTTGGTGTTTGCCACCTAATCCCCGGTTCTTCCGTCTCAATGTATCAAAGGGTGTAGGCGAATAATGGCATCATAGGAAAATCATAGCCTCGCTTCCAATCCTTTGTGTGATCATTCCTCACCAAGTAGAATAATGAGATCGCTGGAAACATTCCTAACCCTCTACTCAGGAGAAAATCATCTCATCTTTAATGCTCTTATTCTTTTTTAACTTATAACAGGGGAGAGAGATACCATTACTTTAAACACATGGGTTCCTTTGTCAGATATGAATGAGGAATCAAGCTCTATGAATACTAACCACATCGATGAAGTGCAAAAATTTGGCTCAGGCTTTAAAGAACTCTGCAGGAAACATGGGTGTCTTCTAGTTAACCGGTCATCCTTTGGATTTTTAATTAGTCGATCTGTAACTGATTCTGTAACAATTGTCACTTAGAAGCAAGGTCAGATCAATAGATTCAAGAAAAAGATAACAGTGTCCAACAGATTTTGACTTAATAAAACAACGAATGACTCAAAAACGATTGACTCTAAGAAAAACAAAAACAATGTCAGCGACTACCTCCTCCTGACTTGAACAACACTGTCCCCAGTGTTATCTAGCCTAGAGTTGGTGAAATAAAACAAAAGAACAGAATAAAATTGTGAAAAACAAGAATTTACCGTACTAGAACATCGAGTATCGACCGACACACGGCCTGGTATCGATCAATACCAGGCTTAAGTCGACACGATGAACTTTTCTCATTCGCGTAGGGTGTCAACCGATACCAATACGGTATCGATCAACACACAGGCGATTTCGTATTTTTGCTCCTTGTTTATCCTGACACAAACACAAAACGAAAAATAAAAAGAAAAAGACTCTTAAACAAACTCACCAGTGGGTTGCCTCCCACCAAGCGCTCGTTTAATGTCATTAGCTTGACTGTAACGCTGTTCAGGCACTGGGTGCATCATCCAGAGGTATTATGTGTCCGTCTGGAATCTCGGTGCTCCGAAAATAGTGTTTCACCCTTTGTCCATTGACAGTGAACTCTTTGCCTGAAGGATTTGTCAGGACAATTTCACCATGTGGTCTAACCTCCTTGATTGTGAAAGTACCTGACCAACGAGAACGCAGTTTACCAGGAAACAAATGCAAACAAGAGTTATACAGAAGTACCTGATCGTTGGGTTCAAAGTGTCTGGTGAGGATCTTTTTGTTGTGATACGCTTTGGTCCTCTCCTTGTACAGCTTCGAATTCTCATAGGCATTGTGCCTAATCTCATCCAGCTCATTCAGCTGAATCAATTGCTTCTCAGCAGCAGTCTTGATGTCGAAATTCATCATCTTTGTAGCCCAGGCTGCCTTATGCTCGATTTCAATCGGAAGATGACACGCTTTCCCATATAACAAGTGAAACGGTGTAGTGCCAAGTGGTGTCTCGAAAGCGGTCCTGTAAGCCCACAATGCATCGTCCAACTTTGTAGACCAATCTTTTCTAGTGGTACCCACAGTCTTCTCCAAAATTTACTTGGTTTGCCTGTTGGAGACCTCAACTTGCCCACTAGTCTGAGGATGATAAGGAGTAGCTACACGGTGATTCACACCATACTTTTTCAGCATCCTCTCAAAAACCTTGTTAATAAAGTGAGAGCCACCATCACTTATAACAATCCGAGGTACTCCAAATCGAGGAAAAATGATGGTCTTAAACACCTTAAGCACCACTGAAGAATCGTTGGTAGGACTAGAAATCGCTTCTACCCACTTGGAGACATACTCTACAGCAACCAAGATTTACTTGTTCTTGTATGACGAAGGGAAATTACCCATAAAATCGATGACCCAACAATCAAAAATCTCAACCTCGAGGATGAAATTTTGTGGAATCTCACGTCTCTTACTGATCTTCCCTCTCCTCTGACACACATCGCACTGGGAGATGAAGGTATGAGCATCCTTAAACATAGTAGGCCACCAGAAATCTGCTTGAAAAACCTTGGACTCTGTCTTGAAAGTAGCAAAGTGTCCAAAATACTCAGATCCATGACAATTAAATTGAACACTAGGTACCTCTGATTCAGCAATGCATCTCCGATAGACACCATCAGAACAGTGCTTGTACAGGTAAGGGTCATCCCAAAAGAATTGCCTTATGTCACACAGAAACTTCTTCTTGTCATATTTCTTGAGGTACTTTGGCTCCGCATCTGCAGCGAGATAGTTGGCAATATCGGCGTACCACGGTAGATCAGAATCAGCTGCAGCAACCATTTACTCTTCAGAAGCACCAAGGTGTTCAACATTCAAAACAGGTTCGGAAATCGCAGGGTATAGACCGATACTAGGTGAGTGTCGTGGGAAGTGCTTTCGGTAAAACCCATTTGAAACTCAGTTTCAATGAAGTAAACGAACTCTTCTGGTAGTTGATCATTATTGGGCACGTCTGCATCGATTCGAATCCTCGATAGATGGTCAGCTACTCCATTCTATATTCATTTCTTGTCCTTTACCTCGATGTCGAAACCGTGTAGCAAGAGAACCTAACGAGAATGACGAGGCTTGAGATCCTTATTCTGCATCAGATATTTTAGGGCAGCATGATCAGTATGAACAATCACTTTACTCCCAATTAGGTAGGATCAAAATTTCTCAAAGGAGAAGACAACTGCAAGTAGTTCATTCTCTGTGGTGCTGTAATTCCTCTGAGCATCATCCAATGTCCTACTGGCATAGTAGACAACGTGCAGCTTCTTATCCTTTCTCTGACACAGAACAGATCCAACAGCAAAATCATTAGCGTCGCACATGATCTCAAAAGGCAAAGTCCAATCAGGAGGTTGCACAATAGGAGCACTCACCAAAGTCTTTTTAATCTCCTTAAAGGCTGCAAGACATTCAGGTGTGAAGTCGAATTTGATTTTCTTGCATAATAAAGCGGCGAGTGGGCATGCTAGCTTGGATAAATCCTTGATAAACCTCCTGTAAAACCAAGCATGACCAAGGAAACTTCGAATATCCTTCACATAATTCGGTGGTTGGAGGCTTGTCATGACTTGAATCTTGGCTTTGTCAACTTCGATCCCAGCCTCAGAAACGTTGTGCCCAAGCACGATGCCATCCTGAACCATAAAGTGACATTTTCCCGATTAAGGACCAAGTGCTTCTCTTCGCACCTCTGTAGCACCTTGCACAAATTATCCAAACAGTTCTTGAATGATGATCCGTACACCGAAAAATCATCCATGAATACCTCCATAAAATCCTCAATCATGTCTGTGAATATAGACATCATGAATCTCTGGAAGGTGGCTGGGGCATTACACAATCCAAATGGCATCCTCCTGTATGCGAATATGCCATAGGGACATGTAAAAGTCGTCTTCCCTTGGTCATCTGGATGTATAGGAATCTGGAAGAAACCTGAATATCCATCGAGGAAACAGTAGTACGGGTGACTAGCCAACCTTTCCAACATCTGATCAATGAATGGCAATGGGAAGTGATCTTTCCTCGTAGTTGCATTCAACTTCCTGTAGTCAATGCACATTCGATGCCCAGTGATAGTCATAGTAGGAATCATCTCATCCTTCTCATTCTTCACCACGGTTATTCCTCCTTTCTTAGGAACAACGTGCACTGGACTGACCCAAGAGCTATCCGAAATAGTATAGATGACACCAGCTTTCAAAAGATTCATCACCTCCTTTTTGACTACTTCCTTCAGGATCGGATTCAGCCTCCTCTAATGCTCAACTGAAGCCTTTGACTCGTCCTCGAGATGAATCCTATGCATGCACAGGTCCTGTGCTATACCTGGAATATCATCAAGAGAATAGCAAAGAGCTTTGCGATACTTGCGCAGCTTGCTCATCAGTAAGGTAATCTCTGCGTTGTTCAAAGAAGCATTCATAATCACTGGGTATGTGGAATTAGGTCCAAGAAAACCATCCTCAGGTTCATAGGAAGTGGCTTGAGTTCCACTTTAGGAGCGTTCTCCTCACTCCAATCTCCAAGCCCATCAGCTTGCTTAGAACCATCGGCCGACCCTCCTTTTGGTCGCAGGGTATCGACCGATAGTAAGGGAGTATCGATCGATACCAGTGATGCTGAATCGAGCATCTTCGAGTATCCGGCAGTATCTTCACACGAATGGACCTTTGAAGTGGTTGAACAGACCAATGCTCCCTCCAGTGGATCCCCATGATGCATCTCCAGGAAGTACTCTTCAGCTATGTCACTTAAAGTATCGACAAAGAAGGTCTGCCCATCAATGTTTGGTCTCTTTATCATCTTATCCATATTGAAAGTCATGACTAAATCACCGATGTTGGGAGCGATCTTCCCACTCCTGCAATTAATAAAAGCACCAGCTGTTGCAAGGAATGGTCTGCCTAGGATAAGAGGATCCTTAGGCTCAACATCATACTCCAGGACGATGAAATCAGTTGGGATCAAGCAATTTTCAATCTTAATAAGAAAATCTTCGAGTAAACCCTCTGGAAGTCTAACTAAGCGATCAGCAAGTATCAGGGAGATTCTTGTGGCTGTGAAGTCTGTCATCCCCATCCTTTTAGCAACTGAGTATGGCATGAGGTTGACACTTGAGCCAAGGTCACAAAGAGAGAGCTCAAATCTGTCTGTGAATATTGTCCAATCCAACACAAAACTCCCTGGATCTGATAGCTTCTTTGGGATCCTGTTGGGCAGAATTGCAATGCACTCATGAGTAATCATCAAGCATCCTTCTTTAAGGTTCACATTGCTCGACACCATCCTCTTGACGTATCTTCTGAAGGCAGGAGAAGTCTTGATAGCATCGATGAAAGGAAGTTCCATAATCAACTTATCCATGATTGATTTGCATCTAGAGTCTTCTACCTCCTTCTTAGTCTTCCCAGTAGCCCTGGGATAAGGTATCCTCGGTGTGTAAACTCTCTCTGCAACTACATTAGGCGCTTCCTTCGAAACCTTAGGTGTTGACTCGTCAGCAGGATCAGTGTCGATTGATACACGGGGTTTTGATGTGTCTCGTGAAAGAATCTTGACAGGTGTCGATCGATGCTGACTAGTGTCGATCGATACTGGAGCAATTTCAGAATCTTCATCGTCAAGATCGACGAAAATATCTGCAGTTTGGCCAAATTTTACTCCCGGATTGACCTCTTTTCCACTCCCTATGGTGATTGCATTGATGTGGGGCCTTAGGTTCTCTCATTTGCCTGGAAGAAAACCTTCTTGCCTTTTCACAGCCTCCGAAGTCTGAGCAACCTGAAGTTCCAGCTTCTTCTGCTGGATATTAATAGCGTCGATCCTTCCACTCAGATCATTGTACATGACATCAATCTTCCCATTGAAATCCACAGTAAGCTTCTGCTGTCCTTAATAAGGTGCTCGAACATAGACTCGATCTTGTTATCTGGGAGCTTAGCAGGTATAGGCTGATAAGATGAATTTCCATAGTTCCTTGTATACCCATTGTTCTGAGATGATTTCTGGCCAAACTGATTCGAACCTCCTTGCTGCGAATTGTTGTTGAAGTTGCGGTTGTTGCTCAATTGATTCCTCTGACCTTGAAAACCAGAACCACCAATGTAGTTAACATCATCCACTTCATCCTCATTGAACACCTCAACATCTTCAGCAAAGTGAACAGCCTTTGTTGTCTTACCCATCAGAAGACTGTGCATAAAATCTAACTTGGCATGAACCTAAGCAATCTGCGAACCTTCCATGCTACCAGCTTGCCTCTTGCGCTCAAAATCTGCATTCTTGGTGCTATTTCTAGACGCCAAGTTCTCAATCAGCACATAATCATCATCAGGATACCTGGTGTTGAAGTTTCCATTGCTCGAGGCATCCTATGCCATCTGATACCTCCAATCAATCCCTCTGAAAAAGGAACCCATCAGCTGAACATCAGAGTACCCATGATGTAGACAATCTCTCTGGTATGATCTTAATCTCGTCCAAGCAGCCTTGAACGCCTCAGTAGGTCCCTGAGAAAACTGGGAGATCTTGTTCCTCAGATCCTCGGATCGTGCATCATCATAGAAGTTGTTTAGGAAAGCAGTCTTAGTCTCTTCCCAAGTAGTAAGTGATCCATGAGGTAACTGCTTCAGCCAGTAAGTCGCATCTCCACCAAGAGAGTATGGGAAGAGCTTGCAGAAGAGGTAATCATAGGACATTCCATTGCTTTTGATGCTAGTGACCAAATCCTCAAACCTCTCAATATGATCCATGGGATGTTCATTGGAAAGACCATGAAAAAGATGCTGACCCACAAGAGTGTAGTATGCAGGCTTCAGCTCAAAGTCATTCCTCTGAAAAGCAGGAGGACGAATCGCTGATCGATTTGCATAAAACTTATCAGGCATGTTGCACTCACCAATCGTTCTACCACGATTAACCACAACATTCCCTGCGTTTGCGTTCCCAGCAACATTTCCAGCGACAATCTCCTCGACAACAAGAGCATATGGAATGATGTTCCCCTCTCCATCCAGTCGTTGCCCTCTCGCATTGCACAATCGACCCTCTTGGTCTCTGTAAGCACCAGCTTCATCTTGAACCAAAACCATTGGGTTGTTGTTCATCTCTGCTGGCTTCTTTGCTCTTCTATTTGTGCGTTCCACAAGTGCTAGCTGCTCCAATGACAGTTCAACTAGTTGATTGCTCTTGTTCCTTCTGGTTTCACGAATAGGCATGCACCTGAAACTCAAAAGTCAAGAATGTAAGTAACCGAAATTCACGACGGGTATCGACCGATACCAATAGGGTGTCGATCGATACTCAACGGTTTAGACGAAATTCTTAGCTAAAATCTAATGGCGAATTGAGTCCCCGGCAACGGCGCCAAATTTGATATGCTCAAATTAATACCCTATAAGTACTAAAGCAGTTGTTGTAGTATATGTAAGGGTCGAACACAAGAACTCAAGAAATCACACAATATATCAGATAGATTCGAATTAAGCTAAACCAAAAGATGTAATTAAAAAAATACGTAAATTAAACTGGTTGTAAGTTCGATTGGAGAAAGATAGGTTCAGGGTATTTCTCAGGAAATCAATGAATGCAGATAAACTAACTAGTCAGGGTTAAGGTTGTGCACGGTTCTTGAATTTAAATCACTAAGGTATAATTAACCAACTCTCGTTGCGAGAATCATCTAAGCCTAAATCCTAGAATTCCAAATCTCTTTGCGAATCCTAAAGTCTAAACCAGCTTTTAGTTCAAGTTTGATTTGTTCACAAAACAACTAAACCAAATCTCTTTGGGAATAGTTAGTTTTCTCACCCTAAGTTCTATCAGGTAATTAATCGCACTCTCGTGCCTAATAAATTATCCTAAGATCTAAGTTTTAGGTGATCAATCCATAAATAGCTATGGGAAAAACTTATGGTGAAGAACTAATTCAGATTATGAACCCTAACAACTAATCAACCTAGCATTCAAAGAAGTCCTTTATGAGAACCCTAAACGTAACAGGAGATCTACTCAGACATGGAGATTGAAGCAATAAACATGACTGAATAAATACTGAAATAAATAATAAGAAAGAGTCACAAGAGGGTTCGAAATCTTCTCTCGGACAAACAGAGTTTCAGTCTTGTCTCCCTTCAAAATCTCTCTCACTAAACCAAAGTAAAAATAAAGCATAGCCATCAAAGTGGCTGTAAAATCCTTTTAAATAACCTAAATCACGTTTTGGGGCTTCTTTTAAATAATAAAGTCTTCTGGGCAATTTTGCAATTTTTCAACTCTTCTAAAGTCGCGACTTGTGTCTTGCTGCAGTGAGTATCGACCGATACTAGGCAGTATCGATTGATACTGAGGCTTCAAATCGGGTACTCAGCTACATGAACTTCAGCTTCGCTCCAAAATAATCCAGAAAGCTCCAATATTTCCAATTATGCTCCAAACGTGCTAAAACCTGTAAAAGAATCTAAACCACTATAAAATAGTAGAAATACTCTATAGAACGGACTTATATCATGGCTTAAAAGGAGTAAAAACCATGATATATCACTAACCATGTCTTTCATCCGGCGTTGACAAATCTCCTCGAAATACCCTTGAACTGTCCCTGTTATCAAGGGATCCCAGGTGTGGGTTTTCTACAATACAAAGAGAATAGAATGATGTTAGTGAAAACATCAAAAGCAAACATATATGTGAAGGCTATAGGACAGAAAACTGTACCGCGAACTCGAGGAAGTATCTTTCTTGTCAGTCCCGAGGCACACATGTCCAGCTATAGTAGGGAGCATCGAATTTGTTTGTAAACACTTTAGTAATTGGCTGAAACAGTTTCGATCCCTTGTCGCGAGTAAACCTGCAAACACACATGAAATAAAGAGGGACATAATACAAACCAGAAACATGAAACCAATCAAACATGAAACATGAAACATAATTAACCTGCAAACCAGAAACCTGAAACCAGAAACATAATTAACCTGCAAACCAAATACATGAAGACAGTAGCATGTAAGAGATATCTCTTACATGCCTTGGGATCAATACTATACATTACAGATTTGACAAGACAAGTAAGGAAAGAATACAATCAAACATGAAACATGAAATCATAAACATGTTTCTACACTTTGATATACTCATATATTGCATGTTTTAGCATGCATCTCATTTAGAGTTTTATGTAATTCACTTGCATAATCATGTTCTTGTCTTGCATTTAGGTCTCAATTAGAGATTAGGACATTTGTATTAGATTAAGTGTGTTCTTGCATGTTTTGGAGTGTTTCCTAGGTAATTGGAGACAATTGGACATATTTGGAGAGTTGGACCTAAGAGGAGAGCAAAGTCCATCCGAGACATCGAAAAGATATGTCTGGACGAAGGCCCTATTATCTGAATTAGCCTCAACTGTCTTCATGGAAGATGCAGAGGACGGAGTTAGCTGTCTAGCAGAGTTAGATTCAGACCATTCGCATATGCGGTTTTAGAGATATGGCTGATTTACTAAGGAGTCTCCATTTCCCCCGGCGCCAAGACTTTCTCCTTCGATGATTTCCCCTCAGCATCGTCCCGGGCAAGACGAAGCCGACACACTTGCCCGGTGCTGCAGCTTGCCTCAGACAGGGAGAATCCCGGCTTCTCATCCCGACTTGAAACAGTCTGGTGCTGAAGCTTTCCTCGGCAGGGAGTATCCCGGCTACCCATCCCGGCTTAAAACGGCCCGGCACCTCTCGGAAACAACTCCTGGTCCCGGGCAAGACGAAGCCAGCACGCCAGCCCTACACAAGACCATCACCTGATCAGGGAGAATCCCGGCTCCTCTTCCTGACCTGAAGCAGCCCGGCACACAACCTCTCGGCTAAAAGCTCCTCGTCCCGACTTGAAGCAGCCCGGGACACATGCCGGTATAGATTTATGACCCAAAATGTCCGGGTCAAAACCTGGTTTGTTCCGGGTTGACCCGGTTCCCCTCTTTTTATTATAAATATTCTAAAACCCTAATTTTATTGATCATGCTTTTTGTTAGTCAAAAACCTTTCCCCTTTTGAGAGAGAACTTGAGATTTTGTAAGAGAGATTTTTGAAGTTTATGCATTTAGGTGTTTATCTCATTGAATCTCTTCCATCTATCTTCTTTCCTTATTGATTATTCATCACCCATCAATGGATTCATCTCCTATCCATATCGATTTTGAGATGTTCTTGATGGATCTTGAGTAGTCTTTTTAGGATCTTGAGAAGGGGTAGATTTAGGTGATCCAATGCATGATTTAGGGTGTTTAGGGTTAGATTATATTTATTCCCTTCTTGAATAGTGCCCTTAATGTTAGATCTAACTTGAGAAATTAGATCTAGATCATAAGGCATTTCATGCACACCAAGTGTTTGATGAAATGCCTTGATGAATTATTCAATGGATTTATGCTCCTAGCCTAAGGGATTAGTTGTCTAGGGTGTATTTTGGTTGATCTTGTTATTATTCTTAATGCTTGCTAATTTATAATCCACAAATGATGATTTGCTAATGGATTTGATAATTAACATAGTGATTAGTTGCTTGAGAAAGAACTAATCAAGATTAGAGATATATTGCCTAGGGAAAGCTTATTTGAGTGAAAGAACACCATGAATTGTGCTTGGATTACCTTAAATCGATAACCCCATCTTAGGATTCGCTTTTGCTTATTGATTTACAATCTTGTTTAGTGCTTTTGCTTAATTCAAAATTGGATACTTAACAACAAACCACACTTGTTTAGCTTAACTTACTTTAAGTGCCTTGCATTCTTAGTGATTAGAATAATCCCAATTATGGATTGATAACCTCTTTACTACATCGTATTGGGGATATTGATACCTTCTAGAGACTAAAACGTCTTGTATCAATTTGGCGCCGTTGCCATATTGGGATTTGTTTTAACATTGAGATTTAGGTTCTTAGTGAGCTTAAGTATTGTTTTCTACTAAGTTACTAATCTTCTTCACTTCCCATTGCTTTTGCTCTCTATAGGTGTATGCATACCCGTTCCCGTGGCAATACCAATCTCATACAACAAAGGGACGATATTGCTCAACTTGAGAGGGGTTCAAGAGCAAGAAGGAACCGTGTGAGAGTTCAAGAAGAGGTTGGTAACGACATGGAGCACTTTGAGAATGTTCCACTTGGGAACATCAATGAACCCATTCCCCACCAAAGGAACGGTGGGAATGGGGATGGAAACGCAACAATCAAGGAGGTGGTGGCAATGAAAACCATCACCGTCCTAACCACCCGCCTAGAGCTAGGCATGTTGTTGGAGAAGGTGATGCGGCAAATGCACACCAAAACCGTCAATGGATTCAACTACCTCCGGTTGAAAACAACAACTTTGAGGTCAAACCCGGGCTAATCAATATGGTTCAAGCTCACAAGTTCCATGGGTTGTCAATGGAGGATCCTCTAGATCACATTGACCAATTTGACCGTATATGTGGTCTCACCAAGATTAACGGAGTATCCGAAGATGGTTTCAATCTTCGTCTCTTCCAGTTATCTTTGGGTGACAAAGCTCACCAATGGGAGAAAAGCTTGCCTCAAGGTTCTATTACTTCATGGGATGATTGCAAAAGGGCCTTTCTAGCCAAATTCTTCGCACCGGCTAGAACCGCCAAACTTCGCAATGAGATTTCAAGCTTCACACAACGGTCCATTGAGTCTTTCAACGAAGCTTGGGGGAGATTTAGAGGCTATACTTCACAATGCCCACATCATGGCCTCTCCAACGCCTCACTTCTTCGTACTCTCTACCGAGGCGCTTTACCTAAGATTCGAATGCTACTTGATACGGCTTCGAATGGTAATTTCTTAGCTAAGGACGTAGAGGAGGCAATGGAGCTAGTGTAAAACTTGGCTCAAAGTGATGGCACCTATGGCGACGATTATGACCGTGCCACAAGGACCACAAGTGACTTTGATGAGAACAAGAGAGCCAAAGACATGAAAGCCTTGAATGAAAAGTTGGATAAACAAGCCTCCATGATAGATAATCTTCTTGTGGCTTCAAAAGAGTCTCAAAAGGCGGTCCATTTCGTTGGTGACTACGAGAACAATCAAGCTTGCTATCAAGAGGAAGCTGTGGAAACACAAGAGGAAGTGAACTACGTGGGAAACCAAAGTAAATTCCAAAGACAAGGGTTCAACCAAACCTATAGGAATCAACAAGATCAACTCTACCCTCAACAATATACTGAAGCTCAAGGAGTTCCACAACAATTCCAATCTCAAGATTAATCTTCTAACTCCAACCAACAAGGTTTTGTCTCAAGGAACCAATTCCAAGGGAACCAACGTGAATTCCAACCAAAGGCCCCACCCGGTTTTCAAGGTCAACCACAAGGGTTTGTGCCCCAAGGTCAAGCACCTACATCTAAACCGCAAGAGCTTGACTTGGCCTCCATGTTCCAACAACTAATCAAGGGCCAAACGGAAACCACCAACAAGGTCATTTGCTCTTACAATGATCTTAATAGCAAGTTTGAGGCATTGAGCTCAAAGGTGTAACTAATGGAGCAAATGAGTGCAGCCCCTTTTTCACATCATCCTCAAGGATCTTCAAATGGGAAGGCCATACTAACCTCCAAAGAGTCTTGCAACACCTTTTCCACTCTTAAAGAGCAAGATCACATTATTGAGGAGTTCCTCGGATTAGTCTCTAGCCTCAATGAGGACATTGACCAACAAGGTGGGGAGGTGACACTTGGGAATGAGAATGTTATGGTGTTGGTTGAAGGGAAGAATAACAAGGTTGAAGAGTACATCAAGGACGTGGCTTGAGTGAAAAACTTAGAGATACTTGTTGGGTCAAAAAGAGAGCCCATTTGCACTTTACCTCCCCCATATGAGCCTCCACTTCCATTTCCCGGTCGTTTCCTCAACAAGGCACAAGATAAAGTGCCTCCAACGCCTCACTTCTTAGTACTCTCTACCGAGGCGCTTTACCTAAGATTCGAATGCTACTTGACACGGCTTCGAATGGTAATTTCTTAGCTAAGGACGTAGAGGAGGCAATGGAGCTAGTGTAAAACTTGGCTCAAAGTGATGGTACCTATGGCGACGATTATGACCGTGCCACAAGGACCACAAGTGACTTTGATGAGAACAAGAGAGCCAAAGACATGAAAGCCTTTAATGAAAAGTTGGATAAACAAGCCTCCATGATAGATAAGCTTCTTGTGGCTTCAAAAAAGTCTCAAAAGGCGGTCCATTTCGTTGGTGACTACGAGAACAATCAAGCTTGCTATCAAGAGGAAGTTGTGGAAACACAAGAGGAAGTGAACTACGTGGGAAACCAAAGTAAATTCCAAAGACAAGGGTTCAACCAAACCTATAGGAATCCACAAGACCAGCTCTACCCTCAAAAATATACTGAAGCTCAAGGAGTTCCACAACAATTCCAATCTCAAGATTAATCTTCTAACTCCAACAAACAAGGTTTTGTCTCAAGGAACCAATTCCAAGGGAACCAACGTGAATTCCAACCAAAGGCCCCACCCGGTTTTCAAGGTCAACAACAAGGGTTTGTGCCCCAATGTCAAGCACCTACATCTAAACCGCAAGAGCTTGACTTGGCCTCCATGTTCCAACAACTAATCAAGGGCAAAACGGAAACCACCAACAAGGTCATTTGCTCTTACAATGATCTTAATAGCAAGTTTGAGGCATTGAGCTCAAAGGTGTAACTAATGGAGCAAATGAGTGCAGCCCCTTTTTCACATCATCCTCAAGGATCTTCAAATGGGAAGGCCATACTAACCTCCAAAGAGTCTTGCAACACCTTTTCCACTCTTAAAGAGCAAGATCACATTATTGAGGAGTTCCTCGGATTAGTCTCTAGCCTCAATGAGGACATTGACCAACAAGGTGGGGAGGTGACCCTTGGGAATGAGAATGATATGGTGTTGGTTGAAGGGAAGAATAACAAGGTTGAAGAGTACATCAAGGACGTGACTAGAGTGAAAAACGTAGAGATACTTGTTGGGTCAAAAAGAGAGCCCATTTGCACTTTACCTCCCCCATATGAGCCTCCACTTCCATTTCCCGGTCGTTTCCTCAACAAGGCACAAGATAAAGTGCCTCAAAGCACAACAAAGATCGAGCCTAAGACTCTCCCAATGCTTGAAAACCGCGTGAAATTCTCAATATCTTGCACACTTGGACTCTTGGAAGTTGATGATGCTTTGTGTGACTCGGGCTCAACCGTGAATGTCATGACTTTGGAGATGGCCAAAAGTCTTGGGATAGATAAGTTGAACGATTAACCCTCCACCATCACATTTGGAGAGTCTTCAACAAAGAAACCTCTTGGCATGATTCAAGACTTTGCCCTAAAGATTGGAAAGTGTCTTGTACCAACGGACTTCGTTGTGATGGAGATGGCACCAAACATAAAGCTCCCTCTACTCCTCGGGACTCCATTCCTCAACACAACCGGTGCAAACTTGGACTTCATAAACAAGAGGGTTGTTCTTAAGAACGTGGATGACAAGAAGTTCTATACAATGATGCCTTCTTCAATCGCTATTTGTGGGGCTATTATTTGTGGGGACAATGAAGCCAAAGCCCGGAAGGTTGAGTATGTGGGCGTATGTGAGACGGTGAGTATTGGGAGGGTTAAGGAAGCCCTTGCTTTAGATGGATATTGCTTGAGATCCTTCTTTCACACCACGATGGAGAATGAGGTTAAAAGTGGCAAGGTTGCTAAGAAGAGGACAAGGCCTAGGTCCGAGGAGAGGAAACCGAGCATGCTCAAGGGGATTGGACCCTCGCTAGACCAACCTTTGATCGTGACTCTCACCCCATGGAAACATGAAGAAGGGATGATTGAGTACAAGGTCAAATGTAGAGGGCGCCCCAAGCCTTTTACCAAGGCCATAGCAACCCTCACACCGGAGGTTAGGGTGCCAAATCAAGCCGGTCTTCAAGACTTAATGGGTAAAGTTTTCAAACTCGAGCTTATCGAACCGCCATGGAGTGCTCATGCTCCCCAATCACCCGTCTAAAAGGGTAACAAAGGTCGAACTTAGTGATGTTAAACAAAGTGCTCTTGGGAGACACCCCAAGCTTATCCTTGAATTCGTGGATCACCTATACATACTTGGATATTCTTTCCCCTTTTACCACTCTTGCTTATCCAAGTAGCCATATCCCATCATTGGAATGGTTTCCCCTACCCTAACCTTAACCTTCTTTCAAGCCATTGTTACTAATGTATGAATTGTGAGGCCTTTCTTTCGAACGAACTTGGCAAAACGTGTTAGGTTTAGGGCGACAAGAGGAAATTCTCATGTAGATTTAGCTTCAACATCTCGGAGTTAATCTAGGAATAGGCTAGTTAGGATGGCGGTTCTTGGTTCAAGTTTGGGGGAACGGGTTTTAGACTTGGTGAACGTTTGAGAATGAATTGTGGAATGGAAAAGAAGAAGAGGAGAATGGAAAAAGGGGATCGGATTTGTGTAGATTGGTTGGTGCAAAAAATTATAAGACTAGCTCTAAAGAATAAAATAGCCTCAAAAGATAGAAGGGAAAAGAAGAAAGCCAAAAAGGCCAAAGCATCAAAGAATGAGAAGACGCGTGAAGCAAAACGAAGAAAAGAAGAGCTAGATCACAACAAAGGAGCACCAACCCATGAAAGAACAAGGAAGAAGAAGTGATCCCCGAATGAGAAGAAGGTGAAATGAAAAGACAAGAAGCATGTGGGTTTGAGAAGGCAAAATGCCTGAAGATAAAAAGGGTAGCTTAGGATATGGGCATAACGGGTTATAAGCTTTAGGTTAGAGATACTCTAGGCATTTGGGTAGATGAGAATTCTCCCTTGTATGCATAGGTTGCCTTTAACCTTTAGCATTCTGCTAAAAGTTTGTTCATTTCATGAGAGATCCTTGTACCTAATTACCCATGCATGATAATGAGATCACCTTCATCTCATAACCTCACCCTTAGCCAAACGAATTCATTTGATCTTGCATAAACATGATTCACACCTATTACACGTAATCAATGTCAAGAGGTTGGAAGATATGAGAGTTTGTGTAGGTTGAGGTTCGAATGTAAGTCATGCAAGGATAAGTATGGCTAGTCACTTTTGAGTAAGTTGTTTGATCGCATCAAGAAGTTTGCAACTTGGACATTGGGCTCGGATTCGTTTTATGGCACTTTTGTATTTGAGCTCCCATTTCTAGTCTTCTCCCTTTCTTTATTCTTGTTTGCTTGAGGACATGCAAGGGTTTAAGTTTGGGGGAATTGATATACTAATATATTGCATGTTTTAGCATGCATATCATTTAGAGTTTTATGTAATTCGCTTGCATAATCATGGTCTTGTCTTGCATTTAGGTCTCAATTAGAGATTAGGACATTTACATTAGGTTTAGTGTGTTCTTGCATGTTTTGGAGTGTTTCCTAGGTAATTGGAGACAATTTAACATATTTGGAGAGTTGGACCAAAGAGGAGAGCAAAGTCCATCCGAGACGCCGAAAAGATGTGTCTGGACGAAGGCCCTCCGATCTGAATCAGCCTCAACTTTCTTCATGGAAAATGGAGAGGAAAGAGTTAGCTGTCGACAGAGTTAGATTCAGGCCATTTGGATATGCGGTGTGAGAGATATGGCCGATTTGCAAAGGAGTCTCCATTTCCCCCGGCGCCAAGACTATCTCACTCGATGATATCCCCTCAGCATCGTCCCGGGCAAGACGAAGCCGGCACACTTACCCGGTGCTGAAGCTTGCCTCGGATAGGGAGAATCCTAGCTTCTCATCCAGACTTGAAACTGTCTGGTGCTAAAGCTTTCCTCGGCACGGAGTATCCCGGCTCCCTATCCCAGCTTAAAACGGCCCGACACCTCTCGGCAACAACTCCTCGTCCCGGGCAAGACAAAGCCGGCACGCCAGCCCGGCACAAGACCATCACCTGACCAGGGAGAATCCCGGCTCCTCGTCCCGACCTGAAGCAGCCCGGCACACAACCTCTCGGCTAAAAGCTCCTCGTCCCGACTTGAAGCAGCCCGGGACACATGCCGGTATAGATTTACGACCCAAAAATTTCCGGGTCAAAACCTGGTTTGTTCCGGGTTGACCTGATTCCCCTCTTTTTATTATAAATATTCTAAAACCCTAATTTTAATTATCATGCTTTTTGTTAGTCAAAAACCTTTCCCCCTTTGAGAGAGAACTTGAGATTTTGTAAGAGAGATTTTTGAAGTTTATGCATTTAGGTGTTTATCTCATTGAATCTCTTCCATCTATCTTCTTTCCTTATTGATTATTCATCACCCATCAATGGATTCATCTCCTATCCATATCGATTTTGAGATGTTCTTGATGCATCTTGAGTAGTCTTTTTAGAATCTTGAGATGGAGTAGATTCTTAATGCTTGCTAATTGATAATCCACAAATGATGATTTGCTAATGGATTTGATAATTAACATAGTGATTAGTTGCTTGAGAAAGAACTAATCAAGATTAGAGATCTATTGCCTAGGGAAAGCTTATTTGAGTGAAAGAACACCATGAATTGTGCTTGGATTACCTGAAATCGATAACCCCATCTTAGGATACGCTTTTGCTTATTGATTTACAATCTTGTTTAGTGCTTTTGCTTAATTCAAAATTGGATAATTAACAATAAACCACACTTGTTTAGCTTAACTTACTTTAAGTGCCTTGCATTCTTAGTGATTAGAATAATCCCAATTATGGGTTGATAACCTCTTTACTACATCGTATTGGGGATATTGATACATCCTAGAGACTAAAAAGTCTTGTATCACACTTTGATGAGGACATCGATTCTATATCCGACACAAAGGAAATGCCCATCGTCCAAGAAGGTCCCATGACCCGTTCAAAGGCTAAGCAACTCAAAAGGAGGTTTGGGACAGCTATACAAGCGTTCATCAATTCCTTAGGACCAGGCGACCCCTTTCAAGAGATAGCCGAAAAGAATTCAATAGGAAGGAGATCAGTTTGAGCCGACAGAAAAGACCTTGCACCAAATCTCAATCCAAACGATCTGATTGCCACTGAAGGACGTAAGTTCTCTCAACCAAGTGATCATTTCAAGACTAACAGGACATGTAGTTTTTCCCCCAAAGATGCAGAAGTCCAGAAGCTCCCTAACCAACTACCCGGACACCACCTCAACGCCGAAGGAGGACTTGTCAATGAATTCATCCAGCTAAGCTTGCACAGAACATCTCATGATGATCCCAAAGGTATGAATAACTTCTTGGCAGGAACTAGAACTCAAGAAACAATGGAGAAAGCAAAGGAACAACAAGTTACTTCCTCCACAAGCCACTTAACCGAGGAGAATCACAAGAGGCATGAAGAAGAGATCGAAGCTCAAGGGTCGCAAGGACTTGAAGATAAGGGTTTATCTATTCAAGAAGACCCTCTATAAGACTTCCCCAAGCTACTGCACACACGGGACACACCAGCACCAGAGTCATCTTCAAAAACTCCCCAAACACCACTTTGGACCTCCTCACATCAATGTAAGCTGTTTACATTATATACTGTTCTTGCAGGTGTTTCAAGCACCGACAACGACTAAGAGCAGCATCAAAAACGACCTTAAGTTTTTAGTTTAAGTCATGCGGCCAAACTTTCCTTTTCTTGTTTTAATGAAACGATGAGTATTTGTTTTAGAGTAGTTTTTCTTCGTGTTGTTTTGCTTCAAACGTCCTTTTGTTTTTGAGTCTTTCTTGTTGTTTTGAGTCGAACCCTAGAAGGTTCAAGCTGATGGACTATTAATAAAGTCACACACGCAGCTTTGTAGACACAACTTTTTACCCTAGATCAATAAAGTGCCACACTTTCTTCTAAGTGTTCTTGAGAAGCGAATTCTCAAACTGTGCTTGTTCTTGCTCGTGTGATTCGATCAAGATCAAGTTCTTGCACCGTATCAGAGAGTCATCTCCTCTCTGTGTCGTGTATTCACTTCACCATCCTTCCACATCAAAGACTCCACACGAGAGAAGCTACCGCCATCGTGTCAAGTCCATCCCATCTTCAATCATCAATCGGCTAAAGGAGAGGGTGACCGCCTGTTTTTAGCTCCATCCCTATCCAAGCTAACCTCTCACCACCGAGGCTTACACCATCTGGTATGTAAAGGACTTCAGCACTGTTGCCGCCCCACTCACAGCTGTGATCAAGAAGAATGTGTCATTCTCATGGGGGATAGCTCAAGAAACTGCCTTCAACAATCTCAAAGATAAACTCACTTTCAAGCATCGGTTCTTGCTTTGCCCGATTTCGATGAGATGTTTGAAGTAGAGTGTGATGAATATGGCCTAGGAATTGGATCTGTGCTACACCAAAGAAAGAGGCCAGTAGCTTTCTTTATTGAAAAACTAAGTGGAGCTACGCTTAACTATCCAACCTATTACAAGGAACTCTATGCTCTTGTCCGAGCTTTAGAAACTTGCCAACACTATTTACTGTCTAAGGAATTCATCATTCATACGGATCATGAGACTCTTAAGCATTTGAGAGATCAGACATCCCTCAAAAGGAGACATGCAAAGTGGCTTGAGTTTGTAGAGACGTTTCCCTACGTCATCAAGTACAAAAAGGGCAAAGAAAATGTAGTAGCCGATGCCTTGTCAAGGAGGCATGCTCTTATCGCAACAATGGAGGCTAAGGTGCTAGGATTTGAGCACATCAAGGACCTCTACAAAGATGACCCTGAGCTTGGAGATTGCTACAAAGATCACGGCAAAGGAATATACGTTTCATTCTATCTACAAGATGGTTTTCTTTTTAAAGATAAAAGTTTGTGTATTCCGTAGGGATCAATGAGGGAGCTAGTGCTTAGTGAAGCACACGGAGGAGGATTAATGGGGGCATTTTGGTATAGAGAAGACCTTATCTGTGGTGAAAGACCACTTCTATTGGCCTCACCTCAAGAAAGATGTGGAGAGATTCTGTTCTAGATGTGTACCATGCCACAAAGCCAAATCTAGGTCACATCAACATGGTCTTTATCTTCTTTTACCTATTCCTAACGCCCCATGGGTAGATATCTCCATGGATTTTGTTTTAGGGCTCCACAAGATACGACACAAAGACTCCATCTTTGTTGTTGTGGATCGGTTCTCTAAAATGGCCCATTTCATCCCGTGTGACAAGACCAATGATGCAACACAAATTGCTGATTTGTTCTTCAAGGAGGTGGTGCGCTTGCATGGGATCCCAAGGACCATAGTATCTGATCGTGACACGAAATTCTTGAGTCACTTTTGGAGGACCTTGTGGAGGAAACTAGGGACCAAGCTCCTCTTCTCCACTACATGTCACCCACAAACAGATGGGCAAACGGAGGTGGTAAATCGTACGCTTGGAACTATACTTAGAGTTACTCTTGGCAACAACATGAAAACATGGCTTGATTGCATTCCATTCAGAAAATTTGTTTATAATAGGCCAGTTCATTCGGCCACTAAGCTATCTCCATTTGAAGTTGTCTATGGAATTAACCCTCTATATCCAATAGATTTAGTGCCAATTCCACAAGTAGAACATGTTAATTAAGACGGCCTTAGGCGTGCTGAGCTCATCAAGAAGTTGCATGAGAAAGCTAATGCTAATATTGAAAAGAAAACGGAGGGATACAAGAGGAGCCATGACAAAGGCAAGAAGGAACTCACCTTTGAACCAAGAGATTGGGTCTGGCTACACATGAAAAAAGAAAGATTCCCGGACAAGCGTGCATCTAAACTCGCTCCAAGAGGCGATGGTCCATTCAAAGTTCTAGCCAAAGTCAATGACAATGCCTACAAGCTAGAGCTACCAGGTGAGTTTAATATCTCACATACTTTTAATGTTGCTGATTTGTCTTTTTATGACGCAGGAGACCCAGTTTTGAGGTCAAAACCTCTTGAAGAGGAAGGGAATGATGAGGACATCGATTCTATATCTGACCCAAAGGAGATGCCCATCGTCCAAGAAGGTCCCATGACCCGTTCAAAGGCTAAGCAACTCATAAGGAGGTTTGGGACAGCTATACAAGCGTTCATCAATTCCTTAGGACCAGGCGACCCCTTTCAAGAAATAGCCGAAAAGAATTCAATCGGAAGGAGATCAGTTTTAGGCGACAGAAAAGACCTTGCACCAAATCTCAATCCAAACGATCTAATTGCCACTGAGGGAGGTAAGTTCTCTCGACCAAGTGACCATTTCAAGACTAACAGGACATGTAGTTTTTCCCCCAAATATGCAGAAGTCCATAAGCTCCCTAACCAACAACCCGGAGACCACCTCAACGCCGAAGGAGGACTTGTCAATGAATTCAGCCAGCTAAGCTTGAATATAACGTCTCATGATGATCCCAAAGGTATGAATAACTTCTTGGCAGGAGCTAGAACTCTAGAAACCAAGGAGAAAGCAAAGGAACAACAAGTTACTTCCTCCACAAGCCACTAAACCCAGGAGAATCACAAGAGGCATGAAGAAGATATCGAAGCTCAGGGGTCGCAAGGACTTGAAGATAAGGGTTTCCCTGTTCAAGAAGACCCTCTAGAAGACTTCCCCAAGCTACTGCACACACGGGACACACCAGCACCGGAGTCATCTTCAAAAACTCCCCTAACACCACTTTGGACCTCCTCACATCAATGTAAGTTGTTTACATTATATACTGTTCTTGCAGGTGTTTCAAGCACCAACAACGACTAAGAGCAGCATCAAAAACGACTTTAAGTTTTTAGTTTAAGTCATGCGGCCAAACTTTCCTTTTCTTGCTTTAATGAAACGATGAGTATTTGTTTTAGAGTAGTTTTGCTTCGTGTTGTTTTGCTTCAAACGTCCTGTTGTTTTTGAGTCTTTCTTGTTGTTTTGAGTCGAACCCTAGAAGGTTCAAGCTGCTGGACTATTAATAAAGTCCCACACGCAGCTTTGTAGACACAACTTTTTACCCTAGATCAATAAAGAGCCGCACTTTCTTCTAAGTGTTCTTGAGAAGTGAATTCTCAAACTGTGCTTGTTCTTGCTCGTGTGATTCGATCAAGATCAAGTTATTGCACCGTATCAGAGAGTCATCTCCCCTCTGTGTCATGTATTCACTTCACCATCCTTTCACATCTAAGACTCCACACGAGAGAAGCGACCGCCATCGTGTTAAGTCCATCCCATCTTCAATCATCAATCGGCTAAAGGAGAGGGCGACCGCCTGTCTTTAGCTCCATCCCTATCCAAGCTAAGCTCTCACCACCGAGGCTTACACCACACTTAGACACCAAACAGACCCTAAGATTAACCAACCGCAACAGAAAGACAATGACTGGAAGCTAAGCCAATAAGTAAAGGCAACAGAAAGAGAAGCATTGTTCCCCCATTAAAACAAACACTTACAATCCAACACTTAGCTAGAATCTAACACTTAGAATGTAACACTTAGCAGAAACAAACCACGAAACCAACATTGAAAATCAAACACTTAGCAGAATCTTACACTTATAATCCAACACTTAGCATAAACAAACCAAGAAACAAACATTGAGATGCGATAAACTTACCAGATAGCAGCTAAGAAACAGCTAGAACAATACAAATAAGAGACAGCTAGGATCTAACACTTAGCAAGAGACGACTTCAAAAGACAGTAATCTTCCAAAGCAGCTAGAACAATAATGATTCAAATCAGTTAGAACAATAATCTAACACTTAACAAGAGACAGTGGTGAACAATACAATCGCATTTACTGAACAAGATGTGATACAATTACCAAATCGGATTAACTGAACAATACAATCGCATTTACAAGATTCGATACAATTACCAAGTCGAGTTCGGCGTCGGTGTGGGACAGAGGACAGTGGTGAACTTATCCCGGTCTGGCACCATAAGCAAAGCATTCAGAGCCCGGAGCGTGTCCACAAGGAGATCCGGAAACACTAGAACAAGGAGATTCGACAACACTGGAGCAGATTTGTCATGGCAGATGTGTCCTTGTGAAGAAGGATGACTCTGACCATGAGAGTCACGAAGTGGTGACCCAGGAGCATTCTCCAGTGGAGCTGAAGCAGTCGCAGGGAGTTGTCCACGGTGTTGAGGCATGGAGTTCTCGAAAAGTTGTTGTGGCGGTGGAAAGCTCCGGACATTTGGTGCTGACGTTGACGGTTTATCATGGACGGGGAGTTGAGGTGGTGCCAGCGTGAAATTGTACTGTTGCGGTAGATGGTTCGGTGTTCGCGACGAAGAGGCAGAGCGATTTGACCCTCCAGCTCTCTGAGAAACGTTGGAACGATTTTTCTCTCCCGTCCGTTACGACACTTCTCTGTAGGCATCGTGTGATCTTCTCTGATATATGAATAAGAGGAATCGAAGAAGAGGAGTCGAAGAAGTGGAATCGAGACAGAATCAAAGAAGTTTATAGCAAAAGGGGAATCGAAGGAGAGGAATGGAAGAGGAATCGAAGAGGAAGGGGAATAACAAAACGCATGACTTAGGGTTCCGTAGTTAGGTTCACAGGCTTTATGGGAAATTTGGTTCTGTTTTTGCGAAATTGGTTTGGGCCTCAACCCAAAAAAATTTTTTGTGTGTGTTTAGTAGTGGTAACTTAGTGGCTAAACCTGAGATATTTGTTGTCTCACGCATCCAGACTTTTTACCTACACAAAAAAAAAACTTTTAAGAGACAGGAAGTGAGATCGGCTTTCAATCGGGGTTTCATAGATCAATCTGTAGAGGTAAAATCTAGTCCGCAATCGTGGTTTCATAGATCAACCTGGACAAATATTTGATATGATTTTGTTTTATTTCTGAAATTCTATTGTTCTTTTGTTTTTAGGCCTATTTGTTGTTGTCGGAGAAGAGGCACAGATTCACGGCTACGAAAACCAGAACAAACAGATGATTAGACTGTTCATTTCCAGTGGATCTAGAGCTCAATACAAGATCTTAAGGTAAAATCCCGACCGCAATCATTAGTGTTTTCATGTCTACTTTGCTGAACAATTCATTAAGATCTAGATAAAATATATTAAAAAATGAATTACTTGAAAACAGAATTATAATTGTTTTGCTTGAAAACATAATTACTTGAAAACAAAATATCTTGATCTTAATGAAACTAAAATAACAACAATATCCGAAATGAGTTTTGAGTTCACGACCAACAACAACCACAACCAAAATATCCGAATATCCGAGACAATGAAAAAGATGAAGCAAGATTTAAACTCTGAAAAAAAGACAATCATGTCTTAGAATGGCTTAAATCCAATCTTGTGTTCATTGTTGTAACTTGCTGGTAGAGGATATGTGTACCTGTAAACATTTAAAGGTTTAAAAAATTAGTAAACAACATCACATCTGAAACTATAATCTTCAAACTCTATATTGGAAAGGCCTATAATCTCAGTACAGTTTTCTGTCCTATAATCTGAAACTATAATCAACATCAAACTCAGTACAATTTTCTATCCTATATTCTGAAACTATAATCTTCAACCTCAAATCTGAAACTATAATCTCAGTACAGTTTTCTGTCCTATAATTTAAAACTATAATCAACATCAAACTAAGTACAGTTTTCTGTCCTATAATCTTCAACATTAAATCTGAAACTATAATCTTCAAACTGTAATCTAAGTACAGTTTTCTGTCCTATAATATGAAACTATAATCAACATCAAACTCAGTATAGTTTTCTGTCCTATAATCTGAAACTATAATCTTCAACATCAAATCTGAAACTATAATCTTCAAACTGTAATCTGAAAATACAGATTACTTTGGAAACGTTTTACAACTGTGTTATACATTTATCTTACCCGTTCATAAATGTGTAGAGTTATGGGAAACTATAATCTTCAAACTCTATACTGGAAAGTAGTGCTCTGAGAAATAAGCAATCTCGTCATTTATATATGATTCAATAATCGATCCTGCCGCATATCTTTTGTTATTTGATTTCCCTTTCAACTTTTTATAAAACCTTTCAAAAAGATACATCCACCTATATTGGACAGGGCCTCCTAATTCAGCATCATAGGGGAGATGTATAGGCAGGTGCTCCATCACATCAAAAAATAAAGGTGGAAAGATCTTTTCCAAATTGCATAGGATCAAAACTATGTTATGTTTTAGAATTTGAACGCGAGTTTTATGCAAAGTTCTCGAACATAAGTCCCAGAAAAATGCTCCAACCCCTACAATATACGTAAAAATTGCGGAGCGGTTACTATATAAATTACTATAATCATATTTATTTAAAGAAATAGTCGTAATTAATTAGTACCTGATATCACAAGGTGGACATTCCGGTCTAGGAGGTCTGCAAAGATAAATGGAAGTAACCGCTCCATAAAAATATGGCAGTCATGACTCTTCATGCCTGAAAACTTTTGGTTGTTCACATCAACACAAGTCGCTAAGTATGAGGAATAACCATCTGAGAATTTAACTGCATGTTTCACACATTCCAGTAAACTTTTTATGGCTTCTTCTGTCAATGTGAAGGCTGGGAAATGAGCTTTACCCTCACTATCAATATGTAAGTGTGGCCGAGAACAAAATTGTTCTATATCGAATCTTGACATGATGTTGTCTTTCGATTTACCCTTCACACTCATAAGAGTATTCATGATGTTGTCAAAAACATTCTTCTATATATGCATCACATCAAGACAATGTCGGAGATTGAGGTCCCTCCAGTACGGTAGCTCCCAGAATATGCTTTCCTTGTGCTAGTTATGTTGCTTCCCATAGCCCTACTTCTTCTTTTCGTGACCGTTTCCACCGACGTCCTTTGTTTTTGATGGATTTACACCAGCCAACCGCTCGCAATAAACTTGCTCACCGGTCAAAGACTGAGGTGGATTCTCTCTCGAAGCATCTTTTCCCTTTTGGAAGTCTTTTTTATTCCTCCTTAGTGGATGACTATGAGGAAGAAATATTCGGTGACAATCAAACCAAAACGTCTTCCTTCCATTAGGTAGATAAAATGACTTTGTATTTTCCATGCAAACTGGACAAGACAATTTACCATGGGTTGTCCATCCGGATAACATGTTATACGCCGGAAAGTCGCTTATCGTCCACATAAGCACTGTTTTGAGATTAAAATTTTGATTCAAGGACACATCGTATGCATCGACGCCATTAGACCACAACTCTTTTAACTCCTCAGTAAGAGGTCGGAGGAAGATATCGAGACTAGCTCGCGGATGATTTGGCCCAGAATTCAGAATTGTAAGAAATAAATACTCTGTATTCATGCACATACTAGGGGGTAAATTATATGGAGTCAAGATCACAGGCCACATCGAATGATTACGAGACATGCCAAATGGATTGAACCCATCGGTACATAATCCAAGATAAACGTTACAGGGTTCTTCGGCAAACCGGGGATTTTGATCTTGAAAATATCTCCGCTCTGCCGCATCAGAAGGATGACACATTTCTCCCTCCTTTGATTGGTGCTCGGCATGCCATCTCATTGCCGCTGTAGTCTTCTCGCTCTGATACATTATCTTCAATCTGTCAGCAATAGGTAGATACCACATACGACTGTATGGTACTTTGGTTCTACGTCGGTCGTTCTTAGGCTTCAATCTTTGTGTACCACAAAACAAAAATTTATCTTCCTTCTCGTCATCTTTCCGTAAGATCATACAATTGTTAATACAAACATCAATTGTATGATATGGGAGGCCTAAATTGCCCATCAATTTTTCTGTCTCGTAATGTGATCCGGTTGACTTGTTTCCTTCTAGTAAATAATCTGTCAAGATTTTGCAAACCGAATCCACTAACTTTTCACTCATATTATATTCTGCCTTATTTTGCATGACTCGAGCAGCTAATGATAACTGCGAGTGACCTTCACGACAACCATCGTATAATGGATTTTTTGCACCTTCTAACAAGTCGTAAAATTTCTTTGAATGGTTACGTACCGGTTCTTCTATATTATGATAACTACCATCCTAATGATAGTTATCAAAATTCACGTTATGACGAAATTCATCATTCACCATATCCACATATCTATCTTCTACTACATTTCCCACATTTTCACTCCCACTTATATATGTCGTATCAACATAACTCGATCCTAAATCCATATTGATTTCTTCTCCATGCTTATACCAAACATAATAACCTGGCATAAATCCTCTGCTATAAAGATGATTCCAAATTCTTGTCCCCGGGATAAATTTCTCGTTCTTGCAAACACTACAAGGGCAGAAAAACTTACCGCCATTACTCTGTAATAGAGGCTGGCTATTTGCAAATGTCATGAATCCATCCACCCCCGTTCTGAACTCTTCCGAGAAAATTTCCGTCTCTTCATCGAACCTCTTATACATCCACTCCCGGAAATTATTATAATTGTAATTTCCCGACATTATATAACTGAAAAATCGAATGAGATTAAGAAATATGTTTGATTTTGTGTATAAGCTCGAATGAGGAAAAGAAATGGGATGAATTGAGCTTATATAGACATTAATGCCGACTAAATAGCGACTACATGGCGTCTGAAATGCGACTACATCTTGTAGTCGCATAAAATCGTTACACCAACCCCAAAACGAATAACACGTGTTTTTCACCGGTCTTTACGACTGATTACCGACTGCTATGCGACCATCCGAAATAGTCGTATATTGATCGCCAAATGGCGACTATTTTGCGACTCCTGTTAGCCGTCGGCAAATTGGTCGTAACTTAGTCGTAAATCAGCGATCCGCCGAAAAAGTCGCATATTAGTCGCTAAATTAGCGACTATTATTTCCCGTCTGAAATGTAGTCGCATATTAGTCGTCAAATAGCGACTACTATAGCGACTAAATTGTTAGGTCGTAAAATAGCGACTCAATTACTACCAAATTGTATTAGTCGCCAAATAGTCGCCAAATAGTGGCTAATTAGTCGCAATGCTTTGCGACTAATTGTTTAGTCGCTAGTTGTAGTCGTTAAAACGATGTTTTCTTGTAGTGGCCTTTGTAGAATTTGCAAATGAAACAGGCTGGGAATGGGCCTCAAGTAGGCGACTGAGCTAAGGTAGTGATCTAGTTTTGCCTCGTTAAAAACATATCTCCGTAAAACCAAGTGGGACAAAAATGGGGATAGGGAAAAAGAGCACAAAACTAGATCACAAGCTCACTAACCTTCTTGAGGTTGGATCATCACTAGTGTAGCTTCATTTCAAATTTGATTCAAGTAGTCAGGCTGCTTCTGGATTTGATTAAGTATTCTCGCAACAGCTTCCTTGAACTTCTTAGACTTGGAACGCGTCATTGGACCTGTTGGAACGATCAAAGATTCCTCAGAGACGAATCCCTCGGATCCCTCATTTCCCTCGGGATTTCCCTCAGCTACTAGCTCGTCCATGATCACATCACCACGTCCTTGAGAGACTTCTCAACCTCCATTTGTGTAGAGATCACTTGTTCTTCAACAAAGATCACATCATCTTCATTCCCAAGGGTCACCCCCCCCCCCCCACCTTGTTTCTCAATTTCCTCATTGAGCTTTGAGGGAACATATCTTGGGGGAAATTCTTCGACTTGTGAACCATAGAGTAGAAGCTCAATTTATCAAATAGCGGCTTCAATTTCATCATTGGTATGCAATTCATTTGAGGTTATAGCGTTGCAATACTCCTTTTGGTTCTCATCGACTTTCCCATTGAGCTTCTCCATAGCTTTAGGAGTGATGGAGCTTCCTTCAGTACCTTGATTTTCCAAATGGTTGAGCTTAGAAGCCATTATTGCAAACCTTGTGTTAAGATCCATGTATGAGCAATCCACCTTAGTGTGGATCTCGCCCATATTTTTCTCATATCCATTGATCCATTAGCTTGACCTTAAAGAATTTGTTGAAACATGTTTTTCATATCGAAGTCTTGACGCATAGAGTTGTTTTCTTGAGCTTGTGGGGCAAGACCTTATTGAAAACCGGGTGTAGGCAGGGAAGGAGCTTTGTTTTGGTAGCCTCCTTGGTTCCTTTGAAACTGGTTTTTAGGAACAAAGCTTTGTTGTTGAGTGTTGGAGGCTTGACCTTGGTTTAAATTGGGTTGATTCCTATAGTTGTTATTGAAGTCTCCTTGATAGCCACCGTAATTCCCAACGTAATGCACTTCCTCTTGATTACTCAAATCCACCATTTCCTCTTGGAACCATTGATGTCTTTCAAACTCACCAACAAAGTGAAACGATTTTTGAGAAGCATTAAGAAGCTTGTCAATCAAAGTGGATTGCTTGTCCATCTTATCATTGAGAACCTTCATGTATTTAACCCTCCTTTGCTTTTCAAAGTCAATAGTGGTTCTTGTAACCTTATCATACTCATCACCATAGGTTCCATCACTTTGGGTAAGGTTCTCTACCAACTCCATTGCGTCATTCACCTCATTGGCCAAAAAATTTCCATTGGAAGCAGTGTCTAGTAACATTCTTATCTTTGGAAGTGCTCCACGGTAGAGTGTGCTCAATTGAGAGGCATCGTTGAAGCCATGATGAGGACATTGCATGGTGTATCCTCTAAATATTTCCCACGCCTCATTGAATGTCTCGTTGGAGCGTTGAGTGAAGCTTGAAATCTCATTTCTTAGTTTGGCCGTCCTTGAAGGTGGGAAAACTTTGCAAGGAAAAACCACTTGCATTCATCCCATGTAGTAATAGACCCTTGAGGTAGATTCTTTTTCCACTGGTGTGCTTTCTCCCCAAGTGAGAATGGGAATAAGCGGAGTTTAAAGCCATCCTCGTACATTCCATTAATCCTAGTGAGGCCACATATTCTATCAAAGTGATCCAAGTGATCAAGTGGATCTTCCACCGCCAAGCCATGGAATTTGTTTTCTTGCACCATGTTGATGAAGCTAGCTTTGACCTCAAAGTTGTTGTTCTCAACCGGTGGTGCTTGAATTCCTTGGCGGTTGACATGGGCATTAGCTGCATCACCCACTCCAACAATGTTTTGAGCTCGTTGAAGGTGGTTTGGAGCTCTAGCATTACCGACGGGTGGTGGTGGGTGTGCTTGAGCTTGTGGGTTTCCATTTCAACCATTACCTCCGTGGTTTCCATTACCACCATTCCCTTGTTGTTTCTCATAAGCAACTTTCTCATCGATGTTACCAATTTAAGGCTCATCAATGTTGTCCATACCCAACCTCTCGATGTGTTGAGCTCGTATTCTTTCTCTCCTTTCTCTAATCTCTCGTTCTAAGAGATGTATGTTGTCTATTGGCTCAACAAGGTTGTGTCCACCTCTAGTCGTTGTGTTCATACACCTATATGAGAAGAGAAAACTAGATAGAGAGATTAGTAAACAAATAAAATAAAAGCTTAATCTCAAAAAGAAACTAAATCTTATTGACTAAATAAGAACCCCAAATGGCAACGGCGCCAATTGATAAGTAAGATTTTTCCTAATGGTTCAGTCCTTAAGCTTACTCATAGCATTGTAGTACTTAAGGTGTCAATCCAATTGGGGTTTAGTATAATGCAACAAGAACGTAAGAATCTCTCTAATTCAAGCAAACAAAGTTGTTTTTTTGTTTCAAATCTAGCAACCTAATTCAAATGTAACAAAGCAAACAAGTAACAAGACTAAATAAGCACTAAACGAGATTAAAAAATTGATAAAAGCAAGCTCTTGGATGATGTTATGGACTTTGGGGACTTCTACGATCAACCTATTATGCCACTACACACAATCAAGAAATTTTCCTTAGCCTAGAACACTTAAACAAGACTAATCCACTCTCATGGTCTTAATCACTTTGCTAATCAACTAATCAAGAACAAAATCTCATTTGTGAAAAATTAATCAACAAGCATTAATTATAAGTTCCAATAGCCATAATACTCCTTAAACAACTATTCTCATAGGTTAGGCAAGTAAAATCTCTTATTTAGTTCTTTGGAGAATTTCATCGAACACCTTGTGTGCATGAAATTACATATGATCTAGATTAACCCTCTCGAGCCTAATCTAGCATTATGAACACTAAATAAGAGAGGAAATATATAAACTAAGCCCTAGACATGATAGATCTATCACAAAATCCCTTAATCAACCTCATCCATGAGCTCTAAAAAGACATACTCACTAATCATGAAGATCACACCAAATCTCATGAAAGAGGTGTTGTTAATCATGATTAGAGAATAGAAAGATAAATGATTAGAAAAGATTAAGAAGCTTAGAAACTTAAAACTTAGATTGCATAAAAAGAAAATGAAGATCTCTTTTACAAAAATCTCAAGAATACTTAAAAAAGAAAGCGTTTTTCTAGAGAAAAAGAGATAGAAAAATAAAGCACACCTCCTAAATTAGGTTTTTTTGCAAATATTTAAAGCTAGCTTGGGTGGACCGTGTCAACCCGGAATAATCCTGGTATTGACCCGGCCGTGTCTAGGTCAAGATGCCTCACACCAGACGGTGGTGGGCCGGTATGGTCATCCGGTGTAGGTGGTGACCTTCCACACCGTACGGCCTTGGAGGGGCATGACGGGCCGGTATTTGCCATTCCCATGTGTTGGCTAAGCATCGAATGGTGCACACTGGACGGGTGAGGGGCGGTGTGGGCTATCCTGAGGCTGAACACCGGTCTGGCTTCAAGGAGTGTAACGGGCCGGCATTTTCCCTGTCCCAGCTTTGGCCAAACACCGGACGGGTGAGGGCGGTGTGGGATGTCCTGCGGCTGGGCACTGGTCTGGCTACAAGGGGTGCAACGGGCCGGCATTTTCCCTCTAAATGCCCTTAATGCCTAGTCTCGATTGTCTTGGTTAGTATTTTTGATAAGAATCACGCAACCTTTTAATGAATGTAAAGAGATACTTGACTGAAAGTTAGGTTTCGAATGGTTAGATTTTTGCATGACGGATACCGTGGACTAGGGTTGCAGTACTTTGGTGAGTATTTTCTAGACTATACCCGATTGATGCATTACGTTGGTTATGGTTTAGAAGAACGATCACAGAGATTTTTGTTAGTTCCTATATTTCTAAAACCTCTTTCCGAGCTTAGATTTATGTTTTGTTTGAGGACAAACAAATGTCTAAGTATGGGGGAGTTGATAACACCGGTTTTTGACCATTTTTATGGATCACTTTAATATCGTATGCAGGTTTTTTAACTCCAGTTTCAATGGTTTTCATGTGATTTCCATGTTTTAGTATTTTGAAAGAAATTTCAAGTAACTTGTGATAAAGTAGTGCATTTCGTAAAAAACGTATGTTTTTGGATAAACTAGGACCGTCAGAAATCTTGCAATCAAAGAAGAACTCAACGTCTGATCATCACCAAATTTGGACACAACAAAGTTGATACAACCAGCTTTCAAATGCAATTACATTAGAGACAATCCAATGGTTGGATCCTTAAATATACCGGAAGAATTGTAGGCAGATGAAGTTGCCCCGAAGAGAAGTCCACCGGGCCTGGAAGAGCCCGAGCCGCGGGCAAGCACTATTCTGCTGTGCCTGTAGGAGCTCGACCAGCGGCCACCTTTTCACCTTATATTCCCATATTTTGTCCCTTTCATGCATTTATTTAGCATAAGTTTCATCTCATACGCATATGGTTTCATAGCTTTTTCTTAATTGTTTTGTCCAAATTAGAGTTAAGATGTCTCATGATATGTCCTAGAGAGTCTTGCATGTTTTGTAGTCCTTATTAGGTACTTTGGAGGCTTTCGGATAAATTGGAGAAGTTCGCACTTAGCTCGGGATCTTGAAGCGACGGATGGAAATGTGAAAGCTCGGATATACTTCTCCTTCGGAGATCTCCCTCAGAACCGGCCTCTCGTCCCGGCCTGAACCAACCCGGCACCAAATCTCTCGGCAACAGATCTTCAGCAACAACCCGGTCAAGAGCTAGCCGGCACGCGATATTTCCTCGGGCAGGAGATATCCCGACCCATCATCCCGGCTTGAAGCAACCCGGCACACAAGCCTTGATGATATCTCCCTCAGCAACGTCCCGTCCAAGAGCTAGCCGGCACAATGAAATCCCTCAGCCGGCACACGATATTTCCTCGGGCTGGAGATATCCCGGCCCATAATCCCGGCCTGAAGCAACCCAGCACACAAGCCTCTATGATTTCTCCCTCAGCACCATCCCGGCCTGAAGCAACCCAGCACGAAGAAATCCCTCAGCAGGCACGCGATCTTTCCTCGACCAGGAGATATCTCAGCCCATAGTCCCGGCCTGAAGCAACCTGGCACACAACCTCTCGGCTAAAACCTCTCGTCCCGACCCACTACACCGGACTCACACCGGCCGTGATCGATTTCCGACCCAAAAATGTCCGGGTCAAAACCTGGTTTGTTTCGGGTTGACCCGGTTCCGCTCTCTTTATTATAAATACTCTAAAACCCTAATTATATTTACCAAGCTTTTCTTAAATCTAAAACCCTCACCTTTGAGAGAGAACTTGAGATTTGTAAGAGAGATCCTATTTGTTTATGCAATTTAGTATTTGTTTCCATCAATCTCTTCCATCTATCTTCTTTTTATCTTTATTATCCATAACCCATCAATGAATTCATCTCTTATCCATATTGATTTTGAGGTGTTCTTAATGGGTCTTGAGTAGTCTTTTAGGATCTTGAGATAAGGTAGATTAGGGTGATCTAAAACTTGATTAGTGGTGTTTAGGGTTAGATGATCTTATATTTCTTCTTGTCTAGTGCCCCTAATGCTAGATCTAGCTTGAAAGAGTGGGTCTAGATCATAAGGCATTTCATGCACACCAAGTGTTTGATGAAATGCCTTGATGAACTAGACAAGAGATTTATGCTCGTAACCTAGGACATTAGTTGTTTAGGGCATATCTTTGGTTGATCTTGTTATGATTCTTAATGCTTGCTAATTGTTAATCCACAAATTATAATTTGCTAATGGACTTGATAATTAACATAGTGATTAGTTGCTTCAAAGAGAACTAATCAAGATTAGAGATCTATTGCCTAGGAATTAGCTTCTTTGAGTGAATGAACACCACTAATTGGATTTGGATCACCGTATATCAATAACCTCATATATAGTTCCGCTTTTGTTATTTGAATTACATCTTGCTAGTTATTGCATCGCTTATTTGCATTAATTTGGTTACTTAATCACAACACACTTGTTTAGGTTAACTTGCAATTGTTCCTTGCATTCTTAGTGATTAGGATAAATCCCTTTATGGATTGATAACCTTCATACTACACGTATTGGAGTTATTGATACCTCCTAGAGACTAAAAAGTCTTGTATCAATTTGGCGCCGTTGCCATATTGGGATATGTTTAAACATTAAGATTTAGGCTCTTTGTGAGATTAAGCTTTATTTTCTAAAAAGTTACTAATCTTGTTTGCTTCCTATTGCTCTTTCTCTCTATAGGTGCATGCATACCCGTTCCCGTGGCAATACTAATCTAGTAGAACCGAGGGACGACATTGATCAACTTGATAGAGGATCAAGAACAAGACGAAACCGAGTGAGGGTTCAAGTAGAGGTATCTAACGACATGGAGAACTTTGAGAATGTTCCACTTGGGAACATCAACGAACCCAATCCCCACCAAAAGAACGGTGGGAATTGGGATGGTCACAGCAACAATCAAGGAGGTGGTGGCAATGGAAACCATCACCGTCCCAACCATCCACCAAGAGTTAGAAACGTTGTTGAAGAGGGTGATGCCGCTAATGCTCACCAAAATCGGCAAGGCATTCAAGCTCCACCGGTAGAGAACAACAAATTCGAAGTGAAACCGGGGGTTATCAACATGGTTCAAGCCAACAAATTTCACGGCTTGCCCATGGAGGATCTTTTATACCACATAGACAAATTTGACCGGATATGTGGTCTCACTAAGATCAATGGGGTCTTCGAAGATGGGTTCAAGCTTCGTCTCTTCCCGTTCTCTTTGGGTGACAAGGCTCACCAATGGGAAAATACCTTACCCCAAGGATCTATCACCTCGTGGGATGATTGCAAACGTGGGTTTCTCGCCAAATTCTTTTCACCGGCTATAACTGCCAAGCTTCGCAACGAGATCTCAAGCTTCACACAACGGTCCAATGAGACTTTCAACAAGGATTGGGAGAGATTTAGAAGCTATACTTCTTAATGCCCACATCACGGCTTTAGCAATGCTTCTCTTCTTAGCACCCTCTACCGAGGTGCTTTGCCTAAGATCCATATGCTACTTGACATGGCATCTAACGGAAACTTCTTGGCTAAGGACGTTGAGGAAGCAATGGAGCTTGTCGAGAACTTGGCCCAAAGTAACGGTACCTATGGCAACGACTATGACCGCGCTACAAGGATCACTAGAGACTTTGATGAAAACAAGCGGGCCAAAGACATGAAAGCTCTTATTGACAAATTGGACAAGCAAGCCAATTTGATTAATAAACTTCTAGTGTCTTCTCAAAAGACGGTAAATTTCGTGGATGCTTATGATGAGAATAAAGGTTACTATCAAGAAGAGAACGTGGACATGAACACCCAAGTGGAGGTGAACTACGTGGGGAATCAAGGGAATTACCAAACCAAGGGAACTACCAAAGACAAGGGTTCAACCAAAATTATAGGAACCACCCCAACTTCTCTTATCGGAACACAAATGTGGAGAATCCACAAGACCAAGTATACCCTCCGCAACCTAATCAAGCTCAAGGAGCCCTACAAAAGCAATTCCAACCTCAAGGCCAAGCTTCTAATACCAACCAACAAGGTTTTGTCCCAAGAAACCAATTCCAAGGGAACCAAAGTGGATTCCAAACCAAAGCCCCACCCGGTTTTTAAGGCCAACAACAAGGGTTTGTGCCTCAAGGTCAAGAAACTACGTCTAAACCGCAAGTGCTTGATTTGAGCTCCATGTTCCAACAATTACTCAAGGTACAAGCGGAGATCAATACGCGGGTGGATTGCTCTTACAACGACCTCAACACAAAGATCGAGGCTTTGAACTCCAAGGTAAAACACATAGAGAACAAAGGTGTTGCTTCTTCTTCACGACCACAAGGTCAACTAACGGGAAAATCCAAAGCTAATCCTAAAGAGTATGGTTTTGCCTCCAAGAGAAGCTCATTCTACTCTCAATGCGGACATTGAGAAGCAAAGTTGGGGGGTGGAACTTCAAGAAGATGACGAATTGGTTGAAGACGAGGTAGTGAGAGAGCAAGACAAGGTTGAAGAAGTTAAGAAGGTCAAACCTAGGGTTGTTGTTGCTCAAGAGAAGCCAAAGAAGAATGTGTTTATCCTTAAGCCATACGTTCCTAAGCTATCGTTCCCCGGGCGATTCAAGAAGCAACTTATGGACAAGTATAAAGCCATCTTTGATAGGCTAATGGAAAAGGTAGAACTCACAATGCCTTTGGTTGATGCCTTCGTGCTTGTCCCTCAATACGCCAAATTTTTGAAAGATGTCGTGAAATGAGAGAGCTAAAGAAATGAAGTCCATGATCTTTATAACTCACGAGTGTAGTGCCATCATACAAAAGAAGATGGTGCCAAAGAAGCTAGGAGATCCGGGATCATTTACTCTACCTTGTGCACTTGGTCCTCTAGCTTTCCACCATTGTTTGTGTGATCTTGGAGCGAGTGTAGGCCTCATGCAGTTCTTGGTAGCCAAGAGACTAGGTTTCACACGCTACAAGGCATGCAACATCTCCCTAATATTGGCAGATAGGAGCGTGAGGGTTCCTGGTGTAAGCCTCGGTGGTGAGGTCTTAATCGGGATAGTCGGTGGGACTAAAGACAGGCGGTCGCCCTCTCCTTTAGTCGGTCGATGGTCGATGGTGAAAGGACTTGACACGATGGCGATCGCTTCTCTCGTGTGGAGTCGATGAATGGGCTGATGGTGGAATGAATACACGACACAGAGGGGAGATGACTCTCTGATACGGTGCAGGACTTGGTCTTGGTCGAGTCACACGAACAAGAACAAGAACAAAAGAGAAATCGCTTCTCTAGGGGAAATGCGGCGTTTTTATTAATATCAAAAGGTGAAAATTACAAGGCTGCAGGGGAACCTTATATATGGCTCGTCAGCTTAGGGGACCCTTAGGTCAAATGAAAACACAAAGCAAAAAGACATAAAAACCAAACAAAACAAAAGAACAAATAAGGAAATTCCGCATCCCTAGCTAAAAACAAAGTGTAGCGTTTCATTAAAGCAAGAAAAGGAAAGTTTGGGCCGAGACACCTAAACTACTCGTTTGGTGTCGTTTTGACTTGGTCCTTAGAGCTTGAGGTACCTGCAAGGACAGTGTATAATGTAAACAGCTTACATTGATGCGAAGTGGCCCAAGGTGGCGCATGAGGTGCCTTTGAAGGTGATTCTGGAGTTGGTGCGTCCCGTGCGTGCAGCAGCTTGGTGAAGTCTTCTAGGAGGTCTTCTGGAACAGAGAAGCCATCCTCTTCAAGTTCTTGTAGTTCCTTAGCTTCAATACCTTCTGTAGCCCATTGTTGGTCCTTCCCGGCTAAGCGGCTTGTGCGTGAAACAACCGGCTGTGCTGCATCTCTAATAGGGAAACTACTCGACCTGTTAACCTTAAAATATTCACTTGGGCGAGAGAACTTACTTCCCTCAGTGAAGATCAGGTCGTTTGGGCCGTCGTTTGGATTTGACTCCTTTGTCTCGGCTAAAACTGTCTCCGAGTAAAGCTCCTCGGCTACAACTGGTTCCGTGGCTGTGGGACGAAAACCACATGTCCTGTTAGTCTTAGAATGGTCACTTGGACGAGAGAACTTACCTCCCTCAGTGACGATCAGGTCGTTCGGACTATCATCCGGTACAGGCTCTTTTCTCCCGGCTAGAACTTGGAATGGGTCGCCTGGCCCGGGTGAGTTGACGAAGGCCTGTATGGCCGTCCCGAATCTTCTTCTGAGCTGTTTGGCCTTGGAACGGGTCATGGGACCTTCTGGGATGGTGGGCATCTCATTTGGGTCGGTTCTAGAGCCGATGTCCTCATCATTCCCTCCCTCTTCAAGAGGTTTTGTCCACAAAACTGGATCTCCTGTATCAAAGGAAGATAAATCAGCAACATTGAATGTATGTGAGATATTAAACTCACCTGGCAGCTCTAGCTTGTAGGCATTGTCGTTTATTTTGGCTAGAAATTTAAATGGACCGTCGCCTCTTGGAGCGAGCTTGGATGCACGCTTGTCCGCGAATCTTTCTTTGGTCATATGTAGCCAGACCCAATCTCCTGGTTCAAAGGTGAGCTCCTTCCTGCCTTTGTCATGGCTCCTCTTGTACCCTTCGGTTTTCTTCTCAATATTGGCTTTAGCTCTCTCATGCAACTCCTTGATGAGCTCGGCGCGCCTAAGCCCGTCTTGATTGACCTATTCTATTTGAGGAAGAGGCACTAGATCTACTGGAGATAGAGGGTTAAATCCATAGACAACTTCAAAAGGAGATAGCTTAGTGGCCGAATGGACAGCCCTATTATACGCAAATTCTATGAATGGAATGCAATCAAGCCATGTTTTCATGTTGTTACCAAGAGTGGCTCTAAGTAAAGTGCCAAGTGTACGATTTACCACTTCCGTTTGACCATCTGTTTGGGGGTGACAAGTAGTGGAGAAAAGGAGCTTGGTTCCTAACTTCCTCCACAAGGTTCTCCAAAAATGAGCCAAAAACTTTGTGTCGCGATCGGATACTATAGTTCTCGGGATTCCATGCAGGCGCACCACCTCCTTGAAGAACAAATTAGCAATGTTGGTCGCATCATTTGTCTTGTCACATGGGATGAAGTGTGCCATCTTAGAGAACCGGTCCACAACAACAAAGATGCAATCTTGGTGTCGGATCTTGGGGAGTCCTAAAACAAAGTCGATCGAAAGATCTACCCATGGGGCGTTAGGAATAGGTAAAGGGAGATAAAGACCGTGAGGATGTGACCTGGATTTGGCTTTGCGGCATTGGACGCATCTCGAGCAAAATCTCTTCACGTCTTTCTTGAGGTGTGGCCAATAGAAATGATCTTTTACTATGGCCAAGGTCTTGTCTACACCGAAGTGTCCCATTAATCCTCCTCCATGTGCTTCACTAAGCACTAACTCTCTCATTGATCCCTGTGGAATACACAAACGTCTACCTCTAAAAAGAAAATCATTTTGGAGATAGAATGGACCGTATATTCCTTTGCCGTGATTAGTGTAGCATTCTTTGAAATCAGGGTCATCTTTGTAGAGCTCTTTGATGTGTTCGAATCCTAGCACTTTGGCCTCCATTGTTGATATGAGAGCATGCCTCCTTGACAAGGCATCGGCTACTACATTTTCTTTCCCCTTCTTGTATTTGATGACGTAGGGAAATGTCTCCACAAACTCAAGCCACTTTGCATGTCTTCTCTTTAGTGAGGTTTGACCTCTCAAATGTTTAAGAGTCTCATGATCCGTATGGATGATGAACTCCTTGGACAGCAAGTAATGTTGCCAAGTCTCTAATGCCCGGACAAGAGCGTAGAGCTCCTTGTCATAAGTCGGATAGTTCAGCGTGGCTCCACTTAGTTTCTCACTAAAGAAGGCTACGGGTCTTTTCCTTTGGTGTAGCACAGCTCCAATTCCTAAGCCGGATGCATCACATTCTACTTCGAACATTTCATCGAAATTGGGCAAGGCCAGAACCGGTGCTTGAGTGAGTCGATTTTTGAGTTCGTTGAAGGCAACTTCTTGAGCTGCTCCCCATGAGAATGGCACGTTCTTTTTGATCACAGCTGTGAGTGGAGCAGCAACAGTACTGAAATCCCTCACAAATCGTCGATAGAAACTTGCCAAGCCATGAAAGCTCCTAACATGCCCTATAGACGTCGGTGTGGGCCAATCTTTTATGGCCTTGATCTTCTCCTCGTCCACTTGTAGTCCATGTTCACTTACTACAAAGCCTAAGAACACAAGTTGGTTAGTACAAAATGTGCACTTCTTAAGGTTAGCATAAAGGCCTTCCTTGCGAAGTGATTTAAGCACTAGTTCTAGATGTTTGAGATGATCTTGTAGGTTCTTACTATATATAAGTATATCATCAAAATAGACCACCACAAATTTACTTATATAGGCACGAAGAACCTGGTTCATTAGTCGCATGAATGTGCTTGGTGCATTGGTCAAGCCGAAAGGCATGACTAGCCACTCGTACAGCCCTTGCTTGGTCTTGAAAGCTGTTTTCCACTCATCTCCTTCACGCATCCTGACTTGGTGGTATCCACTTTTCAAATCTACCTTTGAGAAGATAGTAGAACCACTTAGTTCGTCTAGCATGTCGTCTAAGCGTGGAATAGGGTGCCGGTATTTGATGGTGATATTGTTAATAGCTCGGCAATCCACGCACATTCTCCAAGTGCCATCTTTCTTTGGCACTAACAATACGGGAACCGCACATGGGCTGAGGCTTTCTCTTATGTAGCCCTTATCTAACAAATCCCGGACTTGTTTCTCCAATTCTTTCGTCTCTTCGGGATTCATTCGGTATGCGGCCTTATTTGGTAAGGCAGAGCCTGGAACAAGGTCTATTTGGTGCTCTATTCCCCGTAGAGGGGGCAGGCCTGGTGGGTTCTCTTCAGGGAAGAGATTTCTGAATTTGCTCAACAAGGCATCTACTTCCGGCGGCAATGATATTTCCTTGTTATCTGTACTTAGACACTCTTTAAACAGCATTAGTAATATAGTGCCTTCGGCACTCATACCACGGTTTAATCCACCAGCATTGATGTATAGATTAGAGACACTTACCTTGGTCTCCTTGCTCATCCTGGCTTGTAGCTCTTGTACTTCTGTCGGGTTTAGAGGGGCCAAATTGTATTTGCGCTCCTTGTGCACGAATGAGTAGTAATTTGTCCGGCCATTGTGAAGGGTTGCACGGTCAAATTGCCACGGTCTCCCCAGCAGGAGATGGCCAGCTTGCATAGGAACTACGTCGCAAAGCACCTCGTCTTGATACTTACCTACGCTAAAGGGAACACTCACTTGCTCCGTCACTTTGAGCTCCGTGGTGTCATTGAGCCATTGTAGTTTGTAGGGTCTAGGGTGCTTAGTCTTCTCCAAGCCTAACCTGTCTACCATAAACTTGCTAGCCACATTAGCACAAGATCCTCCATCTATTACGAGATTACATACCTTGTTGTTAATGGTGCATCGTGTGTGGAACAAGTTTTCTCTTTGAATTTTCTCTCCGGGTTGAACCAGCACGCTAAGGACTCGCCTAGTTACTAGTAGATCACCAGTATCTGGGTACTCAACGTCGTCATCAGCTCCATCTACTTCTTCTTCGATCTCGTCTTGAGATTCATATCCACCACTTGCCGTAATGATCATGACTCTTTGGTTCAGACAGTCTCTAGCATAGTGTCCTCTTCCCTGACATTTAAAACAGGTAATATCACGAGTTCTAGCTTGACTAGTGTTAGGGAACTTACCTTGCTCGGGCCGGGATGCCTTAGAGAAATCATTGGTCCGGCTTTTGAACCGAGAGTCGATCTCGACAGCTTTGCCTTTGTCGACCGGCTTGCTGCCACTGGCTTGTCAAGGCGGATTGTTCCGGGGACTGTTGGAGAGTGAGGTCTTCCTCTTGATTTGTTGCTCTATTTGCACCGAGAGGTGTAGTAGCTCATGAAGCCCACTATACCTAGTTCTCTCCACCTTTCTATCTATACGCTCTTGAAGCCCATCAATGAATTGAGCCATCAAAGCTTCTTCGGATTCTTCTAACTCCAATGAGTTCATCAATTTTTCAAATTCTTCAAAATACTCCTCCACCGTCCGGTTGCCTTGTGCTAGCTTCCTGAAACGTTTTTGAAGATCACGGTGATAATGATCAGGCACATACCTTAGTCTTAGGAGATATTTCATGTCGTGCCACGTTTGGACCGGCCCAAAAAGTTGCATTCTTCTTTCGGCCACAGTCCTATCCCACCATGCAAGTGCATTTTCGGTGAGTTGTGCGGCTGCCAAGGCTATCTTCTTGCCTTCTCCATAGCCGTAGCACTCGTATATGTATTCCATGCGTCTTTCCCAATCCAAGTATACTTCCGGATTTGATTTTCCTGCAAAAGTAGGAGGTGACAATTTCATGTCATGATTAGGCTCACGCTCTCTTGGCCGAGGCCCTCTAATGGGATCACGTCTCCTTTGGTTCAGGTGACGTATGGGATCAGGGGGAAAGTCGTCCTCCATCTCCGGCATGCTGTCATGGTCATCATGTGCCGCATCTTGCTGGTCATTCATAGGAGCATTCCTCCTCGCCGGTTGTTGAGCTCCTTCGGCTTCTCTTGGTTGCGGTTGCTCGAGCTGGCCTAGTCTTTGGCCGAATCCTATCAGCTTGTCTCTCATGGCCGTAAGCATCTGCATAATGGCATCTTGGGGGACGTTGTTGGCTTCGTCTCCCATGGTCGTTAGTCGGCTGCTTAAGAATTTTACTCAAAACAACAATGTCGTCAAATACCGAATGGGATTTAAGAAACATATTGCAACCGAGACCCAAAAGAATTTTTACGACCAACAAAAATCAATAGATGGTCTATGAGACAGCTAGCAATCGCGAAACAATTCAAGAAAAATTCCAAAAACTGTTTTGGTATTTTCCCGAAACAAAAAAAAAACAAGATAAGGCAATTTTTCCAATTTTTTTTGAATGTGCGATATGCGATTTCCTTAAACGAATTAAACTAAACTTCTGTATATATATATATTTTTTTTTTTTTGCTTTTCTTTGAACTAATACGAAGATACGAACAGATCCAAATAACCCTAACGATAATAATTTTTTTTTTTTTTTTTTTTGAAGATATGAACTAACAAAAACCCTAGCGATAGAACTACGCAAAGATTGAAACGAAGGGATAGAAAAACCAAAGGTGGAACCTTTGTCTCTGATACCAGATGGTGTAAGCCTCGGTGGTGAGGTCTTAACCGGGATAGTCGGTGGGACTAAAGACAGGCGGTTGCCCTCTCCTTTAGTCGGTCGATGGTCGATGGTGAAAGGACTTGACACGATGGCGATCGCTTCTCTCGTGTGGAGTCGATGAATGGGCTGATGGTGGAATGAATACACGACACAGAGGGGAGATGACTCTCTGATACGGTGCAGGACTTGGTCTTGGTCGAGTCACACGAACAAGAACAAGAACAAAAGAGAAATCGCTTCTCTAGGGGAAATGCGGCGTTTTTATTAATATCAAAAGGTGAAAATTACAAGGCTGCAGGGGAACCTTATATATGGCTCGTCAGCTTAGGGGACCCTTAGGTCAAATGAAAACACAAAGCAAAAAGACATAAAAACCAAACAAAACAAAAGAACAAATAAGGAAATTCCGCATCCCTAGCTAAAAACAAAGTGTAGCGTTTCATTAAAGCAAGAAAAGGAAAGTTTGGGCCGAGACACCTAAACTACTCGTTTGGTATCGTTTTGACTTGGTCCTTAGAGCTTGAGGTACCTGCAAGGACAGTGTATAATGTAAACAGCTTACATTGATGCGAAGTGGCCCAAGGTGGCGCATGAGGTGCCTTTGAAGGTTATTCTGGAGTTGGTGCGTCCCGTGCGTGCAGCAGCTTGGTGAAGTCTTCTAGGAGGTCTTCTGGAACAGAGAAGCCATCCTCTTCAAGTTCTTGTAGTTCCTTAGCTTCAATACCTTCTGTAGCCCATTGTTGGTCCTTCCCGGCTAAGCGGCTTGTGCGTGAAACAACCGGCTGTGCTGCATCTCTAATAGGGAAACTACTCGACCTGTTAACCTTAAAATATTCACTTGGGCGAGAGAACTTACTTCCCTCAGTGAAGATCAGGTCGTTTGGGCCGTCGTTTGATTTGACTCCTTTGTCTCGGCTAAAACTATCTCCGAGTAAAGCTCCTCGGCTACAACTGGTTCTGTGGCTGTGGGACGAAAACCACATGTCCTGTTAGTCTTAGAATGGTCACTTGGACGAGAGAACTTACCTCCCTCAGTGACGATCAGGTCGTTCGGACTATCATCCGGTACAGGCTCTTTTCTCCCGGCTAGAACTTGGAATGGGTCGCCTGGCCCGGGTGAGTTGACGAAGGCCTGTATGGCCGTCCCGAATCTTCTTCTGAGCTGTTTGGCCTTGGAACGGGTCATGGGACCTTCTGGGATGGTGGGCATCTCATTTGGGTCTTAGGCACACAATGAACCGGTAAAACCCAAGTACTATCCAATATTGGGTAGATAATGCCCGCGTCTAAGAACTTAAGAATCTCTCTCTTTACAATATCTTTCAAATTAGGATTCAACCTTCTTTGATGTTTAATATAGGTCCTTGATTCATCCTCTATATGGATTCTATGAGTGCATAAAGTAGAAGACATACCCTTGATATCGTCCAAAGAGTAACCAATAGCCTTCCTATACTTCATTCTCATTCAAACTATCAGTCACAATAACCGAGTATGACTCATTTGGACCTAGGAAAGCGTACCTTAGTCCCGTAGGAAGTTACTTTAGGTCCACCTTTGGGGCTTTGAGTTCGCTCCAATCGTCATCCTCAAGACTAGGCTTACCCTTCCTAGTATCTCCGACAGCTAGAACTAACTCCTCTTGAACCGTGCCAACTCTTAAACCATCTTGAACCTCGGTACCATGAACACCCAACTCAACAAATGGCGTATCCCTTTCAACTGGCTTGTGCAAGTCCATTAGTAGCTCATACACTTGACTCTATTTACTTAAGAACCCATGATCACCACGCTCCTTAGTCAAGACCACTTCCAAACCGTCTTCTACTCTCATTTCCTCAAGCAATTCGTCGGCTAGTTAATCCATGGTCTCTATGTAGAAACATTGGCCATCTATGGTGGGTTTCTTCATTACCTTGTTGATATCGAACTCAAGGACTTCTCCTTTACCCAAGTGAAGGTCTATTTTGCCTTTTCTCACATCGATTATCGCCCCCGCGGTTGCTAGGAATGACCTACCAAAGATAAGAGGGTCTTTTGGTTCCTTATCCATTTCAAGTACCACGAAATTCGTGGGGACAATGAAATCCTTCACCACGATAGGAAGATCCTCAAGCAAACCAATAGGAACTGATGAGGACATCAGATCTAGAACCGACCCAAATGAGATGCCCACCATCCCAGAAGGTCCCATGACCCGTTCCAAGGCCAAACAGCTCAGAAGAAGATTCGGGACGGCCATACAGGCCTTCGTCAACTCACCCGGGCCAGGCGACCCATTCCAAGTTCTAGCCGGGAGAAAAGAGCATGTACCGGATGATAGTCCGAACGACCTGATCGTCACTGAGGGAGGTAAGTTCTCTCGTCCAAGTGACCATTCTAAGACTAACAGGACATGTGGTTTTCGTCCCACAGCCACAGAACCAGTTGTAGCCGAGGAGCTTTACTCAGAGACAGTTTTAGCCGAGACAAAGGAGTCAAATCCAAACGACGGCCCAAACGACCTGATCTTCACTGAGGGAAGTAAGTTCTCTCGCCCAAGTGAATATTTTAAGGTTAACAGGTCGAGTAGTTTCCCTATTACAGATGCAGCACAGCCGGTTGTTTCACGCACAAGCCGCTTAGCCGGGAAGGACCAACAATGGGCTACAGAAGGTATTGAAGCTAAGGAACTACAAGAACTTGAAGAGGATGGCTTCTCTGTTCCAGAAGACCTCCTAGAAGACTTCACCAAGCTGCTGCACGCACAGGGCGCACCAACTCCAGAATCACCTTCAAAGGCACCTCATGCGCCACCTTGGGCCACTTCGCATCAATGTAAGCTGTTTACATTATACACTGTCCTTGCAGGTACCTCAAGCTCTAAGGACCAAGTCAAAACGACACCAAACGAGTAGTTTAGGTGTCTCGGCCCAAACTTTCCTTTTCTTGCTTTAATGAAACGCTACACTTTGTTTTTAGCTAGGGATGCGGAATTTCCTTATTTGTTCTTTTGTTTTGTTTGGTTTTTATGTCTTTTTGCTTTGTGTTTTCATTTGACCTAAGGGTCCCCTAAGCTGACGAGCCATATATAAGGTTCCCCTGCAGCCTTGTAATTTTCACCTTTTGATATTAATAAAAACGCCGCATTTCCCCTAGAGAAGCGATTTCTCTTTTGTTCTTGTTCTTGTTCGTGTGACTCGACCAAGACCAAGTCCTGCACCGTATCAGAGAGTCATCTCCCCTCTGTGTCGTGTATTCATTCCACCATCAGCCCATTCATCGACTCCACACGAGAGAAGCGATCGCCATCGTGTCAAGTCCTTTCACCATCGACCATCGACCGACTAAAGGAGAGGGCGACCGCCTGTCTTTAGTCCCACCGACTATCCCGGTTAAGACCTCACCACCGAGGCTTACACCATCTGGTATCAGAGACAAAGGTTCCACCTTTGGTTTTTCTATCCCTTCGTTTCAATCTTTGCGTAGTTCTATCGCTAGGGTTTTTGTTAGTTCATATCTTCAAAAAAAAAAAAAAAAAATTTATTATCGTTAGGGTTATTTGGATCTGTTCGTATCTTTGTATTAGTTCAAAGAAAAGCAAAAAAAAAAAATATATATATATATATACAGAAGTTTAGTTTAATTCGTTTAAGGAAATCGCATATCGCACATTCAAAAAAAATTGGAAAAATTGCCTTATCTTGTTTTTTTTTTGTTTCGGGAAAATACCAAAACAGTTTTTGGAATTTTTCTTGAATTGTTTCGCGATTGCTAGCTGTCTCATAGACCATCTAGTGATTTTTGTTGGTCGTAAAAATTCTTTTGGGTCTCGGTTGCAATATTTTTCTTAAATCCCATTCGGTATTTGACGACATTGTTGTTTTGAGTAAAATTCTTAAGCAGCCGACTAACGACCATGGGAGACGAAGCCAACAACGTCCTCCAAGATGCCATTATGCAGATGCTTACGGCCATGAGAGACGAGCTGAGAGGATTCGGCCAAAGACTAGGCCAGCTCGAGCAACCGCAACCAAGAGAAGCCGAAGGAGCTCAACAACCGGCGAGGAGGAATGCTCCTATGAATGACCAGCAAGATGCGGCACATGATGACCATGACAGCATGCCGGAGATGGAGGACGACTTTCCCCCTGATCCCATACGTCACCTGAACCAAAGGAGACGTGATCCCATTAGAGGGCCTCGGCCAAGAAAGCGTGAGCCCAATCCTGACATGAAATTGTCACCTCCTACTTTTGCAGGAAAATCAAATCCGGAAGTATACTTGGATTGGGAAAGACGCATGGAATACATATACGAGTGCTACGGCTATGGAGAAGGCAAGAAGATAGCCTTGGCAGCCGCACAACTCACCGAAAATGCACTTGCATGGTGGGATAGGACTGTGGCCGAAAGAAAAAGGCAACTTTTTGGGCCGGTCCAAACGTGGCACGACATGAAATATCTCCTAAGACTAAGGTATGTGCCTGATCATTATCACCGTGATCTTCAAAAACGTTTCAGGAAGCTAGCACAAGGCAACCGGACGGTGGAGGAGTATTTTGAAGAATTTGAAAAATTGATGAACTCATTGGAGTTAGAAGAATCCGAAGAAGCTTTGATGGCTCAATTCATTGATGGGCTTCAAGAGCGTATAGCTAGAAAGGTGGAGAGAACTAGGTATAGTGGGCTTCATGAGCTACTACACCTCTCGGTGCAAATAGAGCAACAAATCAAGAGGAAGACCTCACTCTCCAACAGGCCCCGGAACAATCCGCCTTGGCAAGCCAGTGGCAGCAAGCCGGTCGACAAAGGCAAAGCTGTCAAGATCGACTCTCGGTTCAAAAGCCGGACCAATGATTTCTCTAAGGCATCCCGGCCCGAGCAAGGTAAGTTCCCTAACACTAGTCAAGCTAGAACTCGTGATATTACCTGTTTTAAATGTCAGGGAAGAGGACACTATGCTAGAGACTGTCCGAACCAAAGAGTCATGATCATTACGGCAAGTGGTGGATATGAATCTCAAGACGAGATCGAAGAAGAAGTAGATGGAGCTGATGACGACGTTGAGTACCCAGATACTGGTGATCTACTAGTAACTAGGCGAGTCCTTAGCGTGCTGGTTCAACCCGAAGAGAAAATTCAAAGAGAAAACTTGTTCCACACACGATGCACCATTAACAACAAGGTATGTAATCTCGTAATAGATGGAGGATCTTGTGCTAATGTGGCTAGCAAGTTTATGGTAGACAGGTTAGGCTTGGAGAAGACTAAGCACCCTAGACCCTACAAACTACAATGGCTCAATGACACCACGGAGCTCAAAGTGACGAAGCAAGTGAGTGTTCCCTTTAGCGTAGGTAAGTATCAAGACGAGGTACTTTGCGACGTAGTTCCTATGCAAACTGGCCATCTCCTGCTGGGGAGACCGTGGCAATTTGACCGCGCAACCCTTCACAATGGCCGGACAAATTACTACTCATTCGTGCACAAGGAGCGCAAATACAATTTGGCCCCTCTAAGCCCGACAGAAGTACAAGAGCTACAAGCCAGGATGAGCAAGGAGACCAAGGTAAGTGTCTCTAATCTATACATCAATGCTGGTGGATTAAACCGTGCTATGAGTGCCGAAGGCACTATATTACTAATGCTGTTTAAAGAGTGTCTAAGTACAGAAAACAAGGAAATATCATTGCCGCCGGAAGTAGATGCCTTGTTGAGCAAATTCAGAGATCTCTTCCCTGAAGAGAACCCACCAGGCCTGCCCCCTCTACGGGGAATAGAGCACCAAATAGACCTTGTTCCAGGCTCTGCCTTACTGGTGTAAGCCTCGGTGGTGAGGTCTTAACCGGGATAGTCGGTGGGACTAAATACAGGCGGTAGCCCTCTCCTTTAGTCGGTCGATGGTCGATGGTGAAAGGACTTGACACGATGGCGATCGCTTCTCTCGTGTGGAGTCGATGAATGGGCTGATGGTGGAATGAATACACGACACAGAGGGGAGATGACTCTCTGATACGGTGCAGGACTTGGTCTTGGTCGAGTCACACGAACAAGAACAAGAACAAAAGAGAAATCGCTTCTCTAGGGGAAATGCGGCGTTTTTATTAATATCAAAAGGTGAAAATTACAAGGCTGCAGGGGAACCTTATATATGGCTCGTCAGCTTAGGGGACCCTTAGGTCAAATGAAAACACAAAGCAAAAAGACATAAAAACCAAACAAAACAAAAGAACAAATAAGGAAATTCCGCATCCCTAGCTAAAAACAAAGTGTAGCGTTTCATTAAAGCAAGAAAAGGAAAGTTTGGGCCGAGACACCTAAACTACTCGTTTGGTGTCGTTTTGACTTGGTCCTTAGAGCTTGAGGTACCTGCAAGGACAGTGTATAATGTAAACAGCTTACATTGATGCGAAGTGGCCCAAGGTGGCGCATGAGGTGCCTTTGAAGGTGATTCTGGAGTTGGTGCGTCCCGTGCGTGCAGCAGCTTGGTGAAGTCTTCTAGGAGGTCTTCTGGAACAGAGAAGCTATCCTCTTCAAGTTCTTGTAGTTCCTTAGCTTCAATACCTTCTGTAGCCCATTGTTGGTCCTTCCCGGCTAAGCGGCTTGTGCGTGAAACAACCGGCTGTGCTGCATCTCTAATAGGGAAACTACTCGACCTGTTAACCTTAAAATATTCACTTGGGCGAGAGAACTTACTTCCCTCAGTGAAGATCAGGTCGTTTGGGCCGTCGTTTGGATTTGACTCCTTTGTCTCGGCTAAAACTGTCTCCGAGTAAAGCTCCTCGGCTACAACTGATTCCGTGGCTGTGGGACGAAAACCACATGTCCTGTTAGTCTTAGAATGGTCACTTGGACGAGAGAACTTACCTCCCTCAGTGACGATCAGGTCGTTCGGACTATCATCCGGTACAGGCTCTTTTCTCCCGGCTAGAACTTGGAATGGGTCGCCTGGCCCGGGTGAGTTGACGAAGGCCTGTATGGCCGTCCCGAATCTTCTTCTGAGCTGTTTGGCCTTGAAACGGGTCATGGGACCTTCTGGGACGGTGGGCATCTCATTTGGGTCGGTTCTAGAGCCGATGTCCTCATCATTCCCTCCCTCTTCAAGAGGTTTTGTCAACAAAACTGGATCTCATGTATCAAAGGAAGATAAATCAGCAACATTGAATGTATGTGAGATATTAAACTCACCTGGCAGCTCTAGCTTGTAGGCATTGTCGTTTATTTTGGCTAGAACTTTAAATGGACCGTCGCCTCTTGGAGCGAGCTTGGATGCACGCTTGTCCGCGAATCTTTCTTTGGTCATATGTAGCCAGACCCAATCTCCTGGTTCAAAGGTGAGCTCCTTCCTGCCTTTGTCATGGCTCCTCTTGTACCCTTCGGTTTTCTTCTCAATATTGGCTTTAGCTCTCTCATGCAACTCCTTGATGAGCTCGGCGCGCCTAAGCCCGTCTTGATTGACCTGTTCTATTTGAGGAAGAGGCACTAGATCTACTGGAGATAGAGGGTTAAATCCATAGACAACTTCAAAAGGAGATAGCTTAGTGGCCGAATGGACAGCCCTATTATACGGAAATTCTATGAATGGAATGCAATCAAGCCATGTTTTCATGTTGTTACCAAGAGTGGCTCTAAGTAAAGTGCCAAGTGTACGGTTTACCACTTCCGTTTGACCATCTGTTTGGGGGTGACAAGTAGTGGAGAAAAGGAGCTTGGTTCCTAACTTCCTCCACAAGGTTCTCCAAAAATGAGCCAAAAACTTTGTGTCGCGATCGGATACTATAGTTCTCGGGATTCCATGCAGGCGCACCACCTCCTTGAAGAACAAATTAGCAATGTTGGTCGCATCATTTGTCTTGTCACACGGGATGAAGTGTGCCATCTTAGAGAACCGGTCCACAACAACAAAGATGCAATCTTGGTGTCGGATCTTGGGGAGTCCTAAAACAAAGTCGATCGAAAGATCTACCCATGGGGCGTTAGGAATAGGTAAAGGGAGATAAAGACCGTGAGGATGTGACCTGGATTTGGCTTTGCGGCATTGGACGCATCTCGAGCAAAATCTCTTCACGTCTTTCTTGAGGTGTGGCCAATAGAAATGATCTTTTACTATGGCCAAGGTCTTGTCTACACCGAAGTGTCCCATTAATCCTCCTCCATGTGCTTCACTAAGCACTAACTCTCTCATTGATCCTTGTGGAATACACAAACGTCTACCTCTAAAAAGAAAATCATTTTGGAGATAGAATGGACCGTATATTCCTTTGCCGTGATTAGTGTAGCATTCTTTGAAGTCAGGGTCATCTTTGTAGAGGTCTTTGATGTGTTCGAATCCTAGCACTTTGGCCTCCATTGTTGATATGAGAGCATGCCTCCTTGACAAGGCATCGGCTACTACATTTTCTTTCCCCTTCTTGTATTTGATGACGTAGGGAAATGTCTCCACAAACTCAAGCCACTTTGCATGTCTTCTCTTTAGTGAGGTTTGACCTTTCAAATGTTTAAGAGTCTCATGATCCGTATGGATGATGGACTCCTTGGACAGCAAGTAATGTTGCCAAGTCTCTAATGCCCAGACAAGAGCGTAGAGCTCCTTGTCATAAGTCGGATAGTTCAGCGTGGCTCCACTTAGTTTCTCACTAAAGAAGGCTACGGGTCTTTTCCTTTGGTGTAGCATAGCTCCAATTCCTAAGCCGGATGCATCACATTCTACTTCGAACATTTCATCGAAATCGGGCAAGGCCAGAACCGGTGCTTGAGTGAGTCGATTTTTGAGTTCATTGAAGGCAGCTTCTTGAGCTGCTCCCCATGAGAATGACACGTTCTTTTTGATCACAGCTGTGAGTGGAGCAGCAACAGTACTGAAATCCCTCACAAATCGTCGATAGAAGCTTGCCAAGCCATGAAAGCTCCTAACATGCCCTATAGACGTCGGTGTGGGCCAATCTTTTATGGCCTTGATCTTCTCCTCGTCCACTTGTAGTCCCTGTTCACTTACTACAAAGCCTAAGAACACAAGTTGGTTAGTACAAAATGTGCACTTCTTAAGGTTAGCATAAAGGCCTTCCTTGCGAAGTGATTTAAGCACTAGTTCTAGATGTTTGAGATGATCTTGTAGGTTCTTACTATATATAAGTATATCATCAAAATAGACCACCACAAATTTACTTATATAGGCACGAAGAACCTGGTTCATTAGTCGCATGAATGTGCTTGGTGCATTGGTCAAGCCGAAAGGCATGACTAGCCACTCGTACAGCCCTTGCTTGGTCTTGAAAGCTGTTTTCCACTCATCTCCTTCACGCATCCTGACTTGGTGGTATCCACTTTTCAAATCTACCTTTGAGAAGATAGTAGAACCACTTAGTTCGTCTAGCATGTCGTCTAAGCGTGGAATAGGGTGCCGGTATTTGATGGTGATATTGTTAATAGCTCGGCAATCCACGCACATTCTCCAAGTGCCATCTTTCTTTGGCACTAACAATACGGGAACCGCACATGGGCTGAGGCTTTCTCTTATGTAGCCCTTATCTAACAAATCCCGAACTTGTTTCTCCAATTCTTTCGTCTCTTCGGGATTCATTCGGTATGCGGCCTTATTTGGTAAGGCAGAGCCTGGAACAAGGTCTATTTGGTGCTCTATTCCCCGTAGAGGGGGCAGGCCTGGTGGGTTCTCTTCAGGGAAGAGATCTCTGAATTTGCTCAACAAGGCATCTACTTCCGGCGGCAATGATATTTCCTTGTTTTCTGTACTTAGACACTCTTTAAACAGCATTAGTAATATAGTGCCTTCGGCACTCATAGCACGGTTTAATCCACCAGCATTGATGTATAGATTAGAGACACTTACCTTGGTCTCCTTGCTCATCCTGGCTTGTAGCTCTTGTACTTCTGTCGGGCTTAGAGGGGCCAAATTGTATTTGCGCTCCTTGTGCACGAATGAGTAGTAATTTGTCCGGCCATTGTGAAGGGTTGCATGGTCAAATTGCCACGGTCTCCCCAGCAGGAGATGGCCAGTTTGCATAGGAACTACGTCGCAAAGCACCTCGTCTTGATACTTACCTACGCTAAAGGGAACACTCACTTGCTTCGTCACTTTGAGCTCCGTGGTGTCATTGAGCCATTGTAGTTTGTAGGGTCTAGGGTGCTTAGTCTTCTCCAAGCCTAACCTGTCTACCATAAACTTGCTAGCCACATTAGCACAAGATCCTCCATCTATTACGAGATTACATACCTTGTTGTTAATGGTGCATCGTGTGTGGAACAAGTTTTCTCTTTGAATTTTCTCTTCGGGTTGAACCAGCACGCTAAGGACTCGCCTAGTTACTAGTAGATCACCAGTATCTGGGTACTCAACGTCGTCATCAGCTCCATCTACTTCTTCTTCGATCTCGTCTTGAGATTCATATCCACCACTTGCCGTAATGATCATGACTCTTTGGTTCAGACAGTCTCTAGCATAGTGTCCTCTTCCCTGACATTTAAAACAGGTAATATCACGAGTTCTAGCTTGACTAGTGTTAGGGAACTTACCTTGCTCGGGCCGGGATGCCTTAGAGAAATCATTGGTCCGGCTTTTGAACCGAGAGTCGATCTCGACAGCTTTGCCTTTGTCGACCGGCTTGCTGCCACTGGCTTGCCAAGGCGGATTGTTCCGGGGCCTGTTGGAGAGTGAGGTCTTCCTCTTGATTTGTTGCTCTATTTGCACCGAGAGGTGTAGTAGCTCATGAAGCCCACTATACCTAGTTCTCTCCACCTTTCTAGCTATACGCTCTTGAAGCCCATCAATGAATTGAGCCATCAAAGCTTCTTCGGATTCTTCTAACTCCAATGAGTTCATCAATTTTTCAAATTCTTCAAAATACTCCTCCACCGTCCGGTTGCCTTGTGCTAGCTTCCTGAAACGTTTTTGAAGATCACGGTGATAATTATCAGGCACATACCTTAGTCTTAGGAGATATTTCATGTCGTGCCACGTTTGGACCGGCCCAAAAAGTTGCCTTTTTCTTTCGGCCACAGTCCTATCCCACCATGCAAGTGCATTTTCGGTGAGTTGTGCGGCTGCCAAGGCTATCTTCTTGCCTTCTCCATAGCCGTAGCACTCGTATATGTATTACATGCGTCTTTCCCAATCCAAGTATACTTCCGGATTTGATTTTCCTGCAAAAGTTGGAGGTGACAATTTCATGTCATGATTGGGCTCACGCTCTCTTGGCCGAGGCCCTCTAATGGGATCACGTCTCCTTTGGTTCAGGTGACGTATGGGATCAGGGGGAAAGTCATCCTCCATCTCCGGCATGCTGTCATGGTCATCATGTGCCGCATCTTGCTGGTCATTCATAGGAGCATTCCTCCTCGCCGGTTGTTGAGCTCCTTCGGCTTCTCTTGGTTGCGGTTGCTCGAGCTGGCCTAGTCTTTGGCCGAATCCTCTCAGCTCGTCTCTCATGGCAGTAAGCATCTGCATAATGGCATCTTGGGGGACGTTGTTGGCTTCGTCTCCCATGGTCGTTAGTCGGCTGCTTAAGAATTTTACTCAAAACAACAATGTCGTCAAATACCGAATGGGATTTAAGAAAAATATTGCAACCGAGACCCAAAAGAATTTTTACGACCAACAAAAATCACTAGATGGTCTATGAGACAGCTAGCAATCGCGAAACAATTCAAGAAAAATTCCAAAAACTCTTTTGGTATTTTCCCGAAACAAAAAAAAAACAAGATAAGGCAATTTTTCCAATTTTTTTTGAATGTGCGATATGCGATTTCCTTAAACGAATTAAACTAAACTTCTGTATATATATATATATATATATATTTTTATTTTTTTTTTGCTTTTCTTTGAACTAATACGAAGATACGAACAGATCCAAATAACCCTAACGATAATAAATTTTTTTTTTTTTTTTTTGAAGATATGAACTAACAAAAACCCTAGCGATAGAACTACGCAAAGATTGAAACGAAGGGATAGAAAAACCAAAGGTGGAACCTTTGTCTCTGATACCAGATGGTGTAAGCCTCGGTGGTGAGGTCTTAACCGGGATAGTCGGTGGGACTAAAGACAGGCGGTCGCCCTCTCCTTTAGTCGGTCGATGGTCGATGGTGAAAGGACTTGACACGATGGCGATCGCTTCTCTCGTGTGGAGTCGATGAATGGGCTGATGGTGGAATGAATACACGACACAGAGGGGAGATGACTCTCTGATACGGTGCAGGACTTGGTCTTGGTCGAGTCACACGAACAAGAACAAGAACAAAAGAGAAATCGCTTCTCTAGGGGAAATGCGGCGTTTTTATTAATATCAAAAGGTGAAAATTACAAGGCTGCAGGGGAACCTTATATATGGCTCGTCAGCTTAGGGGACCCTTAGGTCAAATGAAAACACAAAGCAAAAAGACATAAAAACCAAACAAAACAAAAGAACAAATAAGGAAATTCCGCATCCCTAGCTAAAAACAAAGTGTAGCGTTTCATTAAAGCAAGAAAAGGAAAGTTTGGGCCGAGACACCTAAACTACTCGTTTGGTGTCGTTTTGACTTGGTCCTTAGAGCTTGAGGTACCTGCAAGGACAGTGTATAATGTAAACAGCTTACATTGATGCGAAGTGGCCCAAGGTGGCGCATGAGGTGCCTTTGAAGGTGATTCTGGAGTTGGTGCGTCCCGTGCGTGTAGCAGCTTGATGAAGTCTTCTAGGAGGTCTTCTGGAACAGAGAAGCCATCCTCTTCAAGTTCTTGTAGTTCCTTAGCTTCAATACCTTCTGTAGCCCATTGTTGGTCCTTCCCGGCTAAGCGGCTTGTGCGTGAAACAACCGGCTGTGCTGCATCTCTAATAGGGAAACTACTCGACCTGCTAACCTTAAAATATTCACTTGGGCGAGAGAACTTACTTCCCTCAGTGAAGATCAGGTCGTTTGGGCCGTCGTTTAGATTTGACTCCTTTGTCTCGGCTAAAACTGTCTCCGAGTAAAGCTCCTCGGCTACAACTTGTTCCGTGGCTGTGGGACGAAAACCACATGTCCTGTTAGTCTTAGAATGGTCACTTGGACGAGAGAACTTACCTCCCTCAGTGACGATCATGTCGTACGGACTATCATCCGGTACAGGCTCTTTTCTCCCGGCTAGAACTTGGAATGGGTCGCCTGGCCCGGGTGAGTTGACGAAGGCCTGTATGGCCGTCCCGAATCTTCTTCTGAGCTGTTTGGCCTTGGAACGGGTCATGGGACCTTCTGGGACGTTGGGCATCTCATTTGGGTCGGTTCTAGAGCCGATGTCCTCATCACTTACCAAATAAGGCCCCATACCGAATGAATCCCGAAGAGACGAAAGAATTGGAGAAACAAGTCCGGGATTTGTTAGATAAGGGCTACATAAGAGAAAGCCTCAGCCCATGTGCGGTTCCCGTATTGTTAGTGCCAAAGAAAGATGGCACTTGGAGAATGTGCGTGGATTGCCGAGCTATTAACAATATCACCATCAAATACCGGCACCCTATTCCACGCTTAGACGACATGCTAGACGAACTAAGTGGTTCTACTATCTTCTCAAAGGTAGATTTGAAAAGTGGATACCACCAAGTCAGGATGCGTGAAGGAGATGAGTGGAAAACAGCTTTCAAGACCAAGCAAGGGCTGTACGAGTGGCTAGTCATGCCTTTCGGCTTGACCAATGCACCAAGCACATTCATGCGACTAATGAACCAGGTTCTTCGTGCCTATATAAGTAAATTTGTGGTGGTCTATTTTGATGATATACTTATATATAGTAAGAACCTACAAGATCATCTCAAACATCTAGAACTAGTGCTTAAATCACTTCGCAAGGAAGGCCTTTATGCTAACCTTAAGAAGTGCACATTTTGTACTAACCAACTTGTGTTCTTAGGCTTTGTAGTAAGTGAACAGGGACTACAAGTGGACGAGGAGAAGATCAAGGCCATAAAAGATTGGCCCACACCGACGTCTATAGGGCATGTTAGGAGCTTTCATGGCTTGGCAAGCTTCTATCGACGATTTGTGAGGGATTTCAGTACTGTTGCTGCTCCACTCACAGCTGTGATCAAAAAGAACGTGCCATTCTCATGGGGAGCAGCTCAAGAAGCTGTCTTCAACGAACTCAAAAATCGACTCACTCAAGCACCGGTTCTGGCCTTGCCCGATTTCGATGAAATGTTCGAAGTAGAATGTGATGCATCCGGCTTAGGAATTGGAGCTGTGCTACACCAAAGGAAAAGACCCGTAGCCTTCTTTAGTGAGAAACTAAGTGGAGCCACGCTGAACTATCCGACTTATGACAAGGAGCTCTACGCTCTTGTCCGGGCATTAGAGACTTGGCAACATTACTTGCTGTCCAAGGAGTCCATCATCCATACGGATCATGAGACTCTTAAACATTTGAAAGGTCAAACCTCACTAAAGAGAAGACATGCAAAGTGGCTTGAGTTTGTGGAGACATTTCCCTACGTCATCAAATACAAGAAGGGGAAAGAAAATGTAGTAGCCGATGCCTTGTCAAGGAGGCATGCTCTCATATCAACAATGGAGGCCAAAGTGCTAGGATTCGAACACATCAAAGACCTCTACAAAGATGACCCTGACTTCAAAGAATGCTACACTAATCACGGCAAAGGAATATACGGTCCATTCTATCTCCAAAATGATTTTCTTTTTAGAGGTAGACGTTTGTGTATTCCACAAGGATCAATGAGAGAGTTAGTGCTTAGTGAAGCACATGGAGGAGGATTAATGGGACACTTCGGTGTAGACAAGACCTTGGCCATAGTAAAAGATCATTTCTATTGGCCACACCTCAAGAAAGACGTGAAGAGATTTTGCTCGAGATGCGTCCAATGCCGCAAAGCCAAATCCAGGTCACATCCTCACGGTCTTTATCTCCCTTTACCTATTCCTAACGCCCCATGGGTAGATCTTTCGATCGACTTTGTTTTAGGACTCCCCAAGATCCGACACCAAGATTGCATCTTTGTTGTTGTGGACCGGTTCTCTAAGATGGCACACTTCATCCCGTGTGACAAGACAAATGATGCGACCAACATTGCTAATTTGTTCTTCAAGGAGGTGGTGCGCCTGCATGGAATCCCGAGAACTATAGTATCCGATCGCGACACAAAGTTTTTGGCTCATTTTTGGAGAACCTTGTGGAGGAAGTTAGGAACCAAGCTCCTTTTCTCCACTACTTGTCACCCCCAAACAGATGGTCAAACGGAAGTGGTAAATCGTACACTTGGCACTTTACTTAGAGCCACTCTTGGTAACAACATGAAAACATGGCTTGATTGCATTCCATTCATAGAATTTGCGTATAATAGGGCTGTCCATTCGGCCACTAAGCTATCTCCTTTTGAAGTTGTCTATGGATTTAACCCTCTATCTCCAGTAGATCTAGTGCCTCTTCCTCAAATAGAATAGGTCAATCAAGACGGGCTTAGGCGCGCCGAGCTCATCAAGGAGTTGCATGAGAGAGCTAAAGCCAATATTGAGAAGAAAACCGAATGGTACAAGAGGAGCCATGACAAAGGCAGGAAGGAGCTCACCTTTGAACCAGGAGATTGGGTCTGGCTACATATGACCAAAGAAAGATTCGCGGACAAGCGTGCATCCAAGCTCGCTCCAAGAGGCGACGGTCCATTTAAATTTCTAGCCAAAATAAACGACAATGCCTACAAGCTAGAGCTGCCAGGTGAGTTTAATATCTCACATACATTCAATGTTGCTGATTTATCTTCCTTTGATACAGGAGATCCAGTTTTGTGGACAAAACCTCTTGAAGAGGGAGGGAATGATGAGGACATCGGCTCTAGAACCGACCCAAATGAGATGCCCACCGTCCCAGAAGGTCCCATGACCCGTTCCAAGGCCAAACAGCTCAGAAGAAGATTCGGGACGGCCATACAGGCCTTCGTCAACTCACCCGGGCCAGGCGACCCATTCCAAGTTCTAGCCGGGAGAAAAGAGCCTGTACCGGATGATAGTCCGAACGACCTGATCGTCACTGAGGGAGGTAAGTTCTCTCGTCCAAGTGACCATTCTAAGACTAACAGGACATGTGGTTTTCGTCCCACAGCCACGGAACCAGTTGTAGCCGAGGAGCTTTACTCGGAGACAGTTTTAGCCGAGACAAAGGAGTCAAATCCAAACGACGGCCCAAACGACCTGATCTTCACTGAGGGAAGTAAGTTCTCTCGCCCAAGTGAATATTTTAAGGTTAACAGGTTGAGTAGTTTCCCTATTAGAGATGCAGCACAGCCGGTTGTTTCACGCACAAGCCGCTTAGCCGGGAAGGACCAACAATGGGCTACAGAAGGTATTGAAGCTAAGGAACTACAAGAACTTGAAGAGGATGGCTTCTCTGTTCTAGAAGACCTCCTAGAAGACTTCACCAAGCTGCTGCACGCACGGGACGCACCAACTCCAGAATCACCTTCAAAGGCACCTCATGCGCCACCTTGGGCCACTTCGCATCAATGTAAGCTGTTTACATTATACACTGTCCTTGCAGGTACCTCAAGCTCTAAGGACCAAGTCAAAACGACACCAAACGAGTAGTTTAGGTGTCTCGGCCCAAACTTTCCTTTTCTTGCTTTAATGAAACGCTACACTTTGTTTTTAGCTAGGGATGCGGAATTTCCTTATTTGTTCTTTTGTTTTGTTTGGTTTTTATGTCTTTTTGCTTTGTGTTTTCATTTGACCTAAGGGTCCCCTAAGCTGACGAGCCATATATAAGGTTCCCCTGCAGCCTTGTAATTTTCACCTTTTGATATTAATAAAAACGCCGCATTTCCCCTAGAGAAGCGATTTCTCTTTTGTTCTTGTTCTTGTTCGTGTGACTCGACCAAGACCAAGTCCTGCACCGTATCAGAGAGTCATCTCCCCTCTGTGTCGTGTATTCATTCCACCATCAGCCCATTCATCGACTCCACACGAGAGAAGCGATCGCCATCGTGTCAAGTCCTTTCACCATCGACCATCGACCGACTAAAGGAGAGGGCGACCGCCTGTCTTTAGTCCCACCGACTATCCCGGTTAAGACCTCACCACCGAGGCTTACACCAACGTCTAGCTAATCATCCATTTTATTGCTTTCTATACGGTTATTTGGGTTTCTTACAAATTCTCATACACCCGAATGACCAAGAGAAAACGACTTTCACGTGCCCTTACGGCACCTTCGCGTATCGAATGATGCCGTTTGGGTTGTGTAATGCACCCGTGATATTCCAACGTTGCATGATGTCCATTTTCTCTGACCTTATTGAAGACATGGTAGAAGTCTTTATGGACGACTTCTCCGTGTATGGGTCTTCTTTTTGTGTTTGCTTGTCTAATATTTGCAGGGTCTTGCAACGATGTGAGAAAGTAAACTTGGTACTTAATTGGGAGAAGTGCCATTTTATGGTGCGTGAAGGGATCGTGCTAGGACACAAAATCTCCTAGAAGGGAATAGAGGTAGACAAAGCCAAGATCGAGGTGATGGTTAGCTTGGAGCCGCCTAAGTCGGTTAAGGACATCCGGTCTTTCTTGGGTCATGCGGGGTTCTACCGAAGGTTCATCAAAGACTTCTCTAAAATCACGAGGCCTCTAACAAGGCTACTTTGCAAGGAGGTCAAGTTCGTATTTGATGAGGAATGTATGGTAGCGTTCCTAAGAACAAGCTCCGGATTGGGATCTTCCTTTCGAGATCATGTGTGATGCTTGTGACTACGCGGTTGGAGCGGTTTTGTGTCAAAGGAAGGACAAGAAGACCAATGTCATCTACTATGCAAGTAGGACCTTAGATGACACTCAAACCCGGTATGCCACAACGGAAAAAGAGTTACTAGCCGTGGTGTTTGCAATGGAGAAATTTAGGTCTTATGTTGTGGGATCAAATGTGATTGTCTATACCGATCACGCGGCCCTAAGATACATTCATGCGAAGAAAGACACAAAGCCAAGGCTACTCCGTTGGATCTTGCTTCTACAAGAGTTTGACTTGGAGATAGTTGACAAGAAGGGGATAGAGAATGGAGTCGCTGATCACTTGTCTAGAATGAGGATTGAAGACCTTGTCCCAATTGATGATAAGCTCCCCAAGGAGAGTCTCATGGTCGTCGGTGTCTTGAAGAAAGGGGTTGAAGCCGTGCGAGGACTAGAGAGTGCTAATGGGTTACAAGATGAGAAACTACCATGGTTTGCGGACCTAGTGAACTACCTAGTGTGCGGGAAGGAGCCGCCTTTGGATGGGTATAAGAAGAAGAAGTTCTTCCACGAAGTGACGAGATACTATTGGGACGAGCCCTACTTATACAAGTTTTGCTCGGATGGTTTGTATAGGAAATGCGTGACGGAAGAAGAAGTCCAAGGGATCCTACTCCATTATCACGGGTCAAGCTATGGTGGTCATCATGCATCCTACAAAACCACTACAAAGGTCTTGCAATCCGGTTTTTGGTGGCCTTCATTATTCAAGGATGCGCACCTCTTTGTCTCCACATGTGATGCGTGCCAAAGGAAAGGGAATATTGGGAGGAGAGATTAAATGCCCCAAAACCCAATCCCTGTGGTGGAGATATTTAACATATGGGGCATCGATTTTATGGGACATTTCCCGTCATCATATGGTAACCAATACATATTAGTGGCGGTTGATTATGTCTCTAAATGGGTGGAAGCCATCGCAAGCCCGACCAACGATGCTAAGGTCGTCCTAAAACTGTTCAAGTCCGTTATCTTCCCAAGGTTCGGAGTTCCAAGGGTAGTCATTAGTGATGGAGGTAGTCATTTCATCAATAAGGTGTTTGAAAGTCTACTTAAGAAGCATGGCGTGAGGCATAAGGTAGCAACACCTTACCATCCTTAAACGAGTGGCCAAATAGAAGTATCCAACCGGCAAATCAAAGCCATACTAGAGAAGACGGTTGGGAGTTCGAGAAAAGATTGGGCCAACAAGTTAGATGATGCGTTGTGGGCTTACCGTACCACTTTTAAGACGCCTATAGGGACTACACCATTCAACTTGCTTTATGGGAAGTCATGCCATCTACCGGTTGAATTGGAATACAAGGCCCTATGGGCGGTGAAGCTTCTTAACTTCGACATCAAGACCGCACAAGAGAAGAGGTTAATTCAACTTCAAGAGTTAGAAGAGACTAGGCTTGAGGCCTATGAGAGCTCGAGAATCTACAAGGAGAAGGCCAAGGCATTCCATGATAAGAGGATCATGCACAAGGACTTCAAAGCCGGAGACCGAGTACTCGTGTTCAATTCTCGGTTGAAGCTTTTTCCCGGAAAGCTCAAATCTAGGTTGTCGGGTCCGTTTAAGGTTAAGGAAGTAAGGCCATATGGTGCCGTGGTTCTTGTTAACAAGGAGGGCCAAGATTTCATTGCAAATTGCCAAAGGCTTAAACTCTACCGAGCAAACCAAATCGTCGAAAATGGAGGCTCGATCCCTCTCGATGATGTCCCTCTAGCTTGAGGACGGTAACAAACGTCGAACTTAGTGACGTTAAACAAAGTGCTCTTGGGAGACACCCCAAGCTTATCATTGTACATATTTCTTTTTATGCGTTTTTCGATCTTTGTTAGTTCTTTTTGATCTTTTTGTTGAGTATTTTTAGGGGTTCTTGGTGGCCAAAAGAGGTAAAATCTTGCGAGGGAAGTTCAAAACGAGGAAGAACCGTGCCCCTATTTCGTCTTGCCCGGTGTGAAAATTTCCCCCGGAAAGAAATTTTTTCCCAATCCCGGCCCCATATCCCGGCTCCATGTTGCCCGGGATGGGAATTTGCCGAGAGCAGGGAGAATCCCGGCCCCATATCCAGGTTTGATGTTGCCCGGGATGGGAATTTCCCCTAGAAGAAAAATTTCCTTCGGTACCAGACGCGTGTGCCGGATGTGTCTTGCCCAGGATGGTTTTGGACCACCAGTCCAAAGCTTCGTCCAACGGTCCTTAATTTGGATCTATTATCCAATGGACCGCCAGGTAAGTCTTCTTCTCCCTCATTTTCGCGGCCATGACCACACATTTCTCTCTCAATTTTCAAAACCTCATAACTCTCTCAATTCTCAACCAAAAATTGTGATTCAATTTGCTAAATTCCGGATTTTTCATCCTCTTTTTGGATCTACCAACACCTTTTCCACTTTCAGCCTGCATCCCCAAGGTATTTCACTCATATTTTCATGAAAATTCAAGAACTTGTTTATAAGGGAAAATTTCATGAATTTGTTTGGAGAGTGTTTCCACTTGCATAAAAACCTTGGGATTAAGCTTGAAAATGATTAGAGTGTGTAGTTCATGTGTTAATTTGTCATGCATTTGAGGAATTTTAGACTTTTAGGCCAAGAACTTGATTTTTGGTATTTGTGCTTAAAAGTTTCAAACTTTGAGATTTGATTGGGTTTTTGTATCACTTAATGGGTATACTCAGTCTTTCAAATGAGAAATTGAATGTCTTTTTGCAAATTGAGCATTATCCTCTTTGTCTCATGTTTGCCTTTGCTTGGTAGTGACAAAGGTTGTATCTTGGTTTCTTGAAACTTATACATTCCTTGAGACGATGTAGGCACCATGGCAAGAACAAGTGACCCAATCAAAGAGAAAGGTCCACCGACTAGAAGGAGAGAGTTAGCACTAGCGGAAAGCGCTAAAGGCACCGAAAAGAGGAAAAAGAAGACGCTTGCTAATGATGAGGGAGGCAATGCGGAAGACGTGGGGCAAGTGAAAAAGAACAAAAAAAATCCCCAAGCCCAAGCCAAGAGTCCCCACCCATAGTGAATATGCCAAGAAGCTCAAGGAGGTGAAATTCGAGGAGACAAAATTCTCGGATAAGATTGTACTTGAGAAGATGGGGATCCTTGAGGATGTGAAATCGATTTTCACTAACATGGATTTTGGTGGAATCTTTGAATTTCTTGCATCATTGGAAGCTATGTTCTATGAACAACGGGATAAAGATGCCAATGAAGATGATGGCCACGGTTTCATTGAGTTTAAGGTGGGGAAAGAAGCTTACAAGCTGACATTCCATGAGCTAAGTCAAGTGTTTGGGTTCAAAGAAGAAGGAACCAAGAGAGGACTCAAGTTTCTCTATGGGAAGAACGACTTAACCTACTTGTGGAAAGTCATTGGTGTGGGAGAATATAGTCCCGGGAACATCAAAGGCACATGCATCCGCCACCCCGCCATTCGTTATGCCCACAAGATCCTTGCTCACACCTTCTTTGCCAAGAAAGAGTTTGGAACGGTTTCGGAAGAAGATATGGAGTTGCTTGCTTTAGGTTTGGCACCGTTTGTTAACACACCTCTAGATGAGCGGTGTTTCATTGGAGAGAGTGCACGCCCATGCCTAGCCGCCGTTCTAGTGAACCACTTACTCGGCTATTAAAATTGTGCTCTCACTACGAAGAGCAAGGAGCCGAAAATCTTCATTGGCGGTTTGGTAACTTCAATCTTCAAGGCTAAGGGGATTACGTGGAGTTTAAGAAAGTGGAGTTTATGGACGAGGTCTATCTCTCAAGAACCAAGTTCTTCGACGGCAAGATAGGCAAGACTTTCGCCTACAACCTAAAGCTCACCAAGACCAACACGGTCAAAGTCCTTTTGCCTAACGCTCCTCTCACCACACTCCGAGGAAGGAAAGAGATCTCCTTCTACCCGACCAATGATCACTTATACAACCCGGAAACCGACCCACCACTAGAGATAATCCGCCGAGGAAATCCAAAGGCGAGGAAAGTGCCAAGGGAAGAAGATGATAACTCCAACGACCAAGAGGATTAAGAATATGAAGATACACACTCGTTTCCCACTCGGCCAACGTATGGGAGTGAGAGGTATCGCTTTGATCCTTATGATGGGAAGAAGCCGGACATTTCCACTAGACATGCCAACCACCAAACGAGGTTACTTCAACGTGGGTGCAAGTGGCAAGATATGACAATCCGGAAGTTGGTAAAAGCGGTCAAGGACTTGAAGGGCACGGTTAGAGAGCTCACGAGAAAGAAAGGAGAGGCTAGCTCCTCTTGTGGCCAAGGAGAACCGAGCACGGTGGAGCAAGAGGAGATTGGAGAATGCTCTACATCGTTGAACCAACGTCCTCAACTACAAGGAGGAGAGTTGGTGATTCCTGACGCCGAGTACGTTCCATCCTCCTACGAGGTAAAAGCAGCCAAGAGAAAGATGATGAAAACACCGTCTCCATGCTCTAGCAATCCTTCATACTCGATGGGGTCTTCTTCCCCATCCAAAAGCTTTTGAGGTAACTCCAAAACCTTGTAAATAGTTTTTCTTTTACTTGAGTCTTTCATTTTATTTCGCTATTTTTGGGTCTCTTCCCTTTATTTATTTCTCACCGAGACGGTGTGATTTAAGTTTGGGGCAGGGACCGGTATCTAATATCATTTGCTTTGTCTTATTTTGATTTTGCATTTTGAGTCTCATGCATATCATGCATTTTCAATAAATTTTGAAATTTTTTGCAGTTCATGTAGAATTGAGTCTAGATACATAGCATGTAAATAATGCATTGCATGTGCATAGGGAACTAGAAAGTCCTATGCTCTAGATCTTGTGTGCGAAATCAAGGTCGAACCATGTTTGGATTTCATGTCTCATTACTTAGGTCTTCGCCGAAGCAAGTTTCGATATGAATCCAATCCTATCTAAGTGAGAACCTTAACTTTGACACATTAATTATCGTGTTCATGCATTGCATAATGAACTCATGGATTCCGCATACATACTTGGGTCATCTTATTCCTTTTTACCACTCTTGTTGGCCCAAGTAGCCAATTCCCATATTTGGAATGGTTCACCCCACCTTGAACCCGACCTTCTTTCAAGCCTACATGTTTAGTGAGCGTTGTGAGGCCTTATTTTTGAATGGACTTAGCAAAAAGTGTTGGGTCTAGAGCGACAAGGAAAGGCTTCCATGTAGAACTAGCTCGCGCATCATGAGCTAGATTAGGCTAAGTTAGATAGGATGGTATTTGGGATAAGGAGAATGGTTGAAAAAGAAGAAAAAGAATAATTTTTGGGATTGGAAAAGCGGAAAGAAAGAAAGAGATTTGGGAGAATGACTAGGGGAAGCAAAACGTTTGTAATGGTTGGCAAGAATATATGTGGTTTAGCTCTAAAGTGTTTAAAAGATAGTCTCTAGTTTTGAAAAGAAAGAAAATAAGCAAAAATGGCTAAGGCAAGTCATGAAGAAAAATGTGAGAGACTAAAGAATCTAAAAGAGGAGCTAAACCAAGGAAAGTAAAGGAAGCCAAACCATTGGTTGAAGAAGAAATCCTCTAAATGCTTATGGAAAAGAAAGATGATGAAGAGATGTGGAATAAGAAGGCAAAAACTCCTTGTGAAGGGTAGCTAGGATTGGTTCCTTGTGGGTTTAGAATTAGGGTCGAATTTGTGTTGGGACATTGGGTAGATGGAAGTCTAGCCTTGTATGCATCAATTGCTTTTCACCCTTAGCATTTTGCCAACGTCCATTCCTTCAATGAGAGATCCCTTGTTCGGAAACCGCCTCATGCATTGAGATCATCTTTGTCTCAAAACCGTATCCTTAGCCAAATGAGTTTATTTGCATTGCATGAACATTATCCACTAGAAACCGCTAATTGAATGTCAAAGGATTGGATGATAGGAAGGTTTGTGTAGGTTGAAGCTTAAGCTTGATCCATGTAAGGATGGACATGGCTAGCCCCTTTTGAGTAGACATGTTTGATCGTACCTTAGAGCTTGCACTTGGACTTGAACTCTTTTAGTGATGCTTTTGCTTGAGGACAAGCTAAGAAGTAAGTTTGGGGGAGTTGATATTCCCATATTTTGTCGCTTTCATGTATTCATTTAGCATAAGTTTGGGGGAGTTGATATTCACGCCATGGTTTCATAGTTTTTTCTTAATTGTTTTGTCCAAATTAGAGTTTAGGTGTCTCATGATATGTCCTAGAGAGTCTTGCATGTTTTGGAGTCCTTATTACGTACTTTGGAGGCTTTCAGATAAATTGGAGAAGTTCGCACTTAGCTGGGGATCTTGAAGCGACGGTTGGAAACGTAAAAGCTCAGATATACTTCTCCCTCGGAGATTTCCCTCAGCACCGGCCTCTCGTCCCTGCCTAAACCAACCTGGCACCAAATCTCTCGGCAACAGATCTTCAGCAACGTCCCGGTCAAAAGCTAGCCGGCACAAAGGAATCCCTCAGCCGGCACGCGATCTTTCCTCGGGCAGGAGATATCCCGGCCCATCATCCCGGCTTGAAGCAACCCGGCACACAAGCCTCGATGATATCTCCCTCAGCAACGTCCCGGCCAAGAGCTAGCCGGCACATGGAAATCACTCAGCCGGCACGCGATCTTTCCTCGGGCAGGAGATATCCCGGCCCATCATCCCGGCCTGAAGCAACCCGGCACACAAGCCTCGATGATTTCTCCCTCAGCACAGTCCCGGCCTGAAGCAACCCGTCACGAGATCCAGCCGACACGCGATCTTTCCTCGACCAGAAGATATCTTGGCCCATCGTCCCGACCTGAAGCAACCCGGCACACAACCTCTCGGCTAAAACCTCTTGTCCCGGCCCACTACACCGGACTCACACCGGCCGGGATCGGTTTGTTCCGGGTTGACCCGGTTCCCCTCTCTTTATTATAAATACTCTAAAACCCTAATTTTATTTACCAAGCTTTTCTTAAGTCTAAAACTCTCACATTTGAGAGAGAACTTGCTATTTGTCAGAGAGATCCTCTTTGTTTATGCAATTTAGTATTTGTTTCCATCAATTTCTTCAATCTATCTTCTTTTTATCTTGATTATCCATCACCCATCAATTAATTCATCTCTTATCCATATCGATTTTGAGGTGTTCCTAATGGGTCTTGAGTAGTCTTTTAGGATCTTGAGATGATGTATATTATGGTGATCTAACGCTTGATTAGTGGTGTTTAGGGTTAGATGATCTTATATTCCTTCTTGTCTAGTGCCCCTAATGCTAGATCTAGCTTGAAAGAGTGGGTCTAGATCATAAGGCATTTCATGCACACCAAGTGTTTGATGAAATGCCTTGATGAACTAGACAAGAGATTTATGCGTCTAACCTAAGACATTAGTTGGGCATATCTTTGGTTGATCTTGTTATGATTCATAATGCTTGCTAATTGTTAATCCACAAATGATAATTTGCTCATGGACTTGATAATTAACATAGTGATTAGTTGCTTGAAAGAGAACTAATCAAGATTAGAGATCTATTGCATAGGAATTATCTTCTTTGAGTGAATGAACACCACTAATTGGATTTGGATCACCGTATATCAATAACCTCATCTCTAGTTCCGCTTTTGTTATTTGAATTACATCTTGCTAGTTATTGCATCGCTTATTTTCATTAATTTAGTTACTTAATCACAACACACTTGTTTAGCTTAACTTGCAATTGTTCCTTGCATTTTTAGTGATTAGGATAAATCCCTTTATGGATTGATAACCTTCATACTACACGTATTGGAGTTATTGATACCTCCTAGAGACTAAGAAGTCTTGTATCATCGCCGTGGCCAGAAGCCACGCACCTGCAGCCAAGCCCTGCTGCGACCAAAACGAGTCATTTCTTCACCCGAGGTCAAAACCGTCTTTCCACATCAAACCCTGAACGAAGCCAAGGCTATATAAACTTATTTTTAGGTCTCTTAGAATTACCCTACACAAAAACTTAGACTCTTTTACAGAAGTAGCTACTCTTGCAACTTTGTTCTCATTTTTAGAGCAAGGATTCTCGATTCGATCTCTTCGATAGAGAAGCTTTCTTCATCCCTTTTCTTTACTGTTTTCTTTTCTATTTATTGATTATATTTACCTCAGCTATGGTTGAGTAGTTCTTTTCTTGGGTAAAAGGTTTCAAAAGGGCTCTCATAGTTCGATTTCTTATTAAGTTTTTAGACTAGGATACCGATTAGGGTTCTTCGTTTTATCTTTTTTCTTAATGCATGTTTGCTTGATTGATCTCCTTGCAACTAAACTTAGGTATTTTTATAACTACGAAAGTATTGGATCCATATGCTTGACCTAGGGTAAACGAGCAAAACCGTCACAAGATTTCAAAAGTATAGTTGTGCAGGAGTTGTGAGCATTAACGACTTTTGAGTATAATCAATAACTTTTTGCGCGGGCGGAGACGAAATCTACCGGTCGAGTATTAAATATAGCTTACGTCTAGACACAAGTTAGAAATCGTTAGAAATTAGACAACATCACCCCGTGGATTCGATCCCAAAATACTACTTCGCGTGTTGTACTCTTGCAACCTAGTAAACGGGTAAACCCATCACGTCGGTACTCATTCCGACAGTGTGATCATCTCTTCCAGTCGCTCTTCCTTGGAGTCTCTTAAGTCGGGAATGGTGATCCTAATTTTTGCAAACGATTTAGAAATAAAAGCTTAACTTACCTCTGGAGTTTTTGGCTTAGTTGACTCGTTTTCTCATTTTTCTTAGGAAGGATCGACTTCTTCTTGTGCTAGTCCTTCGGAATTGGAGTTCCGTCCGGGACAGTGGGATAGAACTTTCTTCGATCAACATTCAAGAAAACATTATGACGGTTGCTGTGATCAAGGATGGCGCCAACGGTAGCTAAGAACGGTCGACCAAAAATCAATGGTCTATCTTCGTCTCGATCCATCTCGAGTACTTAAAAATCAGCGGGAACGATATTCTTCTTAACGAGTGGTTGAAGGTCATGAATCACTTCTTCGGGCTTATTTTGTGATGAATCTCCAAAAATAATGCTCACATTTGAAAGCGTGAGAGTTTTTATACCAAGCGTCTCGGCAAATGTCTTTGACATGATATTGGCGTTGGCTCCCGAATCACATAGGAAATGTGCAAAATTTATTCCGGAAATCTAGCAAGAGATAAAAAAACGTCTTGGATCATCTGCTTTTCTTAGCCTTTGAAACGGTGTTTGTTTTGGTACCTAAAATGGTGTTTCTCGAACCATGTTGGACTAGATATTGGCTCTTCCATAGAGTGGGACGAATTTAGAAGCTTCTCCCTGCTTCGGTTCATTGTTGACTTTCTTCTTGGGCATGGTAGAAATCACATTGCAAAATTTCTTCGGGTTATATTGTACTCTTACGTTTAAAGCTATGTTCGGTCTCTTAGATGAGTACGCACTTTGAGAGACTTGCACATCCAACTTCTTGACATGGGTCGAAAGAGATTCGAATTTCCCATTCAAGTCACTGTACATACAATCCACTCTTACGTTAAAATATTTCCCCGTTTTCTCGTTGCTTTGAGTGAGTAGTTGAATTGATTGCTCGAGCTTCGCTATTTGGGCAGCAAGTTGAGTGTTAGAAGTACCTTTTTCTGCGTGTTTGAGTTGTTGTTAGGAGCGGCTTGAGCGTTGAAAGGTGGTAGTGGTTGGAAGTTCCCATTTCCTCTATAGTTCCCATTTTGGAAACGGTTGTGAAAAGACTTTGATTGTTGAGGATAGAGTTGGTCTTGGGAGTTCTCCATGTTCTAATTTCGATATGAGAGATTGTTGAAGTTGGCGTTGCGGAAGTTGTTGAATCCATTGTTAAAACGGCTTTGATAAGAATTGTGTGCTCCCACATAGTTAACTTCTTCTTCTTGATAAAACGAACCGTTGTTATCGGGTTCGTAGTAAGCATCGTCTTTGCCTCCATAGTTAGCTTCACAAGCGTTTACTTGGCGGTTTTGTTTCTTGAGAAGTTGATTCATCATGTTCTTTAGCTCGGCTATCTCCTTGGATTCCGATGCATTCGATCTAGTCGATCTATCATAGTCGGGAGAATTATTGCTATTAGCCATAGCAATATTCTCGAAGAAGCTCTTCCTTGGTTGATGGTCTTCATGGAAAAATCTCCATTGCTGGCAGTGTCGAGAGAAAGTTGATATTTCGATAATAAGCCTCGGTAGAAAGTGTTGAGAAAATTCGGACCGGAAAAAATGTGGTGAGGGCAGTCTCTCTCATACTCCTTGCAACATTCCAACGCTTCATGGAAAGATTTCACCGGTTGTTGATGAAAACTTTGAATTTTGTTTCTCAATGAGTTGGATCTCGACTTGGTGTTTAAATGGTTTAGGAAGGTGGCTTTGCACTCTTCCCAATTAGTAATAGATAATGCGGGCAAAGATTTCAACCAACGGTGAGCCTTATCGGATAAAGAAAAAGGAAAAAGCTTATACTTCACATAATCTGCGGGAACTTGGTTTGTTCTCGTCGTGCTACAAATCTCTTCGAACAACTCGATATACTCCATCAGATGCTCGGTAGTAACTCCATGAAATTGGTTTTGCTTTATCAAAGCAATGATTTGAGGTTTGATCTCAAAATCGTTCCTATGAGGTAAAAGAAGTTGAATTGCGGCTCGGTTTTGGAAGTGTTGATATGGTGCATCAAAATCAGCAATGATGCGGTTACACGCTTGTTTCCTTAGATGATTAGCGGGTAGGATAAGATGATTGGCGTTCTCGCCATTAGGAGGAATCAGTACATTAACTTGAGCATCGTTCCTTGGTGCATCATGATCGACGGGAAGTTGTCGCCTCTGATTTTCAGCATTTTGGTTTTGGTTTTGGTTATCTTCGGGATCGAGATATGGTTGGTTATTAGCACCATGGACAGCCTCTTTGTCCTCCTCATGATCTGAAATATCACGGTCATCCTCGTGATCAAGTTGATCACGGTTTAGTTGATCTTCTGGACGGTCGTCCTTGGCCATCCTTAAAGTTCTTTTGAGTCTTTGGTCTTTGGAGTTCTCTCTTGTGTCTGTCAATATCGTTTAGTTGCGGTACGGTTTCTCTAAGAGTTCTCCTAGTGTTCATGCACCTTAGAACAAAAGACAAAGATAAAGGAGAGTGTCAAAAGAGCAACAAAGACCTTGAAAATCAAAAGTGTCTAGAGCAGAAATTAGAATACGGAATTAAACAAGCAAAACAATCCCCGACAACGGCGCCTAAACTTGACACTGTCGGAATGAGTACCGACGTGAAGGGTTTACCCATTTACTAGGCTACAAGATTACAGCACGCGAAGTAGTATTTAGGGATCGAATCCACAGGGTGATGTTGTCTAATTTCTAACAATTTCTAACTTGTGTCTAGTGATAGGTTTACCCACTCTATGTTGTATAATTTCTATTGATTATATTTACCTCAACTATAGCTGTGTGTGTGTGTCGAGTCTAGTTAGGTTTGTTACTCTGATTTTCGTAGCTAGACAAGTGTTTAAGAGTGTAGTCGAGTCTGTTGGAATCAAAAATAAAAAAAATAATAATAAATTTAGAGTTCTAGTGTAGTGTTTAGATTTTAGATTCCGTCTCTTCTGTTTTGTGTTCGAAATCGTGTTTTAAGGTGTTAAGTTTCGAGTTTAGTGTCTCAGTTTGTTGTGAGAGTGAGTCTAGAGAGTCTGTTTGTTGTTGGTTGCATCAATCGTTTTTATAAGAGCTGCAGAATTCGTTTTAGCAACTAGTTTGTTTTAGCAATTCTGTTCATGTTTAAAAACACTTTGAATCAATTTTCTGTGAAGAACTAGTTACTGGTGTTTGTTCTGTCTTGTCTCAGGTCGAAGATGAGTGAAGAACAAGGAGAAAACAGCAACAAACTATGGATGGAAGCTATGATGGCTCGTATGGAGCAGATGATGAACACCAAGATGGACGCTCTGCGTCAAGAACTACAGCCAAATGTAGAACAAGTTCACAGCGATAACCAGCAGAGAAAAGCTCGTCATAGAGTACCTAGAAGATAAGCAGATCAGCCCAGGCAACGCAGAGATGAAGAAGTTGCAAGTTACTACAGCTAGTAAAGTGACTCAACTCAAGATAGTCAAAGGCGAAACAGACATGCTAGAGAAGGAAAAGTAGATTAACGAGACAATCTTGGAGGTCTTAAGCTCTGAATCCCTCTTTTCCATAGAAAGAATGACCCTGATGCGTATCTGGAGTGGGAAAATAAAATTGAGCTCCTATTCAACTGCCAACATTATACAGAAATCAATAGAGTGATAGTTGCTACGGAATTCTACGATTATGCACTAAGCTGGTGGGATCAGCTTCTTACTTCTCGGAGACGTAATGGTGAAGATCCCGTGGAGAGTTGTACTAAGATGAAGAGTATCATGAGGAAAAGGTTTGTGCCTAGTCATCACCACCGTGAGCTGCAAAACAAGCTCAGAAAACTGTCTCAAAGAAGCCGTAGTGTGGAAGACTATTACCAAGAGCTGGAAACTCTCTTGATACGTGCTGATGTATCTGAGGATCGTGAAGCAACTATGTCAAGGTTTCTAGGAGGTCTAAACCGTGACATACATGACAGATTAGAGATGCAGCCCTACGTTGAGTTAGAAGAAATGCTTCACAAAGCTATTCTGGTTGAACATCAACTAAAGAGGAGAAACATCACTAAACTAAGCTATGGAGTCGGATCAGTTCACTATAAACCTAGCTATGGAAGTTGATTAGCTGCTGTAAAACCGAGTTATCAAAGAGAAGAGAGGTCTAGTGTCTTTCAGTGTGAAGTGAAGCAAATCATGACCCCAAAACCAGAAACTAAGCCTTACGCAGCAAATCAAGATTACAAAAGCAAGGCAGAAACTACTACTAGGTATCCTGATGTTAAATGCTTCGAATGTCAACGCAGGGGTCACTACGCCAATGAGTGCATCAATAAAAAAGTGATGATCATGCTGGATAATGGCGAGGTAGAGTCTGAAGATGACGAGCTTGAGCATGAGTCATTATCTTAGCATGAAGAACTACCTGCTCGTGGAGAGTTACTTGTAACCAGAAGATCTCTAAGCTTGCAAACTAAGGATGAAGAGCAAGAACAGAGGGAAAATTGTTTCATACAAGATGTTTAGTTCAGGGTAAGATATGTACTCTTATCATTGACGGTGGAAGCTGCACTAACGTAGCTAGTGAAACAATGGTTAAGAAGTTAGGGTTAAATGTGAGGAAGCATCCAAAGCCTTACAAACTGCAATGGTTAAATGAAGAAGGCGAGATGAAAGTGAGCAGTCAGGTGTTAGTCCCTATCTCTATTGGACAGTACGAGGATGAGATCATGTGTGACGTGCTCCCAATGGGTGTTGGACACATTTTGCTTGGAAGACCTTGGCAATCAGATCGTAAGGTGATGCATGATGGCTTCACAAATCGCCATTCCTTTGTGTTCAATGGCAGAAAAGCCATTCTGGTTCCTCTAACTCCAAAAGAAGTTCATCAAGATCAGCTGAGTCTCAGGCTCAAAGAAACATAAATCTCCACCAAGAAACAATTCACCTTCTTTGCTAAGGTTGGTGAGGTAAAGAAAGCTCTAATTTCTAATCAACCATTACTTCTGTTTGTGTTTAAAGAAGCTCTTACCAGCTTGTCTAATCTTGCACCGGTGATGCCGAGTGAAATAAAATCTCTATTGCATGAATATGAGGACGTGTTCCCTGAAGACAATCCCAAGGAGTTGCCGCCAATAAGAGGCATTGAGCATCAGATCGATTTCATGCCTGGTTTTTCACTTCCGAACTGTCCAGCATACAGAACCAATCATGTAGAGACTAAGGATCTGCAACGACAAGTCAGTGAGCTCATGGAGAAAGGACATATCAGAGAGAGCATGAGTCCATGTGATGTACCCGTTATGCTCGTACCTAAGAAGGATGGAAGCTGGCGCATGTGCGTAGATTGCAGAACCATGAATAATATTACTGTGAAGTATCGACACCCTATTCCTAGACTTAATTATATGTTAGACGAACTGCATGGCTCTAGCATATTTTCTATAATCGATTTAAAGAGTGGGTATCACCAGATTAGGATGAAAGAAGGTGATGAATGGAAAACTGCTTTTAAAACTAAACATGGACTATATGAATGGTTAATAATGCCATTTGGGCTAAAAAACGCACCTAGTACGTTCATGAGATTGATGAATCAAATTCTGAGATCATTTATAGGTGTTTTTGTTGTTGTGTACTTTGATGATATTCTGATTTATAGCAAAAACCTTGAAGAGCATATAGATCATTTGCAATCTGTTTTGGATGTGCTTAGAAAAGAAAAGCTTTTTGCTAATCTTAAGAAATGCACGTTTTGTACAGATAACTTGGTCTTTTTAGGTTTTGTTGTGAGTGCAGATGGAATGAAAGTGGATGAAGAGAAAATCAAAGGAATAAGAGACTTTCCTAGTCCGAAATCAATAGGAGAAGTGCGAAACTTTCACGGTCTTGCTGGATTTTATAGACGTTTTGTACGAGATTTTAGCACTCTTGCTGCTCCGCTTACTGAAATGATAAAAATGGATGTTGGTTTTCGATGGGAAGCAGCACAAGAAGAGACATTCCAGGCCTTGAAAGACAAACTCACTCACGCTCCTCTCTTGTCATTACTAGATTTTATTAAAACTTTCGAAATTGAGTGTGATGCGTCTGGTGTATGTATTGGTGACGTTCTGATGCAGCACAAGAAGTCTATTGCGTTCTTTAGTGAAAAACTTGGAGGAGCCACTCTTAATTATCCCACATACGACAAGGAGTCATCCGAAAATGATATAAGGTCATTTGGATGAGTAGTTCAAGAGATATGACGATTTCACTAAGGATATGTCCGTCTGGCCGCGAGACCATCACACAAGCCCAAACGCCCCTAGCCCGTCCGGTGTCACCGTCTGATGCCTGGCCAAAGCTCAGACAGGGAAATTGTCGGCCCGTTGCACCCATTGAAGCCAGAACGGTGCTCAGCCTCAGGACAGCCCACACTGCCACTCGCCCATCCGGTGTTTGGCCAAAGCTCAGACAGGGAAAATACCGGCCCGTTACACCCCTTGAAGCCAGACTAGTGTCCAGCCTCAAGACAGCCCACACCGCCCCTCGCCCATCCGGTGTGCACCATCCAGTGCTTAGCCAACACATGGGCATGCCGAATACCGGCCCGTCATGCCCCTCCAAGGCCGTTCGGTGTTGAAGGTCACCACCTACACTGGATGACCATACCGCCCCACCACCGTCCGGTGTGAGGCATCTTGACCCAGACCCGGCCGGGTCAATGCCCGGTTTGTTCCGGGTTGACCCGGTCTGCCCAAGCCATCTTTAAATATTTGCAAAAAACCTAATTTTGGAGCTATGCTTTATTTTTCTATCTCTTTTTCTCTAGGAAAAAGCTTCCTTTTTAAGTGTTCTTGAGATTTTTGTAAAAGAGATCTTTATTTTATTTTTATGCAATCTAAGTTTTAAGTTTCTAAGATTTTTAATCTCTTCTAATCTTTCATCTTTATATTCTATAATCATGATTAACAACACCTCTTTCATGAGATTTGGTGTGTTCTTCATGATTAGTGATTAGGTCTTTTTAGAGCTCATAGATGAGGTATATTAGGCGATTTTGTGATAGATCTATGATGTCTAGGGCTTAGTTTACATATTTCCTCTCTTATTTAGTGTTCATAATGCTAGATTAGGTTTGAGAGAGTTAATCTAGATCATAGGGAATTTCATGCACACAAGGTGTTCGATGAAATTCTCCAAAGAACTAAATAAGAGATTTTACTTGCCTAACCTATGAGAGTAGTTGTTTAAGGAGTATTATGGCTGTTGGAACTTATGATTAATACTTGTTGATTAAATTTTCACAAATGAGAGTTTTTTCTTGATTAGTTGATTACCAAAGTGATTAAGACCATGAGAGTGGATTAGTCTTGTTTAAGTGTCCTAGGCTAAGGAAAATTGCTTGATTATGTGTAGTGACATCATAGGTTGATCATATAAGTCCACAAAGTCCATAACCTCATATCATTTAGTGCTTATTTAGTCTTGTTACTTGTTTGCTTTGTAACATTTGAATTAGGTTGCTAGATTTGAAACCAAAAACGACTTTGTCTGCTTGAATTAGATAGTTTCTTGTATTCTTGTTGCATTATACTAAACCCCAATTGGATTGACACCTTAAGTACTACAATGATATGAGTAAGCTTAAGGATTGAACCATTAGGAAAAATCTTACTTATCATTGTCGTGAGTAAAGAAGCTTTGGATCTTCTGTTGTCGTAGACGCCATGTCCCATTATACTCCATAGATCTTTATCGGGATCCCTCTCGGGGTGAATTTCATCTAGATATTGAAGTTTCAAAGCTTCACAAAGTTCTGGGATAGTTAGAGCATAAGAATATCCATGTACGGTAAAAGTAAGTTTATCGTCATTGGCTCTCGGATTAGAGCGTCTCTTGTAGCACATGGTGACGGTCGCTAAGAATTATTTGGTGAGATCTTCATATGTAGGAAGGTTGAGCTCCATTAAAGATCGAAGTTGAAGTGCGTCGAGATACCAAATCACGTCTTCTCTAATCCTGAGCACATCGAGAGTCGAGTAATCTATGCAATGTGTTGATTTGATAACCATCATCTTGAGCTTCTCGAGGTAATCAATATTCGGGTCCATAGGTTGTCCGACATATCGTACCTTTGGTATTCGTTCCGGAGGTGGCGTTGGTTCACATGGAGGAGAAGGTGTCAAGTCACGTGGGGGAATTGGCACGCGAGTTCTAGTCGATCTTCTTCGACTTGCAAAGAACTTGCCAAGATTTGTGTCGTCTTCTACGCTTGTTGTGTCCGAGCGCCCTTGGCTCTCCTAGGCCTGCCTATAAAATGATCTCCGGGAAGATTCTCCTACGTATCCGCTCTTCTTCGAGCGAGTTATGCGAGATCTCGGGTGGTCCATTGTTCCTACAAAATAGAGAAACAACTCGCAAAAGTATGAATATGGTTGTAATCGAAATGTTTCAATGCGCGAGGATACTAAATCTAGTATCAAGAGACACATTCGATACACAAACAAGGAATATTGGGCATAAATTAAACAAATCGAGGTGCTAATCATAAATTCCAGGTTTGTGACGCACTTGCATAAAAAAAATTCTAAGTATAGATTTTAAGCTCATCTTCATGCAATTTCAGTAGATTAGCGTTTAATAATAATCAATATAGCAAGACTTTTCTAAACGATTCAAAATTAATCTCCAATTTTTGTTTTTAGTTAAGCTCAAAAATTTCAAATTCCAAAAATCTCAAATCCATAATAATTAAGTACTAAAATTGAAATTTAGACATGCTAGCAGTTCAATCTAAAGTTCTCTAACAATTTCTAGCTATATCATAGACATATATCTAGTTAAATTAAGAAAAACTTTAAGGTTTTGCTCATATGAAAAAGTAGAGTTTTAGGTTCATACCTTGTCGGAAAAGATGAGATGGATGTGGAATTGGAATCTCCTTTGAAAAAGAGTGAGAATGGACCAAAGAACTTTGGTAAAAGCTTTGAAATTTAAAAAGTTGTTCTTGCTCAAAATCTCCAACTCTTTTGAAAGAGAAGAAGAAATAGAGTTTTTAATCTTGAAATATTCTTTTTGCCTTGAAAAGTTGTTTTTATACAGAAAAAGTTTTATGTTTTTCAAAAACTTTTTTGGTTACTTACCTTAGCGGGAAAAAGGAATTAAACCGGGATGGTTCAATTTTGTGTTGGGAACATGTCGGGATTGCACGGTTCAAAGTTGGGAACGGTTCAGGATTGGTTCTGGCTGGAAACAGGTTGGTCACGGGTCAAGCCCATGCGACCGCGGCCAAACGCCTCTTCGCCGCAAGTCGCCGCCTTCCACCCACGGCCTATCGTCGTTTCACCACGTGACCGGCCCACAAAGGCGCGGTCGATGGCCTCTTCGCCGCGGGTCAGGCTGCTCCTACCGCGACCCAATGGCTTTCGTCTCGAGAGTGTTTTCTCGATCCGTTTCGAACGTCTTCTTCATTTTTTTGTGTTTTCTGATTTTTTTGAATATTTTTTGGGTTTTTGTGTTTTTATTTAAAGCGTGAAATATTAAAAAGAAAAACGTCAAAAAAAAGAACGGTACAATAAAAGAAAGAAAACGTACCAAATGGGTTACCTCCCATCAAGCGTTTTTGTTTAAAGTCGTTAGCTCGACTCTTGGTGGGATATAGGCGTGAGCAGAAGATGTCCCGTGAACAAACGTTCCTTGGGTTTTATCGAATTTGAAATGCGGTTTGCCTATGTCTTGTATCCCCTTCTTCTTTCCGCTTATCTCGGAATCCTTGCGTTTGGAAGAACTTGCTTCGTTTTCTCGATCATCTCTTCCACTCGCTCTTCCTTGGAGTCTTTTAAGTCGGGTGGAATGGTGATCCTGATTTTTGCAAACAGTTTAGAAATTAATGGTTGAATTACCTTTGGAGTTTTTGGCTTAGTTGACTCGTTTTTCTCTTTTTCCTTAGGAAGGATCGACTTCTTCTTCTTGTGCTTGTCCTTCGGGATTGGAGTTCCGTCCGGGACAGTAGGATAGAATTTTCTTCGATCCACATTCTAGAAAACAATATGACAGTTGGCGTGATCAAGGATGGCGCCAACGATAGCTAAGAACAGTCGACAAAAAATCAATGGTCTATTCTCGTCTCGTTCCATCTCGAGTACTTGAAAATCAGCATGAACAATCTTGTTCTCAACGAGTAGTTGAAGGTCATGAATCACTCCCTCATGCTTCTTTTGGGATGAATCTCCCAAAATAACGCTCACGGTAGACGACGTGAGAGTTTTTATACCAAGCTTCTCGGCAAACGTCTTTGACATGATGTTGACGTTGGCTCCCAAATCACATAGACAATTTGCAAAATTTATTCCGGAAATCAAGCAAGAGAAAGAAAATCGTTTTGGATCATCGGCTTTTCTTAGCCTTTGAAACGGTGTTTGTTTTGGTATCTCAAATGGTGGTTCTCGAACCATGTTGGACTTGGTATTGGCTCTTCCATAGAGTGGGACGAATTTCGAAGCTTCTCCTTGCTTCAGTTCATTGTTGACTTCCTTCTTGGGCACTGTAGAAATCACGTTGCAAAATCTCTTTGGGTTATCTTCTACTTTTCCGGGTAAAGCTCCGTTCGGTCTCTTAGATGAGTCCGCGGTTTGAGAGACTTGCATATCCAACTTCTTGACATGGGTCGAAAGAGATTTGAATTTTCCATTCAAGTCATTTTACATACATTCCACTCTTACATTAAAATATTTCCCCGTCTTTTCGTTGCTTTGAGTGAGTAGTTGAATCGATTGCTCAAGCTTCGCTATATGGGAAACAAGTATAGTGTTAAAAGTACCTTGTTGCTGCGTGTTTGATTTGTTGTAAGGAGCGGCTTGAGTATTGAAAGGTGGTCTGTAACCCTATCATACTCATCACCATAGGTTCCATCACTTTGGGCAAGGTTCTCTACCAACTCCATTGCGTCATTCACCTCATTGGCCAAGAAATTTCCATTGGAAGCGGTGTCTAGTAACATTCTTATCTATGGAAGTGCTCCACGGTAGAGTGTGCTCAATAGAGAGGCATCGTTGAAGCCATGATGAGGACATTGCATGGTGTATCCTCTAAATATTTCACACGCCTCATTGAATGTCTCGTTGGAGCGTTGAGTGAAAATTGAAATCTCATTTCTTAGTTTGGCCGTCCTTGAAGGTGAGAAAAACTTTGCAAGGAACGACCACTTGCATTCATCCTATGTAGTAATAGACCCTTGAGGAAGATTCTTTTTCCACTGGTGTGCTTTGTCCCCAAGTGAGAATGGGAATAAGTGGAGTTTAAAGCCATCCTCGGACACTCCATTCATCTTGGTGAGGCCACAAATTCTATCAAAGTGATCCAAGTGATCAAGTGGATCTTCCACCGCCAAGCCATGGAATTTGTTTTCTTGCACCATGTTGATGAAGCTAGCTTTGACCTCAAAGTTGTTGTTCTCAACCGGTGGTGCTTGAATTCTTTGGCGGTTGACATGAGCATTGGCCGCATCACCCACTCCAACAATGTTTTGAGCTCGTTGAAGGTGGTTTGGAGCTCTATCATTACAGGCGGGTGGTGGTGGGTGTGTTTAGCTTGTGGGTTTCCATTTCTACCATTAGCTCCGTGGTTTTTATTACCACCATTCCCTTGTTGTTTCTCATAAGCAACTTTCTCATCGATGTTACCAATTGGAGGCTCATCAATGTTGTCCATACCCAACCTCTCGATGTGTTGAGCTCGTATTCTTTCTCTCCTTTCTCTAATCTCTCGTTCTAAGAGATGTATGTTGTCTATTGGCTCAACAAGGTTGTGTCCACCTCTAGTCGTTGTGTTCATACACCTATATGAGAAGAGAAAACTAGATAGAGAGATTAGTAAACAAATAAAATAAAAGCTTAATCTCAAAAAGAAACTAAATCTTATTGACTAAATAAGAACCCCAAATGGCAACGGCGCCAATTGATAAGTAAGATTTTTCCTAATGGTTCAGTCCTTAAGCTTACTCATAGCATTGTAGTACTTAAGGTGTCAATCCAATTGGGGTTTAGTATAATGCAAAAAGAATGTAAGAAACTCTCTAATTCAAGCAAACAAAGTTGTTTTTTTGTTTCAAATCTAGCAACCTAATTCAAATGTAACAAAGCAAACAAGTAACAAGACTAAATAAGCACTAAACAAGATTAACAAATTGATAAAAGCAAGCCATTGGATGAGATTATGGATTTTGGGGACTTCTACGATCAAACTATGATGCCACTACACACAATCAAGCAATTTTCCTTAGCCTAGAACACTTAAACAAGACCAATCCATTCTCATGGTCTTAATCACTTTGCTAATCAACTAATCAAGAACAAAATATCATTTTTGAAAAATTAATCAACAAGCATTAATCATATGTTCCAATAGCCATAATACTCCTTAAACAACTATTCTCATAGGTTAGGCAAGTAAAATCTCTTATTTAGTTCTTTGGAGAATTTCATCGAACACCTTGTGTGCATGAAATTCCATATGATCTACATTAACCCTCTCAAGCCTAATCTAGCATTATGAACAATAAATAAGAGATGAAAGATATAAATAAAGCCCTAGACATCATAGATCTATCACGAAATCCCTTAATCTACCTCATCCATGAGCTCTAAAAAGACCTACTCACTAATCATGAAGAACACACCAAATCTCATGAAAGAGGTGTTGTTAATCATGATTAGAGAATAGAAAGATAAAATATTAGAAGAGATTAAGAAGCTTAGAAACTTAAAACTTAGATTCCATAAAAATAAAATGAAGATCTCTTTTACAAAAATCTCAAGAATACTTAAAAAGGAAAGCTTTTTCCTAGAGAAAAAGAGATAGAAAAATAAAGCATACCACCTAAATTAGGTTTTTTTGCAAATATTTAAAGCTGGCTTGGGTGGACCGGGTCAACCCGGAAAAAACCGGGTATTAATTGACCCGGCCGGGTCTGGGTCAAGATTCCTCACACCGGACTGTGGTGGGCCGGTATGGTCATACGGTGTAGGTGGTGACCTTCCACACCAGACGACCTTGGAGGGGCATGACGGGCCGGTATTCGCCATGCCCATGTGTTGGCTAAGCATCGAATGGTGCACACTTGACGGGCGAGGGGCGGTGTGGGCTATCCTGAGGCTGAACACCGGTCTGGCTTCAAGGGGTGTAACGGGCCGGCATTTCCCCTGTCCTAGCTTTGTCCAAACACCGGACGGGCGAGGGCGGTGTGGGATGTCCTGCAGCTGGGCACTTGTCTGGCTCAAGGGGTGCAATGGGCCGGCATTTTCCCTCTAAATGCCCTTAATGCCTAGTCTCGATTGTCTTGGTTAGTATTTTTGATAAGAATCATGCAACCTTGTATATGTAAAGAGCTACTTGACTAGAAGTTAGGTTTCGAATTGTTAGATTTTTGAATGACGGATACCGTGGACTAGGGTTGCAGTACTTTGGTGAGTATTTTCTATACTAGACCCGATTGGTGCATTACGTTGGTTATGGTTTAGAAGAACGATCACTGAGATTTTTGTTAGTTCCTATATTTTTGAAAACCTCTTTCCGAGCTTAGATTTATGTTTTGTTTGAGGACTAACAAAGGTCTAAGTATGGGGGAGTTGATAAAACCGGTTTTTGACCATTTTTATGGATCACTTTAATATCTTATGCAGGTGTTGTAACTCTGGCTTCAATGGTTTTCATGCGATTTCCATGTTTTAGTATTTTGAAAGACATTTCAAATAACTTGTGATAAAGTAGTGCATTTCGTAACAAACGTACGTTTTTGGATACAACAAAGTAGATACAACCATATTTCAAATGCAATTACATTAGAGAGAATCCAATGGTTGGATCCTTAAATATATCTGAAGCACTGAAGGCATATGAAGCTGCCCCGAAGAGAAGTCCACCGCGCCTGGAAGAGCCCGAGCCGCGGCCAAGCACTATTCTGCCATGCCTGTAGGAGCTCGACCTGCGGCCACCTGTTCGCCGCGGCCAGAAGCCACGCACCTGCGGCCAAGCCCTGCTGCGACCAAAACGAGTCATTTCTTCACCCGTCTTTCCACATCAAACCCTAAACAAAGCCAAGGCTATATATACCTATTTTTAGGTCTTTTAGAATTACGCTACACAAAAACTCAGACTCTTTGAAAGGGTTCTTCGTTTTATCCTTTCTCTTAATGCATGTTTGCTTGATTGAAGTAGCTACTCTTGAAAGGGTTCTTTGTTTTATCCTTTCTCTTAATGCATGTTTGCTTGATTGATCTCCTTGCAACTGAATTTAGTTATTTTTATAACTACAAAAGTATTTTATCCATATGCTTGACCTAGGGTAAACGAGCAAAACCGTCACAATATTTCAAAAGTATAGTTGTGGAGGAGTTGTGAGCGTTAACGACTTTTGAGTATAATCACTAACTTTTTGCGCGGGCGGAGACGAAATCTACCGGTCGAGTATTAAATATAGCTTACGTCTGGACACAAGTAAGAAATCGTTAGAAATTAGACAACATCACCCCGTGGATTCGATCCCTAAATACTACTTCGCGTGTTGTACTCTTGCAACCTAGTAAACGGATAAACCCAGCACGTCGGTACTCATTCTGACAGTGTCATCATCTCTTCCAGTCGCTCTTCCTTGGAGTCTCTTAAGTCGGGAATGGTGATCCTGTTTTTTGCAAAAGATTTAGAAATAAAAGTTTAACTTACCTTTGGCGTTTTTGGCTTAGTTGACTCGTTTTTCTCATTTTTCTTAGGAAGGATCAACTTCTTCTTGTGCTAGTCCTTCGGGATTGGAGTTCCGTCCGGGACAGTGGGATAGAACTTTCTTCGATCAACATTCAAGAAAACATTATGACAGTTGCTGTGATCAAGGATGGCGCCAACGGTAGCTAAGAACGGTCGACCAAAAATCAATGGTCTATCTTCGTCTCGATCCATCTCGAGTACTTGAAAATCAGTGGGAACGATCTTGTTCTCAACGAGTAGTTGAAGGTCATGAATCACTTCTTCGGGCTTATTTTGTGATGAATCTCCAAAAATAACGCTCACGGTAGAAAGCGTGAGAGTTTTTATATCAAGCGTCTCGGCAAACGTCTTTGAAATGATGTTGAAGTTGGCTCCCGAATCACATAGGAAATCTGCAAAATTTATTCCGGAAATCTAGCAAGAGATAGAAAAACGTCCTGGATCATCTACTTTTCTTAGCCTTTGAAACGGTATTTGTTTTGGTACCTAAAATGGTGGTTCTCGAACTATGTTGGACTATGTATTGGCTCTTCCATAGAGTGGGACGAATTTAGAAACTTCTCCTTGCTTCGGTTCATTTTTGACTTTCTTCTTGGGCACGGTAGAAATCACGTTGCAAAATCTCTTCGGGTTATATTCTATTCTTCCGTTTAAAGCTATGTTCGGTCTCTTAGATGAGTCCGCAATTTGAGAGACTTGCATATACAGCTTCTTGACATGAGTCAAAAGAGATTTGAATTTCCCATTCAAGTCATTGTACATACAATCCACTCTTACGTTAAAATATTCCCCCGTCTTCTCGTTGCTTTGAGTGAGTAGTTGAATTGATTGCTCGAGCTTCGCTATTTGGGCAGCAAGTTGAGTGTTATAAGTACCTTGTTGCTGCGTGTTTGAGTTGTTGTAAGGAGCGGCTTGAGCGTTGAAAGGTGGTAGTGGTTGGAAGTTCCCATTTCCTCCATAGTTCCCATTTTGGAAACGGTTATGAAAAGGCTTTGATTGTTGAGGATAGAGTTGGTCTTAGGAGTTCTCCATGTTCTGATTTCGGTATGAGAGATTGTTGAAGTTGGAGTTGCGGAAGTTGTTGAATCTGTTGTTGAAACGGCTTTGATAAGAATTGTGTGCTCCCACATAGTTAACTTCTTCTTCTTGATAATACGAACCATTGTTATCGGGTTCGTAGTAAGCATCGTCTTTGCCTCCATAGTTAGCTTCACAAGTGTTTACTTGGCGGTTTTGTTTCTTGAGAAGTTGATTCAACATGTTCTTTAGCTCGGCTATCTCCTTGGATTCCGATGCATTCGATCTAGTCGATCTATCATAGTCGAGAGAATTATTGCTATTAGCCATAGCAATATTCTCGATGAGAGCTCTCTCTTGGTTGATGTTCTTCATGGAAAAATCTCCATTGCTGGCACGTCGAGAGAAAGTTGATATTTTGATAATATGCCTCGGTAAAAAGTGTTGAGCGAATTCGGACCGGAAAAAATGTGGTGAGGGCAATCTCTCTCATACTCCTTGCAACGTTCCCACGCTTCATGGAAAGATTTCACCAGTTGTTGATGAAAACTTTGAATATTGTTTCTCAATGAGTTGGATCTCGACTTGGTGTAGAAATGGTTTAGGAAGGCGGCTTTGCACTCTTCCCAATTAGTAATAGATAATGCGGGCAAAGATTTCAACCAACGGTGAGCTTTATCGGCTAAAGAAAAAGGAAAAAGCTTACACTTCACATAATCGGTGATATGCTCAAATTAATACCCTAAAACTACTAAGCAGTAGTTGCAGTATAGTAGGGGTCGAACATAAGGACTCACAGAGACACACAATAGATTATGAAGCGAGAATTAAGCTAAGCAATCAATAATATTGAAAACAAGACTTATATTAAAACGGTTGTAAATTCAATTGGAGAAAGATAGGTTCAGGGTTTTTCTCAGGAAATCAATAAAATATAGGTGAACTAACTAACATGATTCAGATTTAGCGCAGTTCTTGAACTCAAATCACTAAAGTATAGCTAACCAACTCTCGTTGCGAAAACTATCTAAATCTAAATCCTATGAATTCCAAATCTCTTTGCGAATCCTAAAGTCTAAATCAGCTTTTAGATCTGGTTTGATTTGTTCACAAAAAAACTAAACCAAATCTCTTTGCGAATAGTTATTTTGCTCCCCTAAGGTTCTATAAGGTAGTTTATCCTGACACAGACACAAAAACGAAAAATAAAAATAAAAAGACTCAAAAACAAACTCACCAGTGGGTTGCCTCCCACCAAGCGCTCGTTTTAAGTCAGTAGCTTGACTTAGCGGACGATCAGTCAGGATAAGAATGAGAGCTTGCAGCAAAACAGGCTCCACAACTTGACATTTCCAACTTCAGGGTCATGCGCAACATGCGCTCCACAACCTCATGTCCTTTCTCTTTCAGCTCTGGAGTAAGAAGAACTCTAGCTTTAGAAAATGGTCGCGAGGTCCCTTTGCATTTCACCTTGTATTCAATTGAATCTCCATCGCACTTCAAAGGGATTAAGGTCATAGAAGGAGCACTTGGTACTCATTTGCTCTTCACCTTCTTCTTTGCCTTAGCTGTTTTGACGTCTTTCTTGGTGATGACAGAAATACTATCGAGAAGGTCTATGACAGTTGGCTCGTCAGGAGGCTTTTCCGAAAGATCAACTACCAACGTCCCTCCTGTAACAACATCGATGCAAGAGACACGTGTGGGAGTTCCTCTAGTAGGAATTGCTTCGTAGTGCACCTCCTTGTCAATGTATGAGAACAAGATGTGCTTGCTGGGTGTGTCCATAATGGCACCAACCGTAGCCATGAACGGTCTTCCAAGGATCAACTGCGTACGAGAATGTGCACTCATCTCCACAACATGAAAATCAGTAGGAACCACGCAATCTCCTACGTTAACCAGCAAATCAGGGATTCTACCATAGGGAAGTGAGGTGGAACAGTATGCGTATGTGATAGATGCCTTTGGAGGTCGAACATCAGCTCCCATTCTTTCTGCAATTGCCCTTGACATGAAATTGACGCTAGCCCCTGAGTCAACGAGAGACTCTTTAAATTCAACGCCAGAGATGGAGCATGGAACAGAGAATATTCATGGGTCTTCCCTCTTGGTCAACTGCCTCAGCGGTAGTGACTTGCTTCTGGCTTTGAGGAATAGTGCCTTAATCTCGTCCTCAGTTTCTCTGCAATCTCGCAAGTGACTTAGCAAAGGCATGTACAATAGAGCTTCTTCAAAAGTCAGTGTGCGTAGAATTCTTCGTACCATCTTCTCAAAGCCAAGCAGCTGCTTTGGAGTGATAGGGGCTCGGAGGTGTTGAGGAATAGGTATCAGCTTCTTGGGCCTGTGAAGTCTGTCAACACTCATACGCGGCTCTTTTTCAGTATCTGGGAGGGTATCGATTGATACAGGGAGTGTGTCGGTCGATGCTTGCTCCTTCGAGGCATCCTTGACAGATTCTTGGACGGGTGTCGATCGATACAAGAGGGTATCGGTCGACACAGAGGTGATTTCAGAAATCTCTTCGTCATCCTGGGCAAGATTGACCAAAATCTTTGCAGTTGAGCTCCTCTGCACTCCTGGGTGTACCTCACTTCCACTCCTCGAGGGGATAGCAGTGACGTATTCGTTCTGTGAATGACCCATCAATTCCTTGACAGTCGCTGCAGTCTGAGCTACATGAGTTTCCAGCATCTTTTGCTGAATATTAATAGCGCCGATCCTTCCACTCAGATCATTGTACATGACATCGATCTTCCCATTGAATTCCACAGTTAGCTTCTGCTGCCCTTGAAGAAGTTGTTCAAACATAGATTCAATCTTGCTCTCAGAAGTTCTGGGTGGTGTGGATGGGCGTTGATACCTTTGATCCTGAGATCCTAATCCATCAATTTAGTTAACATATTCCACTCCATCTTTTTCAGCAAAATGAACAGCCTTCTGCTGCTTTCCCATCAACAAATTGTGCATTGAATCTAACTTAGCATTCACCTCAGCAATCTTACTGCAGTCTAAATTACCAGCTTGCTTCTTGCGCTCCATGTCTGCATTCTTCGTACTATTGCTAGAAACCAAGTTCTCAATAAGCACATAGGCATCGTCAGGATACCTCGTGTAAAAATTTCCATTGCTCGCAGCATCTAGAGCCATCTGATACCTTCAATCGATCCCTCTGTAGAAAGTACCCAACAGCTGAACCTGAGTGAACCATGGTGCGGATAATCTCTCTGATATGACCTGAAACGAATCCAAGCAGCCTTGAGTGCCTCTGTCAGACCCTGAGAAAACTGAGAAATCTTGTTCCTCGGATCATCTGATCGTGAATCATCATTGAAGTTGTTCAGGAATGCCTTCTTCGTCTCTTCCCAGGTATTCAGCGACCTAGTAGGTAACTACTTCAGCCAGTAAGTTGCATCTCCACCAAGAGAGTATGGGAAAAGCTTGCAGAAGAGGTAATCATAGGACACTCCATTGCACTTGATGCTTGTAACCAAATCCTCAAACCTCTCAATGTGATCCATGGGGTGTTCATGAGAAATACCATGAAAAAGATGCTGACCCACAAGAGTGAAGTATGCAGGTTTCAGCTCAAAATCATTCCTCTGATAAGGTGGGGGACGGATCGCTGATCGATTTGCATAAAACTGATCAGGCCTGTTGTACTCACCAATCGTTCTTCCGCGATTAACCACATCATTCCCTGCATTCGAAGCAATTGCAGGGACAATGATGTCTCCAGCTTCATCAAGTCGCTGCCCTCTCTCATTGCACAATTGACCCTCTTGGTCTCTCAAAACTCCAGCAGCATCCTGAATCAAAATCATTGGATTGTTCATCTCTGCTGGTTTCTTTGCTTTCCTGTTTGCACGTCCCAAATTCACACCTGAAACACATTAGGCAAGGCACGTAAGTAACAAAAAAAACACGTTTAGTATCGACCGACACTGGGTGGTGTCGATCGATATCAACAAAAAGAGAACGACGAGTATCGACCGATACTAGTGGGTATCGATCGATACCGACGAACTTAGTCAAAATTCTCAAACGAAAATCTAATGGAGAATTGAGTCCCCGGCAACGGCGCCAAATTTGATATGCTCAAATTAATACCCTAAAAGTACTAAGCAGTAGTTGCAGTATTGTAGGGGTCGAACACAAGGATTCACAGAGACACACAATAGATTATGAAGACAAGAATTAAGCTAAGCAATCAATAATATTGAAAACAAGACTTAAATTAAAATGGTTGTAAATTCAATAGGAGAAAGATAGGTTCAGGGTTTTTCTCAGGAAATCAATGAATGCAGGTGAACTAACTAACAGGATTCAGATTTAGCGTGGTTCTTGAACTCCAATTACTAAAGTATAGCTAACCAACTCTCGTTGCGAAAACTATCTAAATCTAAATCCTTGGAATTCCAAATCTCTTTGCGAATCCTAAAGTCTAAATCAGCTTTTAGATCAGGTTTGATTTGTTCACAAAACAACTAAACCAAATCTCTTTGCGAATAGTTATTTTGCTCACCTAAGGTTCTATCAGGTAGTTAATCGCACTCCCGTGCATAATCAATTATCCTAAGATCTAAGTTCCAGATTCGTCAACATAGAATTAGCTTTGAACACAACCTAAGGTGAAGAACTAATTCAGATGGTGAATCCTAATAACTAATCAACCTAGCATTCAGAGAAAACCCTTATGAGAACCCTAAACCTAACAGGAGATCTACTCAAACATGGAAATTGAAGCAACAAACATGTTTGAATAAATCATCAAATAAAATAGAAAGAGTAACAAAAAGTGTTCGAAATCTTCTCTCCGACAAACAGAATCTCAGACTTGTCTCCCTTCAAAGGCTCTCTCAGAAAACCAAAATAAAATAAAGCATAGCCATGAAAGTGGCTGTAAAATCCTATTAAATAACCTAAATCACGTTTTGGGGCTTCTTATAAATAGTAAAGTCTTCTAGGCCATTTTGCAATTCTTCAATACTTCATTAAACTCGCGGGTCGTGTCTGCCTCGATGAGTATCGACCGATACTGATGCTTCCAATCGGGTACTCAGCTACACGAACCTCTGCTTCGATCCAAAATGCTCCAGAAATGTCCAATATCTCCAATAATGTTCCAAACGTGCTAAAACCTGTAACAGACTCTAAACCACTACGAAATAGTAGAAAGGCTCTATAAAACGGACCTATATCATGGCTTAAACGGGGTAAAAACCATGATATATCAATCGGCGGGAACTTGGTTTGTTCTCGTCGTGCTACAAATCTCTTCGAACAACTCGATATACTCCATCAGATGCTCGGTAGTAACTCCATGAATTTGGTTTTGCTTTATCAAAGCAATGATTTGAGGTTTGATCTCAAAATCTTTCCTATGAGGTAAAAGAAGTTGAATTGCGGCTCGGTTTTGGAAGTGTTGATATGGTGCATCAAAATCAGCAATGATGCGGTTATGTGATTGTTTTCTTAGAATATTAGCGGGTAGGACAGGATGATTGGCGTTCTCGCCATTAGGAGGAATTGGTCCATTAGCTTGAGCATCGTTCCTTGGTGCATCACGATCGACGGGAAGTTGTCGCCTCATATTTTCAGCATTTTGGTTTTTGTTTTGGTTTTGGTTTTCTTTGGGATCGAGATGTGGTTGGTCATTAGCACCATGGACAGACTCTTGGTCCTCCTCATGATCTGAAATATCACGGTCATCCTCGTGATCAAGTTGATCACGGTTTAGTTGATCTTCTGGACGGTCATCCTCGGCCATCCTTAAAGTTCTTTTGAGTCTTCGGAGTTCTCTCTCGTGTCTATCAATATCGTGTTGTTGCGGTACGGTTTCTCTAAGAGTTCTACTAGTGTTCATGGACCTTAGAACAAAAGACAAAGATAAAGGAGAATGTCAAAAGAGCAACAAAGAGCTTGAAAATCAAAAGTGTCTAGAGCAGAAATTAGAATACGGAATTAAACAAGCAAAACAATCCCCGACAATGGCGCCTAAACTTGACACTGTCTGAATCAGTACCGACGTGCTGGGTTTACCGATTTACTAGGCTGCAAGAGTACAGCACGCGAAGTAGTATTTAGGGATCGAATCCACATGGTGATGTTGTCTAATTTCTAACAATTTCTAACTTGTGTCTAGACCTACGCTATATTTTATGGGTTTTGTTGTCCCGATTGTAGTTAGGAAAATAAACTAAGTTAAGTGATGAAATAAAACAGAAAGTAAGCAAGCAAATGATTAAAACGAGGTTGTAAAACTATTAAACGAAACGTTGGGCAATGGGTATTCTCTAGGGTTCATGGCCGATTTTTATTATGACTTTGCTATGACTTATAAAGCGACCTTTTGTACACCCTACACACCTACAACTTTAATACTCAACCGGTAGCTTTCATCTCCGTCCGCGGAAAAAGTTAGTGATTATACTCAAAAGTCATTAACGCTCAGAACTCCTCCACAAGTATACTTTTGAAATCTTATGACGGTTTTGCTCGTTTACCCTAGGTCAAGCATATGGATCTATTACTTTCATAGTTCTAAAAATATCTATGTTCAGTTGCAAAGAGATGAATCGAACCATGAGAGCCCCTTCGAAACCTTATACCCAACAAAAGAACTACTCAGCCATAGCTGAGGTAAATATAATCAATAAATAGAAAAAAAATAGTAAAGAAAAGGGATGAAGAAAGCTTCTCTATCGGGGAGCTCGAATCGAGAATCTTCACTTCAAACTAAAGAATAGAGTTGCAAGAGTATTGCTTCTGCCTCAAAGCGTGAAAGAAAAATGTTTAATGATGTGTGTCTGTCGTAAAAGACTAAAAATAAGTTTATATAGCCTTGGCTTCGTTTAAGGTTTGATGTGGAAATACGGTTTTTGATCTCGGGTGAAGAAAAGACTTGTTTTGGTCGCAGCAGAGCTTTGCCGCGGGTGAGTGGATTATGTCCGTGGCGAACAGGTGATTGGCTGCGGGTCAAGCTCCTCCAGGCGCGGTGAAATGAAGCTTGGCCGCGGGTCGGGGCTCTCCTGCTGTGGTGGACTTCTCTACGGAGCAGCTTCATCTGTCTTCAGTGCTTCGGGTATATTTAAGGATCCAACCATTGGATCGTCGCCACTCCAATTGCATTTGAAAGCTGATTGTATCTACTTTGTTGTGTCCAAATTTGGTGATGATCAGATGGTGAGAATGTCTTCTTTGATTGCAAGACTTATGATGGTCCGAGTTTATCCAAAAACGTACTTTTGTTCCGAAATGCACTCTCTTATCCCAAGTTACGTGAAATCATTTGAAAACCATTGAAAACGGAGTTAAAACACTTGAATAAGATATTAAAGTAATCCATAAAAATGGTCAAAAACCGGTATTATCAATACATGAAAATTCCAGAGGAATTAAAGATCCCAGAAGTATCAAAGATGCATGAAGCATATAAGAAAATTGGCTCGGTCAAGTTACATCGATCACTTTACAGATTAAAACAATTCGGACGCATGTGATATAATTATTTAAGTGAATATTTGTTGAGTAAAGGATACATCAACAATATGATATGCCTTTGCGTTTTTATGAAAAACTCTTCATCAAGATTTGTGATCATTATTGTATATATTGATGACATGAACATAATTAGAACTTAAAAGGAGATTCATGGTGCAAGAATCATATGAAGGAAGAGTTTGAAATGAAAGATATTGAAAAGACAAAATTTTGTCTCGGGTTTCAGATAGAGCATTTCCAAGATGGAATATTCGTGCATCAATCAAATTACACCGAAAGGATGTTAAAGCGCTTTGATATGGATAAAGTGAATCCTTTAAGTACTGCAATGGTTAATAAATCATTTGAAATTAACAAGGATCATTTTTGACCTTGGGAAGATAGCGAAGAGATATTAAGTCTTGAAATACCTTATAAAAGCGCTATCGGTAGGCTAATGTACCTTGCAAATTTTACTCAACCAGATGTAGCTTTTGCTACTAATCTACTAGCAAAATACATCTCAAGGTATGTTGACTTGAGAATATTTTATCCTTAAAACCTCAATTTTGGTCTAGTTGGTCTTGTAGATGCATGATATTTATCAGATCTGCATAAAGCTCAATCGTAAACCAGATATGTTTTCACAATTGGTGAAATGCGATCTCGTGGCGATCTCAAAAACAGACAATGGTCGCCAATTCTTCAAATTATGCAGAAATCATTGCATTTCATAAGGCATGTAGAGAATGTGTATCGTTCAAATCTATGACTCAACATATATAAGAAGCAAGTGGAATAGTCACCAATAAGGAGATAACAAAATTGTTTGATTGGGCAAAAAATATTCTTCCATGGTTTTTTTCTTACACCTAATAACTCGAAGAAGAAAAAAATTGGAAGTGGATATCCAGTATATTCGTTCAAGTGACAATGCATCATATTTTCTTACGAATGCGCTTCCTACTAAACCAATTAGAAAATATGATCATAATATTGGAATGCATTATCTACGGGATATATGAAGACAAAATTATGTCCTTTTGTTTGAGGGGGAGATTGTGTTGTTGTATTTTTTTTCCTTGTCATGGTTTTTATCTAGGGTGATTTACATAATAAGCCACTTATGTAACTTTTTCTTACAAAAATCTACTTGCAACTATTGGTGTACTTATTCCGCTGTTAATTTTTTGTAAATCCAAAATTTCCCCGCATGGCTGATATGCTCAAATTAATACCCTAAAAATACTAGCAGTTGTTGCAGTATAGTAGGGGTCGAACACAAGGACTCACAGAAACACACAATAGATTATGAAGTAGAGAATTACGCTAAGCAATCAATAATATTAAAAAACAAGACTTAAACTTAAACGGTTGTAAATTCAATTGGAGAAATATAGATTCAGGGTATTTCTCAGGGAATCAATGAATGCAGATAAATTAACTAACAGGATTCAGATTTAGCACGGTTCTTGAACTCAAATCACTAAAATATAGTTAACCAACTGTCGTTGCGAAAACTATCTAAATCTAAATCCTAGAATTCCAAATCTCTTTGCGAATCCTAAAGTCTAAATCAGCTTTTAGATCAGGTTTGATTTGTTCACAAAACAACTAAACCAATTCTCTTTGCGAATAGTTATTTTGCTCTCCTTATGTTCTATTAGGTAATTAATCGCACTGTCGTGCCTAATCAATTATCCTAAGATCTATGTTCTAGGTAGCAAATCTAGAACAAGCTTTGAACACAACTTAAGGTGAAGAACTAATTCAGATGGTGAATCCTAATAACTAATCAACCTAGCATTCAGAGAAAACCCTTATGAGAACCCTGAACCTAAAGTGGGTCTACTCAGACTTGGAGAATAAAAACAACATGATAGAATAGATCATCAAAGAAATCAATGATAAACAGGAGTTCAGAGTTGTCTCTCCAAAAACCAAAGTAGAATAAAAAATAATGAAAGCCTAGAATAAAGCATAGCCAACAAAGTGGCTGTAAAACCTAATTAAATAGTCTAAACACGAATTGGGGTCTTCTTGTAAATATTAAAGTCTTATGGGCAAGTTCTGCAATTTTTCAAACTTCATTAAGAGTCGCGACTTATAACCTCCTCGATGGGTGTCGATCGATACCAAGGGGTATCGATCGATGCTTGACGCTTTGATCGGGTACTTAGTCACCAGACTTCAGTTTTGCTCCAGAATGCTTCATAAAACTCTAATATCTCCAATAATGCTCCAAAAGTGCTAAAACCTGTAAAAGACTCTAAAACACTACGAAATAGTAGAAAGACTCTATAAAACGGACTTATATCATGGCCTAAAAAGGGTAAAAACCATGATATATCAACTCCCCCAGACTTAGCCTTTGCTTGCCCTCAAGCAAATAGAAGACTAAACCAGAGAAAGATGTTTGAAAACAGAGAAACTCACATGTTCTTGAAATATTGCAATGACCCTTTTCCCAAGCACCCATACGTCACCTAACCAGCTTTTGATCTAACCACCATGTAATTCTACCTAGACATTCGCAGTTTCCCAGACTACACACATTATCTCGCAGCATCGTTAAATCAAGCCCTCCTAGCCAGTTTCATTGCTGTGAATTAGTATCAAGAACTTTCTAGATTCTTTCCCATACAATATCATGACAAAGAACCACCTTTTCACACTTTTTGGTATTATTTCTCTCCCCCAGACTTATTTCTTATCATATTCCTTGTATATACAAATTAAGGTTTGAGACGCGAGTACTGATGGTGTTTGCCACTAAATCTCCGGTTCTTCCCTCAAAAGCAATCAAAGGTGTAGGCGAATAATGGTATCACATGAAATTTTCCTAACCTCGCTTTCACCTTTGTGTGATCATTTCCTCTGAAGTAGAATAATGGGATCGCAAAAACATTTCCTAACCCTCTACTCATTGGAAAATCATTTCATCTTTTAATGCATATTATTAACTTGTAACAGGGAGAGAAATACCATACTTCAAACACATGGGTTCCTTTGTCAGATACGAATGAGGAATCAAGCTCTATGGATACTAACCACATCGATGAAGTGCAAAAATTTGGCTCAGGCTTTAAGGAACTTTGCTGGAAACATGAGTGTCTTCTAGTTAACTGGTCAGCCTTTTGATTTTTCATTAGTCGATCTAGAGCTGATTCTGTAACAATGGTCACTTAGAAGCAAGGTCAGATCAAAAGAATCAAAAAAAAGATCACAGTCTCCAACAAACGTTTGACTCAATAAAACAACAAATGACTCAAAAACGGACTGACTCTAAGAAAAACAAAAACAAGGTCAGCGACTACCTCCCCCAGACTTGAACAACACTGTCCCCAGTGTTATATAGCCTATAGTAGGTAAAAGAAAACAAAAGAACAGAATAGAACGAAGAGAAACAAGAAGTTACCGTGTTGGAACATTGAGTATCGATCGACACACAGCTTGGTATCGGACGATACCAAGCTTAAACCGATACATATCCTTTCATTCGCGTAGGGTGTCGACCGATACTCAAGGGTATCGATCGACACTCAGGCGATTCCGAGTTTTTGCTTCTTGTTTATCCTGACACAAACACACAAAACGAAAAATAAAAAGAAAAAGACTCAAAACAGACTCACCAGTGGGTTGCCTCCCACCAAGCGCTTGTTTTACGTCACGAGCTTGACTGTACGGACGATCAGTCAGGAGAAACTTTAGAGCTGACTCCAAAACAAGCTCCACAATTTGACATCGCCAGCTTCAGAGTTCTGCTCATCATGCCCTCCACAAACTCCCTTCCTTTCTCTTTCAGGTCCGAAGTAAGAAGAACTCTAGCCTTAGATAATGGTTTCGAGGCACCTTTGCACTTGACCTTGTATTCAATCGAATCCCCATCACACCTCTGAGGGATTAAAGTCATAGAGGGAGCACCCTTCACTCCTTTGCTCTTCGCCTTCTTCTTTCCGTTAGACGTTTTGACGTCTTTCTTTGTGATGATAGAAGGATTATCTAGAAGGTCTATGACAGTTGGCTCGTCAAGAGGCTCTTCCAAAAGATTAACTACCAATGTCTCTCCTATAACAATGGTGATGCAAGAGATATTTGTGGGAGTTTCTCTTGGGATGGCTTTGTAGTACACCTCCTTGTCAATGTATGAGAACGAGATGTGCTTGCTGGGTGTGTCCATAATGGCACCAACCGTAGCCATGAACAGTCTTCCAAGAATCAACTGCGTACGAGATTGTTCACTCATCTCCACAACCTGAAAATCAGTAGGAACGAGGCAATCTCCTACTTTAACCGTCAAATCAGGGATTGTACCATATGGAAGTGAGGTGGAACTGTTCGCGAATATGATAGTTGACATGGGAGATCGAATGTCAGCTCCCAATATCTCTGCAATTTCCCTTGACATGACATTGACGCTAGCCCCTGAGTCAACGAGAGACTCTTGAAGTCAACTCCAGAGATGGAGCATGGAACCGAAAATATTCCTAGGTCTTCCCTCTTGGTCAACTGCCTCAGCGGAGGTGGTGTACTACTGGCCTTGATGAAGAGTGCCTTAATCTCTTCCTCAGTTTCTATACAATCTGTAAAGTGACTTAGCAGAGGCCAGCCCTCTAGAGCTTCTTCAAAAGTGAACGAGTGGGGAATCCTTCATACCATCTTCTCAAAGCCACGCAGCTGCTTTGGAGTGATGGGGGCTCGGAGGTGTTGTGGATTAGGATTCAGCTTCTTGGGCTTGCGAAGTCTGTCAACACTCATACGCAGCTCCTTTGCAGTATCTGGGTGAGTATCGATCGATACAGAGAGAGTGTCGATCGATGCTTGCTCCTTCGAGACGTCCTTGACAGATTCTTGAACTGGTATCGATCGATACAAAAGGGTATCGGTCGATACACGGGATTTTGGATCCTCTCGTGCTGGTGTATGGGCTTGTATCGATCGACACTGGCTGGTATCGATCGATACACGGAGATTTTCTGTCAACACAAAATTTTCTGCTATTTGAGTTTCCAGCATCTTCTGATGAATACTGAGAGACTCAATTTTCCCATTCAGATATGTGTACATAGCGTCCATCTTCCCATTGAGGTTTAGTGTCATCTTCTGCTGTTCCTGAAGAAGTTGTTCAAGAATGGATTCCATCTTACTCTCAGAAGTTATGGGTGGTGTGGGTGGGCATTGATACCTTTGATCTTGAAATCCATCTCCATCAATGTGGTTAACAAATTCCACTCCATCTTTTTTAGCAAAACGAATAGCCTTCTACTCCTTGTCCATCAAAAAATCTAACTTAGCATTCACCTCAGCAATCTGACTGCAATCCAAGTTACCAGCTTGTGTCTTGCGCTCTATGTCTGCATTCTTGGTACTATTGCTAGAAACCAAGTTCTCAATAAGCACATAGGCATCGTCAGGATATCTCGTGTAGAAATTTCCATTGCTCGCAGCATCTAGAGCCATCTGATACCTCCAAACGATTCCTCTGTAGAAAGTACCCAGCAGCTGAACCTGAGTGAGACCATGGTTCGGACAATCTCTCTGATATGACTTGAAACGAATCCAAGCAGCCTTGAGTGCCTCAGTCGGTCCTTGAGAAAACTGAGAAATCTTGTTCCTGAGATCCTCAGATCGTGCATCATCATAGAAGTTGTTCAGGAAGGCAGTCTTAGTTTCTTCCCAAGTAGTCAGTGATCCAGGAGGTAACTCCTTCAGCCAGTAGGTCGCATCTCCACCAAGAGAGTATGGGAAGAGCTTGCAGAAGAGGTAATCATAGGACACTCCATTGCTCTTGATGCTTGTAACCAGATGATATATCATGGTTTTTACCCCATTTAAGCCATGATATAAGTCCGTTTTATAGAGTCTTTCTACTATTTCGTAGTGTTTTAGAGTCCTTTACAGGTTGTAGCACGTTTGGAGCATAATTGGAGATATTGGAGCTTTCTGGAGCATTCTGGAGCGAAGCTAAAGTTCGTGTTGCTGAGTACCCGATTTTACGTCAAGCATCGATCGATACCCCTTGGTTTCGATCGACACCCATCAAGCAGATTACAAGTCGCGAATTTTAATGAAGTTTGAAGAATTGCAGAACTTGCCCAGAAGACTTTAATATTTACAAGAAGACCCCAATTCGTGTTTAGACTATTTAATTAGGTTTTACAGCCCTTTGTTGGCTATGCTTTATTTTTGCTTTGAATTGTGAGATAGCTTTTGAAGGGAGACAACTCTGAAATTATGTTCGTCCGAGAGAAGATTTCGAACCCTTTTATTACTCTGTCTTATTTTCTATTGAGTATTTATTTAAACATGTTTATTGCTTTAATTTCCATGTCTGAGTAGATCCACTTTAGGTTCAGGGTTCTCATAAGGGTTTTCTCTGAATGTCAGGTTGATTAGTTATTAGGATTCACCATCTGAATTAGTTATTCACCATAGGTTGTTTTCAAAGCTAATTCTAGGTTGACGAATCTGGAACTTAGATCTTAGGATAATTGATTAGGCACAACAGTGCGATTAATTACCTGATAGAACCTTAGGTGAGCAAAATAACTATTCGCAAAGAGATTTGGTTTAGTTGTTTTGTGAACAAATCAAACCTGATCTAAAAGCTTATTTAGACTTTAGGATTCGCAAAGAGATTTGGAATTCCTAGGATTTAGATTTAGATAATTCTCGCAACGACAGTTGGTTAATTATAGCTTATTTATGTCAAATTTGAAAACAAAAAATCTAAAAATTTGACTTTTACATTATGGTCATATATATGCAATTTTTACTATCATATAATTTTAAAATAAAGTTTTCAAATTAATTTAACCTAAAATTCTAATCAAAATAAATTGAAGATCAATTATATGGTGAATATATTTGTATTATTATACATGAAAATAAAAATATATTTAATAAAAACACAGATATCGCGACTGATAAGCGACTAAGTTACGACTACCTGCGAAAAAAAATTTAGATTTAGGCCAGACCCAACCTAAATTATCCTACGAAACCTAAGTGCCGCGTTTGTTCTCCCCCCCCCCCCCCCCCTCCCCCCTTTGCTCTGATCTTCTTCGATTTTCAAGAACGAAATTGAAACCCTAAATCAAGCTTGATCTTTCCGGCGAAGATGACCGGTCGAGGACGGAAGAGAAAATTCGTTCCCAACGTTTCTCAGAGACCCGGAGGGTCCAATCGCTCCACGACTGCGTCGCAAACACCGAACCCTCTACCGCCGCAGTACAACTTCACGCTGGCAGCCCAAGTTCCTCCGACTCAGTCGAAACCACCTCAACTCCCCGTGAACGATCAACTGTCAATGTCAGCACCAAGTTTCCGAAGCTATCCACCGCCACAACAACTTTTCTAGAATTCCATGCCTCAACACCGTGGAGAAGAACTCACTGTGATTGCTTCGGTTCCACTGGAGGACGCTCCTGCGTCACCACTTCATAACTCTCAGGCTCAGAGTCATCCATCTTCTCAAGGACACAGCTTCCATGATGAATCTTCTCCAGTGTTGCCGGATCTCCTTGAGGACACGCTGCAGGCTCTGAATGCTATGCTTATGGTGCCAGACCGGGATAAGTTTACCACCGTCCTCTCTCCCACACCGACGCCGAACTCGACTTGGTATGACCATGCCATCTTCTCCATCTTTTTATCGCATTTGAACATCTGGTAAAAAGATGTTCTTCTTGTTTGAACATCTGGATTTGTTGTTGTTGATTGCTCTCATTGTATTATTGATGTTGTTTGTTGAGCATCTGTTTAATCGTTTCTTTTTTAATCGTTTCATGTTTCAAGTACAGAATAAATTTGTTTGAACATGTTTGTTTACTTATCGTTTCATGTATTGTTGATATTCTTGTTTGAACATCTGTTTAATCGTTTCATGTACTTATTCACGTTTCAAGTACAGAATAAATTTGCTTACTGCATAATCGTTTCATGTTTGATTGTATTCTTTCTTTACTTGTTTTGTTGGAAACTGTAATGTATAGTATTGATCACAAGGCATGTAAGATATCTCTTACATACTTCTGGTTTCATGTTTCTGGTTTGCAGGTTTACTCGCGACAAGGGATCGAAACTGGTTAGGACAATTACTAAAGTGTTTACAAACAAATTTGATGCTGCCTACTATAGCTGGACATATGTGCCTTATGATAGACAAGAAAGATACTTCCTCGAGTTCGCGATACTGTTTTATGTCCTATAGCCTTCATATATAGGTTTGCTTGTGATGTTTTCACTAACATCATTTTATTCTCTTGGTATTGTAGAAAACCCACACCTGGGATCAATTGATAACAGGGACAGTTCAAGGGTATTTCGAGGAGATCTGTCAACGGCGGATGAAAGACATGGTTAGCAACGCGAGGGGTAGTCGAGAGCGACCTAATTGGATCGGCGACACTCTCTGGAAAATGATGACCGACTACTGGGACACTGAAGAAGCAAAGCAAAGGAGCCTCACCTATTCCAATGCTCGTATGTCTGACCGTAAAGGTCTCGGTCCTCACATCCACTTATCAGGGCCCAAGTCGTATTAACAAATCCAACAAGAAATGGTTAGTAACTTTTACTTTTTCTTACACCTTAACAACTTTAAATTTTGCCATAATTCTTGTTTATTTTGTAACATTGCAGGAAGAGGAATTGGGAAGACCGGTTAGTCTTGGTGAGGTTTTCATTAAGACACATACAAGGTCATATGGTACGTATGTCGATAGGAAGGCAAAGAAAATTGCTCACACATATGAAAAGAACGTGCAAAAGAAGTTGTATGAGCTCGGGACAGAGACTTCAGATGTTTCGGACGGTGCTTCGCAACCTCGAGAGCTAACAGCAGATGACTATACGAGCATCTTTCTTCAGGTAAAATAAAATTTGTCACAGTGCACATTTATAGAGTCTTGGATTTTGTCATGGTCTTTAATTAAGTTGTTTATCTTACTTTTCATAGTCCACTGAGATGGATTCACGAGGAACTCCTTATGGAGTTGGAAGCCTGAAGGAGACTCTTCTAAATGGCAAGCGCAAGCAACCGGGAGACTCTTCATCGTTTGTTGCAGTGCAAGAGTAACTGAAGGAAGCTGAACGGAAAATCGAAGAGCATGCTGCTTGTAATGAACGGCGTGATGCTGAGAATGTTGCCCGTGAAGCAGAGCACTTCCGAGTTGCGGCTGAGCAAAAGGACAAGCTCGAGCACTTGTCCTTGGTGAAAAAGTACCTCCTACAAACTGATCCGCAGTTTATAGACTTCGTGGCTTCTGATTCAGCCCCAGCAACAAGCAATATGCTTACATCAACTAATCTTCCTCGACCAGATGCGAGTACAAGACCATCTGCTTCTTAGGTTACTTATGAACTCGTAATTTTTTTTTTTATGTTTTGGCATTTGTTAGAGTATATTTTGGAGTTTGAATAATTTAATTAATTTTTTAATAAAATATTATTTTGAATCAAATTTCTATAATTTTGAAACATATGTAACCAAATCGTCTTTTTGAGAAACAAAACAAACACCAATATGTCGCGTACCAAATTCCTATTTACACAATGAATATAGTCACTAAACAGTCGCCAACTAGTGGCAGAAGAATAGCTAAGTAGTCGCAAAATCAATACATCGTCGAAGCTTGATGTTCCTATTAGTCGCCAAATAGACGTTTAATTAGTCATAGAACAGTCGGTAAACAGTAACTAAATCTTACGACTATTTAGTGACTAAAACTATATGACTGCATCTATACCCATTCTATAGTCGTTCACTAGTCGCAAATGTAGTCGCAGATTAGTCGCAAGTTTTGCGACTACGTTACGACTATTGCACGTCTACACAGAGTAGTCGTAAAGTAATCGCCATTTGGCGACTATTTTTACGACTACTGATATACTCATATATTGCATGTTTTAGCATGCAATTCATTTAGAGTTTTGTGTAATTCGCATGCATGATCATGGTCTTGTCTTGCATTGAGGTCTTAATTAGAGATTAAGACATTTGCATTAGGTTTAGTGTATTCTTGCATGTTTTGGAGTATTTCCTAGGTAATTGGAGGTGGTTGGACACATTTGGAGAGTTGTACCTAAGAAGAATGCGAAGTCCATCCGAGACGCCGGAAAGATGTGTATGGACGACAGCTCTCTGATCTGAATCAGCCTTGGCAACCTTCATCAATGTTGTAGAGGGGTGGGTTTGATGTCCAGGGGAAGTTGAATCAGGCGATTTGGACACGTGGTTCAAGAGCTACCGCGGTTTTACTGAAATTGCCTTAGGACATCTACATCGACTCCACAGGTGGATGCAACAGCCGGATGGAAGATCAGGCCCTTAGCATCAACCAGTTGCATCCACCAGTTACATCGATGCTCAACTTCAGGATGTTTACATCGACACCACAGGTCGATGCAACAGCCAGATGGAAGATCAGGCCCTTAGCATCAACCAGTTGCATCCACCAGTTACGTCGATGCTCAACTTCAGGATGTTTACATCGACACCACATGTCGATGCAACAGCCAGATGGAAGATGGGGCCCTTAGCATCAACCAGTTACATCCACCAGTTGCATTGATGTTAATCATGTCGCCCACTTTTCTTATAAATACCCATCTAAACCTAATTTGTGTTCTATGCTTTTTCTTATGCTCAAAAACCCTTACCTTTGAGAGAGTTTGAGATTTGTAAGAAAGAACCTTTGTTTTATGCAATTTAGTATTTGTTTTCATCAATCCCTTCTATCTATCTTCTTTCTAGCTTGATTATTCAACATCTATCCATGGAATCATCCTCTATCCAAATCGATTTTGAGGAGTTCTTAATGGGTCTTGAGTAGTCTTTTAGGGTTTAGAGATGGGATAGATTAGGATGTTCCAAGGCTTGATTCATGGTGTTTAGGGGTAGATCTTCTTATATCCTTTCTTGTTTAATGTTCTTAAGGCTTAATCTAGCTTGAAAAAGTAGGTTTAGATCATAAGGCATTTCATGCATACCAAGTGTTTGATGAAATGCCTTGATGAATTAAACAAGAGATTTACATTCCTAGCCTATGACAATAGTTGTCTAGGGTGTATTTTTGGTTGATCTTGTTGATTTAAACTTAATGCTTGCTAATCAATGATCCACAAATGATGATTTGCTAATGGGTTAGGTGATTAGCATAGTGATTAATTGTTTGAAAGAGAATTAGTCAAGTTTAGGATCTTATGCCTAGGGATTAGCTTGTTTGAGTAAATGAACATCATGAATTAAACTTGGAACTTCTTATATCGATAACCCTATCTCTAGATTCGCTTTTGCTTATTGATTTATAATCTTGCTTAGTACTTTTGCCTAATTATAAATTAGATACTTAACAACAAACCACTTGTTTAGCTTAATTTACCATAAGAACCTTGCATTCTTAGTGATTATGATAAATCCCGATAAGGTTCGATAACCTCTTATGCTACAATTTCATTTAGAGAATTGACTCTAGAGACCCCAAAAAGTCTTGTATCAATTTGGCGCCGTTGCCATATTGGGATTTGTTTTAACATTGAGATTTAGGTTCTTAGTGAGCTTAAGTATTATTTTCAACTAAGCTACTAATCTTCTTCACTTCCCATTGCTTTTGCTCTCTATAGGTGTATGCATACTCGTTCCCGTGGCAATACCAATCTCATACAACCAAGAGACGATATTGATCAACTTGAGAGGGGTTCAAGAGCAAGAAGGAACCGTGTGAGAGTTCAAGAAGAGGTTGGTAATGACATGGAGCACTTTGAGAATGTTCCACTTGGGAACATCAATGAACCCATTCCCCACCAAAGGAACGGTGTGAATGGGGATGGACACGGCAACAATCAAGGAGGTGGTGGCAATGGAAACCATCACCGTCCTAACCACCCGCCTAGAGCTAGGCATGTTGTTGGAGAAGGTGATGCGGCAAATGCACACCAAAACCGTCAAGGGATTCAACCACCTCCGGTTGAAAATAACAACTTTGAGGTCAAACCCAGGCTAATCAACATGGTTCAAGCTAACAAGTTCCATGGGTTGTCAATGGAGGATCCTCTAGATCACATTGACCAATTTGACCGAATATGTGGTCACACCAAGATTAACGGAGTATCCGGAGATGGTTTCAAGCTTCGTCTCCAATGGGAGAAAAGCTTGCCTCAAAGTTCTTGGGATTATTGCAAAAGGGCCTTTCTAGCCAAATTCTTCTCACCGGCTAGAACCGCCAAACTTCGCAATGAGATTTCAAGCTTCACACAACGGTCTATTGAGTCATTCAACGAGGCTTGGGAAAGATTTAGAGGCTACACTTCTCAATGCCCACATCATGGCTTCTCCAACGCCTCACTTCTTAGTACTCTCTATAGAGCCGCTTTACCTAAATTTCGAATGCTACTTGATACGACATCGAATGGTAATTTCCTAGCTAAGGACATGGAGGATGCAATGGAGTTGGTAGAGAACTTCGCTCAAAGTGATAGCACCTATGGCGACGATTATGACCGTGCCACAAGGACCACGAGTGACTTTGATGAGAACAAGAGAGCCAAGGACATGAAAGCCTTGAATGAGAAGTTGGATAAGCAAGCCTCTATGATAGACAAGCTTCTTGCCTCTCAAAAAGAGTCTCAAAAGGCGGTCCATTTCATTGGTGACTACGAGAACAATCAAGCTTGCTATCAAGAGGAGAACGTGGACATGAACACCCAAGAGGAGGTGAACTACGTGGGGAACCAAGGTAACTTCCAAAGACAAGGGTTCAACCACACCTATAGGAAGCCACAAGACCAACTCTACCTTCAACAATCTACTCAAGCTCAAGGAGTTCCACAACAACAATTCCAATCTCAAGGTCAATCTTCTAACTCCAACCAACAAGGGTATGTCCCAAGGAAACCAAAGTGGATTCCAACCAAAAGCCCCACCCGGTTTTCAAGGTCAACAACAAGGGTTTGTGCCCCAAGGTCAAGCACCTACGTCTAAACCGCAAGAGCTTGACTTGGCCTCCATGTTCCAACAACTAATCAAGGGCCAAACGGACACCACTAACAAGGTCATTTGCTCTTACAATGATCTTAATAGCAAGTTTGAGGCATTGAGCTCAAAGGTGCAACTAATGGAGCAAAGGAGTGCCGCCTCTTCCTCAAATCATCCTCAAGGCTCTTCAAATGGGAAGGCAATACTAACCTCTAAAGATTCTTGCAACACCTTTTCCACTCTTGAAGAGCAAGATCACATAATCAAGGAGTTCCTCGGGTTAGTCTCTAGCCTCAATGAGGACATTGAGCAACAAGGTGGGGAGGTGACCCTTGGGCATGAGAATGACATGGTGTTGGTTGAAGAGAAGAATAACAAGGTTGAGGAGTCCATCAAGGACGTGGCTAGAGTGAAAAACGTAGAGATAATTGTTGGGTCAAAAAGAGAGCCCATTCGCACTTTACCTCCCCCATATGAGCCTCCACTTCCATTTTCTGGTCGTTTCTTCAATAAGGCACAAGAGAAAGTGCCTCCAATCACAACAAGGATAGAGCCTAAGACTCTCCCAAAGCTTGGGAACCCATGGAAATTCTCAATATCTTGCACCCTTGTAAGCTTGGAAGTTGATGATGCTTTGTGTGACTCGGGCTCAACCGTGAATTTCATGACTTTAGAGATGGCCAAACGTCTTGAGATAGATATGTTGAACGATTACCCCTCCACCATCACATTTGGAGACTCTTCCACGAAGAAACCTCTTGGCATGGTTGAAGACTTTGCTCTAAAGATTGGAAAGTGTCTTGTACCAACGGACTTCGTTGTGATGGAGATGGCACCAAACATAAAGCTTCCTCTACTCCTCGGGACTCCATTCCTCAACACAACCGATGCAAGTTTGGACTTCATAAACAAGAGGGTTGTTCTTAAGAACGTGGATGACAAGAAGTTCTACACAATGATGCCTTCTCCCACCGCTATTTGTGGGACTATTATTTGTGGGGACAATGAAGCCCAAGCCCGGAAGGTTGAGTATGTGGGAATTTGTGAGACGGTGAGTCAAGGAATGGTTGAAGAAGCCCTTGCTTTAGATGGATATTGCTTGAGATCCCTCTTTAACACCACGATGGAGAATGAGGTTGAAAGTGCTAAGGTTGATAAGAAGAGGACAAAGCCTAGGTCCGAGGAGAGGAAACCGAGCATGCTCAAGGGGATTGGACCCTCGCTAGACCAACCTTCGCTCGTGACTCTCATCCCATGGAAACATGAAGAAGGGATGATTGAGTACAAGGTCAAATGTAGAGGGCGCCCCAAGCCTTTTACCAAGGCCATAGCAACCCTCACACCGGAAGTTAGGGTGCCAAATCAAGCCGGTCTTCAAGGCTTAATGGGTAAAGTTCTCAAACTCGAGCTTAAGGAACCACCAAGGAGTGCTTGCACTCCTCCATTACCCGCCTAAAAGGGTAACAAACGTCGAACTTAGTGACGTTAAACAAAGTGCTCTTGGGAGACACCCCAAGCTTATCCTTGTACATATTTCCTTTTATGCTTTTCTTTCGTTAGTAGTTCCTTTTGGTGGGTTTTCTTAGTGCAAGTAGTTTTCGATGGTCTTATGGGCATAGACTTATGGACTAAAGTGCTTAGGATGAGGTGATGGAATATGGCGTCCCTTGATCCCTCTCGTCCCCTCCATCCTTTTCCAAGGTAACACTCCAAACTTTGTACATAGCATTTAGAATCATATCTTCTTTCCTTCTTTCATGCATTGTTTAACTCTTCCTTAAGTTTCTATTACACAAGGGACTGTGTAATTTAAGTTTGGGGGAGGGTTTGTGTGTTATCTAACATCGTTTTTGGTGTTCTTATTTTGCCTTTCGCATCTTGAGTCTCATGCATATCATGCATTTTCAATAAATTTGAAAATTTTGAACTTTTGTGCATTCCATATAGGATTGAGTCTAGATGCATAGTATATAAGGTAGCTTTGCATGAGCATTAGGAGCAATGATAGATTTGTCCTTGTAAAGTACCTTATTAAGAGCCTAGTCCAATGCCATTGTTGCTAGTTACTTGATGCTTTGATGTCGTGTAGAAATTAAGAACGAACCATGTCTTGATCTCATGTCTTATTGTTCTTGCTTTGATTGAAGCAAACCTTGACTTGAATTCAACCTCATCTAAGGGATAACCATATATTTGACTTGTAAATATTGTGTTTGTGCAATCTTGAATGAATTCGTGGATCACCTATACATACTTGGATATTCTTTTTCCTTTTTACCACTCTTGCTTATCTAAGTAGCCATATCCCATCATTGGAATGGTTTCCCCTACCCTAACCTTAGCCTTCTTTCAAGCCATTGTTACTAATGTGTGAATTGTGAGGCCTTTTTTTAGAACAAACTTGGCAAAACGTGTTAGGTTTAGGGCGACAAGAGGGAATTATCATGTAGATTTAGCTCCAACATCTCGGAGTTAATCTAGGAATAGGCTAGTTAGGATGGCGGTTCTTGGTTCAAGTTTGGGGGAATGGTCTTAGACTTGGTGAACGTTTGAGAATGGATTGTGGAATGGAAAAGAAGAAAAGGAAAAAGGAAAAAGGAAAAAGGGGATCGGATTTGTGTAGATTGGTTGGTGCAAAAATCATAAGACTAGATCTAAAGAATAAAATAGCCTCAAAAGATAGAAAGGAAAAGAAGAGAGCCAAAAAGGCCAAAGCATCAAAGAATGAGAAGAGGCGTGAACCAAAAAAGAAGAAAAGAAGAGCTAGATCACAACAAAGGAGCACTAAACCATGAAAGAACAAGGAAGAAGAAGTGATCCCCGAATGAGAAGAAGGTGAAATGAAAAGACAAGAAGCATGTGGGTTTAAGAAGGCGAAATGCCTCAAGATAAAAAGGGTAGCTTACGATATGGGAATGACGGGTTAGAAGTTTTAGTTTAGAAATACTCTAGGCATTTGGGTAGATGAGAATTCTCCCTTGTATGCATAGGTTGCCTTTTACCTTTAGCATTTGCTAAGGTTTGTTCATTTCATGAGAGATCCGTGTACCTAATTACCCATGCATGATAATGAGATCACCTTCATCTCATAACCTTACCCATAGCCAAACGAATTCATTTGATCTAGCATAAACATGATTCACACCTATTACACTTAATCAATGTCAAGAGGTTGGAAGATATGAAAGTTTGTGTAGGTTGATGTTCGAAAGTAAGTCATGCAAGGATAAGTATGGCTAGTCACTTTTGAGTAAGTTGTTTGATCGCATCAAGAAGTTTGCAACTTGGACATTCGGCTCGGATTCGTTTTATGGCACTTTTGGATTTGAGCTCCCATTTCTAGTCTTCTTCCTTACTTTATTCTTTTTTTGCATGAGGACAAGCAAAGATTCAAGTTTGGGGGAATTGATATACTCATATATTGCATGTTTTAGCATGCAATTCATTTAGAGTTTTGTGTAATTTGCATGCATGATCATGGTCTTGTCTTGCATTTAGGTCTCAATTAGAGATTAAGACATTTGCATTAGGTTTAGTGTATTCTTGCATGTTTTGGAGTATTTCCAAGGTAATTGGAGGCGGTTGGACATATTTGGAGAGTTGGACCTAAGAAGAATGCGAAGTCCATCCGAGACGACAGCCCTCCGATCTGAATCAGCCTTGGCGACCTTCATGAATGTTGTAGAGGGGTGAGTTAGATAACCAGAGGAAGTTGAACCAGACGATTTGGACACGTGGTGCAAGAGCTACCGCAGGTTTACTGACGTTGCCTCAGGACATCTACATCGACTCCACAGGTGGATGCAACAGCCGGATCGAAGATCAGGCCCTTAGCATCAACCAGTTGCATCCACCAGTTACGTCGATCCTCAACTTCAGGATGTTTACATCGACACCACAGGTCGATGCAACAGCCGGATGGAAGATCAGGCCCTTAGCATCAACCAGTTGCATCCACCGGTTACGTCGATGCTCAACTTCAGAATGTTTACATCGACACCACATGTCGATGCAATAGCCAGATGGAAGATCAGGCCCTTAGCATCAACCAGTTGCATCCACCAGTTGCATTGATGTTTATCATGTCGCCCAATTTTCTTATAAATACCCATCTAAACCTAATTTTTGTTCTATGCTTTTTCTTATGCTCAAAACCCCTTACCTTTAAGGGAGTTTGAGATTTGTAAGAAAGAACCTTTGTTTTATGCAATTTAGTATTTGTTTTCAGCAATCCCTTCTATCTATCTTTTTTCTAGCTTGATTATTCAACATCTATCCATGGAATCATCCTCTATCCAAATCGATTTTGAGGGGCTCTTAATGGGTCTTGAGTAGTCTTTTAGGGTTTAGAGATGGGATAGATTAGGATGTTCCAAGGCTTGATTCATGGTGTTTAGGGGTAGATCTTCTTATATCATTTCTTGTTTAATGTTCTTAAGGCTAAATCTAGCTTGAAAAAGTATGTTTAGATCATAAGGCATTTCATGCACACCAAGTGTTTGATGAAATGCCTTGATGAATTAAACAAGAGATTTACATTCGTAACCTATGACAATAGTTGTCTAGAGTGTATTTTTGGTTGATCTTGTTGATTTATACTTAATGCTTGCTAATCAATGATCCACAAATGATGATTTGCTAATGAGTTAGGTGATTAGCATAGTGATTAATTGCTTGAAAGAGAATTAGTCAAGTTTAGGATCTTATGCCTAGGGATTAGCTTGTTTGAGTAAATGAACATCATGAATTGAACTTGGAACTTCTTATATCGATAACCCTATCTCTAGATTCGCTTTTGCTTATTGATTTACAATCTTGCTTAGTGCTTTTGCTTAATTCTAAATTGGATACTTAACAACAAAACACTTTTTTAGCTTAATTTACCATAAGCACCTTGCATTCTTAGTGATTACGATAAATGCCGATAAGGTTCGATAACCTCTTATGCAACAATTGCTTTTAGAGAATTGACTATAGAGACCCCAAAAAGTCTTGTATCAACTACATACTTTAGTGACTAATTTTTGGTGACTACATGGGTTAGTCGCTATGTAGTCGTAATTTTTGGTGACTCCTGCTGCAGTCGCCAAAACCATGTTTTCTTGTAGTGTTTACTTGCAAATATAAAGAACTACACCCACACATGACCATCAGTAAATTACTATCCACGCACGATCATCCACAATAATAATACGAGAATCCTATATGTCCACACACAATTTTCCACGTTTTTATGTCCACGTCGATCTGGATTTCATATGTTATGATTTTTTTTTTTTTTTTTAGATTTCTTAGTTTACATCAAAACTATAGCAAAATGGATCTTAAAATAAAAAAAAATAAAAAAAATTATCATTCATTGTTACCAAAAAAATTGTTTTATGTTTTTCACATTATAAAAAAAAATAGAAAACAAATTAGGTGGGGTAATAATGTTTTATCTAGATTCTTCATAAATACAACCTTGCATCCATGACCATGCGGAGAAATTTCCGATTTACAAAAACTCAGAGTGAAACATTGGATAGTTTGATCTTTTACTCTCACAAAAGTACATCAAGAGTTGAAAATGGCTTATCGTGTAATAAGAAAGTGTAAAAGTGGCTTATTGTATAATTGTTTCTTTTATCCATTGGATTTTTTTATGATAAAGTTTTTAACGAAGTAGCATGCTATACATCAGTGGTGATGGATAATCAAAGAAGAGTGTTAAATATTATTATGAATGAGATTATCCATCTCTTAACGACTTACAATCAAGTGATCCTATTTACTATTATATGTTTTTTTTTCGCTAATGGCACTCAATTTAAATTGCAAGAGAAAAAAAATGATTACACAAGCCCATAGGCTCAATAGTTTGAGGCAAGAGCAATGAAGCCCATTAAAGAAAGAAGCCCAGAAAGAAAAGAAGCCCAAGTTGAAACCCAAAAGGAGATGCATTAAACCAAGCAATTAAGTAAACAAAAAAAGCACCGGTTAGGAGAGATTACGGAACGATGAACTGGGTTGGTGAGAGGTGTGAGACCGTACCAACGGTATTTGCTCCAAGAAGTCTCCGTAGTAAATAGGAGAGAAGATCGAGAATATAAAATTTAGGGGAAAACGAGAGAGATAGGTGGCTAGGGTAAGGGAAAACGAGAAGATCTCTCAAAACACAGTTGGAGAATGGCAGAAGCCAAATTGAAGTTTGCATATCTGAGACTAGAAGCTCTGTTATGGATCAGGTAGTCGATCTGCTTAATCAGCGAGTCCTCCGATTTGAAGATGGATCGATGAAGTCTGTTGTTGCGCTCAGTCCATATATAGTAGATCAAAGCCTGCCAATCAATCCTTGCCAGTTTCTGATGAATCTTATCTCTAGGAGGCCGAGTCATAAGTTGAAGTGTGGCAGTCCAAGAGCGAGGAGGATGAAGATTACTTCGCCTTCCAATTTTTCCCCAGATCGCCCACGCAGATCTACAGTCAAAGAACAAGTGGTCTCTAGATTCTGGCGCAGAATGACACAGAAGACAACCCTGATCCGTGACAAGACCCCAGTTTGCAAGGCGATCTCGCGTTGGACATTGGTTTAGAACAAAGAGCCAGGTAAGGAATTTGTGTTTCGGGATGCCTCCAAAAAACCAAACAGCTTTAAACCATGGGACTTCTGGTTTGTGGTTTTTGATCGCAAGGTATAATGATCCAGTGTTGTGATTGTTTTTTAGTGCATCATCAATCCACCATTTGTAATGATATGGGTGATCTTGAAGTTGCAGGGAGGACATGTGAATGTGGATTGAGGGCTGAGCATCAGATCGAGCTGGAGGGAGAACCCAACTACCATTGCGCCAAAAGTTGTAGAGAAGAGAAGTTTGTGGAATTCCCACATGATATGGCGTTTCTAGGGCTAGAAATTGGGTCAGATTTCCAAATAGAGACCAATTATCCCTCCATAAGCTACATGTTCTTCCATCTCCTACAATTAGACGAATCCAGGGGTAGATGATAGGTCTTAACTGTAGGAGCTTGTTTGTTAACCAAGAGTGCTTCTGTTTTTCTTTCAGGGACCAGAAATTGCTTAGAAGGCCGGAGAGGATCTCTCTGATGAACCATGAAGCCCAAATTGATTCTTGCTTAAAGAATAAGATCCAAATAAGTTTGAGAGCACAACCTCTGTTCCAGGTAAGAAGATCTCTAACCCCTAATCCGCCTTCTTGCTTAGATAGGGTAATAGTGTTCAAAGCAACACGAGCTGAGTGATGGCCCTCTATGGTACTTTTCCACACACAAAAACTCCTCATAAAAATTTAATGGTGTTTATAAAAAAATTTGGAAGGATGAAAGCAGAGGACCAAAAATTGGTGATTCCTGAGATGACAGAGTTAAGGAGTTGAAGACGTCCTGCAAAGGATAGAGTTCTCGTAGACCAAGAAGTCAATCGGATTCTGATTTGATGGATGAATGGGGTGCAGTTGGCCGCATAAAGCTTTTTGGTGCATAAGGGTAATCCCAAGTAGTGAAACGGCAGAGTGCCATGGGATAGACCAGTAGATGAATGGATGGTCATGATCTCTACATCCAAGGTATTCTCACCTCTGTCCAAGGTATTCTTAAGATTCTCTCCGACTTCCAAAATGTCTCAGGCCTGGCCATCAGTCTTTCCAAATCCAACTTCTACACTCCAGCTCGATCTGGAAAGAGGCCAGCATTGTAGAAGTTGGATTTAGAAAGACTGATGGCCAGGCCTGAGACATTTTGGAAGTCGGAGAGAATCTTAAGAATACCTTGGACAGAGGTGAGAGTACCATCAGTGAAAATCAAGAGATCGTCGGCAAAGCACATGTGCGTGAGTTTGTTGTTTTTGCATTTTTGATGATATTGAAACTTTCTTTCTTCAGATTCTTTGTTGAGAAGTAGGGACAAACAGTTCATAGCTAAGAAAAAGAGGTAGGGCAATAAGGGATCACCTTGTCGAAGCCCCCTAGTTCCTTTGAAATAGCCATTTACAGTCCCATTAAAACCCACAGAGAAAGAGGTAGTGCATATACATCCTTTAAGCCAACGGAGAAATAATTCTGGGAATCCGTAACCTCTCAATATACTGAAAACAAACTCCCATCTTAGAGTATCAAATGCTTTAGCAATGTCCACTTTGATGACTATTCGTTTATGACCTCTGAGCTTGTGATAACCATTTACTAACTCGCTTGCAAGCAGAGTATTTTCCACTAATAGTCTGTTTTCAGTGAATGCATATTGATTAGGCAGAATGATGTCCTTGAGAATGGGTTTGAGCCACGCAACAAGAATCTTTGAGATGGTTTTTAGGTGGAGTTGCAGTAGGAGATGGGCCTGTGTGAGAGCAGAATCTCACAACCTCAATTCTCGGCTTGCACGCTGTATGTCTTTGAAAATTGCTTAGAAGATTGAGAGAAAAGTTGTATCTTATTATCTTTGCCAAGAATTTGGTCCCTTACAAATAAGCCTGGTCTTTCAAACATATACCAGCTGAAAATATAACTGCCTAATTATTATACACATTAACTACATAATTAAATTTGTAATCTTTTATTTTCAATATGAAATAAATACATTTGACCAGATTTGAGTTTGGCCAAGCGCATGTTCTTATCTTCCTGCGAGCTCGCTTCCTTTCCTCGTGCTCGGCTCTTCCAGCTTGTTGACTCGCTCTATCTCACAACCTCGCTTACTTCATCTTGTAAACAGTCTCATGAGATCTCGCTGTGGGCTGAGCCTTTCTTGTTGGACTTGTTTACTCGGGCTGGGCCTTGAGAGCGGAATATGGGCCCAACAGTTGCCCCCCAGCATCCTTATTGACTCATCAATGAGGATGTGATGCTGCAATCTCGGGTCCTAATTGGTCTCTTAGTCGATGTAATCTCGGTTGCTGATTGGTCTTTCGCCTGCTCAACGCCGGAATTGCAGGGATCTTGTATTAAGCACGCGATTTTTAAGGGAAATGACAGGGAGAGTGGGCGAGTGGGCGAGTGGGCGAGTGGACGGTTGGTATAAATGAACGGTTCACGCTGCTTCAGCTTCCCACGTCGCCTCAACTTCCCATTTCCCAACGTAATGATGTCTTTTTTACTCCCTTTTCTTTTATTTTTAACTGAGTCGCCTTTACAGTTTACTCTCACTACTTATCTTTCTCTGCAAAAAGTTCTTCCCTTGTTAACTCCGACAAACTCGCTCCTTTCATCCTCAAATTTTTTTTTTACTTTTCTATCATGGCCTCCTCCTCACAACCGAATGCTTCACCCAATCTCGCCGATCAATTCGGGCCTCACTCGGGGAGCACGGTCTCGCCTGAGGAGATCAAAAATATATATTCTTTATGTGGACTTGATTTCTGCGATTTTCTCGTTCCTTCGGATGGTGATTCTCCAGAAAATCCTCCGGAGGGTTACGCATGTGGCTACGCCGTATATTTCTTGAAGTGCCGCCTCACCTTTCCTATCCTGGCGGCCATCTCTGATATTGTCGGCGACCTCGGGCTCGCCCTTCCCCAGCTCATGCCCAGCGCGATGAGAAACTTATCCGCACTTTGGGTGAGGTCTAAGAAACCTGTGTTATATTTAACATCGAGGAATTCCGCTAGCTCTTCATTGTCAAGGCTAACTCGAATCTTCGCGGGACTTACTATTTCCCGGCAAAAGTTAATTGATATGTCTTTAGGTTTAATGCAAGGGAGGTAAATGGTGGGAGCAATGGTTCTATTTCAGAATCTCCGAGAAGTCTATTGAGGGCGAGTCGGTAGTTCGGCGTTCCTGGACTCAAATTACCGGTTAACATGAACCCTAGGAAGCCGGCTCGTGTGCCCTTCTCAGGAATTCCTTAATTGCTTTCTCTCTCGTTCTGATTTGACTTTTCTTTTGCACAATCTATTGATTCCTCGAAGACCGTGACGGCTGAGGTTCGGCAGCTCATCGATCTTCTTAGGGAGGCGAACTCCGACTGGAAGCAGTTTACTCTTTCTAGGATTCTGCAGGCTCGCGATCATCCAGCTCCCAGGCTGTCCGTTGCGGCTGCTCTCCAGCTTACAGGTTCGTATCCCCTTTTTTGTCGAAAGCGATCGTAGATGTTTTTTTAATATTAACGTCATTTGGCTTCGCAGGTCCTTCATCTCCCTCGACTCAATCCCAGGTCCCCACGCACGCTCAAGCTTCGACTCCAGCTCCATCTCTTATTCTGAAACTTGAAGTCGTTGCTAAGGATTTGGCTCTCGTTGTGGTTGGCTCTCCGGTCAAATTCCAAGTGCAAGATACTGCTCCTACCGTTCACCTGGTTCCTGACGACAGCTCCACCGAATCCATCAAGATGGTCCCTCCTAGGAAGCCAGAGCGTCTTTCGTACAGGGAGAGGATGCGGCTGCGCTCTGTTCTGACGCCAGCTGGTGCTCTTGACAAGAAGGTCAAGGAAGCTCTTGGTAAATCTGCCCATGCTGACACTTCTCGTCGCGAGGACTCCAAAAAAGAGGATCACCGTGAATCTGATGCTGACCGCGGTGATGATGCGATCTTCCTATGGACGATGAAACTAATATTGCTCAGCGCGATACACGAGCTGGGAACTCCCAAAGGTCGATCTCCAAGGTTCCTTCTAAGGAGTCTAGTCACTCTGCCGAGCACCAATCTCACCTTAAGCGATCTTGCAGAGATGGATTTGAGGGTGAGGAAGTAGCGAGGAGACAGGTGGCACCTCTCTCGTAGGGTGGTGGAAGAAACTCACCGAACGCTTTCAGGTTCGATTTTGACGGTCCTGAGGCGATCGTTGAGAACAGCACTCAGCTTGCAAATCTTTTCAGGCGTGTTAGGCCTTATTCCTGCTTCTCACCATCCCTTAGAAATATGAAGAAACCTGAAGGCTACACCAGGTTCGCGAGCGCGATGAGCCAGGTAACTTCAATTCCCTTATTTTTTTATTTTTTATTTATTTCCTTGCTGAGTTTTTGAATTTCTTTCCAGGATATCTCTGCTGCGAATGAGCTGGTTAACTCTTTCGAGCAAGATTTCCGCTCTATCACTCAGCCTGAGGAAGTCGAGAGGGCGGCTAAGACTATTACCGACCTGGTCGCTGAGCGAGATGAGCTGGTGGCGAGGCTTATGCGGAATGAGGAGGAGATGGCTAACATTGCTCTTCTGGAGAGCCAAGTCAAAGATCACGCCGATTTGGCCAGGAAGTGGCAAAACTCTGCTCAGGAAGCTCAGCTCGCTCCGACACACTCCAAGGTCAGATCTCTCTACTGGAGAAATCCAATGAAGACTTAAGGGTGAACCTCCGAGTTGCCGAGGGTCGTGTTGGAACTGCTGAGGATGGTCTTCGTTCTGCCAGCGAGAGTATCGTTGGCCTCAGGGTCCAGGTTGAGAAATTCAAGGAGGACTCGAGGAAGCTGGCCAAAAAACAAAAGGAGATGGTGAAGAAGGCAGAGAAGGCTGCGAGGAAGGAGATGTCCAAGAAATACCACGCCATCCTGTTGAGGATAAATGATAAATTTGAGAAGAATAAAATCGAGGTTGACACCGAGACCCATATCATGGAGTGTAAGTCCAATATCATTCTTCTTGATGACATAATTAATCAGACCATCAATGACTTTGAGGCTGAGAAGAAGGGTATTGAGGCTGAGAAGTTGAGATTGGATGCAGAGCTCGCCATCGTCCATGTATCTGATCTTTCCTTGGGTAACCTCGATCTTCCGCAGGTATCCGATGATTCGGTTACTTTACCTGCTGGGTCGAGCGTGCAACCACTAAGTGACCAACTGGACCTTGGTTCTCAAGAGCTTAGGAGGGATTTTCCGTTGCCCCCGGACCAGCCTGTCTCAGCGAGTAAGCCGGCTGAGCCTACCAGCTAGTGATTTCCTTCTTTTTTATCTCCTTTTGTCTTTTGAACTCGGTGCCTGGGGAGGCCTTTAAACCCATTTGTTGTTGAACTTTTAATGCCCGAGGGGGTCCTTTTTCTTTTCATGTTGAACTTATGCTCCTTTCGTGGAGGCTTTATTTCACTTACTTTAATCCCCTTTTTTTTAGAATCTTTCGTTTTTAGAATTACTTATCATTTCCGCCATTTAGGGGCTGACACTTTTCAATGGATCAAAAGCAGTCTTTCAACCAAAGATCTGGGCCGTTCAGAGACCTTGTTCACAGGTCGTTTAGAGACATCGGGAGTCGACCAAGCGATTTTAAGACGCAAGGTCGAAGCCCTTTAGAGGCGGACATGTAACCTAAACAGTTTATACGTAAAGGTTGTTGTCATTTAGAGACTAGAAAGGTTGTGACCTTGCAATTTAGACGCAAAGTCGAGTCATGCTAGTTTGTACCATGCTCTAGCTCGTAAGGTTGTTCATTTATGTAATAAAGCTTTTAGCTTGTAGATGGAAGTTGGGAAACTTCGAGCTGCTTTTAGCCGGTTTAAAAGAAGATTTTTTTATTTTAATAGATGTACCCTTGTGAGGTTGCCTACGTACCCTGAGGAGGGATCAAGCCTTTCGTAGTTCGACTTTACAGATGTCTTTCGTTTTAATGGTAATAATTCTTCAAGTTCATGGGGTTCCATGAGTGCCTTTCAGGTGTGTTTTGGTGCGCCCTGACGAGCTTGTACACGCCGTTCTTTACTACTTCGGAGATCTGGTATAGACCTTCCCAGTTGGTGCCCAACTTTCTAGCATTCCTTTCATTAGTATTTTCATATACTTTTCGTAGGACGAGCTCGCCTACTTGAAATCTTCGTTGTTTGACCTTTTGATTATAATAACGCGCTGCTGCGTGTTGGTAATTTTGAAGATTAACGAGTGCTCGATCCCGACTCTCATCGATAACATCGAGCTGGTCGAGAAGCATTTCGTTATTTAGTTCCTCATTTATGGGGCACATATCTACCCTCAAGTTGGGAACTGCGACGTCGACAGGGACCATGGTCTCAACCCCATAAGCCAAGGAGAACGGTGTTTCTGAGGTTGCTTTACGAGGTGAGTTCCGACAGGCCCATAGCACTCCTGGGAGTTCGTCGGACCATTTTTCCTTTTTAGCGTCCAATCGTTTTTTGAGATTACTCAATATCAGTTTGTTTATTGCTTCGGCCTGTCCGCTACCCTGAGGGTAACGTCGAGTAGAAGTTGTCAGCCTGATTCTGTGGTCTTCACAGAATTCGAGGAACCGATTTGAAATGAACTGTAAACCGTTATCGGTTACGATTTCATATGGGATTCCACGTGGTTTGCCTTAATCGGCAAAGAACATGTTTTGCCTTAATCTGTTGGAAATCCCCTGCTTCTATCCATTTAGTGAAGTAGTCAGTAAGGACGAGCAAGAAGCGACACCTCCTTTTTCCCGAGGTTACCAAAGGTCCTCCTACTATGTCCATATACCACCTCATTAAGGGGTATGGAGATGAGATGGACGACAAATATTCAGTAGGCTGATGTAATGTGGGAGCATGCCGTTGGTATTTGTAGCATACTTTGGAGTGTTCTTCGCAATCAGCGACAAAGGTGGGCCAAAAATACCCTTGTATCTTGATTCTGATGGTTAACGCCCTTCCTCCTGAATGAGTGCCACATGAACCCCGTGAACTTCCAACACAATTGTGAAAGGTTCGAGTCCGTGGATACACACACCTGGTAGGGGCCACTCATGCTTCGTTTGTAGATGGGGGGAGCCTCACCCCCCTCAATGTATTGTATGATCGCTGCTCGCCAATCGATTCTCGCAACCATTTTTTCGCGGAGGGAGACATGCCTGGCGCCAAGCGGAGCTTGGTCGGGGTCCTCGACTTCCCCTATTTCAGGAGGAGGATTGTCCTCTATTGGGGCCAGCACTACATCTAGCTCCATATGATCGATATCGATTTCCATTAAATCTTCAACATCTTTTTCGACGTTAATGCTAGGCTTTTCGATTCCTTCCACTGGAATCATTCTTTTCATAAGAGGATTCGAGGTCGAGGCGAGAGCTGCCAACGCATCTGCAATCGTGTTCTCAACTTGTGGGATCCGCGTCAGGCTGAAAACTTCGAATTTCTTGGCCAGCTCGTGGACTATAGCTAGATAAGATTCCATTATGTTGTCGTGGCTTCATATTCTCCGTGGAACTGACTTGTAATGAGCTGAGAATCGCTGAATGCGTTTAAGTTACGTATTCCTATTCCAGCTGCAAGTCGGAGACCTGCTATTAAAGCCTAGTACTCGGCTTCGTTATTTGATGCTGAGAAACCGAGCCTGAAAGACTGTTCCACGACCTCGTTGGTCGGGGATAAGAGGTGGATTCCAACGCATGCCCCTTGTTTCGAGGAGGCTCCGTCAACGTAGAGTAGCCAAGTTCCGGAGCTTGATTCAGCCATCTCGCTACTTGCTGCAGGCTCGATGAAGAAGTCGGCTAATACTTATGCCTTGGCGCTGGTTTGAGGTCGATACTCAATATCGTACTCGCTTAGCTCAATAGCCCACTTGGCTAGCCTATCGGACTGACTGGGGCTATGTAGTACTATGCATAATTGTTGTGTTGTCATTACTATGATAGAGTGTGAATGGAAGTACGGCATGAGTTTGCGAGCTGACACTACTACCGCCAAGGCCAATTTTTCCATTCGTGGATATCTGGTTTCAGCATCCACCAAAGACTTGCTCACGTAGTAGATCGGTCTCTGCTCAGTTCGCTCCTCTCATACGAGGACGCCGCTTACCGCAGCCTCAGAGATTGCTACATACAGGTAGAGGGGTTCTCCCTCAACTGGTTTTGAAAGAATGGGGGGCTCGGAAAGGTAAGCTTTTAGCTGCTTAAAGGCTTCTCCACACTTATCATCCCAAATGAATTTTTTTGTTTCCCTATAACAATTGATAAAAGAGGAGACACTTATCATTCGACCTGTAAATAAAGCGATTCAGAGCAGCGATGCGGCCTTCGTAGGTTGCATTTCCAAGACCGTGCTAATGTGTTTAGGGTTTGCTTCTATTCCTCTTTGGGTTACTATGTAACCTAGGAATTCACCCGAAGGAACTCCAAAGGTACATTTTAAAGGATTCAGTTTCATCCCATACTTATTCAGTAAATCGAAGCATTCCCGTAGTTGACTTATGTGATCCTGTTCTTTTAAATATTTAACCAACATGTTGTCAATGTAGACCTCCATTGACTTACCTAAGAGGTTGGCAAACATCTTGTTCATAAGTTTTTAGTAGGTCGATCCTGCGTTTTTGAGGCCGAATGGCATACTTTGTAACAATACGTTTCTCGTGCTGTTATGAAGGATATCTTATCCTGGTCCTCAAGGTTCATTTGTATTTGATTATACCCCGAGAACGCATCCATGAAGCTGAGGAGCTGGTGCCCTGCGGTATCTTCCACCAACTGGTCAATGTGAGGTAGGGGAAAGCTATCCTTGGGGCATGCTAATTTATTCAAATCCGTAAAATCCACACACACTCGCCAGGTGCCATTTTTCTTTTTCACCACGACTGGATTTGCTAGCCAGTCAGGATACTTGACCTCCTTGATGAACCCGACACTTAGCAACTTGGTAACCTCGTTATTAACAGCTTTGGTTTTGTCATGTCCGAACTTTTGGCGCTTTTCATGTACTGGTTTATGATTCGGATCGACCTTAAGTTCGTGTGAGATGATTCCCAGATCAATTACAGGCATATCGGCCGTTGTCCATGCAAATGAACCGACATTTTCCCTGAGAAAAGATATTAATTGGTCCTTCTAGGCCCTGGAGAGCTCGGACCCGATTCCTACCTTCTAGTCAGGATGGGACTCGTTGATCACGACTTTCTCGATAAGGTCCTTGCGAGGTCCGATGGCACCAGGACCACTCTTCTTTCCTGACAAGCGATCTGCGAGCTCATCCTTACAATGTAATTACTATAATACGCTTTCCTTTGCTATCTAGAAACCTCCCATATAATATACTCTGGATGCCTTTTGACTCCCCTTCATTGTTGTGATTCCATGCTGGGTAAGGAATTTTATACATTGATGGTAGGTTCAAGATACATCCCTCATTGAATGTATCTAGGTTCTTCCCAGGATGGCACTGAATGGGGGTGGCCTATCTATCACAGTGAATTCGACCATCCTCCTAACTCAAACTGCTATTATGATATTCATATATTTTACATGTTCTAGCATACATTTTACTTAGAATTTTGTGCCATTTGCATGCATAATCACTGTTTTGTCTTGCATTTAGGTCTCATTTAGAGTTTAGGACATTTGCATTAGGTCCTAGTGAGTTCTTGCATATTTTGGAGTCTATTTTAGGTGTTTTGGAGAATATTTGGGGACATGGAGTTGAAACCGTCCGGACATCGACAAGGAGAAAAGGAAGAGTTCACCCAAAGCATCTCAAATATATAGCTTGACGAGAACCTTCTGGCCTGATTAAGCTTCAATGGTCTTCATAGCAGTTGTAGAAGAGTGAGTTAGCTGTTTATAGCAGCTGGAATCAAGTCATTCAGATGTCAGGTTCAGGAGTTACAGGTAATTTATTGAAGACATGTCACTGTTGGAAAATGCAGAAGCAGTCCGAAGCAGCTGAAAGATCATGTCGGATGAAAATCTTAGCATACCCAGTTTAATCTGAGCTCTTAATAAAAGTAATGCGAAATTTAGTTAGATTTCTAACGCGAGAAGATTCAGCTCATTCCGAGTAATATTCCAGGAGTTATCGCCGATTTAGTGGACACATATCAACTCTGCCAGGTCCAAGATCCGATCCGATTTGCCTCGGGTCGACCCGGTTCGAACACTTTGTGTATTTATGGAAATTTTAGACATTTCTAAACCTAAGTCTTCTTCTCCCATGAGTTGGGCACGACCCAAACTCATTTTTGAGGGATTTTGATTGCTTTTCATACATATGCCACTCTAGAGAAGATTTCTTCACCCCTTATCTTTTATTTATGCATTTTATCTATCTTTATGTCTTTTTCTCTTGTGTTCTTCATGTTCTTCATGTTATTTAGGCTTTAGAACTTTTTGTTGGGTTTTTGGATTATGCTTGATTATTGATGGTTTGATGGTTGATTTGTGATGCTTATGTTCTTAATCCTTGCTTTCCTTTCTTGTTTAGTGTTCCTAATGCTAGATCTAGCTTGATAAAGTGGATCTAGATCATAAGGCATTTCATGCACACCAAGTGTTTGATGAAATGCCTTGATGAACTATTCAAGAGATTTATGCTCCTAGCCTATGATAATAGTTGTCTAGGGTGTATTTTTTATTGATCTTGTTTATATTCTTAATGCTTGCTAATCAATGATCCACAAATGAGAGTTTGCTAATGGATTAGGTGATTAGCATAGTGATTAGTTGTTTGAAAGAGAATTAGTCAAGATTAGTGATTTTTACCTAAGGATTAGCATAGATTGTGTGCATTTTCATCATTTGTTAATTGTCTTGATGGTTAGATGATTATGATTTAGGTTGCATCTTGTTAGATCCTTCACTTAGGTTGATCTTAAAGCTAGTTTTTGATTGAGAGATCAAAACTAGAGCTTAAGCATTTCACGTCCGATAGGTGTTCGATGAAATGCTTGAACCAAACATTTTGGGAGCTTTTCATGCCTAGCCAATGAGAGTTGATGTCTAGGGTGATTAGTGAACTAAGTGGGATTGGAGATTAAAGCTTGTTAATCATCTTATCACAAACGAGAATTTGATCTTGATTTGGTGATTAACAAAGTGATTAGTACCATGAGAGTGGATTAGTCATAATTGTGAATTCCATGTTCTAGGATAGTGTTTAATTCAATCTTTATCATCATTGTTTGTTCACTAATCATCTTCTTGATAGTTAATTCATTTTCCCAACACTTCTATCTTTTGTTTTCTTTCTTGCATTTGTTTCTTTTCCCATAAACATAAAAACCCAAAAGATTTGCTCTAGATTAGGAAGATTCATGTATTCTTAATTTTTCAATCTTAACCTCTTTGGTTCGATCCTCAAATACTACAATGATATAAATAGGTTTGAGTAATTGATATGAACTTAACACAAAATCTATTTATCATATTACAGGGAGTCTTATTGTTCTGAGGGATAATGTAGTTTCCCTGGAAAAGCCGGTTAACACCATCTTATCCCTCTCGATTTCGTGATCTGGTATACCCATTTCCCTAAGAACACTTAGAAGGATGAGTTCTACAGAGCTCCTAGTGTCCACGAGCATCTTGGTGAGCTCGTATTCACCCACTTCCAGCATGATTAAGAGAGCATCATCATGTGGAGAATCTAATTCAATGGCCTCGCTTTCTGATATGCTCAAATTAATACCCTAAAAAGTACTAAAGCAGTTGCTGCAGTATATCAGGGGTCGAACACAAGAACTCAGAGAAATCGTGCAATAGATTGTATAGTATCGAATCAAGCTAAGCAAATCTAGATGAAACAAAAACAATAACCAGTAAACGAGTTGTAATTCGATGGGAGAGAGATAGGTTCAGGGATATTTCTAAAGAAATCGATGAATGCAGATAAACTAACTGATTAGGGTTCAGGTTACGTACGGTTCTTGAACTCAAACCACCTAAGTATAATTAACCAACTGTCGTTGCGAGAATTATCTAAATCTAAACTTCAGAATCTCAAATCTCTTTACAAATTCCTAAGAATAAATCAGCCTTAATATCGAGTTTGATATGTTCACAAATCAACTAAACCAAATCTCTTTGCGAATAATTAATTTGCTCACCTTAAGTTCTATCAGATTACTCAATTGCACTGTCGTGCCTAATCGATTAACCTAAGATCTAATATCTAGGTGATCAATCCAGAATTAGCTTTGAGAACAACCTAAGGCGAAGAACTAATTCAGATTATGAACCCTAAATAACTAATCAACCTAGCATTCAAAGAAATCCCTTATGAAAATCCCTAAACCTAACAAGAAATCTACTCAGACATGGAAATTGAAGCAATAAACATGTTTGAATAAATCATCAAATAATAATTAAGAAAGAGTAACAAAAGGGTTCGAAATCTTCTCTCGGACGAACAGAGTTTCAGACTTGTCTCCCTTCAAAACCTCTCTCACAAAACCAGAATAAAATAAAGCATAGCCATCAAAGTGGCTGTAAAATCCTATTAAATAACCTAAATCACGTTTTGGGGCTTCTTGTAAATACTAAAGACTTCTGGGCAATTTTGCAGTTCTTCAATTCTTCATTAAACTCGCGGGTCGTGTCTGCTTCGATGAGTGTCGACCGATACTAGGCAGTATCGATCGACACTGATGCTTCAAATCGAGTACTCAGCTACACGACCTTCTGCTTTGATCCAAAATGCTCTAGAAAGCTCTAATATCTCCAATTAAGCTCCAAACGTGCTAAAACCTGTAAAAGACTCTAAACCACTACAAAATAGTAGAAAGACTCTATAAAACAGACTTATATCATGGCCTAAAAGGGGTAAAAACCATGATATATCAACTCCCCCAGACTTAGCCTTTGCTTGCCCTCAAGCAAAACAGAATACTAAACCAGAGAAAGAGGTTTGAAAACGTAGAGACTCACCTGTTCATGAAACATTGCAGTGACCAATTTCCTTAGTGCTCCACATATTACCTAACCAGCTTTTTGATCTAACCACCATGTACTTTTCCTTAGACATTCGCAGCTTCCCAGACTACACACATTATTTCGCAGCATTGTTCAATCAAGCCTTCCTCGCCAGTTTCATCGCTGTGAATTAATATCAAGAACCTTCTAGATTCTTTCTCATACAATATTATGACAAGGAACCACCCTTTTTCACACTTTTTGGTATTATTTCTCTCCCCCAGACTTATTTCTTATCATATTCCTTGCATATACAAATTAAGGTTCGAAACGCGAGTATTGATGGTGTTTGCCACCGAATCCCCGGTTCTTCCCTCAAAAGTAATCACAGGTGTAGGCGAATAATGGTATCACAAGAAATTTTCCTAACCTCGCTTCCACCTTTGTGTGATCATTCCCTCTGAAGTAGAATAATGGGATCGCTGGAAATTTTCCTAGCCCTCTACTCAGAAGAAAATCATCTCATCTTTTAATGCATCTTATTAATTAACTTGTAACATGGAGAGGAATACCGTTATTTTAAAACACATGGGTTCCTTTGTCGGATACGAATTAGGAATCAAGCTCTATGGATATTAACCACATTGATGAAGTGCAAAAATTTGGCTCAGGCTTTAAGGAACTTTGCTGGAAACATGAGTGTCTTCTGGTTAACTGATCAGCCTTTGGATTTTTCATTAATCGATCTAGAACTGATTCTGTAATAATGGTCACTTGGAAGCAAGGTCAGATCAAAAGATTCAAGAAAAAGATCATAGTCTCAGACAAAGTTTTGACTCAATAAAACAACGAATGACTCAAAAAAACGGACTGACTCTAAGAAAAACAAAAACATTGTCAGCTACTACCTCCCCCATACTTAAACAACACTGTCCCCAGTGTTATCTAGCCTAGAGTTGGTGAAAGAAAACAAATGAACGAAATGGAATGGTGAGAAATCAGACGTTACCGTGCTGGAACATCGAGTATCGACCGACACACGGCCTGTTGGTGTCGGGCGATACCAAGCTTAAGTCGACATGATGAACTTTCTCATTCGCGTAGGGTGTCGACCGATACCAACGGGGTATCGAGCGACACACTGGCGATTTCGTGTTTTGCTCCTTGTTTATCCTGACATAAACACAAAACGAAAAATAAAAAGAAAAAGACTCAGAAACAAACTCACCAGCGGGTTGCCTCCCACCCAGCGCTCGTTTAACGTCATTAGCTTGACTGTAACGCCATTCAGGCTGTGGGTGCATCATCCAGAGGCATGATCTGCAGTGCTGGAATCTCGGCTTTCGCCCAATAGTGGTTGACCCGCTGTCCATTGACAGTAAATTCATCGCCTATAGGATTAATCAGCACAACGGCACCATGTTGTCTTACCTCCTTGATTGTGAAGGGACCTGACCAACGAGAACGCAGTTTACCAGGAAACAATTGCAAACGAGAGTTATACAGAAGTACATGGTCGTTCGGCTCGAAATGTCTGGAGATGATCTTCTTATCATGATAGGCCTTAGTTCTCTCCTTGTACAGCTTCGAGTTCTCGTAGGCGTGGTGCCTAATCTCATCCAACTCATTCAGCTGAATCAACCTCCTCTCAGCAGCAGGCTTGATATCGAAGTTCAGCAACTTCGTTGCCCATGCTGCCTTGTGCTCGATCTCTACTGGAAGGTGACAAGCTTTCCCATACAGCAAATGGAACGGTGTAGTGCCCAGCGGTGTTTTGAAAGCAGTCCTATAAGCCCATAGCACGTCATCCAGCTTCGTAGACCAATCCTTCCTGGAAGTACCCACTGTCTTCTCTAAAATCTCCTTGATTTGCATGTAGGAGACTTTTACTTGCCCACTGGTTTGAGGGTGTTATTGAGTAGCCACACGATGATTAATACCATGCTTCTTCAGCAACTTCTCAAAAACTTTGTTAATAAAGTGGCTGCCACCATCACTTATAATAATACGCGACACTCCAAATCGTGGGAAAATGATGGTCTTAAACATCTTAAGAACCATCGCAGAGTCATTGGTTGGACTAGCAATCACCTCCATCCATTTGGACACATATTCCACAGCAACCAGGATGTATATGTTCTTGTGTGACGAGGGAAAGGGTCCCATAAAGTCAATGCCCCAACAATCGAAAACTTCAACCTCAAGGATGAAGTTCTGTGGCATCTCATGTCTCCTACTGATCTTCCCTCTCCTCTGACAGACATCATACTGTGAGATATAGGTGTGCGCATCTCTGAACATAGTAGGCCACCAAAAGCCTGCTTGAAGAACTTTGGACACTGTCTTGAAAGTAGCAAAGTGTCATGCATACTCAGACCCATGACAATGAAAAAGAATCGCAGGCACCTCAGAATCTGCAACACATCTTCTGTAGATACCATCTGAGCAGTGTGTGTATAGGTAAGGCTCATCCCAGAAGAATCTCTTCATCTCGCGCATAAACTTTTTCCTCACATGCTTTGTGGGATGCTTTGGCTCAGTCTCTGCAGCATTGTAGTTGGCAATGTCTGCGTACCATGGTCGTGCAGGACTAGATACAACAGCTAGATAGGCATCATAAGAGTCGAAGTGCTCTGCAGGCAAAGCAGTTCCAAATCGCGTCCGGTATCGACCGATACTAGGTGAGTATCGATCGATACTGAAGGTCTGCACTAGTGAAAATTGCAGATTTTCGGGACAAATGTCTGGAAGCTGAGATTCAATGAAGTAAATACCCTCCTCTGGTAAGAAATCATCAATAGGTACGACTTCATCGACCTTTAATCGCGATAAGTGGTCAGCAACGCCATTCTCAACTCCTTTCTTGTCTTTGATCTCGATATTGAACCCTTGGAGCAAAATTACCCATCGGCATAAATGAGGCTTGAGGTCCTTATTCTTCAGTAGGTACTTGAGAGCAGCATGGTCTGTGTGAACAATAACCTTGCTCCCAATCAAGTACGACCGAAATTTGTCAAAAGAGAAAACAACTGCAAGTAACTCCTTCTCAGTGGTGTTGTAATTTCTCTGAGCATCATCCAACGTCCTGCTGGCATAATAAATAGCATGGAGCTTCTTGTCATTCCTCTGACCCAACACAGCTCCAACAGCAAAATCACTCGCATCGCACATAACCTGAAAAGGTAAACTCCAATCAGGTGGTTGGACAATAGGAGCACTCACCAATGCCTTCTTAATCTCCTCGAAGGCTGCAAGGCAATCAGATGTGAAATCAAATTTGACTTCCTTACATAGCAGGGCTGTGAGTGGGCGTGCAAGTTTAGAGAAATCCTTGATGAACCTCCTGTAAAACCCAGCATGACCAAGGAATCTTTGAATCTCAGATACTGATCGTGGAGGTTGCAGGCTTGTCATTACCTGAATCTTTGCCTTGTCAACTTCGATCCCTGCCTTAGAAACCTTGTGCCCAATAACAATGCCATCTTGTACCATGAAATGGCACTTCTCCCAATTAAGAACTAAATGCTTCTCCTCGCTTCGCTGAAGCACCTTGAATGACGATCCATATACTGAAAAATCATCCATGAATACCTCCATAAATTCCTCAGTCATGTCTGTGAAAATCGACATCATGCATCGCTGAAAGGTCGCTGGAGCGTTACATAATCCAATTGGCATTCTTCTGTAGGCGAATGTGCCATAAGGACATGTAAAAGTCGTCTTTCCCTGGTCCCCTGGATGTATAGGAATCTGGAAAAAACCTGAGTACCCATCGAGAAAACAGTAGTATGGGTGACTCGCTAACCTCTCCAGCATCTGGTCAATGAATGGCAATGGGAAATGATCCTTCCTTGTAGTCGCATTCAGCTTCATGTAGTCAATACACATCCTATGATGCCTCCTTTCTTAGGCACAACGTGAACCGGGCTAACCCAAGTACTATCTGAGATGGCATAGATAATCTCTGCTTCCAACAGCTTCATCACTTCCTTCCTGACCACTTCCTTCAGGTTCGGATTCAGCCTCCGCTGGCATTCCATTGAATACTTTGATTCATCCTCCAGGTGAATCCGATGCATGCACAAGTCTGGTGCTATACCTGAAATATCATCAAGAGAATAGCCAAGAGCTTTGCAATACTTACGCAGCTTGCTCAGCAGTAAGGTAATCTCTGCGTTGTTCAAAGAAGCATTAACAATCACAGGGTATGTGGAATTAGGACCAAGAAAAGCATACCTCAATGCGGTTGAGAGTGGCTTGAGTTCAATCTTAGGAGCTTTCTCCTCACTCCAATCACCAAGCTCACAAGTGTTCTTAGGAGTTTCGGCCATCTCCTCTATCGCACACGTCAGGTATCGACCGATACTGTCGATATCGATCGATACTGTATCAGTCAGATCGAGCATCTTGGCGTAACCAGCAGCTACATCTCCAAGCAGCTCTTTAGAGACATCTGGGTACACCAGTGCCCTCTCCAGTGGATCTTCATGGTGCATCTCCAGGAAGTACTCCTTAGCTATGTCACTGAAGGTGTCCACATAAAACGTCTGCCCATCGATGGTTGGTCTCTTCATCATCTCTTCCATGTTAAAGGACATCACCAAATCACCGATGTTGAGAGCTATCTGTCCATTCTTGCAATCGATCAAGGCTCCAGCAGTTGCAAGGAATGGTCTGCCCAGGATAATAGGATCCTTAGGCTCAGCATCGTATTTCAGGACGATGAAATCTATTGGGATTAAGCAATTCCCAATTTTGATTGGAACATCTTCGAGTAGTCCCTCTGGAAGTCGCACTGAGCGATCAGCAAGTACCAGCGAAATCCTTGTAGATTGAAAATCTGTCATCCCCATTCGCTTAGCTACTGAGTGTGGCATGAGGTTCACACTCGACCCAATATCGCAGAGAGAATGCTCGAATCTCTCTGTGAAGATAGTGCAATCCAGAACAAAACTCCCTGGGTCTGGTAGCTTCTTGGGAATTTTGTTGAGTAGAATCGCACTGCACTCAGCTGTAATCATCATGACACCCTCCTCAAGGTTCACATTGCTAGACACCATCTTCTTCACATACCTCCTGAAAGCTGGGGAAGTCTTAATAGCATCAACAAAAGGGAGTTCCACAACCAACTTATCCAACATAGTTTTGCATCTGGCGTCATCCCATTCCTTCTTTGTCATCTTAGGAGGCATAGGATAAGGTATTTTAGGTTTCTATACCCTCTCCTTGACAATTTATGGTTCCTTCTCGACCTGCGCCTCGGTATCGACCGATACAGAAGGAGTATCGATCGATACACGGGATTTTTGATTCCCTCGTGCAGGTGTCTGGACTGGTGTCGATCGACACTGGCTGGTATCGATCGATACATGGGGATTTTCAAAATCCCAATCGTCATCTTCAGCAAGATTGACGAGATGCTCTGCAATTAACCTGTTCTTCACTCCCGTAATCACCGCTTTTCCACTTCTCAAGGTGATGGCATTGATGTGTGCCCTTGGATTCTCAGTTTTCCCTGGAAGAAAACCTTCCTACCTCTTTACAGCTGCTGCAATTTGAGCAACCTGAGTTTCCAGCTTCCTCTGAGTCAGATTGATAACTTCAATTTTCCCATTCAGATCAAGGTACAGAGAATCAAACTTCCCATTGAAATCACCTTGCAACTTCTCTTGACCCCGAAGAAGTTGTTCCATCAAGGATTCTATCTTACCCTCTGTGGATTTTGGAGAGGTGGGTTGGTATGAAGAGTTCCCATAATTACGAGTGAAATCGCTACTCTGAAGTGGTTTCTGAACAAATTGTTTTGCTCCAAAACCAGATTGGTTTTCCTCAAACTTGTACCCACCTTGCTGAGTATTGTTGTTGAAGTTTCGGTTGTTGTTGTACCCAGATCGCTGACCCTGAAAACCAGAACCACCAAAGTAGTTAACATCCTCCACTTCATCTTCATCAATATTTTTGACTCCATCAGCAAAGTGTACAGTCTTCTTCGATTTCCCGATCAGAAAATCCAGCTTGGCCTGAAATTCAGCAATCTGCGATCCATCAACTCCTCCAGCCTGCTTCTTCCGCTCGAAATCAGCATTCTTGGTGCTATTACTAGACGCCAAGTTCTCAATCAGCACAACCGCATCATCTGGATACCTGGTGTTGAAGTTTCCATTACTCGCAATATCCAAACCCATCTGGTACCTCCAATCGATCCCTTTGTAGAAAGTGCCCAGCAGCTGAACCTGAATGAACCCATGGTGCGGACAATCTCTCTGATATAACTTAAAACGAATCCAAGCAGCCTTGAGTGCCTCTGTCGGACCTTGAGAAAATTGAGATATCTTGTTCCTGAGTTCCTCGGGTCTCGTATCATCATAGAAATTTTTCAGGAATGCATTTTTCGTCTCCTCCCATGTAGTGAGTGATCTAGGAGTCAATTGCTTCAGCCAATAAGCAGCATCCCCACTAAGAGAGTATGGGAAAAGTTTGCAGAAAAGGTACTCATTAGGCACTCCATTGTACTTCATACCAGTGACCAAATCGTCGAACCTTTCGATATGATCCATGGGGTGTTCATGAGATAGGCCATGGAAAGGATTCTGACTCACAAGAGCGTAATATGCAGGTTTCAGCTCAAAGTCATGCCTCTGGAAAGTTGGGATGCGAATCGCAGCTCGATTGGCATAGAACTGATTAGGTCTGTTGTGCTCACCAAGTGTTCTACCTCGATCAACCGCAGTATTCCCAACGTTGGCGTGCGCAGCTGGCGCGACAATCTCACCAACAACAACAGGAGGGACAATGACGTTTCCAGCTTCATCAAGTCGCTGCCCTCTCTCATTGCACACTTGACCCTCTTGGTCTCTCAAGACTCCAGCTTCATAAGCTCTTAATACCACTGGGTTATTCATCCCTGATGTTTGCTTTGCCTTTCTGTTTGTGCGTTCCAAACGTGCTAGCTTCTCTAACGACAGATTAACTAGCGGAGTGCTCTTGTTCCCTCTGGTTTCGCGATTAGGCATACACCTGAAAACAAAGGCAAGGCACGTAAGTAACAAAATCAAAAAAAAAAAACGATGAGTATCGACCGACACTTGGTGGCATCGATCGATATCAACAAAAGAAAACGACGAGTATCGACCGACATTGGTTGGTATCGATCGATACCGACGAACTTAGTCGAAACTCGACAGCTAAAATCTAATGACGAAATTGAGTCCCCGGCAACGGCGCCAAATTTGATATGCTCAAATTAATACCCTAAAAAGTACTAAAGCAGTTGATGTAGTATATCAGGGGTCGAACACAAGAACTCAGAGAAATCGTGCAATAGATTGTATAGTATCGAATCAAGCTAAGCAAATCTAGATGAAACAAAAACAATAACCAGTAAACGAGTTGTAATTCGATGGGAGAGAGATAGGTTCAAGGATATTTCTCAGAAAATCGATGAATGCAGATAAACTAACTGATGAGGGTTTAGGTTACGTACGGTTCTTGAACTCAAATCACCTAAGTATAATTAACCAACTGTCGTTGCGAGAATTATCTAAATCTAAACTTCAGAATCCCAAATATCTTTGCAAATTCCTAAGAATAAATCAGCTTTAATATCGAGTTTGATATGTTCACAAATCAACTAAACCAAATCTCTTTGCGAATAATTAATTTGCTCACCTTAAGTTCTATCAGATTACTCAATTTCACTGTCGTGCCTAATCGATTAACCTAAGATCTAATATCTAGGTGATCAATCCAGAATTAGTTTTGAGAACAACCTAAGGCGAAGAACTAGTTCAGATTATGAACCCTATATAACTAATCAACCTAACATTCAAAGAAATCCCTTATGAGAATCCCTAAACCTAACAAGAAATCTACTCAGACATGGAAATTGAAGCAATAAACATGTTTGAATAAATCATCAAATAAGAATTAAGAAAAAGTAACAAAAGGGTTCGAAATCTTCTCTTGGACGAACAGAATTTCAGACTTGTCTCCCTTCAAAAGCTTTCTCACAAAACCAGAATAAAATAAAGCATAGCCATCAAAGTGGTTGTAAAATCCTATTAAATAATCTAAATCACGTTTTGGGGCTTCTTGTAAATAATAAAGACTTCTTGGCAATTTTGCAGTTCTTCAATTCTTCATTAAACTCGCGGGTCGTGTCTGCTTCGATGAGTGTCGACTGATACTAGGCAGTATCGATCGACACTGATGCTTCAAATCGGGTACTCAGCTACACGACCTTCTACTTTGATCCAAAATGCTCCAGAAAGCTCCAATATCTCCAATTATGCTCCAAACGTGCTAAAACCTGTAAAAGACTCTAAACCACTACAAAATAGTAGAAAGACTCTATAAAACAGACTTATATCATGGCTTAAAAGGGGTAAAAACCATGATATATCACTTTCCCAGAACGAGATTTGTGTGCAGGTACCTTGAATGGGATTCTGTACGTATATTAGTGTTTACCCTCCGTTGATGTTTCTTGATCGAATTTACGGAGTTGCGACACAACTGGGATCCTCCATGAATAAAGTTAATTATTTTCTTCGTGATGGGAGGAGGTATATTTGTCTCCTTATCCTTGGGGGGATCTCGCCTCGTTGCGTCCTCGGATGAGCATTCTCGCTTACGATCATCCTCAGATGGGCGATCTTGCCTTTCATCTTCTCGAGTTGGGTAGTAGTTCTTCCTTTGAGGGGGTTTCTCCAGTTCGACATTGCCCAGCTCTCCTGCTGCGAATTTCGCAGCGAGCTGTTTCTTCAGCTCGTAGCACTCCTCAGTCGAATGACCCTTGATTTTATGAAAATCACACCACTTGCTGGGGTCATAGGGCTTGAATCTGTTGTAAGGTGAGCTTCCTACTGAGTACGAATGCAACCCCTGACTTTGTCTTTGGTCTTGGGACTTTTTCTTCCCGAATTTTTTGGGTCCCTGGGAGTTTGTCGTCTGAACTTGCTAACCCGAGGTTGCGGGTGCCTGCTGCTTTGATTGAGCTGCACTTGCCTCCTCGAGAATAATCCAGCGCGAAGCACGGTGTAGCGCATCATCTAGCAACACCGGCTCCCAGACTGTGAGCTCCTCAAAGAATTTTGAGGTTTTTAGCAGTCCGTTTTGAAGGGCTTACAGGGCCGTTGGGTTATGTAGATTGGCAATTTTTGCCTTGACGGCTTTAAAACTATCAATGTACTTCCGCAACGAGTCACCTGGCTTTTGAGTAAGTACCCACAGATCGGCCTCCGAGGTCTCGATCTGTATAAATACCGAATATTGTTTCAAGAATGCTGCATGAAGCTGGGTGAAGTTGTCAATCGAGTTTGGCTTCAGGGAGGTGAACCATTCCAGGGCCGAATCTGTTAGATTTTTGGCAACGAAACGGCAGCGCGCTGACTCGAGGTCGCCCCCGAGTAGTCGTACCTTTGAAAAGGCGAATTTGAAACTTCTCATAAATGCCTTGGGGTCGGTTTCTCCGTTATATCGGGAAAATCGGATGTTCCCGACATCACCGAGTTGGGGGCTAGCAATCCGCGAGGTGAATGGGGTTTGATTGACTTCATCAATCACCCGATCTATTTCAGGTGCTGAGCTTAGAGCGGCATGGACCTGCGATCTCATCCGTTGAATTCAGCACTGTTTTCTACATAGTATTTCTTAATTGACTCAAAACCATGCGAGACGCCGGGTCCCAGACCGTTCTCTTTATTGCCCGGGGATCGGAGCAGGGACCCTCCAGCGAGCTGGGCATGGTTTCTGACCTCATTTTCAGGTCGCGTTTCGATCTCGGGATTGCCCCGAGTTTCGACTTCATTGTCGCTCCCAGAACGATCCTGACCGGCTAATCTGTCTGAGGTCTGACCTGCTCCCGGGAAGGTCGCAATTGATGGAATCCCTCCTTCTGCGGTCTGGACCGTGGAAGGAGTGAATATAGGGTCGATATTATTGAGCTGAACCGCGAGGTGGGGGCTGAACCGACCATTCTACTGGTCGAGGCATCGATATCGGAAAAGTTTAGCCTCGTTACTGGTGGAGGTGAAAACATTAGCCCTCCTTGTCCTAGTGAGAACGGGGCTTGTATCCCAGGTTGGAGAACGGATCACCCTATCGTGCCTGCCCGAGCCGTTCTTTCGAGATCGTCTTAGCAAGCAGCGATTATGTTCTATGAGAACTGATATCAAGTTCCGGATCTCAGCTATTTGATCTGGAGCAGGCTGGTTTAAGACTGTATGTCCCATAGGAACAACGGTTTCATTGGTCCTAGTCGTGACATTTACTCCCGAGGTGGTGATGGGAACGTCTGTTGTTCCGTTTGAGCTCACTGGAGCGGTAGTGTCAGGCTGGGATGGTGGGATAGAGGTATTTATAGCTCCAGATGAAGCAGTGACTGCTGCGCTTGTTGTTCTCGACATCCTCCTTTTCGAGTGATCAGTTTCGCATGTTACAAGAAGAAAATTGTTTTGCTCCTTCCCCACAGATGGCGCCAAATTGTGAGAGCAGAATCTCACAACCTCAATTCTCGGCTTGCAGATTGTATGTCTTTGAAAATTGTTTAGAAGATTGAGAGAAAAGTTGTATCTTATTATCTTTGCCAAGAATTTGGTCCCTTACAAATAAGCATGGTCTTTCAAACTTATACCAGCTGAAAATAACTGCCTAATTATTATACACATTAACTACAGAATTAAATTTGTAATCTTTTGTTTTTAATATGAAATAAATATATTTGACCAGATTTGAGCTTGGCCAAGCGCATGTTCTTATCTTCCTGTGAGCTCGCTTCCTTTCCTCGTGCTCGGCTCTTCCAGCTTGTTGACTCACTTTATCTCGCAATCTCGCTTACTTCAGCTTGTAAACAGTCTCATGAGATCTCGCCGTGGGCTGAGTTTTTCTTGTTGGACCTGTTTACTCGGGTTGGGCCTTGAGCGCGGAATCTGGACCCAACAGCATGTAGTCTGCGATAAGAGAAGCATTTTGTTTCTTGGGAATAGAGGTGAGAATGGTCGAGTTGGTGGCAGCGGACATAAAACCGATTGAAAAGAAGTGACTGATGCCATCACAGAAGTCATGGCCCATAATATCCCATGCCATTTTATAAAAACCAAAGGTAAATTCATCAGAGCCAGGAGTCTTGTTGGAGTTCATTTTCTTGATCATTCTTTGAATTTGAGTAGCATGAGGGATGGCAACTAATAGTGCATATATAGCTAGTAAGAGGATACATATTTACTATTATATGTTGGTGTAGTCTTTGTAAAAGGATACGAAAAAAGTCAAATAAAATATTTATTACCTTAGCTACTCTCCATTTTATCTCTCTTCCATTCGATCTCTTTTGCAAACACAATACATATTATATTAATATGTATTTCATTAATACATATTTTATAACATCCATATTATATTTAGAATATTTAGATGTTTTAATTTACAGCTTATAGACTAATTTTAATTGATACAAGCAATTGAAATTATTAATATAAAAAGTGCAGTGGTGTATTTTAATATTGTATGGTTGAAAATTTATATATATACAAAAAATATGATTTAATAAATACATGGATCTGCAATAAAGCAATATTTGTCTGAGGTCTTGTGGTCGGATGGTTGGGGACGGAGTTAGGGTGTTACCACATTTCGGGTTCGATCCACATGTTGCGCGAAATTAAGTCACATTTTTCTTGGATACCCACACGGATATAAGCTCATTGCTTACGACCCATTTGAAAACTCGGGAAGGGGCTTATCTATGGGTTGTCTTTCTCCTAGGGATTAGTTGTGACCCCTCCATAGACATTGGATTTACCCTGAGTTACCAAAAAAAAAAAAAAAACAATCTTAGCTTTCTATATACAATTAACTGAGAATTAGTTCTAAAGGTTGTGCATCCGTCTCTTCTATCAGACTTAAATTCTAATCGATTAAAAGAGTACCTTGCGACGATGATACAACCGTTATTGGTATTGATCCTCCAACCTCAATATTTGTTTCTTCATTTGGATGAACTGATTCAGTATCATCCCTAAAATCTCCTTTTTGAGGGCATTATCATCACTATTCATCGGTGGAATATTCAAATCAAATGAGTAATTTTTTTTATTTGTTATAGATAAAAAGTTTAAACAAAAAAACCATAGATAGGTGGAGTAGTTATAAAATGTCGATGATCTAATATATAAACTCCCAAATTTTGAAATTTTTCTTAGATTGTCTCTGCTCATATATTTGGCTCTATTTTTTCTATTGTTATCTAACGTCCCTTTAGAAAACAAATTGACAAATAGATTTGTCTTCAAAAATCTATGTCGATTGTAGAAATGCCCTGGTCTTAAAAGTGCATTTAATTATCATTCAATGACTATTTGACTAAATCAGGGAAAAATACAAGAGATGAAAGATTGTTCAACATGTCATTTAGAAATACACCAAAATAAATTGAATAATTATAATTATTTAAATAGTTATAAAAGAACTTTCCTTTTTTTCTTAATTTGTGTGAAGAGTATCATTTTGACACTCTTTGGCTCACGAGTATAAGAGTATCGTTTCGAAAATTTTCTTACAAATTTCTTAATTTTTAATATTAAATATTATTAAACTTACACACAATTTCAATAAAGCAATTGTGTGCGTCACGTTTGTGTGTAGTCACGTCGGAAAGAAGAAGGGGAGGGGGTGACCAATATATGCGTGAGGGTAAAATGGATAAATAAATATCTAAGGTGTTATGGGGTGTAAATAAACTGAGGGAGTGTTATGAAGTGTAATAAAAGCTGTAAAATGTCACCCATAATGATAATAAATGAATTGGGCTTTTGCATGTAAGATCATTTATTTAAAATTTCTAAATTTTTTAGCATTTTTTAAATTTATTTAAGAAAGTAGCACTTATTTTAATATTCATGATAATTTAGTCTCTTACGACGTGTACGCATGTGGACGGTACATAAGTAGATAGAGAGATGAATATTTTCGTCATTTACACGCTAAAAGACAACAAAAAATGTTAATTTACTAATGAAAGTTCAAATAAATGACTTTACATGCAATTATGTTTAAATACTTTACAATTTTTAGGTCATATATAGAGAATATTACTCTAAGATCGTGGATAAAAGCCTTTTCAACCAAGAATTTGCTTTGGTTGGCTTTAAATTCTCCAACGGATATAGATTCAATAGAACCCTGTAAATAATAAAAGCAACAACAACAAAAATAGACTCGAGAAGTTTAAACCAGAGATAATGAAATCATAAAGATAAGTTGATTGAACTAGAAATGACAAAAAATAACATACAACCTTTTCGAAATGCAACACATCCCTCAAGCGGAGTTACGAGGCCAAGGACAAATCCAAAGATTAAACTCAACTTTCATTAATGAATCCAACGAATATATTCAATAAATATTTTAGAACATCCATTCAACAATAAAATTATTATTTCAAATCTAGTAATTTGGCACCTAATTATCATTGTTCTAAAATTCTAAGTTCCTCCGCAATCAACTAACTAAAACATTGATAATTCAGATAAGAAAGTGGATTGGTTTTTCAACTAACTAATCAACTAACCAAAACGGTGAAAACGCTATGAATTGCGTGCATGACAGGGCATTCGTGTGACGTCGTGGATTGATTTTCCTATTTTTCCTATTTTTCCCTTTCTTTGAACATAAAAGGTAAGAGTTTAGAGACACGGCTTTGCTTGAGGTTTAAATTGCAGCTTGGGATTAAAATATCTACTATAAGCATACTCTGTAGGAATGATGGGACGGCGATTGAGTGAGAGAAAATCAGAAAGCAGAGGTTGAAGAACCATTATTTTTGCCAATAAGATAAAAAGGAAGACTGAAGAAAGTAGAAATACTACTACTCATTCACAAAGTGCATTATCCAAAGATATATGTAATGTCAAATACCAAAAAAGGAAGAAAAAGTTGTCGAAAAATCTGGGTGGCTCTTTGTTCAACCAAACCCGAATCCTTCACTGGCTTCATGGATCGCAAGCAGTAGCCTCTCCTGCAGATGTTCCTTAGACGGGTACTCTGGCAGATCTAACTGATTGAAACTGCATTCCGATCAAAGCATTTTGAATATTATGTCTATGTTTTCGGGTCATTGAATGGATTCGAAACAGGGAGGATAGAGATATTACCAGGTATGAGCAGACGGCAAGTGATTAGCGCTTCCATATGCCTTGTGGATCTGAAACTTCTGTGTGCCTGAAATTCCTTGAAGGGCACTAAATCCTTCCAGAGGAACCTGTTGATTTCAAAACATTAGTGGACGCAGATCAACCACACTATTTCTACAATCTACTTTTCTCAACACTCATTTCCCATTTATCATTATCTATGAAACATGTACAAGCCCAAGGCCATATAAGTTTAATATGTTTGTTACCTTAGAGGTTCCAGTCACAAACTGCAATAGACGAGCTTTGTCTTCTTTGCTCAATCCCTGAACAACCTCCCAGAACCACTGGATAACAGGAGATCCAGGACTGTACCCAGAATATTCCGTATTCGCCCTCAGGTCATCCACTGACATATATAACCCAACAAAGGTCAACAAAATCTCTTCTTGTGTTGGACTTGGATAGTCTTAAGAACTTAAAGAAAAATGCCATGAAAATATTGGTACAGTACTTACAGTCGATATCAGGAAGACCGCTTATTAATAACTCCAATTCCTTGTCATTGAAAATTGATATTAGATCTCTAAGGATAAGTTCACTAAACCCTTCCAGGAATGCATTGATCTGAGGACGGATGGCTGTGGTTAATCGATGCTCAGCGACTAGGTCAACATATTGATGCTTATTCTCCTCAGTAACTTTAATGTTCCGACCTCCAGGGATCAGTTCATGGTCAGTCACCTGCATTTTATATCGAGAAGTTCAGAAAAAAACATAAAACCTCCATATCCAAAGTAAAAGCAACAACAATTATTTCAAGGACACTGTTAAAAGTCTGAACAAGTTACCTCCGTTTTTTCATACAGTATCAGCTTTTCCTCATCAGCGTCAATGCTAAAAGTGAGATCCAGGACATCGCTAATATCATTCTGCATATAGAAGAATAGATGAGTAACAAGCATGTATCAAACAAAGTATCTAAAGACCAACAAGTGCCGCAACAGTATAAATACCTCCAGCATCCATTTGAGGGCTTTATAGTAATCGGGATCTATGGCTTCAATATCATGGTATGTGACCTTAACTCCCAAGATATGCTTGTAAAAAGAACGCGTGAAATGGACGTCAAGTAGTTGCCCATCAAACAGAGCCTTTCCAACCTGTTCAAATAAAAATTAGGAATTAACGCATATACCAGAGGGCACTAAGTCTTTACTTAAGGAGCTATAACTTACAACACGGCCAACAAATTTGAAGTAGGAGAGGTGTTCTGTCTGGTAAACAGAGTTTGGATTTGGTTGGAAGGTCGAGTCATTGCCAACGGTTGTAAATAGCAGAGCTCCTTTGTCAAAAATAACCCTTGACAACAGCTGATACCATTCCCTGGTAAGCCCACCCGCATCAATACCTTCTTCTCCTTGGAAGTGAACAGTCAATCTACCTTTCAGTTCTTGAGTTGACCTCATTCGCAATTGGTTGTATGAATCTTCAAGAATGTAGGCTCTTCGCACTGAGATTCTCAATGGGCTATGGTGATGATCATGCTGGTGCTTTATCTTTGATCTGAAGTATGCACGCTTGTTATCAAATTCAATAAAACGTGGAACCTTCAGCATTAGTGAAAAGGACTTCTCAAGCAGCGCAGGATTTTGTCGGATAAAAGCATTAAGAAGTTTTCTGTGCCTTTCAGAAAATCTGATAAAAGAACCATACTTCTCATCCACCTTGGAGCTTGGTCCTGGACCCTTTGGCTGTTCCTCAACTTCAGAAGCCATGGGAACCGCGAAATCATGACCTGAACCAGACTGTGATGGATGCAACTTCTCACAGGTAACGAAAAATGACTCTATATAAGGCAAGATGTTCTGGGCACCAGCAGGAAGTGACTGGCTTACTCCAGCTACCCTTGTTGCTGAGCTTGAAGATGGAGATGTAGTAATAGACCCAGAATCAGAATGCCCCTCTATTTTGCATATGCAATTGCTTAACTCCAGCCAGAGAGGTTCCAAAGCAGAATTGATGTTCGATAGTTGAGAAAGCACAGCAACATGCTCTTCTGAATTCTGCGGCTGGTTTTTCCCTTTTGTGACTAGCGAACCAATGAGGGAGCTTAATGCCTGCAAAACCCTCAAAATTGCAGATCCATCGGACGAAGTGGTACTTAGAAGTGCTTTCACTGCTTCACTAAACATGTGAAGTTCACTCATCGCTGATCTTGTCAGGTTCTGTATTGCATTTGCAAGCTCACTAATAAACAAATGACAATGGCTTGGAGCAATTGCCACAAGTTTTTTCAGCACCTCCGCCACAAGGGTGTACGCATTATCTGACAAACTGAGTGAAAAGCACAAGTAGTAAGATAAAATATAGAAACTTATAAATTTAAGCTATGTTTGAAAGATATAAAGAACAGAAAATCAGAAGTATGGGCAGATAAGCAATCGGCATACCCTTCACGTGCAAGTAATGAACAAAGCAGACACAGCTCTGACTGGGGAAGATTAAGCAACACAATTTGAACATCACATTCACTCTCTGCTCTGGTGGAAGAACTTGCAGATGAGTCTATTGGCTTGGTCATCGTCCCAGCAGAGCCAGATAACATATCATGGTTTACTGAATTGTTTTCAACTTCTAAACCTTGAGGTGTTGACTGTTGCTGGCTGGCAGACCCATCAAGTGTTGATTGTTGTTGGCTGGCAGACCCATCTGATATGTCAGCTGAATCAGACTTTCTTTCAGCGTTTTCAATGATGACCTCAAGTAAGTTCAACAGCTGACAAATGATGAGAAAATACAAACATACCTGAGTTCATTGTCATTAAAAAAAAAAAAACCCAAACCATATCTCTGAATGAAAAAAGGAGTACCTGTTCAAGATGAGCCACACTTCTCAAATAAAGGGGCTGGTTCAGGAGGCTTAGAAGCAACGCAAAGGCTATAGATTCGGGTTCCTGCTGCTTTCTGCCCATGTAATCATCACTAACTACAACAGCTTTTCCACGTGCCTTGTCTGAGGGTGTTGAACCTTGTAGGGAAGGCAGTGAAAGCCTGGACTGAAGCAGAATCTTTGCCACGTACATATGATTTCGAGCTAAATATGTCAACGTCTCAAGTACACGCCGAGACACTAGAGGAGGAACCCCTGCAAACAGAATTACAAAAGTTATATAGAAAACTTCTAGCCCCGTTGGTTATTATCAGAACACCCCCAGTCAGAATCACGTTTAAAATAGAAGCATACCATCAAAGTGCTGAGGACGTGAATATGTTACATTGCTTTGACAAGCATAAAGACGATAAGGTGGTTCGGAAACACTCGAGTAGTTAACAGGCTTCCTTGTGTCGAGCATCAGCATGTCCATGAATGTATTAACCAAGGAAAACCTTGTTTCACCATGAGAACATAAATTCAGCAAAAGCCTCTGCAGAGGACCCTTGTAAAGAGGCTGCAGACCAATGAAATATAAATCAATTGTCAGAGTGATGGCAGTTAAATCTCTAAGTTACGTGAAGATGCATTGGGTAGCTACCTGAACTATGCGAAGAACGCGAATCATTGCTTGGAGTGCCTCAGTGTTAACTAGGGGAGCTCCATCGGCCTCTATAACCTTTGCAGCAGACCTACGAGAAGCAATCCCCTCATTTCTCTCAATTCCAGACAAGACACCTTCACCTCGCCTGGATGGCTCCCCTCTACGAAGTCTTGGATGCATACCGAAAAGTGCACGGTTATGGTATCGATGAGCAAACCTTTCGCGCAGCATGTTTGCTTCCGCAACCAGCGCAGGTGTTAAATTTGCAAGAATAGCATCAGATGACGTTAGCAACACCTGAATACAAAAATAAGATCAGATGGATATACTTCAATTCTATTCATGGCCATGGCGTTAAAAGGCAATAACTAATACCTCTTCTCGCAACTCAGAAGGAAACGTTGCAATTATTGAAACCGTGTCCATCTCAACAGGCTGACCTTCAAGTTCCTGAGACTGATGAAGCCTTTGTGCTTGTTGCTGTGCCAGAACTTCAGCTCGGATATCAGCAGGAAGTGCAGCAAGAAATTCAGGATCAATATCTCCTGAATTCTGCTGTTCATTGCTAGACGGTTGTGGCACTTGTCCTTGCTGAGCTGAAAGGACTTCAGCTCGCAGTTCCTCTGGTAGGGCATCTAAAAATGCAGGATCAATAGAACTCGAACCAACATCCCTGTTAACTGGTTGCTCCGCTGGAGGATTATCTTGCTCAGCCTCGTGGCCAGAATTCTCAGAAACCTCAGTTACACTGTAAAGAGAAGCTTCTCGCCCAGCTGAAGATGGCACAAGTGACAAATTTGCTCTTCTTGAGCGCATAGCTGGCTGTACATCATGCCTTTCTGCACCATCATCATGTCCATCAGCACTTCCGATTTCAACATCCAAACTCCTAAGGCTTTCCCCCAAGGTTGCCCCACTTCCCCCGCTTTCTTGGCTCACAGCTTCAACATCACGAACAGTTGAATCATTTGGATCATATTGCATTTCGACTGACTGAGACCGTGAGCTTGAGACAGAATCAGTAGCAGTGGCTTGTGTAGCAGGCGGAGCAGATGCGTCTACTGGAACGATAGAGGGGGCAGAAACATTGGCACCTCCATTATGAATGGCGTTTTCAGCTGGAATTTCAGATCTGACAGTTGCCTCCTGGGGCCGCTCACTCTCAGCTTGTGGTTGGTGTTCCAAAAGTGATGAATTCTGATCAGAATTCTTATCAGAGCTGGGTCGTCTCAACTGAGATACAAGCAAATCTTCAAGACCTTGTGGTACAGTAGAAGCACCAGATCCAACAATTTGCTGGCTGTCATCAGCCCACAAATTCAAACGATGCCCTTGCCTGCCATTCCTCAAAGATCGGAATATAGCATCCAGCCGTGACGAAGAACTACTGTGGGAATCCCGACCTCCATCAGTAAGATCACGCATGTTCTCTACAAAGAGAAGAAAAAGGTTGATTAACAAATCATTTCAATAGGAAGATCGACAGAAACAAAACGCTAAGAGGGATCTGTTCTGAAAATCACTAACTAGACTACACCAATTTGCCAAGTCTAAAAATATGTTCTCTGGTTACAAAGCCAAAAGTGTACACGATAAAAATACCAGATTTATACAAAGAGTCAAGTTTAATTAATAAACTAGAACGATAAGATGGCAGAAAATATGGCATAATATAACATAACAGAAAGGGAAATGAACATAATTACAAAAAAGAGGGAACCTGTCTGAATTTGCGATGCTGGAAGTGATGGAGATCCTGATAAAAGAGGATGCTGTGAAGGAGTAGCACCATCACCAGTTCTGCCGAGAAGGCTGTAAATAGAAGTTGTTCGTCCTTGACGTCTGGAGCCAAAGACTTCAACAGGCATCACATGAAGTGTTTCATCAGAAAATCTATGATCTCTAAGAACCTCTAAGTGATCAAGAACATTTAGCCCATTGATTCCATCTTCAAACCTGAGGATTACCCGATCTTCATCATCTTCGTCCTCTTCATCTTCTTCAACCAGTACTTCCTCTTCAAATTCATCATCATCAAGCTCATGATCATCCTGATCAGTGTCATGAAGAGGTAGGTGATGTACATCATCTTCTTCTAAGTCATTTTCCTCCTCGTCTTCTTCTTCATTATCATTTTCATCTTCATCTATTTCGTCACCCTCATCACCAGACATCTCTTCGTCTTCTTCTTCATCAAGATTTTCCTGCACGTGGGTGTGCATCTCAAATTCTATACCCATCGACCCAACCCCGTTTTCCAGCCCCCTAGCATCCTCAGCTGCTTCTTGCATATAATCGTCCTCAGCTGCGGCAAAACCTTCATCCAAGTCTTGATCATGCTCCATGTCATCTGTCACAGCCTCAGAACCAACATAGGTGTGAGAACCACCATAATTTTCCACATGATCAGCTGTCATGGAATCATGATTGGACCGAAGCATCCTTTCCCCTGCCTCAGAAGCATCAACAGTGGTATCTCCTCTTCCTGATTGAATTTGATCAGATGACTTGTTCTCATTTACATCCTTCGAGTTCGAATCAGCAGAATGGACATGCTCCTTTGTCACCAATTCCAAGACTTTTATGATGCCTGTTACAGCTTTGGGAGATTCTACATTGTCCAAGTCCAACACTTCAAGAGTACGAGTAAGAGACTTAACCAATCCAACATCAACAAAAGTAGCAGAAGCTTCTGAAGATATATGTGATCCAGTCGGTGACCGAGCTGAGAGCATATCACTCAACAGATCTATTAAAATTTGTATTTCATTAACTGGAGGTCTAAACCCATTGCAGGAATCTATGAAGTCATTGAAGATACTGCTAATGTCAGAAAATATCCTCTTCCTTGCTTCAGTTGATCGAACAGATGCGCCAACTAAAAACTGATTAGCCCTACTTGCCAGCTTTTGTCGCCAATCACTCTCAGATTTCTTTTCCTTCTTCACCCTTGAGTATGGAATAAACTTGTGAAGAATATGATGAAATATTCCACCAACGTGACCACTCTTCTGTTGAGGACCTCTGAGACTGTTAATTTCAGCATCTCTTCGAAGTATTATATGGATCGACGAAGAATACATTAACAGCATCTCGCTCAAAAGCTTCAGAATGAAAACAATTTTAGCCAATGAAGCTGACATATCCTGTGAATTAGCTTCCTTTTCTTCATGTGTAGTGGCAACAGCTTTGCCTTTCCCCTTTGTAGAGGCAAGATCAATATCCATGTCTGCTAAAGTCGAATCACCTTCAACCATGTCATCTTTTGGAGGAGGAATGAAATTACAGATAGAATCCAGAAGTAGCTCAAGAACTCCAATGAAGGACTGTGGAGGTTTTCGGTGAGCTTTAAGTGCCTTGGTGCTCCCTGGGGCAGGGGTAGTTGCAGATTTCTCTTCATTAGAGGTCTGAGATTTCTCTTTCTCAGCTTTGTCTTTATCCTTATCCTTGTCCTTGTCTTTTGATTTCTCTTTTTCTTTCACTAATACGATGTAAGGTCTTTCACCAACCATCTCTACTTGGCATATTGAACGAGCGGCCTGGATAAAAGTGACTGGATCTCGAGCAATTACAGAATTCACATTCAACAAAAAATTACGTGGAGAGATTCTCGGATTTGAGTGCCTGCTGGAAAGTGTTGCAAGTGCATGCTTTATCTCAGATTCCATGGCTTGCTGAAGCGTTTGGGGATCCTCAAGAACGTGGCGGATAATACTAGCAGCAACAGAGTCAAACCCTGGAAAGAGACTATTACTTGGCAGCGAGAGCAGTGCTTGCACACCTCCAAAATCAAGAAAGCAGACAGCAGCAGAATGTTTTCTCGTCAATGTAGAACATAGCTGTAGAACAGCATGCATGGTTTGAGAAGGAAGCTGATTCTGGATACAGGTACAAGCAATCTCAATCAATTTCTTTTGATCATCAACATCAACAAGCTGTGGAGAGCCAAAAACAGATTGCAGCTTGTCTTGCTTGCTCTCATCAATGGCGAGAGATGTCTCACCCTTTTTCAAGTCCTCTATAAGCTCGGTATTTAATTTCTGGTCCACTTGTAGCAGCCTATCAATGGCAAGAAACCCTGTCGTCACCCACTTTGGAACATTAACCTTTTCCTTATCAATATTACCAGAATCCCACTTTGAAAGTACATCGCATACAAGTCTTACAATACCAGCCTTCAGCGCAACTTCACGGGAACCTGCATCTTCATGTAGAATCAAAGCAAGAACATGCAACAGAACAGAGAGAAGATCGTTCTTCGTGTCATCGAACATAGGACAGCAATCCTTAATCCGGCTAAGAAGGCAAGATATAACACCAGATCGGTGTTCTCCATTGTTTTCTGAGCATATCAATACAAGCAAGTCTCTAACAGGAAAAGCAAGGGGTTCTTTCATCTGCAAGAGCTTCGTACATGTTGTTATAAGCTCTTCAACTGGTGGCAGTGAGACTATTTCTGCTTCAATCTGTTGTCGAGTTTCAACTTCAACATTCTGCTTTGTATCAGATTCAGAATTTCCAAGGGACATTGCAAGAGCACGAGCAAGCTCATCATCCTCTTGGATTTCTTCTGGGTGGGAAAACAGCCATTCCATGGCTAACTCAACACTGGTAGATCCAACCTGTCTCAAGGCTTCTTCTGCTCTCGATCTGGAAAAACCCATCTCCACAATTGTCGAAATGGTTGTTTCATTGGGAGGTGGACCTGTTACACGAGCGCTACCACTGCCACTTAGGTTTTTCAGTTCAACTCCAGAATACACATGCTTGATGATGGAAATGAGTGTAGTAACGTAATCATAACTACATTCAGTAAATTGTGGATGAGTCCAAACAGGAAGCACAGCTTTCAACACAATGGACTGCAGGATCTTCACAAATGTCTCAGCATCTTGTGGGAATGGACTATTCCCACTTTCCACAGGTTGAACAAGCAAGTGTTTTGTGGATGGTGACAAGATAATAGATGATGTGACCAAATGGTCCATGAGCTTACCATAGCTAGCCAGCGGACCATAAATCCATGCATGATCTGCATCTTCCTTTTCATCTTGCTTTCCTTTAACATCATCAGTCTCCATCGGCGATGAGTGGTTCCTATTAATTGTAAATAAAAGCTGGCTAGTAGCATCAAATGTTGTCAAAACCGTCTGAATCACCCCCCGGCTATAAAAGCAATTTATCAGAACAGGATTACATGAATCAGGCCTGTCAAGAAGGATAGCATCGATGAAGTCAACAACCTTGCCAAGGTAGCGACATTTAGTTGAAACTGATGCCTCAGGAACAATCTCATGGCCTCCAAAATTTAAGTGATCCAGGGAGATTGAAGCAAAACTTGAGGCAACTAACTTAGACGACGGAGAAACATTGATCGTATCTTCTCTCCTACGAGATGGGAACAGCATTGCCTTCCCTAACTCTTGGAATATGTAAGTGATGTGGAAGGACAGTGACCTTACCATGTCACAACAAGATGTATAATAGGATCCATCTTTTTCATGTTCTCTTTTACCAGAAACGTCTGATGAACTAGAGAGACCATCAGTAATTGGTCTTGGTTGAAAACCAGTCGATGCACGCCCAAGATCACGGTACAGATTTATTAAATCAAAGAATTGAGATTCTGCACTCCATCCTGCTGTCCTCCTCCGAAATAATGGATCAAGAAACTGTCTAAAAGAATTGAACCTTTGTCCTTCTGTCGCATTTATACCCAGCTCTGCATGCTCTGACTCGGTAGAAGAACCAGTCTTTTCATTTTGACCTTCCAGCGTGGCACCCTCATGAACTGCTATTTGCCATAGAATTTCACGGTGCAAATTCCCTATATTCTCCAGAACATCCTTACTTCCATTTGCAAACTCCAAAAGCAATGCACTTACCCAACGGTTATCCTTTGATGCAGCTAGAAACAGAAGAAACTCCACAAGGAAAAGAGAAGCAAAAATTCCAGAACTTGGAGAAAGTTTTCGGTCCAGTAAGAACGTCCCTGAGAGATTTTGCAGTCCTTCTAAAGCTTTCTTCAATTGATCGCGAAGAGAAGAGCAAAAGGCGCGAGCAAGAGAAGAAGAGTGATGTTGCGTAAAACCCTTAAAAACAATGGTGCTGTGCAAGGCAATCGATATCCCTTCAGAGGACTGAGCAATGCTAGGTCGTAAAAGAAGCTTAAGTAAAGCCTCGATACCAGACTTCTCCACAAAGAGACGAGAAGTCTCAGCATTCTCCATTGTTCTATGGAGCAGGATTATCAGATGAAAGATGCAGAGTTGAATGAACTGCTCATGACTGACAGCAGATGTTTCCTTCACATCTGAATCCATTTCCATTGCAGTACTTTCAGTCAGATCTACAGAGGATGATGAAGAGCCACTCTCTCCAAAGCATGCAATTTTATCCACAATTTCAATGATTATTTCAACACCGGTGGCTCTAAGAGATGTAACATGACGCAAAAGCTCCTCCACGGCATTAGTAAACGGAACGATGGCCTCATTCATAGCTAAAACATACTTCTTGCTAGTGAATACATCAACCAGGAAGCGCAGTGCTGAAGTTTCTTTTACTGTATCCAATCCTCTGCTATTGAGACATATTGCACCCAAGCCATTTGGAATGCATGCAAGAGCCTTTGAAGAAGGAAGTATTCCTGATACAACTGAAGACAGAAATGCTTCAGGGAGGCCCATTTCATACAAGGAAGTAAGAGATGTGGGGTCTTTGTGGATTATATCACTCATAACTGTAACAGCTGAGTAATAAATATCACCACCAAATTTATCTGCATTCCTGTATATTAAAGACAAAGTGGCAGGCAGAGTACTTTCCTGAGAACTTTGAGACCTATTCGCATTTCCAGGAATATGCGTAGCAGAACCAAGAGACTTCAGAAGAACCTTAATGAGTCTCTTTCGGGATAGCAACTGATCACCATTTATTTTTAAGGATTCACCAACTACCATATCACTGTTGTTCTCTCCAGGCAACCCAAGAATGTGATGAACCTCTACCTCTAACCTCTGAGACAAAAGCTCTACTCCCCCAAGATCCCTGAGTAGAGGTACAGCTGAACTACTATAATCCATGAGCTTTTGTAGTGCTTTAACAGCCAAATATACAAGATGCATGTGGCTCGGATCAGTATACTCCAAGAGAGGGAGAAACGTGGGAACCATTCCTGACCCCCTTATAGTGCTTCCAGATGATGATGATGAAACAATGTGAAGCAAATAAAACTGGAGTAGCGCCTCAACAAAAGCAATAGATGATGGATCACTTGAGATCTTCAAAGACAGCACGGCTTTCTGAAGCACATTTAGTAGAATCATTCTGTTTCCTACAGCAAAACTGATGCTAGATCCGCTTAGAATCCTGGCACGATCATGAGAAGCCGAGTATACAGCCAATTGGGCTCCCAATGCAAGCATGGCAAGAGTTCTAATAGTTCCAGGGATCGGTTCTTCAGATCTGACAATTCTGATTAATTCATTTGTATACTCTGGTTCATTTGCAAAGAAAGATGCAAGTTCGTCTTGAGCATCACTTGACTGAACAAGAACAATAAACGCAAGTAGGCAGATCCTGCTATACAATCGGCATATTCTGGAAGAACGAAAAGCATGAGCATATCTAATTCGGGTCAGTAAAGAGAATCTCAGCTCCGGAGGAACATTGTGAAGCTCTAAACACTGCTTCATCAACACTAGATCATCCTCTTTCCTCATGTGTAAATCGGGAATGTGTATCACCCTTGAACAAGAACTAGCACTCATACTATCATCTATTCTCTGGGAACTGTGTCCACGCAACTCAAAATAAACAGTAGAACCAATCCGATAATCTGCTTCACCTTGATTATTTTCCAAGTCCGAAGGAAATAAGCTCAGACCTTCTTCCTGGTTTCTCTCGTTAGCCATAATGCAAGAATACAGACCCAATCCCTCCTCTTTGCTACCCCAACCTTGGGCAATAGAGAGTAGGAAGCTGTTAACTGAACCGCATCCAATCAATTTTCCGCTACTGTGGAGCTTCGATGGGCTAATTTTCACAAGCGCTGAAAGAGTTTCCAGAGCTGCAATGAGAACCTCTGGATCTGTAGAGGCAAGTAGGAGTTTGAAGTGCTGCAAAATAAACGATGTTGGAAGAGTTACTAAAAATATAGCATTAGTTAATGAGCTCCAATACAGATATCAGAAATGCATCAAAGCCTCCAAAACAAACAAGCATACCTCTAAACCATCAAACGAACTTTTGTTGGGAGAATTTTCCAGAATTATTTGCATTGCCCGTAGTATTTGAAGTACAGTGTGCTTCGGAAAGGGATTCTCATCCTCTAAAATTTTATCGGACAAGAGAAGGTCATTCCTATTTGATATGTATGTCTTGAAGTATTTATCAAAGTGTAGAAACAGGGGTCTCCAGTGATGAAAGTTTCCCTGGAATAATATAATCCTGTGAGAAACCCACAAAGGAAAAAGAAAAAACCCTGAAACTTTGAGATAGTCTAGTAATTATTACCTTACTGTACTCCCATCGAAAACCGGAGAGAGGTATTGCAATATCTGAGAGTGGACTCTGAATTACTTTGTCGATAAATGATTTGATATCAGGAGGCTGCAAGACAAGATAATGTAGAGCGAAACTTGTTAGGTCTGGTATGTAAATAAAACATAAACGATTGCATCAAATGTAAAAATAATTTGCAAATGAGGCTAGAGGCTAGACCATGTTACAACTTACAACACACGGAAAACCTAGAACGCACCATAGGTTCCAACAGGTGCAAGAACCAACTTCCATTTGAAAAGCAAGCTAGACACATTGGATATTTCAATCCTAAAAACTAAATCTACCCATCGGAATGAATAAAATGACGAAAGAAAGCAGCAAAGGAATAACACACGGAAGATAAAACGTGTTGAGAGAACCATGGAGATTTTACTCCAGTACAGGCAAAAACTAGTGACAGGATATTAAACATATCTATGTATGTAGCCTGAACCAAAACTGAGACAATAACCTAAACAATCATCGACGATACAAAAAAAAAAAAAAGCCCTAAAGAAAGAAAAAAAAAGAATTATTCAATGAACTCACAGGCTCAGCGTCGAGTCTAATAGACGGCCCGATAGACCCTTCGCCGGAAAGAAGCTGCCGCAGTCGTGACGGCATACTTGCTGATCTCCCGGCCGCCATCTAACTGCTCCAGCGTCCGCTATTTTAAAACGCTACAAACAAACAAAAGAAAACCTCAAGAATTTGAGAAACCCAAAAAAAAAAACCCAAATAATCAATTTGTGAAACCAGAAAGAAGGAATCTCAAAATCGCAACAGAGACGAAAAGCAGCCCAGATCAGAGATAAACATAGATACATATAATCGAATAGATGAGATACGGATACGCATCGGAAAAGAGTATGTATATACCTGTGTGTGTATGTAGAGAGGGAAGAGACGAGGACGACGAACGAAGTAGAAGAAGAAAACCCCAGAAGAAAGAGAGAGAGAGTAGTGTTGCTGCCTTCGATTTTGGTTCAAGGAAATTTCTAAGGAATTATATAAAAAATCGATCCAAGTATATATGGAGAGGGTTGAAATTAGGGTGTAAAAAGTTCAATAAATCGAAAATTAAAAATTGTCAAAAAGAGGAGGTTAAGGAAATATTTACTTATTCGGTTAAGAGTAACAAGGCCTTGGTTTTGGGCCCGTTCTCCTCCTATCTCCCTATCTTATTCTTTTTTTCCTTTTCTTGAATTGGTTTTCAATATTTTCATATTTTAGAAAAGGTATTTATTTCCTCATATTATTAAAGAGTGACTTTAGCAGATTGATCACAGTTTAGTGGGTAAAAAGACTTAAATACCCTTAATCATACACTATCTCATCTACATTGGTTAGTTAGAAATACAACGGTCAAAATTTATAAATATGAATAAACGGAAAGTTTGTTGCTCAATGGGAATGAGCTGGATTTGGAAGCGGTTTGGACAAAGTTTTTGCGGAGTAACCTAGCTTTAGTATTTCAATTCTCAAGAGAGATTTTACAAGAACAAGAACAAAGAACTGCTAAGTGTTTGAGTCTAGAGCTAATTGTAGTGAGAAGTGGTTGTAGAGAGTTGGATTCAGGTCCCTTTTCTCCTTGCTCTCGTCCTTGCTTTATACTCTGAGATCGTGTTTAACATTACTGTTTACTCCACCTGATTCACCATGAATGGTCTTTAATTATGAGGTTTCGGCCGTTATACATGAAAAATGGATCGACTTGGTTTTATACATGAAAAGTTCTAGACCCGATTGGTTTAGGAGCTTTCAAACTTATGTATGGCGACCATGAGACATTATTCATCCGCTAGAGACTCTATAATACGTCCTTAGACTCACCAAAATGCACATGATAAATCGGAGTTTCACTTCGACCGACCTTCCTTATTTGGACCGGCGTGAATTCAAAGCGTTCACACTCAACGTCTTAACTCTCCAACGACTACATTTTTTCTACCACGACTTGAACACTTTCTCAATGAACCTGGACATCCCAAGGTCGCACCACTTCCAGCCCAAGCTTTCAAGATACAAGTTAACGGCTACTTTTCCTATTTGGACAGATTTTCTATTAATTGTCCAATGGCTAGTTTTATTAATTTTTGCGATTTCTTTATTTTTTTTTAGACCTTAGAGATGTTGTATTTCGAGCCTATATAAGCTCAGTTAATTTCTCATTGTAAATCACCCTTGATCATCATTTTAATAAAGCGTATAGTTTTCTCTTCAAAGACTAAGTGCATTTGATTTGTTTCTTTTCATTTTGAGTTTAGTGTACGAGACACTATTCTCTTGTGAAGCCACGGATCAGTTAGTTTGTGTGATTCAAACAATCAGTTTCGTCCATTTGATTGAGCGAGTCAATCACTTCTCCTTTCATCTCTACTTATGTGTGCCTTAAGCTTGGAATCTCTTTGATCATTGAGTGATCTTAAGTTGGAGTGATTCCAATCTTATATCATTTGGTATCAGAGATTCAAAAGCTCATATCCATCAGGTTGTATCACTTCAACCTTTATTTATTTTTACAACATTTCTGTTTTCTTATTTCATTTCCTATAAATTGAAAAATATAAAAATTGTTTTTGTTTCAGTTTTGAATATTTGTTTCTGCATCATAAACATAAAACCAAAATAAAAATTGTCTTTAGTTTTGTTTAGTTTCATTTTATAAAAAAAATAATAATAACAAAAAAAATTCATAAAATTTGCTTTTCCCATCAATTTCCTTTTATTTTTCTGTTTTGGTACTATTTGCCTTTAAATCATCCAAAAAGAAATCGTTTGTTTGATATATATTTGATCTCATAAATTAAAAACCAAAAAAAATAAGTTAATTTTCCTTTTGCTTTATTGATCTTGTCACCCATTTGTTTTATTTAAAAGAAAAAGTCAAAAAAAAAATTGATTTTTCTATTCTTTGTCTTAAATCTTCTTTTCTCGATTGTTTGATATGTCTTGATACGTTCTCTTCTTCGTTTGTTTTAGGCACGCTCAAGCAAAAACCAGAGCCATGGCTTATGAAGATGAAGACTTGAACGATGACTTCTACACCTGTATACACCTGTAAGCGCAAGAACTGCTGAGACAGGAACTGGAACACAATCTGACATATGGGTTTTCTTTACAATAATATATTACTAACCAATCTTTTAAGCGCACTTACAAGTTTTACCTAAAACGATCTATGACAAGCTCAAGACACACCTTGACTTTTCTAACTAGCCTCACATGTTCAAGGATCTATACACGATCCAAGAACCCCATAGACAAAACCCCATAGACAAAACCCCTTAGCACCTTCGCTTTGATCTCTTACAAGACAACCAAAAACCCTATTGCTAAGAATTCTCTCTCATATTTGTGATAAGCACGTACAATGCTTCAACACCCCTATTTATACACAATAGGCACGTGGCTAACCCTAGCCGAAATCCTCTCTTGGAGATAAAGGTAAATCTCCAAGAATATGTAATATTTCCTTTTTCTTCTCCTAAGAATAAGGAATATTCACATAATTGCAAAATCATCTCCAAGATACATCTAGCTCAGCTACCCCTCTTAGCACGTCCATGACAGCTTCTAAGCCCAATCCAGAAGTCCAATCAAGCCAATGACTTCGTGAGATACTTCACATGGTACAACGACTGAATCAAAAGGTGTATCTTCAATCTCCCCTTTTTAGCTTTGTGTGTCTCTCAAGCACCTACATCAACCACTCATACCACACAAGCATCCAAGCAAGAAAAATCTCCTTGACCCCCCCCCCCTCCCAAAATCTTTGATTTGGTTACTCCCCCACAATTCAAGGCTCTTTCTCCTAACCACCTTCAACTCCCCCTGCTTGTGAGCATACACAAGCTAAAAACAAACACATTTTGCTGCTTGGAGGAGCCTCTGAATAATGTCCAAGTTTTCTCTCTCTTTTGAAGTCTTGATTTCTTTTTCTTTTTCTTTTGAAGTGTGTCACGAACTAACACAACACTTGAAGAAGTATGCATACTTAGCTCGGCACTACTATCTCAACTTTAGTGGTTAGTTTTTAATTGAAGCATCTCTCTGAAGTTAATTTGAACTCCACGGGTTTTTCTTCCTTCAGTCACATCTCCAATCACATCAGATAGTGAATGATTTCGATGAACTCGTTGTATCACTCCTTGTTCTGACTCAGAATGTCCAATAGACTTCTTCGTTTCATTCAATTTTGCTTGTTCTGAGTCGCTGTCTGTACTGAATCCAATCCACTTTAGGGGAAAATACTCATTAAACACCACATTAACTGATTCAATGACCACATCAGTTTGAGTGTTGTACACTCTGAAGGCTGTACTACTTCTTGAGTAGCCCAAAAACATTCTTTCATCACTTCTTCCATCAAACTTTTCGAAATGATCATTGTCATTCAAGATGTAGCATTTTCATCCAAATACATGAAGGTAGCTCAAGTTAGGTATCTCCTCATTCATGGTCCTTCTATTGTTAGTATTACTGATAAGATCGCTCACTAACATAATATATGAATCACCACCTCTTAATGGCCTCGGAGGATCAGTAGGAATCTAATTATCTGTAAATACATGTATGTTCTCACCCGATTCTATGTTAAATCTGATAGCTTTTTTTAGAAGATCTAAACCACCAAGATAGACGACCAACCAAAAGATTGTTTATTCTAAGCCTTAGCTTCCAAAACAGACCAATCTCGGAAGTATTTTAGCTTCGAATAATCCCGCAAATAAGTTATTTGGATGTTGTAGAAGTCTCCAATCTTTCTTAGCTAATAAAGCATCGTTAAACTTTTTCATATCACGAAAACCTAGTCCGCCCTCCTTCTTAGATAATTGTAACTTTTTCCAAGCTATATCCCTCTCTTATCTTGATTTTTCTTCCACCAAAAACGCGAAATAAGGCTAGTGATTTCATGAACGACTTGAGCAGAAATCTTAAAACATGACATAGAATAAACCGTCATGGACAGCCACTGACTTCAACAAAACCTCTTTTCCAGCAGGAGAGGATAACTTTGAACTCCAATAAGAAGTACGTTTTTTATAGCATCAATAATATATTTGAACATCTCTGATTTCTTTCGACCAAATTGTTCTGGTAATCCTAAGTATTTGCCACCTTCACCTTGATTTGGAATCCCGAGAATAGCCTTTAATCTATTTTGTAAATCTCCTTGAATATGAGAGCCAAATTTGATCATAGGTTTGTTAGGATTAATCATCTGCCCTGAACTTCGTTCATACACTTGAAAGATTTCCCTCAAAGCCCGGAAATTTTGATTGTTTGCTTGACAGAAAAATAGAGAATTATCCGCAAACAGAAGGTGAGTTAGAGGAGGAACTCCATTAGCAATTTTGATGTCACGAATATCTTTCCTTTCTGCACATTTGATTTGATAAGATGGCTAAGAACATCCGCACATAGAATGAACAAATAAGGATACAAAAGATCTCCTTGTCGTAAGCCTCGTTCCGAAAGAATCATTCCTTGAGGATTTCCATTAATCAATATCGAGTAACTAACAGATTTCACTGTTGCCATAATCCATTGGATCCCTGTTTCACAGAAGCCGAAAGCTCTCATTGTTGTTTCCAAAAATTCTCATTCAACACGGTCATAAGCCTTGCTTATGTCTGTTTTAACAGCCAAGTATGTTTGAGAAACACAGTTTCTTATTTTCAAAGAGTGTATCAATTCATTTGCCACCATAACATTATCTGAAACCATTCTTCCAGGGATAAAAAAACAGGATGTTCTTCAGAGACGATCTGATTTAGAAACCCTTTCAGCTAAAGAACCAATAGTTTTGAGATTACTTTATACAAAACATTGCATAAACCAATGGGTATGTAGTCAGATAATGTAGATGGTTTAGAAATCTTTGGAATCATACAAATATTTGTATGATTCACTCCTGGTTTCATACAACTTGAAACAAAAAATCTTGTGATCTCTTTAATGATATTGATGCCAACAATAACCCAACACTCTTGATAAATTTGTGATGTGAAACCATCTGGTCCTGGGCATTTGTCTGCTCCAATTGAACAAACATCATCGAAAATATCCTGATCGGAGAAATATTTGGTCAATCTTTCATTTATCTCATCTGACACCGAACAATGAAAGCCCGAAAATATTTAATCACAAATAGGATTTCTATTGCTAAAATAGATACCTTTGAAGAATTGTTCTGCGTGTTTACCAATCTCTTGATCACCTCTAAAAATATGACCAAATTCATTTTGAATAGAATGGATCATATTCCTTGCAAATCTAGCTTTCGTGCATGCATGATAAAACTTTGTATTTATGTCCCCAACTGCTAACCAATTGTTGCGACTCTTCAGTTTCCATTATATTTCTTCTTCATGGTAAGTTGAAACCAACTGTCTTTGAATACCAGGAATAGTAGATCGTTGTGCGCCAGCTAGTAAGTGCAAGCTCAATATCACACTGAAGAGATTCAATCTTCTTTGCTGAATTAAGCTTGGAATTTTTGCGACACAAAGCAATAGACTTTCGATATTCACGAATGTGGTCTGTAATCGAACATTTCCGAGAAAGATTCACTGAATTCCAGCCTTTAGAAACATATTGTTTGAAGTCCTTATTTTGCAGCAACCTTTTATCGAAATGAAATCTCTTTTGTTTACTATTTGCAACAATAGTATGATGAACTATAATCGGTCGATGATCGGAACCATATAAACCAAGGAATTCAGCCTCAGAAGGAGGAGATTTAGCCATCCATTATGAATTTACTGCAACATGATCCAAGCATTCTTTAGCTATATGAGTATCTCGCTTCCCAACCCAATATAATTTATCACCTCTGAATCTTAGATCATCCAAAAATTCGGAATTAAAAACAGAATCTCTTCTTCTCTCTCGTGATTGTCACTGGCTTTCACTCTTCTTCAGATAATTCACATGCTTATCATTTGTATCAGAGCCACCATTCCTCTTGATGGTGAGCTTCTATCAACAAACCGGAAATTTGGTTTTCACCAACAAAGAATACGTTATACTCCAACAGATTTACGATCGCGTGGTTCAGATGGAGATTACATATCGTGAGATTCGAGAGGAAATCCAAATAACTAGATCCATGGAGCAACAGAGGAAGAACCCATAAACTTCTCTTGGGAATATTGTCGAACACCTGGTGGGCGAACCATCTCAAGAAACCCGATCAGATCTTTAGATGCAACAAACCTTGCCAACGATGAAGCTATCTGCTGAACCTGAAGCAATCAACAAACTCAATCCATCTCTTAGGAAAAACGTCGAGTGCGCGGTGATTGAAGCTTCTCGTGAATCACATTCCCCTGAGACTCCACTAGCTAGACAAAATTTTAAATGCACATAGATTCATGTCAAATGAAGCTACCACAATGCAAGGAAGAAGGCCTCAACAACGATCACATTATTAAACGATGTCGAGTTACCCTTATCAGAAATGGTTCTGTTTATCTCGGGTAAATTTGGTAACGAAGAGAAACACTCCACTCGTCAATCTCTTCTCTCTTTCTATCAATCTCGGGTTGAGCGTGTTTGGGAGCCTGGCGGGATTTCGGCTAGTGACAGAGCTACTAAGCTCATACACAAGGATATGCTAAATGCAAATGGGGATTATCTCCCTGTTAGTGTACGGAAAGGAAATTGGCTAACATGTGTGGAAACAAGGAGGATTAGTGTATGTTAAGCCTCAGCTAACCTGGCTTGAGAGAATCAACAGCGGTGATGATATAATTTTGAAGATAGGAATCAAATTCTCGATGCCTTTTTCATTTTAAGGAACAGAAGGGTGAGTTTATGGGTTTCTCATGGTCTAAGAAACTTAACGAGATGAGTTTACAGAAAACGGCGCAGACATTCATTAAACCCATAAAGGAAATAAGTGATTCTTGTGAGAGGAAAATGAATGATGTATTGGGGACAATGGTTTGTGTGGTTGTGCAAAGCAGAAGGTTGAAGGCAGATTATAAGTTTATGGAATGGAGACTATGGAAATTCAAACAAAAGTGGTGTTTGGGAATTAAATCTGTTATCGATGGGTTAGTGTGCATACATGGCAAACACTTGTTTGCTTAATTGTTGGTGGAAGATGATACAAGATATTTTGGTATCTCTAGAGTCAATTCTCTAAATGCAATTGTAGCATAAGAGGTTATCGAACCTTATCGGGATTTATCCTAATCACTAAGAATGCAAGGTACTTATGGTAAATTAAGCTAAACAAGTGGTTTGTTGTTAAGTATCCAATTTAGATTTAAGCAAAAGAACTAAGCAAGATTGTAAATCAATAAGCAAAAGCGAATCTAGAGATAAGGTTATCGATATAAGAAGTTCCAAGTTCAATTCATGATGTTCATTTACTCAATTAAGCTACTCCCTAGGCATAAGATCCTAACCTTGACTAATTCTCTTTCAAGCAATTAATCACTATGCTAATCACCTAACCCATTAGCAAATCATCATTTGTGGATCATTGATTAGCAAACATTAAGTTTAAATCAACAAGATCAACCAAAAATACACCCTAGACAACTATTGTCATAGGCTAGGAATGTAAATCTCTTGTTTAATTCATCAAGGAATTTCATCAAACACTTGGTGTGCATGAAATGCCTTATGATCTAAACCTACTTTTTCAAGCTAAATTTAACCTAATTTTCGTCTTAGACTTCCTTGTTAATTCTGGTTCTAAGGTTTTGTAAGTAAGAGAGGATTCCCTGTGGATCGGTACCTTAAGTACTACATCGCACTGTTGTGCACTTGCAGTTACCTATGGTTATAAATATTATTATATGAAGCTATGCTAAACCCTAGCAGCATCAGATAGCAAGAGCATCAAATTTTTATTGAGTTTGGCGGAGATTGAATCTATCTTCTCATTCAAGGCGGCACAGGACTTAGCTTGGAATTCGATGGTTTTGTTGATTATTGCTTTGAGTCTCTCTAAACGAGCGTTGAATTTCAAGCTCTCATTGTGTTGGTTCAATATTTGATGAGGTAGACGGTAAGATTTTTGTCAAGTGTGGACAAATGTAGACGCTAAAAGCTCGTCTCGGGAATAAGGATGCTCGTAGCGTCCTCGAGAGTAGTTGGCATGTGCCGGTTTCTGATCCATGTAGAACGAGTCAAAATTATTCTGTGAATCATGAGAGTAGTGAGCATAAGATGGGTCGTAGAAACCCTGCTCGTAGTAGCAACCTCACTCCAGAGGCGAGTCCATGATTCAGAGTTCTTAAACGAAGAAAAACAAAAACGAAAATTAAAAAGAAAAAGTTTGTTTTAAAGTCGATTTACTAACCTCTAAGGTGTGGAAGAACATTAGCGATTGCCTCCTTGGCAATGGCGCTAAAAACATGATGCGGTGCGGTTTATTTCCTAGCTTCAGGTTTAAAATTTATAAACCTTATCGCTACAAGTGCACATATGTGCGTTGTAGGACTTTAGGTATCGATTCACAGGGAGGAAAAACTTGTCTATGAGACCTTAGACAGAGAATTAGCAAGGAAGTCTAAAACGGAAAAAGGTTTTTGTAGACTTTTGGGTATCGAAAATTGTAAAGTGCGTAAAGGTAAAGATTGCTTGAAAAGTAAAGAATAAAAATCGATGGCATAAACTAAAAAAAAAATCCCTTTGTAAACTATAATAGAACGGTGTTGGGTCGACATGGATATCTTAGGGGAATGTTCGATTCAAACACGCTACCTAATCTCTTAGTGAAATAGATTCTAGTAAACTCTACGAACTGGAATAAATAAATGGCGTAGCCTACTCTCATACATCCTACACACCAATAATTTATATACTCGAACGGTAGCTTTCGTCTCCGGCCGCGCATAAAGTTATGATGATAACAAACTGGTTTGTAAACATTCACGACGCTCTATAAGTATACTTTTGAAATCTTATAGCGCGACACGCTCCATATAGATTAATGGTCCAGGTTGTTAGATTCAACACTTTCGGTGGTTCTTATAACACCTAGGAATAAGCCTCTAGTTCATGACACTAGATTCATGCATTAAAATTTTTTTCTAGGAAATAGGTCTAGAATACAGCTAGGTTTACAATGTGGAATCCTTCTCGAACATGTGGATCCCCTTCGATAATTTCTTTAAACCCAACGATTAAATTACTCAAACATAATTGAAAAAGACATAATTAAATAAAGAACAAAAGATTGATAAAGAAGCTTCTCGATTTTAAGAACGAAATCCGGAGAAAACCTTTCTACCAATCTCGAAAGTAAAGAACAAAAACTTAAGAACGAAAAGTAATGCAAAAAGTAAACTAAAATGGCGCTCGAAAAAGGGTACAATGAGGCACACGAAATTAGGTCTCTAAACACACATATTTATAGGTCTTCAACTCTTGTTTAAGTCGTCCTTAGGGTTTCCTTGAAGAGAAAATGAAGTGGGCTTGCAAATGGGCTTATGGGACCAAAACAGGGGCTGGCCGCGGGTCCATGGCTTCTGACCACGGCAAAACACTCCTTGGCCGCATGTGGAGAGCTTCTGCCCACGGTGAACTGCCATTAGGGGTACCCTCACGCATGAATGTAGGACATATATTTGAATGCTCGCTTGGGTTAGCGGGAAGTTTGCTAGATAGACATTATCGAATAGCCCCTTTTGATGAGAGATATGAACAAGAGGCTTCGAGAAAACTAGTGTTTTCTGAATTATATGAAGCCAGTAAGCAAACAGCGAATCCATGGGTGCCTCTTGGCCGCGGGTGGAGCTATCCGGAAGTGGCCAAATGGGACGTCTTGATCTTCATGTATATTTTGATTGAACCGTTGGATCATTCTCAAATTAGTTGGAATGGAAAGGTAGCTGGTCCTTCTTGAATATATCCAAAATTGGGTTGGATCAAACGGTGAGAAGAATCTATTTGGTAGTTGAACTTTTGACATTTTGACAATGAGCCGAAAATCTGGGTTTTCTCCAATTTGCAATGCTTTTGCCTAAGTAACCTGAAAAAAGTTTTGAAACCACAAATATGCAAAAATCGTAATAAAAACATATAAAAGCGAGTGAAACACTTATTAAAGTGTTCTAAAATAAGAGGTAAAATGGGTAAAAATACGGTGCTATCACTATACCATGGAGAACCACATGGTGCTGGTCTTAGGGGTGCCCTAGGACGTGTCTCAAGTTGGAAAACGTTCCAAATGTAATCCCCATCACGATCTTGGGAAGCAAAAGTCGAAAATTTCTCGCTTGAAACACTTTTGCAATTAGATTTTATCGATTTAATAACTTCAAGAGATCTGATGTAAATTAGCTTCTATAGGAACATCTTGTGACCTTTTAATGTCATCTCCAGGGTCTAAAATTGCTCTCCCTTCATTGTAGATGGTTGTAAAACACGAGCTTTCAGTAGAAATTGCATGATAGAAGACTCTATTTTTGATTTCAGAGAAAGAAACTCGTCCTCTGCGAAAATCAAACATTGCTCCCACGGTTTTAAGGAAAGGAGTCCCAAGTAATAGTGACATTGGGGAGTCGTTATGCATCTCTAGAATGTTAAAATCAATAGGAACAAGACATCCTCTCACTTGCATCACCAAATTAAGCACAAACCCGTATGGAGTTGTGCTAAAAGCGTCTCCAAATTTGAATGTCGTTTTAGGAGGCTCACTATCAACAATCCCCAACTTCTTTGCTATGGTTTTAGACATGAGATTCAAAGTAGCTTCTGTATCACATAGAGAATCCAGGAATTCAATATCGTTTATAGTGCAAGAGAAGATAAATTTCACTGGATCTTCTATCTTATACAGCTTTCTTTGATGTGGTGCTTTTGAATTCAGCTCATCATCTTCATGTCTTTCCACACGGTACTCGTTTGTATATTGATCTCTAGGGGCTAGTGAAACCACGTCATTGTTCTGAGTTATGACCACTTTGCAGAATTTTGGATTTGTCTCAGCCTTTCCCGGAAGAAACCCATCTTGTCTCTTCACACCTTATGCAGTTTGAGAAACTTGTACTTCAATCTTCTTAACATGATTAGAGAGGTCAATAAACTTCCCATAAAGCCCCTCATTGTTCTTATTGAGATGATCATACATGTTGTCCATTTTGAAACCGAGATTTTGAATATCTGGGGCGTTTTGCTTCTGTCCCTCATTATATGTTGTTGATTCTCCATAAGCTGATGCATCATAGCTTCAAGGCTGCTCTCTTTAGGTGCTATACCCACGTGATCTTGGTATATAAGAGGAGCTTCAACATTTGGCTGAAAGTTTCCGCAGTTTAAAGCGTTCTTGTTTCGGTTTGGATTGGCGTTTCCAAACTCACCAATGTAGTTGACTTCTCTTTGCTGCTTATGAGAACCATTGCCAATATACCCTTGATTAATTTTACGATCAGAATCTCCCACGTTCTCACATAGGTCCACACCTTTTGATTAATTTTTGAGAAACTGAGCAACCATCGTTTTCAACTCAAGGATTTGTGTAGAGTCCAAATCTTGCTTGATGTCTCCCACATTTTTCACATTGTACGAGCCTGAATTTTTGTTGCTTGCAGCCAAGTTATGAATGAGGGTGTTAGCCTTAGCAACATTGTTAGTCATGAAGTCTCCTTGACTTGTCGTGTTGAGTACCATCTTGAACTTCTCATCAACTCCTCTGTAGAATATGTTTAACAAATTCAACTCAGTAAAACCATGGTGAGGGCATTCTCTCCTGTATTCCTTGAAACGTTTTGTAGCCCCATATAATGATTCTTTTGGTTCTTGTTAAAATTCTGAGATTCTGCTTCTCATATGTTCCAATTTATCTTTCAGATAAAAGTGCTTCAAGAAAGCTCTCTTGTACTCATCCCAAGTAGTGATTGCTCATGCTGGAAGAGACTTCATCCACTTGTTGGTTTTCTCAACCAAAGAGAATGAGAATAAAATGCACGTCAAGTAATCTTCAGGAACTCCTTTGGATTTCTTTGTACTGCAGATTTCTTCGAACCTTTCGATATGATCAATGGGAAGCTCCTCATCTAACCCATGAAATCGATGCTGCTCCACCAAAGCAATGAGTTTTGAGCTGACCTTAAACTCTTTAGTAGGTGGTGGAGGGCATATTGGTTGGCGTTTTGTGAAGAAGACATCTAATGAATCAAACTCTCCGATTGTGAGGTTTTGAGGATCCATCTCCATACGTTTCCAGATGCTTCTTCAATGATGTCTATCTCTTACTCAAACTAACCTGAAACACACAGAGATGGAGAAAAGTAATGAAAAAATAAATAAAATGAAAAACTAAGTACCTTAGACTGAACTCTAGTCTGAAACTCGTAGGCAATTGTATTGGTCCTGGCAACGGCGCCAAAAACTTGATACACAGAGTTTTAATCCCTGAAGTAATCCTGCAAGTGCACATCAAACACAGTAGTACTTAGGGGTCGAATTCACTAAAGACCAAAGAATCACACTACGAGTTTATGAGAGTCGAATTAAGCTAAGATGAAATATATGAGGTTTTGTTTTTAGGGTTGTGAATAATGAAGACAATACCAATAAATAAACTTAAAAGAAAATAAATAACGATTTAAAATCAGTAGAGAAAGTACTAGGTATCGGAAAATTCGTATAGTATCATAGATTGATTTAATCAAATAATTTAGACAATGAATTCAATAAATATGTTATGAACTCGAATCACGAATGAATAATTAACCTACTTCTGCAGCACCAATTATTATGTTTAAAAAACTTAATTCACTCAATTCCCGTTGGTAATTAAGTAGTTAAACATGCATAAATTGTTCAAGTTCGATATGTTCACAAAGTTTAATAACTCAACTCTCGCCGGTTATTACGCTTTGCTCATCTAAATCAATTCAAATAATTTAACAACAGTTTCGGTGAATAAATATACTTTATGAGCAGTAGCTAGATGGTTAATCAAGCAACAAGCATTAAACATAAATTTAGATGAAGAACTTTAAAGATAAACTCAAATCTAACAACCTAACGATCAATCCATGAACTACTCACACATGACCAGAGATGAAACACAAAGATATATAAAGCAATTCATAATCATAAACTTCAAATAAAAGCAATACATTTTATAAATCTTCTCTATATCGAGATACAAATGCGAGACACAAGTATTTATATCCCTAAAGTTGACCTAGAGTTTTATTAAACCAAAATGGAAAGTTTTAGTTCATATGGGCGCATGATCGACCAAGCTTCTAGGCCGATCTCCTGGGTCATGGTGGTGGCACTGGGTGAGAAGAGAACTCTCCGGGCCGATCTCCTGGGCCGATCCTGGACCTTATTTATGCATTCGTCTCCTTTGCAAGCCAGACGGACATGTCTCCATTGGAATCGATGTAACTTCGTAACTACGGCTTCAAATGACTTGAAACAAATTCCTGATAAAATTTAACTCAAAAGTATACATTGGCACAAAATTTCATCTAAATATATCAACGGGAAGGCATCCAACGAAAGTGAAACTTTTGATGTATATGTACTTTCCAATTGGAGAAATCCGCTTTTCTTGAGATTTAGGTGATTGGCTGATATTTTGGACTTGGAAACATGTCTTAGACACGGAAAACTCCTTTTTTTTGTTCTATTTTAAATCCTTTTTGATGATTTGACCTATATAGACTTTAAAACTACAAATACGAGAAAACTACCTCAAAAATCACAAAACCGAGTATTAATGCGTAGATAAAATACTAAAATCCGCAATAAAAACAGTAAAATATAGAGTATATCACTGCATCATCGTCCATCGTGATGTAAGCTGCCACTACTTTGAATCGGTCCATAAACGTTCGTAGAGGTTCTTTGTGTCCATGTTCTAGGGCCCATAGGTCGGCGTTCGATGCGTTCTATTCGATTAACATAGAGTAGTGCTTAAGGAACGCGGTCGAGAGCTTATGGTAGCTATCTATTGAGTTCGCCTCAAGTCGGGAGAACCAATTCAGTGCGGTGCCGCATAAGTTTTCCATGAAAAGTTGGCACTACTCGGCGTCTTTCTCTGCGGGAGAACTAAATTAAGTTCACCCCATAGCTATGTTGAAGGAAGTCATGAAGTGGCGAGGATCGGAGTTTCTTTCGAAAGCGCAGATCTTGATCTTTCCTATGTGCCGCACTGGAGTATTGGTGACCCGGGCTGTGAACTGGGTTTTCTACGTTTTCTAGAGCATGCGATCAATTTCTGAAGCCGAGCTGGTAGCTCGGTGAACCTTAGATCTCATGTCTTGAAGCTTACTTTTCATGCCTTCGATCTCTTGATCGCATAGAGCCTCCTGGGTCAGTGGGTTTGCTTGATCTCCTATAGAGTCGTGCTTTGCGGAAGAGAGTGTTTCACTAAGGTTGCCTTGTGGTCGGGTTAGGTTTGCGAACATGGTTCGCCATAGTGGATGTGTTTATGTACATGGCTGTAGCTTAGAGTCTCGGTCTGGTTCGCCATAGTGGATGTGTTGAATTTTTGGAATTGTTTTTAAAGATAAATTAAAATAAATTTTTATTAATATTGTACTAAATTAACTTGTTTGGCAACTTGAATAGTAGTTATCCAAGTAAAGAATAGCCTAATATGAAGGTTTTTATGTTTGGACACAAAAAATGTATATGTTTTAATTTTACTTGTGGTAGAATTCTTAGTTTTGAATTTGAATAGAATAACCATTTCTGGTTTAGATTTTATGATAATAATTTTTTAATAAATCTTTATTAATATAAAAAATATTAACATAATCTAGGCAATCTTACCAAGATTAATTAGATTTGCATTTCGAATTTAATTCTAAATTAACAATTTCTAAAATTGTGTGATTCTTAAAATATTAATCATTTTATATATGTAAATAACAAATATTGAATCTGTATTAGTAACCGAATGTTGTCCATATGCATGATAAAATTTATGGTTGTGCAAATCTAATTAATAATATATTCATTTTTCAGTTTGAAAAATATTCAATTATAAATCTGATTGTATTAATAAGATTTAAATTTAGAAGTAAACATATTTTTTTTATTAATTATGACTATTTTGTTTGTAACTGTTGATGAAATCTCAGAAAATCTACATTAAATTCAAAATTTAATATTATCTTTCAATGAAAATTGTTAATTTTGAATATATATCATTCAAAAAATTTTGATTATTAAATTATTTGGCATAATCGAAATTCAAAAATTGAAAATAACTAATACTATTTTCGTAACAAAATTATAATAAAATTATAAATTATTTTTGAAATATTTAATTTACATATTTTTGAAATAATCGATTTTATTTATAATTTTAAATATTTAATTTAATTTCTGGCATAGTCTAAATTTTTATAATTACGAATTAAAATTAATGTATATATATAATGAGATTAATTAATTAAATAAATTAATCTTTAATTGAATCAGATTAAGTAAATGAATTTTTAATTGAACAAAATTCAACTGTTTGGAAACATGGAATAGTTATCCACAAAAATCTAAAGTTTAAAAGTTATCTAGGATAATAATATATTTATTTTCATTTTTTCCTGTCTTGACACAAAATAGCACTCTGATTTAATATATTATATTTGAGATGAAATGTCTTCTTTTTCCGAAATAACAGTCATAATCAGTAAATTAACGTAGTAGTTGATATAAATGCCAAATTCTAGTCCAATGGAGCCATTAGCCGCTTGGAAGATCAAGTCCTTGAGGAATCTTCCGAGGATAGTTTGTGGTCTCTGCAGAATTAGTCCCCATCTTCCTACACACCCAACGGCACAAGTACACTCTCAAATCTTAAATCTTGATCCAAGTAACTTACTATTTCACGCAATATCAATAGGCATGGCCACAGTTACGGTTAATGCAGTTAAGTTTTTTTAACCATCGGTTATGGTTAGACACGAATACGGTTATTTGATGACAATAAACGTTTAATATAACGAGATATAATTAAATAGTTATAAATTTTATAAACCAGTTTTCATTCCACATTGTCCATGACTCCACGATTTATTTATTTATTTTTAAATTTTTTTATATATTTTTATTATAAAACTGTTTTGTTAAAATATTCTTTATATTTGTTGGAAAAAATATTAATTAGTTTAGCACGTTTAAATTTAATTAATATTTCTTGTTTTTTAGATTTGCATTTGTATTTTCTATTGGTAAATTGATTATACATAATTTTTCTTTGAATTTTTAATTTTACAGAACTAATTTTAATTATTAGTATATATAATTTTATTTTTAAAATGGTTACTGTTAAAATTTTACTGTTTTAACCTTGCGGTTAACCAACGGTTTTGATACGATTACGGTTACGGTTAATAATTTTTTTAACCATAACTAATATATTTTTACAATTAACGATTACGGTTTTTAACCGTCTGACACGATTACAGGCTGGTTACAGTTTGTAAACAGTACGGTTACGGTTCGAAATACGGTTACGGTTCTATTTTGGTCATGCCTAAATATCAAGATGATTACTAACGTGTACTAATATTTTTATTTAATTGTTTTATAACATGGATTTAGTTTTTGTTTTCCACTAAATATCCACTATATTACTAATTGCGAAGAATGTTTAAAGAAAAAGCTGATTTTTAAAAAATTTATTAGCTACTCCTGGTAAAAAAATGTGACTTGTAAATGAAACGTGGAAATGTGACATGGAGATGTAACATGAATAGTTTTAATTGACATGAATTTGTGACATGTCTAAATATTAAAACCAATCTTTAGCCAATAAGCACAATCTATTAGGGCCTGTTCATCATCCAGATGAGATGAATATGAGAATTGATGTTTTTTTAAGTGTTTTTTACCTTCATTCAGATGAATCATCCAGATGGATCATCTGAATGAGTTTTAAAAATTATGAACAAATTTTTGAATACATCTGAATGATCCGAATTGGACAATCTGAATGGATATGGTTCTGTCAAAAAAAGAAAAAGACGAAAATACCCCAGCGAAATAAATAATTATAATTAAAAATAGCTATGTTAAGTTAAGTAAATAAATAATAAATAATAACTACCATTTTTCCGCCAAAAATATAAAATCTTTTTTCCCGCTAAAAATGTAAAATCTCGTTTTTCCACCAAAAACGTAAAATCCTATTTTCCGCCAAAAACATAAACTTCTTTTTTCTCGCCAAAAACGTAAAATTCCGTTTCTTTGCCAAAACATATATTCAGTTTTTCCGCCAAAAACGTAAAATTATGTTTTCCCGCAAAAAAACGTAAAAATCCATTAATATGTTATCGTTTATTTAAATAAATACATTATCTTTAAAATCATCATAATGAAATTTGTTATATTTGTATTTTACCCTATTAATACGATTATGTACAAAATGATTACTTAAATTTTCCATGATTCACCATATATATTTCATTTATTTTTTAAAACTATCTGCTGATTATTTTTGTTTTTGTTTTTTTCATGAAATTAGTATGAAAAATTTATGAATTTCATATAATATATCAATTTCAAAAATTATTCAAATAACACTATATATCATGAATAAATTAACTTTGTAAAAATTATCCACAAATAAACAGCTTGCAGTATAAGAATATTCAGAATATTTTAAAATATCTAATTGAGATTTCTCATAATTACATCAACAATTAAAATAAAAATATTCTTCTTGATAAAATGATAATATATATATATATATATATATATATAAAGTTAGTTTTGCTAATTTTCTTCTTCCGCCACTTCAGCGTCCACAATTTGTTTTTTTTAAAACAAAAAAATAAACCTCCAAAATATATAATTCAAAAACGAAGGTCGTAGCCCATTCTGACTAAAGGTTATGAAGATCATCTGCAGCCCAAATAGGATACCTAAACTAATACTATCGCCAAGAGCTGTAAGCAGAAACCAACAGATATCCACTTCTATGAATTGCCTTGTTTTGAACCAGATATAATAATATATCAATATGTAAGCAAGAAAACACGGAATCCGTATTTCACTACAAAAAAACAAAGTTTTTGTGACGAACTTTTGTGACTCTTTTTTTGGTCGCAAAAAAGTGGGACGAAAATGTGACTAATTTGCGACCACTTTACGACTACTCGAAATGCAGTGGCAAAACAGTCGCAAATTAATGACAAAACAGAGGAGTCACAAAAAGGTCTCAAATTTGTGACTGTTTAAGGACTTGCAAAAGTAGTCCCAAATTTGTGACTGATTTTCTTCGATTTAGCAACTCCACTAGAAATTTTTTTAAAATAAACATCAAATCATATACAAAAAAATTCTAAACCCTAAACCATCAAATAATATACAAAAACATCAAATAAATAAACATCAAATAATATAAAAAAAAAAATCAACACTTACAATTTTTAATATATAATCATTTTATAAATTCTAAATTATAAATCCTAAACCTCTAACCCTTAATCATAAATTCTAAATCTTAAATTGTAAAATATATTTTTTGAACAACTATGTACCCAAAATCATTGTAAAGTGATATTCAAACCTTATATGTTCTTAAAGTTTAGGGTTTAGGGTAATATGTACACTAATTTACAAACCCAGTTTTTGTGACCAATTTGAGACTAATTTGAGACTAATTTTTAATAGTAGTCACAAAATAGTCACAAATTTGGGACTAATTTGCAACCCCACTTGATTTTCTTTATAGAAATCAATAAATTATAAACTCAAACCACAAACCCTTAACACTAAACCCTAAACCTCTAACCCTTAATCATAAACTTGATCTAAATCTTAAATTGTAAACAAAATTTTACACATAAACATCAAATAATATACAAAAAAATTCAACACTTTCAAATTTTTTTAATATGATCATTTTATAAAACCTAAATTCTAAACCCTAAACCTCTAACCCTTAATCATAAACTCTAAATCTTAAATTATAAACAAGATCTTACACATAAACATCAAATAATAAACAAAAAAATATAACACTTACAAAAATTTCAATATAATCATAACATCTACTAAGTGTTACATGTGTTTTATAAAGAATGATTTTGAAAGATAAAAATCTCTCAAGATTTAATTATTTTATAGTTTTAACATATTTTCGAATTGCTAGATACACAAAATCATTGTAAAATAATATTCAAACCTTCTAGATTCTTAAAGTTTAGGGTTTAGGGTAAAGGTTTTTGATTATCACAAAATGGTCTCAAATTTGGGATTGTTTAGAAACTCTAGTCGATTTTTTTAATAGTAGTCACAAAATAGTCCCAAATTTGCGACTAATTTACGACCAAATGACAAAAATAATAAAAGCTTCTCATTGGCTAGTTCCTTGTGACGAAGATCGAGATCCTCAACCGTTGATTGGTTTAATCCAATGGTGGAGAATTTAAACTTTTGTTTATATTTTTTATATTAATTTTATTACTTTTTTTCTTTCTAAACCTTCTATTTCTCTCTCTCCTTCCTACGATCTTCTTTTTCTTCTTCCTCTTCCTCTTCCTCTTCCTCTTCCTCTTCCTCTTCCTCTTCCTTCTCTTCCTTTTTTTTAATCTAACTCTTTTTAATCCAACTCTTTTTTTTTCCAGATCCGATGCTTACGAATCTGGGTTCACCGCGAGTCTGGTCGGAGGCGAGGAGGCCGGAGGACCCCGCGAGTCTGGCGAGGCTTCTTCTTCCACGGGTTAAGTTTATAGTGGTTGCAAAAGCTGTGTTTCCTTGTAGTGTTTATAGGCTTTCATCCACGGGTTAAGTTTCATGAAAATTGCAATAAACCCTGAAAGAAGAAGCGCTTATGTAAGCATAGAGAAACCAAAAAAATGATTCAATAAAACAATTGAAGATTGATGTAATGCAGAAAACACACAAATGCAGATTATACTAATGGTGCATAAGAGCTCCGCCCAATATTAAAAAGAATATAAAAAATGAAAAAAAGAACCACCCAATATTAATCGAAAAATCTGATATTAACGCTCCTCAAATCCTCAACAACTACCTCCATCCGCACGCACAATGTCTGAGCTTAAATAGATGATCCACTCATCATTTTCCACATATGCTTCAGAATCCCGCAAAAAAACGTAAAAATCCATTAATATGTTATCGTTTATTTACATAAATACATTATCTTTAAAATCATCATATTGAAATTTGTTATAATTGTATTTTACCCTATTAATACGATTATGTACAAAATGATTACTTAAATTTTCCATGATTCACCATATATATTTCATTTATTTTTTAAAACTATATGCTGATTATTTTTGTTTTTGTTTTTTTTCATGAAATTAGTATGAAAAATTTACGAATTTCATATAACATATCAATTTCAAAAATTATTCAAATAACACTATATATATCATGAATAAAGTAACTTTGTAAAAATTATCCACAAATAAACAGCTTGTAGTATAAGAATATTCAGAATATTTTAAAATATATAATTGAGATTTCTCATAATTACATCAACAATTAAAATAAAAATCTTCTTCTTGATCAAATGATAATATATATATATATATATATATATATATATATAAAGTTAGTTTTGCTAATATTCTTCTTCCGCCACTTCAACGTCCACTATTTTTTTTTGTTTTAAACAAAAAAAAAACCTCCAAAATATATAATTCAAAAACGAAGGTCGTAGCCCATTCTGACTAAAGGTTATGAAGATAATCTACAGTCCAAATAGGATACCTAAACTAATACTAGCGCCAAGAGCTGTAAGTAAAAATCAACAGATATCCACTTCTATGAACTGCCTTGCTTTGAACCGGATATAATAATGTATCAATATGTAAGCAAGAAAACACGGAATCCGTATTTATAGGTTTTCATCCACAGGTTAAGCTTCATGAAAGTTGCAATGAACCCTGAAAGAAAAAGCGCCTATGTAAGCATAGAGAAACCAAAAAATGATTCGATAAAACAATTGAAGATTGATGTAAAGCAGAAAACACACAAATGCAAATTATACTAATGGTGCATAAGAGCTCCGCCCAGTATTAAAAAGAATTAAAAAAATGGAAAAAAAGAACCACCCAATATTAATCGAAAAATCTGAGATTAACGCTCCTCAAATCCTCAACACTTACCTCCATCCGCACACACAATATCTGAGCCTAAATCGATTATCCACTCATCACTCCCCACAGATGCTTCAGAATCCCCCCCTCCTTCGTTAATTGTATGCAACAAAAAGTATGAAATTGAATTTGATATGGATTGATTCGTCTGTTTGTGTTGATTTTGTTAAATTTAAAGACCGGAATTTGGGTCACACTGATGATGCCTATTATTAAACTTATAGCCATTTCTATCTTACTGTTTTGTCCCCATTTTGTTAGAGTACTCTTCCGTTTCGGTTCGTAGGAGTAGTTGAGTATTGCTATTTGTTTTACACACTTATTGTTTTAAATAAAAAAGGTCTCCGGTCTTATTATAAGCAAACTCTTATTGTTTCAGACTCTTATTGTTATAAATCAAACTCTTCCATTCTAGTCTCCTAATGCTTTCTTTTAGCACCTAAATTTTAAATATCTCACTTCCATTCGAAACTTCAGGGCGATGAATCAATGTAACTAGCTCCACCAACTATTGCAATATCATGAAAACATTGATTAATCAAAATTAGGATAAACGTCACACATATAATATCAGATAAAATAACAGGTTAGATCATCAAGATTCACTCTGCATATAAAATCCAAGCTCATCAAGAACATTATCTATATGAATTAGCGAGTGTTACATACTATATATTAATTTATATATCTTTTTCACACAAATAAAATTAATTTCCTAATATATATATACAAAAATTATTTTTTCGAATAAAATTAGAATTGACGGTGTTTGATTTATAATTTCAATTTGTATTCGCCGTTTTCGCAAATACGGTGGCCATTGAAGTGACTTGATGCATGGGCTGATACTATGGCATATATCTAAGATCCAAGGGCGGGTGCGGCCGCCGGTAGCAGGAAGGAAAATTTCAACGTATTGTTATGATTTATTTTTGCCTTAATGTTTTTCTGAAAACATAAATTAATCTGAGTTTAAATAATGATTTAACTTAGTTTGTCTCCTTCAATCGTCTTAATTTATTTTAGGACAGTGCAAAAAAATGGAACGATTTAGAGATTCAACAAAGTTCTCTTTAACAATAATACAAATTTATTAATATTAAATCAAAACAATCAGTAGACATTATTCGGAAACAAAGTAAACGCAACAGTAAATGAAATCTATAATAAACCAAACATAATAAACCAAATAATAATTCGGTATAATAATAAAAACTGAAACCCATCCACTTGCTCTTCAAAAAGCCTAAACATACTAATCATCAAGAGAAGCCAAACCCAATGCGCAACACGCTTCATTGAAAGTAGGATGAACAACACCATCAATCGTCATTATGTCCATATACAAACACGGTCCTCTTCGGACATGCAACAACACTCGTAAATAATAAGTCTCACTGGCATGAATTAGACAATCCTCTATAACATGTGCATGTGCAGACGGAAAAACCATGCAACATGGTATCCATTCGTTCTTCTTACCATCTCAAACCCATTCAGAAGGAAACTCTAAATAAAGCAAATTTCTAGATTCGGTATATATCCGATTACACCTTATCCAAGACAGAAATTTAACTTTACCAATAGGATTCGATGAATCCACAACGCCAGAAGATGCAATACGTGGCATATGAAATGGCAAAACAAACCGACAATGGTCAACATCAACACTAGAAACATCACGCGAACCAGGATGAGCCATACGACGGTCTTCTGATAAACCAAAGTCCACTAAACACTTTGCCCTTCTTATCTCAAATTTTAGCTTCAACAAGTTAGAAGAGTCTCATGTTTTATTTTTAATAGAAAAAGAAAACAAATAAAGAAAGACAACCCTGCTTAATATGAAGTAAATATTTAAGATAATATATAGAAATATATTCAAATAGCTGATGTAGCTGATGTTGTATGTGATCATCAATGGGTCCTCCGTCGGTGCCGGTGGCTTCGTCAGGTTCATATATTGTATTGTGGCGTCACAATCAACATGAGTTTAAAGCACATTTCTCAACGAAAGCAACTTGGGAGCAGCTTAGAGAACCATGTCAGATGGTGTGGTGGAGTAATCTAGTTTGGTTCTCTCAATCAATTCCTAGATATGGCTTTATTACTTGGTTAGCACTGCGGGATAAACTAGCGACTGGAGATAAGATGCGACAGTAGGGACAAGATCAACCTTGTCTGCTCTGCGGGGAATTAATCGAGACGAGAGATCATTTATTCTTCGCCTGTCCGTATTCGTACACAATCTGGAATTGGCTGTGTTCGAGTCTTCTTCAAGGAAGAACGAACCCATATTGGATAATCACCGCAAGAATAGTGTCAAGAAGCAGGAAAAACAAGATGGATTACACTCTGGTCCGTCTAGTTTTCCAAGCTTCAATATACCGGATTTGGCAGGAAAGAAATGGCCGTCACCACCACCGGTCTTCTCGCTCTGCCCTCCACCTCACGCACGTGATCGACAAGGACGTATGCTTCTGCCTACAGTCCCTCTTCTCAGCTCTGAGCGATAACAACATGGACATCCTCTCACACTGGCGTGAAGTCCGAGCTTTTCCAACTCAATCGAGATAGTCACTCTCATCCCTCGATAGGCTCTAAATTCAAAATTCAAAGTTTTGTTGCTCTGTTTTCTTGAGATTTTCCTTGTTCTAAACTCTTGTACATATTCATTCTGTTAATCAATTAATATAACATTTCAAAAAAAAAAAAATAAAATAAAATAAAATATATATATATATATATATATATATATATATATATTCAAATAAACTTAAACTGATTTTTGAAATATTTTATCAAACGATGGAGAATAATTTAGGGAATTAAATTTGAATTTCCATTACCAACTACCGAGATCAACTTAAAAATACTAATTTCTCAAAACTTTAAAATGATAATATCTTCCCTCTTAAAAAACCAACTAATTGGAAAAATTGACTACCAAAAGAAAAATAAAAAGGTAAAAATGTGTACCATCAACTAAACAAGCACATAGGTAAACATAAATTTAATATTATTTTTAAAAAAGCTAAAAATAAACATTATACATATTATAAACAGATAGAAACAATTCCATTAACTATGAGACCAAAAAAATAAAATAATATTACACAATAAAAAAAAAGAAAAATATTTATCACCCTCCGTGCGGGTAGCGCATGTCACACATTAGTTTAAAATAAGATATACGAGATGATCTCCGTATTCAAAACATGTGAGTTATTGCATAAAATCTAAAGGTTTTGGTTTTCTTTGAAATATAAAAATACTAATTGTAACTTACCAAAATATTCTTAATGAGTTGTATATTCAGAAAATAACAACTGAATATTAGTCTCATTTAAATTTAATACTCGATTCACATAATTTGTCTTGATCACACAAATTTATAAAATTTGAATAATTGGTTAATAATTCAGTTGTATAATATTTTCAAACTTTGAAGAGGACATTGATATCTTGGCATTTTACTAATTTTAAACCTATGTTTCTCTTTGTTTTCATGCATTTACATTCATGATTAAGTACTATTAGTTGCATTTTACATCTCCATTTGCATATTATAGGTTTTGGAATTGAATTGAAGCATTGGAGGCTTATTTGGACCAAGAAGGAGTCATTTGGTGCAAAGGATGAGACATGAAATAGGGAGATCCGATCGACTAGGCCGGTCGATCAGAACTGGATTGATGCAATTGACCAGTCAGGTCGATTGGGAGACCGATCACGCGCACCAGGGAAATCCAATCGACCGGACCGGTCGATCAGCCATTCTTGCCCAAATCCACCGGATCTTGATCCGGTTTATCCTGGTTTGACCACTTTGACTATATAAGTGTTCTAGACCTTCTTTTTTTGGGGTGGGGGGGGGGACAACTTATTTTCTCTTAAAAACTCTTTCCCCTTTGAGATTTTGATACATTTTGTAAGAGATATCTTGAGGTTTTATGAAATTTCTTAAGTTCTTTCTTTAAATCTACATTTCTTTAATTTCTGATCATGAAACTTAACATTATCCTCATGGGGTTTGTAGGTTTCATCATAATTAGTGAGTAGATCCCTTATGATCCTTGGGATGAGATAGATTAGGTTGATCCATGATGTTTAGGACCTAGATTATTAAGGATCCTTTCTTTTTAAGTGTGTTTAATGCTAGATCTTCATTGATTAAGTTGATTTAGATCTTAGGGAATATCTCCCCCGAAAGGTGTTCGATGAAATTCTCCAAAGAACGTTTTAGGATATTTACTTGCTTAGCCTATGGAAATAGTTGTCTAAGGAGTTTATTGGTTGTATGATCTTGTGTTTAATGCTTGTAGATTACTTAATCACAAATGAAAATTTGTTCTTGATTAAGTAATTAGCAAAGTGATTAGTGGCATGGAAATATACTAGTCTTAGTTAGTGATCTAAACCTAAGGATTAGCATTGTTTAGAATATTTACATCATCATGGGTTAGCTCTGGGATCACTCAAAGTCAATAACCTCATACTAGGATTCGCCTTATAGTACTGTTTTAAACCTCAATTAGCATTATAGTTTAATTACTGGTTTTGTCTAAGTTTGAATTGTCTTATGATAAAAGATTTTTGTTAAGTTCATATCAATCACTCTATGCTTGTCATTGTAGCATAACAGGTATCAATTCATATGGGTTAAGATTAATGCACTAGGAATGCATAAAACTTCTTAAGCTAGAGCAATTGTTTTGAATTTTTTTTGTTTTCGTTTTAAATTAAGAAAGTAAAATGCAAGAAAGAAAACAAAAGATAGAAGTGCTGGATCATGGATTAGACTATAAAAGAAATGATTTGCAATCAAACAATGATGATAGAGATTGAATTAAACACTATCCTAGAACATGGAATTCACAAATATGACTAATCCATTCTCATGGTACTAATCACTTTACTAATCACCTAATTGACATAAACTCTCGTTTGCAATTAGATAATCAATGAGTATTAATAAAAAATTATAATTAGTTCACTAATCACCATAAACATCAACTCTCATTGGCTAGGATGTGAAAAGCTCACAATAAGTTTGGTTCAAGCATTTCATCGAACACCTCTCGGGCATGAAATGCTTAAACTCTAGTTTTGATCTCTCAATTCAAATCTAGCATTAAGATCAACCTATGTGAAGGATTTAACAAGATGCAATCCAAATCATCATCATTTATGATACTAATGCACAAAATCCATGCTATTTCTTAGGTCTAGAACACTTGAATAAGATTAATTCATTCTCATGACACTAATCCCTTTGTTAATCACTTAACCAATAGCAAACTCTCATTTGTGATTAAATGACTAACAAGCATTAATAACAAGTTATATTAACCAAAATACACCTTAAACATCCACTCTCATGGGTTAAGATAGGCAAATCTCTTATTTAGTTCTTTGGAGAATTTCATCAAACACATTGTGTGCACGAAATTCCCCATGATCTAGATTAACTTTCTCAAGCTTAATCTAGCATTAAGAAAACTAAATAAGGAAGGAAAGCAATGATCTAATACCTTAGCATCATAAATCAATCATCAAACCATCAAAATCAAATATAATCCAAAATCTAACAAAAAAGGTCAAATCACAAAGAACATGAAGAACACAAGAGAAAAAGACATAAAAATGAAGAACAAGAATTAAATAAACATAATATAAAGATAGAGTGAAGAAATCTTCTCTAGAGTGGAATTTGTATGAAGAACAATCCAAGAACCTCAAGAAAAGAGAGTTTGGGTCGAGCCCCACTCTCACAAGAAAAAGACTTTGTAAAACAAAAGGTTTATAAGTATTTATAGAAAAAGGGGCGGACCGGGTCAACCCGGAACAAACCAGGTCTTGACCTGGCCGGGTCTGGGTCGCACTGGTCTATACCGGTTGGTGGTGCCGGATGGATGCAGGTTGGTATTGACCTTGGAGCTGAGTGCCGCATGACTCGTTTGGGCGCCAGATAGACATGTCCCTACTCAATCTGATGTATCTTTCGAACCACTGCTCAGAATGACTTGCAACCACTTACAGAACACAGCTAAGTCAATTATCTAAAATGTCTATGAAGACTAAATTATCCGAAGCTAATTCCGAATAAATTTTCTTCATTTGACCTGATCTTTCAGGCATTATAGCTGGTTTCGATGATGACAGATTTGGACTTGTACCGGGTGGTGGTGCCGGATGGATGCAGGTCGGTATTGGCCTTGGTGGTCTGTACCGGTTGGGTGATAACGGATGGATGCAGGTCGATATTGGTCACTGCCTCCATACCGGCTGGATGACGCCAGACGGATGCTGGATGGATGCTGGCCGATACAAGTCACTGTTCGCGTGCCAGATGGATATCGCCGGATGGATGCTGGCCGGTACAGGTCTCTGTCCCAATACCAGATGGATGCTGGATGGATGATGGCTGGTATAAGTCCCTGTCCGCGTGCCGGATGGATGACGCCGGCTGGGAGCTAGCCGGCATTGGTCAAAGGTCCTGCGGCCAGACGAACATATCCTTAGTAAAATCACCATATCTCGTGAACCACTTGTCATAATGCCTTCAAATCACCTCCGGCCGACAGCTAACTCATTTGCCCATCTATTTCATGAATACCATCGAAGCTAATTACGATTGGAAACCCATCGTCTGGACAGATCTTTCAGACACCTAGGGTGACCCTTGCTTTCTCCTTTGCTCCATCACTCCAAACATCCCCAAAACATCTCCAATGACCTAGAAAACACTCCAAATGATACAATACTCACTAGGACCTAATGCAAAACACCATAGACTCTAATTAAGACTAAAACACTAAGGAAAAGAATGATTATGCATGCATGCGACTTAAAACAGTAAGTAAAATGCATGCTAAAACAAGTAAATTATGAGAATATCAACTCCCCCAAACTTATTCCTTTGCTTGCCCTCAAGCAAACAAACAAGAACAAGGAGGGGTAGAGGTTTGAAAGTGGAAGCTCATATCCACAAGTATCATTAAAAGAATTCAAGCTCAATGTCCAAGTTGTTAGTTATAGGATGCGATCAAACAAGTCTACTCAAAAAGAGATAGTCATATCCATCCCTACAAGAATGAAGCCCAAGTCTCAACCTATACAAGCATTCCTATCATCCAACCCTTTGACATTCATTGAATTTTTTCAAGTGAATCATGTTCATGCAAAGCAAGTGAATTCATTTGGCTATGGTAAAGGTCTTGAATTCATCTCAAATGTATGTGGTTACTCCAATGCAAGGGATCTCTCTAAAAATGCTAAGAGTAAAAGGCAACTTATGCATACAAGGATAAATTTACATCTACCCAATGCCTAAGATGTCTCTAACCCTAGCATTTCTAACCATGAAGCCCCAAACCTAACTACCCTTTTCTTCACAAGGCCTTTTCGCCTTCATGTCTCACACGCTTTTCTTCTTCTTGCACTTCATCTTCTCTCACTTGGGGGATTTCTTCTTCTTTATTGAGCTTTGTGGCTTGGTGCTTCTCCTTGTCGTTTACTTAGCTCTTCTTTTCTTTCTTTTCTTTGCCTTGCCTCATTTCTCATCACTTGATGCCTTAGCCAATTTTTGGCTTCTTTCTTTTTCATTGAACTCTTTGAGGCTAAAACTAATGCTAAGAGCTAATCTTATACACTACAAGAAAACAGCGTTTTGGCGACTGCAGAAGTAGTCGCCAATTAGTCGCTAAAAGGTGGATTATGACTAACTAGCGACTAAATCATGTAGTCGTTAATATTTAGTCGCTAAAGTATGTAGTCGTAACATTAGTCGCCAAATGGCGACTACATTACGACTACACCTGAACGGAGCACCGAAATTGCAGAAGGACACATAATGCCTCTGGATGATGCACCCACTGGCTGAACGGTGGTACAGTCAAGCTAATGACGTTAAACGAGCGCTGAGTGGAAGGCAACCCACTGGTAAGTCTGTACATATGAGTCTTTTATTTTTCTAGTTTTTTGTGTGTTTTGTGTGTTGCGATCGATACCGGTGTTAAACGCAAATATCCTGAACCGACTGCCGTGTATCGATCGACACCACTTATAGTATCGGTCGATACCACCATTCAGGTAAGTTGCCTTATAAACCCTACGGGATTTCCTTTCTTCCTCATTAGCCTCCATCGACCGATACAAGAACAAAACTTCCTACAAATCACAAAATCTTTGTTTCTTCATGGAATTGAGTGATTCAAGAGTCTATTGTCTTTGGATTTTCGTGCTTATTCTATTTCTCTCACCCTTTCACTCGATTTACAAGGTATGAAACACGAATCTCCTCTTTTTCAATCTGTGACCGACGGTTGGGTTTTCGATCTTTAGCCCTTAGAACTCTTTGTGTCGGACGAATACTACTTGATTGTGTTATTCTAGGACTAATCGGAATCCGCCTTACGCTTAATTCCCATTAGTTTTGACTTTTGGAATTTTTGGATTGTGGATCTATATGTGCAGTTGGCGATTTGATGAGTGTCGATCGATACCATCGGGTATCGGTCGATACTCAGTACATTCCTTGACTATTTTTGCTGTGAGAGATCTTGGTTCGAAATAACAGAGTATCGATCGATACTCTGAGGGCAATGATGGATCCTGAGTCAATTGTTGCTGTCTTGTTAGATTTGGTACTTATTCTGTGTTTGCTTTGTTCTTTATCATTGATTTCAGATGTCTAGCCGAAAGAGAATACGTAAGGATGATGCATCAAGCTCCAACCCGCATCAAAACGAATTCCTCTCGTTTCAACGTGTAAAAATCTAGGATGGTTTACATTGGCGGTGAGGCGCAGTGACCGGTTGCCTAGGCAACGACTACTATAGAGTGCATATTGATGGACCGTCAGAACATATTGTGCTTCCGCACTCTTCCCTGTGCGACATTCCACCACTAGTGGCACCGCCACCACAACCACGAGCTGCTCCCGCTGATCCCGTGGCTCCTACTGCCACAAGTCGAGGTCCTTGGCCTAAGAGGAACGAGAAGGCCAAGATTCCTTGTAACAGAGTTTGGGAAGGAACAGACAGGGAGACTGCTGAGAGTGATGACTGCGTCTACATGCCCATCTCTGAGTCGTGAGACGACTATGACACGTTGTTCTATAACACATGACAGGACGTTGACGTATAGACCACTCGGTTTGTTGACCCTCAGACCATGCGTCGTCTAGGTATCGATAGGGAACTCGGGCATCTGATTGAAAAGATTGGCTTGGATACTATGCCTCTGAGGCAGTATGATCTGTTCCCTGACTTGGTGCGACAGTTCCTTGCGACAGTTCGCGTTTACTATCAGGATGAGGTCCTTAAGGACGCACATGAAGGTACCATGACCTTCATGATTCGCAGAGTGAGATACATATTGCCACTCCCAGATCTATGCAACATCTATGGTTTCCGCAGGGACTTCAGGAAAGTTGCTCTGTCTACTCTGTTTCTCGATGTACATGTTTTCTGGGAGCATTTCGGGAACGGAGCCTACTACTCCAAGACTTCCACTCAAATGGATGTGCGCCATCCTGTTCTACGCTGCCTGGTTAGGATTCTGAGCAACACAATCTTGTGCAAGATGGAGCCTAACAAGATGCGGCTTTCTGAGCTTATTCTGTTCTCCACGGCTATTGGAGATATCATTGATGACGAGAACTATGAGTGGCCTGAGCTCGACCTCGAGGTCAACCTAGGGGCAATATTTGCACATCACCTAGTCTCTCTGAAGACCAAACCATTCGTGTGTACAACTCGGAAAACCGAGACAGTGGGTAGTCTTCTTACCCTTCGGTATTAACACAGCGAGCTGTTCGATAGTCACCACACGCACTGTTATGGATGAGCGACATTTTCAGAACCTTAGGTGGTTGAAGCCTGAGCGACGTTGGTGTTTCTCCAACACAGGTGGAGATATTATGATTCAGCTCCCCAACAGAGCGATGACGGACATTGGAGACGACCCCGATCAGCTGCGTTTTGTGCCTGACCCGAGCCTGTTGATTGTTACACCTCGCACTCGCCTGGGCCGAGGCTCTTCTACGAGCGTACCTGCTGCTGCTGAGGATGAGCCAGTACCTGACCTTGCTGGAGGTCTATCTCGACGTGCATGCCATCCTCCATCTTCTGCGCATTCTTTTCCTCCATCACCTGCGATTCCCATGGAGCAAGCTGCCTTTCAGAGGTTTGTGGTGGAGAGTCTCCAGAGCATCTAGAACCATATTTCACGTTGTGGCTGCATCCGTCCTCCTAGCCCACGCTCACCTTCAGGCGAAGGACCATCCCATACTGCTGGAGATGATGATTCTGATGAGGATTATCCCTCTCCTGATTTTTTGGTTCACTTTTTTTTTCTTTTTCTTTTTTTCTTCTTTTGAACTTTTGCGTCTTTATGTCTGCATTTTCTTTTGATTTTGAACTTTTTGGATCTATGCATCTATGATCTTTTTTTGCATCTGACTTGTGTTTGAGTGATTTAACAGTGCTAACTATAACACTTGGATCGTTTGACACAAAATCGGGCGTAACATTTGACCAATTGTCGATGATTTGAGGACCTGTGTCGACCTACGCCTGGTATCGATCGATACCAGGCCGTGTGTCAGTCGATACCGACAGTCCATTACGGTAACTTCTTGTTCTTCATGATTCCACTCTGTTCTTTTGCTTTCTTTCACCAACCTTAGGCTAGATAACACTGGGGACAATGTTGTTCAAGTCTGGGGTAGGTAGTCTCTGACATTGTTTTTGTTTTTCTTAGAGTCAGTCCTTTTTGAGTCAAAATTTTGTTTTATTGAGTCAAAACCTGTTGAAAACTGTGATCTTTTTCTTGACTCTATTGTCCTGACTTTGTTTTTAAGTGACCATTGTTAAAGAATCAGTATTAGATCGACTAATGAAAAATCCAAAGGCTGACCAGTTAACTAGAAGACACTCATGTTTCCAGCAAGGTTCTTTAAAGCCTGAGCCAAATTCTTTGCACTTCATTGATATGATTGATGTCCATAGAGCTTGATTCCTCATTCGTATCTGACAAAGGAACCCATGTGTTTAAAGTGATGGTATTTTTTTCCCTGTTACAAGTTAATAAATAAGATGCATTATAAGATGAAATGACTTTCTTATGAGTAGTGGGTTAGGAAAATTTTCAGCGATCGCATTATTCTACTTCAGAGGGAATGATCACACAGAGGTGGAAGCGAGGCTAGGAAAATTTCTCGTGATACCATCATTCGCCTACACCTTTGATTACTTTTGAAGGAAGAACCGGGGATTCGGTGGCAAACACCATCAATACTCGCTTTACCTTTAATAGTATATGCGAAGAGAATATAATAAGAAATAAGTCTGGGGGAGAGAAAATAATACCAGAAAGTGTGAAAATGGATGGTTCCTTGTCATGATATTGTATGGGAAAGAATCTAGAAGGTTCTTGGTATTAATCACAACAATGAAACTGGCGATGATGAGCTTGATCGAACAATGCTGTGAAATAATGTGTGTAGTTTGGGAAGCTGTGAATGTCTACGGAGAAGTACATGGTGGTTAGATTTGAAACTGGTTATGTGATATGTGGAACACTAAGGAAAAGGGTCAATGCAATGTTTCAAGAACAAGTGAGTCTCCGTGTTTTTCAAACCTCTTTCTCTGGTTTAGTTTTCTGTTTTGCTTGAGGGCAAGTAAAATTTTGAGATTTTTTGTTTTCGTTTTAAATTAAGAAAGTAAAATGCAAGAAAGAAAACAAAAGATAGAAGTGCTAGATCATGGATTAGACTATAAAATAAATGATTATCAATCAAACAATGATGATAGAGATTGAATTAAACACTATCCTAGAACATAGAATTCACAAATATGACTAATCCATTCTCATGGTACTAATCACTTCACTAATCACCTAATTGACATAAACTCTCGTTTGCAATTAGATAATCAATGAGTATTAATAAAAAATTATAATTAGTTCACTAATCACCCTAAACATCAACTCTCATTGGTTAGGATGTGAAAAGCTCACAATAAGTTTGGTTCAAGCATTTCATCGAACATCTCTCGGGCATTAAATGCTTAAGCTCTAGTTTTGATCTCTCAATTCAAATCTAGCATTAAGATCAACCTATGTGAAGGAATTAACAAGATACAATCCAAATCATCATCATTTATGATACTAATGCACACAATCCATGCTATTTTTTAGGTCTAGAACACTTGAATAAGATTAATTCATTTTCATGACACTAATCCCTTTGTTAATCACTTAATCAATAGCAAACTCTCATTTGTGATTAAATGACTAACAAGCATTAATAACAAGTTCTATGAACCAAAATACACCTTAAAAATCCACTCACATGGGTTAAGATATGCAAATCTCTTATTTAGTTCTTTGGGGAATTTCATCAAACACATTGTGTGCACGAAATTCCCCATGATCTAGATTAACTTTCTCAAGCTTAATTTAGCATAAAAAAACTAAATAAGGAAGGAAAGAAAGGGTCTAATACCTAAGCATCATAAATCAATCATCAAACCATCAAAATCAAATATAATCCAAAATCCGACAAAAAGGTCAAATCACAAAGAACATGAAGAACACAAGAGAAAAAGACATAAAAATGAAGAACAAGAATTAAATAAACATAATATAAAGATAGTGTGAAGAAATCTTCTCTAGAGTGGCATTTGTATGAAGAACAATCCAAGAACCTCAAGAAAAGAGAGTTTGGGTCGATCCCCACTCTCACAAGAAAAAGACTTTGTAAAACAAAAGGTTTATAAGTATTTATAGAAAAAGGGGGCGGACCGGGTCAACCCGGAACAAACCGGGTCTTGACCTGGCCGGGTCTGGGTCGCTCTGGTCTATACCGGTTGGTGGTGCTGGATGGATGCAAGTTGGTATTGACCTTGGAGCTGAATGCCGCATGGCTCGTTTGGGCGCCAGATAGACATGTCCCTACTCAATCTGATGTATCTTTCGAACCACTGCTCAGAATGACTTGCAACCACTTACAGAACACAGCTAAGTCAATTATCTAAAACGTCTATGAAGACTAAATTATCCGAAGCTAAATCCGAATAAATTTTCTTCATTTGACCTGATCTTTCAGGCACTACGGCTGGTTTCTATGAGGACATATTTGGACTTGTACCGGGTGGTGGTGCCGGATGGATGTAGGTCGGTATTGGCCTTGGTAGTCTGTACCGGTTGGGTGATACCGGACGGATGCAGGTCAATATTGGTCACTGCCTCCTTATCGGCTGGATGACGCCAGACGGATGCTGGATGGATGCTGGCCGGTACAAGTCCCTGTTCGCGTGCCAGATGGATGACGCCGGATGGATGCTGGCCGGTACAGGTCTCTATCCCAATACCGGATGGATGACGCCGGACGGATGCTGGATGGATGCTGGCTGGTATAAGTCCCTGTCCGCATGCCGGATGGATGACGCCTGCTGGGAGCTGACCGGCTGATAGTAGACGTTTTGGGGTCTCTAGATTCAATTCTCTAAATGCAATTGTAGCATAAGAGGTTATCGAACCTTATCGGGATTTATCCTAATCACTAAGAATGCAAGGTGCTTATGGTAAGTTAAGCTAAACAAGTGTGCTGTGATTAAGCATCCAATTTAGAATTAAGCAAAAGCACTAAGCAAGATTGTAAATCAATAAGAAGCAAATCTAGAGATAGGGTTATCGATATAAGAAGTTCTAAGTTCAATTCATGATGTTCGTTTACTCAAACAAGCTAATCCCTAGGCATACGATCCTAAACTTGACTAATTCTCTTTCAAGCAATTAATCACTATGCTAATCACCTAACCCATTAGCAAATCATCATTTGTGGATCATTGATTAGCAAGCATTAAGTTAAAATCAACAAGATCAACCAAAAATACACCATAGACAACTATTGTCATAGGCTAGGAATGTAAATCTCTTGTTTAATTCATCAAGGCATTTCATCAAACACTTGGTGTGTATGAAATGCCTTATGATCTAAACCTACGTTTTCAAGCTAGATTTAGCCTTAAGAACATTAAACAAGAAAGGATATAAGAAGATCTAACCCTAAACATCATGAATCAAGCTTAGGAACATCCTAATCTACCCCATCTCAAGATCCTAAAAGACTACTCAAGACCCATTAAGAACCCCTCAAAATCGATTTTGAAAGAGGATGATTCCATGGATAGATGTTGAATAATCAATAAGAAAAGAAGATAGATGGAAGAGATTCAATGAGATAAACACTTAATTGCATAAATGAACAAAGATCTCTCTTAAAAATCTCAAACTCTCTCCAAACACTACAAGAAAACTGTCAATTTCCAACGAAAATTTACGACCGTTTTAAATCGATGTAACTTTACATCGACATTACGACGACATTACGATGAAATATGTGTTCGATGTAAAATCGTCGTAAATATATTTCGTCGTAATTTCGATGTAAAATTACGACCATTTTACGACGACATTACGACGACAATATAAATCATTGTAATATCGATGTAACTTTACATCGATATTACGACGAATATGGCTTCTGCATATTACGTTGATATTACGACGTAATATCGTCGTAATGTCGCCTTGGGTTAAGGAGCAGAGCGTTGTATTCCCACTTCTGATGATCTGGCCAACAAAGAACTCTGGGGGTCTAGTTTTCTACATTCATAAAGACCAACCACCATAAGTGAAAGATACATAGAATTGGATATCCTTATATTACGGTTTACATAGATGTCCAATTCTATGAATCATTCACCTATGGTAGTAATGAAGACTGTCTTTACATGAAAACAAGATCCCACAGGATTCTTTGTTGGCAAGATCATCAAGAAGTGGGAACACAATGATCAGCATAAGAACCCAAGGAAACGTGGATATGTATATATTTAGTGTGTATTTTTTTTTTGAGTTACCATTGAAGGTGTGGAAGGTATTTATAGAAATTTTCTAGAAATTACCAACGGATTTGCAACGAAAATTTACAACGGTTTTACATCAAATAGCATTACAACGATTTTACATCGAATATACGATGAAATTACGTCGAAAATATTTGATGTAAATAATTAGGTGACCTATAAGAAACCGTGTTTTACCAAATTCTTAGAGTCGACGTGAAATCGTTGTGATACCGATGTCACTATTTATGTCGTAACATCGTCTTAAAACTACGACGAATTTACGACGATTTAGTTTTAATTTACATGTTTGGTTTATCAACGTATATCATGTTTTACATAACTTCTAATCATAGTATAAACATGATAATCCATCGTATAATCGTCGTTGTTGAATCTGTTGTTAAATATTAAAGGTATTAGATGCACAAATATACTTCGTTCTTACTTCCAGGATATGTGTATTGTGATTTAGGGTTTATGATATAGATTTAATCTATTACAACAAAATTACGATGGATTCATCGTAAATTCGTTGTAAAAATTACAACGATTTTACGACGAATCCGTCGTAATGTCGTTGTAATACTTAAAATTTAGGGTATAGGGTTTGATTTACATGTGTGATTTTTTTTTTTTATCTTATATCTTGTTTTACGTAAGTTCTAATCATAGTATAAACAAGTTTAAGTTTTTACAAAATCATTTACATGATTTAAGTCATCCATGTTACGAATATATACTTATAAGAACGAACGTTATACATTATTATGTAAGATAAGGAAATCGACGACGATATAGATTCAATCGTCGTTATTGAATCTGTTGTTAAATATTAGAAGTATTAGATGCACAAATATACTTCGTTCTTACTTCCATGATATGTGTATTGTTATTTAGGGTTTAGGGTATAGATTTAATCTATTACAACGAAATTACGACGGATTAGTCGTAAATTCGTTGTAAAAATTACAACGATTTTACAAAGAATCCGTCATAATTTCGTTGTAATACTTAAAATTTAGGGTTAGGGTTTGATTTACATGTTTAATTTTTTTTTTTATCTTATATCTTGTTTTACGTAAGTACTAATCATAGTATAAACAAGTTTAAGTTTTTACAAAATTATTTACATTATTTAAGTCATGCATGTTACGAATATATACTTATAAGAACAAATGCTATACATTATTATGTAAGATAAGGAAATCGGTGACGATATAGATTCAATCGTCGTTATTGAATCTGTTGTTAAATATTAGAAGTATTAGATGCACAAATATACTTCGTTCTTACTTCCAGGATATGTGTATTGTGATTTAGGGTTTAGGGTATAGATTTAATCTATTACAACGAAATTACGACGGATTCGTCGTAAATTCGTTGTAAAAATTACAACGATTTTACGACGAATCCGTCGTAATTTCGTTGTAATACTTAAAATTTAGGGTTTAGGGTTTGATTTACATGTTTAGTTTTTTTATCTTATATATTGTTTTACGTAAGTTCTAATCATAGTATAAACAAGTTTAAGTTTTTACAAAATTATTTACATTATTTAAGTCATGCATGTTACGAATATATACTTATAAGAACGAATGATATACATTATTATGTAAGATAAGGAAATCGGTGACGATATAGATTCAATCGTTGTTATTGAATATGTTGTTAAATATTAGAAGTATTAGATGCACAAATATACTTCTTTCTTACTTCCAGGATATGTGTATTGCGATTTAGGGTTTAGGGTATAGATTTAATACTTTACAACGAATTTACGACGGATTCGTCGTAAATTCGTTGTAAAAATTACAACGATTTTACGACGAATCCGTCGTAATTTCGTTGGAAATCGAAACATTTAATTTACCGCGTGGGGGAAAAATTTCGATAGGTTGAATTTTCGGTTTTAATATTATGACGATTTTACGACGGAATCGTCGTAAAATCGTCGTAAATTACCAATGATTTTACGACGACCACAAAATCTATATATACGTGACCAGATTTTTAAATATTTTTTTAGATATGGCGCCACGTAAGACACACTATCGGCAGTTTCTCGAGGCGGGACCGAGTGCTAATTCGCAACTCCCGTCATCTTCTGCGACACCGTCCGCTGTTCCGGATTCTTTTTCCGAACCAGCGCCGCCTCCAGAAGCAGGTGCTCGACCGCCGTTGTTGTATGCGGGATTGACTGTCGAAGATATTTTGCAGTCGCCGGGGCATGATTCTTTAGATCGGTTAGATCCGCGACGGCTCCCGAATAGTTTATATTAAGAATTTTATTTTGTATTTTAAATTTTATTTTATATTTTGAATAGATTTATAAAATTTTAATTTATAAATATAATTTTATTAATTATTTTTTTAATATTAATTGAAAAAAGAAATAATATTATATATATATATATATATATATATATATATATATATTACATCGAGTTTACATCGACTCAACATTTACATCGTTCAATAATTTACGACGAATTTACATCGAATATTTTACATCGAATTGTCAAAACAAAAATTGTATAATTCTATGTAAAATCGATGTAATGTTTCATCCTATTACGACGAATTGACGAAGGATTGTCGAAAAAAAATTGTATAATTCGATGTAAAATCGATGTACTGTTTCGATGTAAAATCGATGTAATGTATTCGTCGTAAAATCGATGTAAATTTACTTCGATTTTACGACGAATAATATACGACGATTTTACGACGATTTTAAGTCCTCCTTAATGTTACGACCAATTTACGACGATTTCCGATTAACGACGATCATATTACGACGAATTGTTATTCGTCGCTAATCCGTCGTAAACCATGTTTTACGACCAATTTACGACGATTCTGTTAGTTGTAAAAGGGCAGTTTTCTTGTAGTGAAAGGTCTCTTGTTTTTAACTCACAAAAAGCATAATAATAAAATTAGGGTTTTAGAATATTTATAATAAAATTAGGGTTTTAGAACAAACCGGGTTTTGACCCGGAAATTTTTGGGTCGAGAGTCTATCCCGGGGAGATTCTAGTCGTGATGAGGGAGTCCGGGACGAGGGACTTTTTAGCCGAAGCTTGTGTGCCGGCTTGATTCTAGCCGGGATGGAGGACATGATATCTCCTGGTCGTGGGAAAGTTCCATGCCTGCTCTGAGGGAGATTTTGTTTCGGGTTGCTTCAAGGCGGGACATAGCTGAGGGGGAAATCGTCGACAAAATCGATCCCGGGGATTTTCTAGCCGGGACGATGGCCGGCATATCTCCTGCCGAGGGATTCTTCTTGTGCCGAGCTGAGGGGAATTTTTGTGCCGGCTAAAATCAGACTGGGATGAGCTAAGGGGTTTTTAGCCGATAGATCTGGTCCCGCGGAGATTCTAGCCGGGACATGCATCCGGCATATCTTCTGCCGAGAGAAAATTCCTGTGCCGGGCTGAGGGATTTGTTTGTCCCTGCTAAAATCAGACTGGGACTAGCTGAGGAGAATTTTAGCCGAGAGATTGGTCCCGGGAGATCAATGAATGCAGATAACCAATCAGTCAGGATTCAGATTTAGCGCGGTTCTTGAACTCAAATCACTAAGCTATAATTAACCAACTGTCGTTGCGAGAATTATCTAAATCTAAACTTCAAAATCCCAAATCTCTTTGCAAATTCCTAAGAATAAATCAACCTTAATACCGAGTTTGATATGTTCACAATTCAATTAAACCAAATCTCTTTGCGAATAATCAATTTGCTCACTCTAGGTTCTTTCAGATTACTCAATTGCACTGTCGTGCCTAATCGATTAACCTAAGATCTAAGTTCCAGATTCGTCAACCTAGAATTATCTTTGAGAACAACCTATGGTGAAGAACTAATTCAGATGGTGAATCCTAACAAATCAATTACCAGCAATCAGAGAAAACCCTATGAGAAAACCCTAAACCTAAAGTGGATCTACTCAGACATGGAAATTGAAACAATAAACATGTTTGAATAAATCATCAAATAAAATAGAAAGAGTAACAAGAGGGTTCGAAATCTTCTCTCAGACGAACATAGTTTCAGACTTGTTTCCCTTCAAAAGCTCTATCACAAAACCAAAGTAAAATAAAGCATAGCCCTCAAAATGGCTGTAAAATCCTATTAAATAACCTAAATCACGTTTTGGGGCTTCTTGTAAATAATAAAGACTTCTGGGCAATTTTGCAATTCTTCAAGTCTTCATTAAAGCCGCGGTCCGTGTCTGCTTCGATGAGTATCGACCGATACTAGTCAGTATCGATTGACACTGATGCTTCAAATCGGGTATTCAGCTACACGAACGTCTGCTTTGATCCAATATGCTCTAGAAAGCTCCAATATCTCCAATTATGCTCCAAACGTGCTAAAACCTGTAAAAGACTCTAAACCACTACAAAATAGTAGAAAGACTCTATAAAACGGACTTATATCATGGCTTAAAAGGGGTAAAAACCATGATATATCAACTCCCCAAAACTTAGCCTTTGCTTGTCCTCAAGCAAATAGAAGACAAAACCAGAGAAAGAGGTTTGAAAACATAGAGACTCAACTGTTCTTGAAACATTGTAATGACCATTTTCCTTAGTACTCCACATATCACATAACCAGTTTTAGATCTAACCACCATGTACTTCTCCGTAGACATTCACAGCTTTTCCAGACTACATACATTATCTCACAGCATTTCTCAATAAAGCCTTCCTCGCCAGTTTCATCGCTGTGATTAATACCAAGAACCTTCTAGATTCTTTTCCATACAATATCATGACAAGGAACCACCCTTTTTCACACTTTCTGGTATTATTTCTCTCCCCCAGACTTATTTCTTATTATATCTCTTGCAAGTACATATTAAGGTTCGAGACGCGAGTATTGATGGTGTTTGCCACCAAATCCCCGGTTTTTCCCTTAAAAAGTAATCAAAGGTGTAGGCGAATAATAGTATCACAGGAAATTTTTCTAACCTCGCTTCCACCTTTGTGTGATCATTTCCTCTGAAGTAGAATAATGGGATCGCTGGAAATTTTCCTAATCCTCTACTTAGAAGAAAATCATCTCATCTTTTTATGCATCTAATTTATTAACTTGTAACAGGGAGAGAAATACCATTACTTTAAACTCGTGGGTTCCTTATTCAGATATGAATGATGAATGAAGCTCTATGGACATCAATCACCTCAATGAAGTGCAAAAATTTGGCTCAGGCTTTAAAGATCTTTGCTGGAAACATGAGTGTCTTCTAGTTAACTGGTCAGCCTTTGGATTTTTCATTAGTCTCATCTAGAACTGATTATGTAACAATGGTCACTTAGAAACAAGGTCAGATCAATAGAGTCAAGAAAAAGATCACAGTCTCCAACAAAGTTTTGACTCAATAAAACATATTTTGACTCAAAAACGACTTACTCTAAGAAAAACAAAAACAATGTCAGCGACTACCTCCCCCACACTTGAACAACACTGTCCCCAGTGTTATCTAACCTAGAGTCGGTAAAAGAAACACAAAGAACTAAGTGTAGGCGTGAAAATTAAAGAAGTTACCGGTTTGGGGTGTGAGTGTCGACCGACACACAACACTGGTATCGATCGATACCAGGCTTTGGTCGACACATGTAACTCTTTTCATCGACACAGAACTTTCCTGCGCGTGGGGTATCGATTGATACACATGTGTATCGATCGATACCAAGGCGATTTGGCCGATGCAACGTCTGTTTCTCCTGGTTCAGTCAAAAACACAAGACACAAAACCAAAAATTAAAAGAAATAAAAGAAATATGTACAGACTCACCAGTGGGTTGCCTCCCACCAAGCGCTTGTTTACAGTCATTAGCTTGACTTTGCTCAGGTGATCAGTCAGAGCGAGGTTGAGAGCTTACTCCCATGCAATTTCCACAGCTTGACATTGCCAGTTTCAGAGTTCTACTCAACATGCTCTCCACAAACTCCTTTCCTTTCTCTTTCAGCTCCGAAGTAAGAAGAACTCTAGCCTTAGAGAATGGTTTCGAAGTTTCTTTGCACTTCACCTTGTATTCAATCGAATCCCCATCATACTTCTGAGGGATGAAAGTCATAGAAGCAGCACCTTTCACTCCTTTACTCTTTACCTTCTTCTTTGCCTTAGATATTTTGACGTCTTTCTTGGTGATGACAGAAGGACTATCTAGAAGGTCTATTACAGTTGGCTTGTCAGGAGGCTCTTCCAAAAGATCAACTACCAACGTCTCTCCTGTAACAATGGTGATGCAAGAGGTATGTGTGGGAGTTCCTCTAGTAGGGATGGCTTTGTAGTACACCTCCTTGTCAATGTACAAGAACGAGATTCTCTTACTGGGTGTATCCATAATTGCACCAGCTGTAGCCATGAACGGTCTTCCAAGAATCAACTGCGTACTAGATCTTGCACTCATCTCCACAACCTCAAAATCGGTAGGAACCAGACAGTCTCCTACTTTAACCATCAAATCAGGGATTGTACCGTATGAAACCGATGTGGAAGAGTTCGCGAATGTGATAGATGTCTTGGGAGATCGAATATCAGCTCCCAATCTCTCTGCAATTGCCCTTGACATGACATTGACGCTAGCCCCTGAGTCAACGAGAGACTCTTTTAACTCGACTCCAGAGATAGAGGATGGAACTGAGAATATTCATGGGTCTTCTCTCTTAGTCAACTGCCTCAGCTGTAGTGACTTGCTTCTTGCCTTGATAAAGAGCACTTCGATCTCTTCCAGAGTTTCTCTGCAATCTCGGAAATGACTCAGGAGAGGGCGGTACTCTAGAGCTTCTTCAAAAGTCAGTGTATGGGGAATCCTTCGTACCATCTTCTCAAAAGCCAAGCAGCTGCTTTGGAGAAATGGGATCTCTGAGGTGTCTGGGCGGCATGGAGTATGTCTCCTTAGGTTTGTAAACCCTTTCTGCACTCAACTTCGGTTTCGTTTCAGCAACTGAACTGGTATCGACCGACACAGGAGTGGTGTCGATCGATGCTTTTGCTCTGGAATCGTCCCTAGCAGAACTTTGGACGTGTGTCGATCGATACAAGGGAGTATCGGTCGACACATGGGTGGTGTTCGAATTCTCAACGTCAGATATATCATCAACAAAAGGAAGCTCCACAACCAACTTATCCAGCATAGTTTTGCGTCTGGCGTCCTCCCATTCCTTCTTTGTCATCTTAGGAGGCATAGGATAAGGTAATAGGAGGCATAGGATAAGGTATTATCCAGCATAGTTTTGCGTCTGGCGTCCTCCCATTCCTTCTTTGTCATCTTAGGAGGCATAGGATAAGGTATTATGGGTTTGTACACCCTCTCCTTGACAATCTCTGGTTCCTTCTCGACCTGCGCCTCAGTATCGACCGACACAGAAGGAGTATCGATCGATACACGGGATTTTGGATCCCTCGTGCAGGTGTCTGGGCTAGTATCGATCGACACTGGCTGGTATCGATCGATACACGAGGATTTTTAGAATCCCAATCGTCATCTCCAGCAAGATCGATGAAAGTCTCTGCAATTGGGCTGTTCTTCACTCCTGTAATCACCTCTTTTCCACTCGTCAAGGTGATGGAATTGATGTATGCTCTTGGATTCTCTGTTTTCCCTGGAAGAAAACCTTCCTGCCTCTTCACAGCTGCTGCTGTTTGAGCAACCTGAGTTTCGAGCTTCTTCTGAGGGACATTGGGAGCTTCAATTTTCCCATTCAGATAAGTGTACTGAGAGTCAATCTTCCCATTAAATCCACTTGCAGCTTTTGCTGTCCCTGAAGAATTTGTTCAAACATGGATTCCATCTTACTCTCTGTGGACTTTGGAGAGATGGGTTGGTACGAAGAGTTCCCATAATTGCGAGTGAAATCGCTGCTCTGGAGTGGTTTCTGAGCAAATTGATTTGCTCCAAAGCCAGATTGGTTTCCCTCAAACTTGTACCCACCTTGCTGAGTGTTGTTGTTGAAGTTTCGGTTGTTGTTGTACCCAAATCGCTAACCCTGAAAACCAGAACCACCAACGTAGTTAACATCCTCCACTTCATCTTTATCAATATTATCGACTCCATCAGCAAAGTGTACAGTCTTGTTCGACTTTCCGATCAGAAAATCTAGCTTGGCTTGAACTTCAGAAATCTGCCAACCATCCATGCTACCAGCTAGCTTCTTGTGCTCAAAATCTGCATTCTTGGTGCTATTGCTAGACGCCAAGTTCTCAATCAGCACATAAGCAACTTCAGGATACCTAGTATTGAAATTCCCATTGCTCGAAGCATCCAAAGCCATATGATACCTTCAATCAATCCCTCAGAAAAAGAAACCCATCAGCTGAACATCAGAGTACCCGTGATGTGGACAATCTCTCTGGTATGATCTGAATCTCGTCCAAGCAGCCTTGAACGCCTCAGTAGTTCCTTGAGAAAACTGGGAGATCTTGTTCCTCAGATCCTCAGATCATGCATCATCATAGAAGTTGTTCAGGAAAGTAGTCTTAGTGTCTTCCCAAGTAGTCAGTGATCCATGAGGTAACTGCTTCAGCCAGTAAGTTGCATCTCCACCAAGAGAGTATGGGAAGAGCTTGCAGAAGAGGTAATCATAGGATACTCCATTGATCTTGATGCTAGTGACCAAATCCTCAAACCTCTCAATATTTTCCATGGGGATGTTCATTGGAAAGACCATGAAAAGGGTGCTGACCCACAAGAGTGTAGTATGCAGGTTTCAGCTCAAAGTCATTCCTCTGAAAAGCAGGAGGACGAATCGCTGATCGATTGGCGTAAAACTGATCAAACATGTTGTACTCACCAATCGTTCTACCACGATTAACCACAACGTTTCCAGCGACGTTCCCAGAGACAATCTCCTCGACAACATGAGAAGGTGGAATGATGTTCCCCTCTCCATCCAGACGTTGCCCTCTCGCATTTCACAACTGACCCTCTTGGTCTCTGTAAGCACCAGCTTCATCTCGAATCAAAACCACTGGGTTGTTCATCTCTGCTGGCTTCTTTGCTCTTCAGTTTGCGCGTTCCAAAAGTGCTAGCTACTCCAATGACAGTTCAACTAGCTGAGTGTTCTTGCTTCTTCTGGTTTCACGAATATGCATACACCTGAAAACAAAACTCAAGAACGTAAGTAACTCGGTAACACGACGAGTATAGACCGACACTGGGTGGTGTCGATCGATATCAACAAAAAGAAGACGACGAGTATCGACCGATACTAGGTAGTATCGATCGATGCCGACGAACTTAGTCGAGATTCTCAAACTAAAATCTAATGGCGAATTGAGTCCCCGGCAACGGCGCTAAATTTGATATTCTCAAATTTATACCCTAAAAGTACTAAAGCAGTAGTTGTAGTAAAGTAGGGGTCGAACACAAGGACTAACAGAAACACACAATAGATTATGTAGATGAGATTTAAGCTGAGCAATTCAGTTGAAATAAAAAGCAATAAAGAGTAAAAGAGTTGTAAAATCGATGGAAGAATATAGGCCCAGTGTATTTCTCAGGAGATCAATGAATGCAGATAACCAATCAGTCAGGATTCAGATTTAGCGCGGTTCTTGAACTCAAATCACTAAGCTATAATTAACCAACTGTCGTTGCGAGAATTATCTAAATCTAAACTTCAAAATCCCAAATCTCTTTGCAAATTCCTAAGAATAAATCAACCTTAATACCGAGTTTGATATGTTCACAATTCAATTAAACCAAATTCTTTGCGAATAATCAATTTGCTCACTCTAGGTTCTTTCAGATTACTCAATTGCACTGTCGTGCCTAATCGATTAACCTAAGATCTAAGTTTCAGATTCGTCAACCTAGAATTAGCTTTGAGAACAACCTATGGTGAAGAACTAATTCAGATGGTGAATCCTAACAAATCAGTTACCAGAAATCAGAGAAAACCCTATGAGAAAATCCTAAACCTAAAGTGGATCTACTCAGACATGGAAATTGAAACAATAAACATGTTTGAATAAATCATCAAATAAAATAGAAAGAGTGATAAGAGGGTTCGAAATCTTCTCTAGGACGAACAGAGTTTCAGACTTGTTTCCCTACAAAAACTCTCTCACAAAACCTAAATCACGTTTTGGGGCTTCTTGTAAATAATAAAGACTTTTGGGCAATTTTGTTATTCTTCAACTTTTCATTAAAGTCGCGGTCCGTGTCTGCTTCGATGAGTATCGATCGATACTAGTCAGTATCGATCGACATTGATGCTTCAAATCGGGTACTCAGCTACACGAACGTCTGCTTTGATCCAAAATGCTCAAGAAATCTCCAATATCTCCAATTACGCTCCAAACGTGCTAAAACCTATAAAAGACTCTAAACCACTACAAAATAGTAGAAAGACTCTATAAAACGGACTTATATAATGGCTAAAAATGGGTAAAAACCATGATATATCAGGGATTTGCTTGTCCCGGCTAAAATCAGACAGGAACGATCTGAGGAAAATTTTAGCCGAGACAATCGGCTAGGCAGAGATGTCTTCAGTAATTCCGCGATAACTCCTTAACCAAGTGTTGAAATAGCCTGAATCCAATCCTGTAGACAGATGACTCACTCCTTTACAACTCCTATGAAGAGCTTCAAGGCCGATTCATATCAGAGGGCCTTCGTCCAACTACATATTTCCGGCGTCTTGGATGGGCTTTGCATTCCTCTTATCCTCCATAACTCCAAGCATCATCAATTGCCTCCAAGACACCTAAAAACACTCCAAATGTAAGCAAAAATTACTAAAACCTAATGCAAACACCTATTACTCTAAATGAGACATAAATGCAAGACTAGACCATAATTATGTATGTGAATTACACAAAAACCCTAAATCAAATGCATGCTAAACATGCAATAAACGAGCATATCAATTCCCCCAAACCTAAACCTTTGCTTGTCCTCAGGCTTGATGTCAAATTTCAGCAACTTCGTTGCCCATTCTGGTTTGTGCTCGATCTCCACTGGAAGGTGACATGCTTTCCCATACAGCAAGTGAAATGGTGTAGTGCCCAGCGGTATCTTGAAACAGTCCTATAAGCCCACAGCGCGTCATCCAGCTTCGTAGACCAATCATTCCTAGAAGTACCCACTGTCTTCTCCAAAATTTTCTTGATCTGTCTGTTGGAGACCTCTACTTGCCCACTGGTTTGAGGGTGATATGGAGTAGCCACGCGATGATTGACACCATGCTTGTTCAGCAACTTCTCGAAAACTTTGTTAATAAAGTGGCTGCCACCATCACTTATAACAATACGAGGTACTCCAAATCGTGGGAAAATGATGGTCTTAAACAGCTTAAGGACCACCGCAGAGTCGTTGTTTGGACTAGGAATCGCTTCCACCCATTTGGACACATAGTCAACAGCTACCAGAATGTATCTGTTATTGTATGACGAGGGAAAGGGTCCCATAAAGTCAATGCCCCAGCAATCGAAAACTTCAACCTCAAGGATGAAATTTTGTGGCATCTCATGCCTCTTACTGATCTTCCCTCTCCTCTTAAAGGCATCACACTGTGAGACAAAGGCATGAGCATCCTTAAACATAGTAGGCCACCAGAAGCCTGCTTGAAGAACTTTGGACACTGTCTTGAAAGTAGCAAAGTGTCCTGCATACTAAGACCCATGACAATGAAAAAGAATCGCAGGCACCTCAGATTCTGCAACGCATCTTCTGTATATACCATATGAGCAGTGCTTGTATAGGTAAGGCTCATCCCAGAAGAACCTCCTCATCTCGCACATAAACTTCTTCTTCGCGTACTTTGTGGGATGTTTTGGCTCAGCCTCTACAGCAATGTCTGCGTACCATGGTCGTGTATGACTAGATACATCAGCTAGATAGGCATCATAAGAGTCGAAGTGCTCTGCAGGCAAAACAGGTCCAAATTACGTCGGGTATCGACCGATACTAGGTGAGTATCGATCGATATTAGGTGAATATCGACCGATACTAGGTGAGTATCGATCGATACTGAAGGTCTGCACTCGTGAGAATTTCAGATTTTTGGGACAAATGTTTTGAAGCTGGGCTTCAATGAAATAAATACCCTCCTCTGGCAAGAAATCATCAATAGGGACGACTTCATCGACCTTTAATCACGATAGGTGGTCAGCAATGCCATTTTTAACTCCTTTCTTGTCCTTCATCTCGATGTCGAACCCTTGGAGCAAAAGAACCCATCGGCATAGACGAGGCTTGAGGTCCTTGTTTTTCAGCAAGTATTTGAGAGCAGCATGGTCTGTGTGAACAATAACCTTGCTCCCAATCAAGTAGGACCGAAATTTCTCAAAAGAGAAGACAACTGCAAGTAACTCTTTCTCAGTGGTGCTGTAATTTCGCTGAGCATCATCCAACGTCCTGTTGGCATAATAAATAGCATGGAGTTTCTTGTCTTTCCTCTGGCCCAACACAGCTCCAACAGCAAAATCACTCGCATCGCACATAACCTCAAAAGGTAAACTCCAATCAGGTGGTTGGACAATAGGAGCACTCACTAGTGCCTTCTTAATCTCCTCGAAGGCTGCAAGGCAATAAGATGTGAAATCAAATTTGACTTCCTTACATAGCAGGGCTGTGAGTGGGCGTGCAAGTTTAGAGAAATCCTTGATGAACCTCCTGTAAAACCCAGCATGACCAAGAAAGCTTCGAATCTCGGATACAGATCGTGGAGGTTGCTGGCTCGTCATGACATGAATCTTCGCTTTGTCAACTTCGATCCCTGCCTTAGAAACCTTGTGCCCAAGAACAATGCCATCTTGTACCATGAAGTGGTACTTCTCCCAGTTAAGAACCAAATGCTTCTCCTCGCATCATTGAAGCACCTTGCACAAGTTATCCAGACAATCCTTGAATGACGATCCATACACAGAAAAGTCATCCATGAACACCTCCATAAACTCCTCAGTCATGTCTGTGAAAATTGACATCATGCAACGCTGGAAAGTCGTTGGAGCGTTACATAATCCAAATGGTATTCTTCTGTACGCGAATGTGCCATAGGGACATGTAAAAGTCGTCTTTCCCTGGTCCTCTGGATGTATAGGAATCTGGAAAAAGCCTGAGTACCCATCGAGAAAACAGTAGTATGGGTGACTTGCTAACCTCTCCAGCATCTGGTCAATGAATGGCAATGGGAAGTGATCCTTCCTTGTAGCCGCATTCAATTTCCTGTAGTCAATACACATTCTGTGACCAGTGATTGTCCTTGTAGGGATCAGCTCATCCTTTTCGTTCTTCACCACAGTTAAACCTCCTTTCTTAGGCACAACGTGAACATGACTAATCCAAGAACTATCTGAGATGGCATAGATAATCCCTGCTTCCAGCAGCTTCATCACTTCCTTCCTGACCACTTCCTTCAGGTTCGGATTCAGCCTCTTCTGACACTCAATCGAAGACTTTGACTCATCCTCAAGGTGAATCCGATGCATGCACAAGTCTGGTGCTATACCTGAAATATCAGCAAGAGAATAGCCAAGAGCTTTGCGATACTTGCGCAGCTTTCTCAGCAGTAAGGCAATCTCTGTGTTGTTCAAGGAAGCATTAACGATTACAGGGTAAGTGGAATTAGGACCAAGAAAACGATACCTCAGATTCGCTGGAAGTGGCTTTAGTTCCACCTTAGGAGCATTCTCTGCACTCCAATCTCCAAGCCCAGTAGCTTGCTTAGAACTGTCGACCAACTTTCCTTCTGGCCGTAGGGTATCGACTGATACTAGGTGAGTATCGATCGATACTGGTGATGCTGAATCGAGCAACTTCGAGTATCCAACAGTATCATCACACGAAATGACCTCTGAAGTGGCCGAAAAGACCAATGCTCTCTCCAGTGGATCCTCAGGGTGCATCTCTAGGAAGTAGTCCTCAGCTATGTCACTGAAGGTGTCCACATAGAATGTTTGCCCTTCGATGGTTGGCCTCTTCATCATCTTTTCCATGTTAAAGGACATCACCAAGTCACCGATGTTGAGAGATATATGTCCATTCCTGCAGTCAATCAAGGCTCCAGCAGTTGCAAGGAATGGTTTGCCCAGGATAAGAGGATCCTTAGGCTCAGCATCGTAGTTCAGGACGATGAAATCTGTTGGGATCAAACAATTCCCAATCTTGATTGGGACATCTTCGAGTAGTCCCTCTGGAAGTCGCACTGAGCGGTCATCAAGTACCAGCGAAATCCTTGTAGACTGGAAATCCGTCATCCCCATTCGCTTGGCAACTGAGTGAGGCATAAGGTTCACACTTGACCCAATATCACAAAGAGCACGCTAGAATCTCTCTGTGAAGATAGTGCAATCTAAAACAAAGCTCCCGGGGTCTGGTAGCTTTTTGGGATTTTTGTTGAGTAGAATCGCACTACACTCAGATGTAATCATCATGACACCTTCCTCAAGGTTCACATTGCTAGACACCATCTTCTTCACATACCTCCGGAAAGCTGGAGAAGTCTTAATAGCATCAACAAAAGGAAGCTCCACAACCAACTTATCCAGCATAGCCTTGCATCTGGCGTCCTCCCATTCCTTCTTTGTCTTCTTAGGAGGCATAGGATAAGGCATCTTGGGTTTATACACCCTCTCCTTGACAATCTCGGGCTCCTTCTCGATCTGCGTCTCAGCATCGATCGATACTGGAGGAGTATCGATCGACACACGGGATTTTGGGTCCTTTCGTGCAGGTGTCTGGACTGGTATCGATCGATGCTTGTGGATCTTCAAAATCCCAATTGTCTTTTTCAGCAAGATCGATGAGATTCTCTGCAATTGGGCTGTTCTTCACTCATATAATCACCTCTTTTCCACTTCTCAAGGTGATGGTGTTGATGTGAGCCCTCAGATTCTCAGTTTTTCCTGGAAGGAAACCTTCCTGCCTCTGCACAGCTGCTGCAGTCTGAGCAACCTGAATTTCCAGCTTCCTCTGAGTCAGATTGATAGCTTCAATTTTTCCATTCAGATCAATGTACAGAGAGTCAAACTTCCCATTGAAATCACCTTGCAGCTTCTCTTGTCCCCGAAGAAGTTGTTCCATTAAGGATTCCATCTTATTCTCTGTGGATTTTGGAGAGATGGGTTGATACGAAAAGTTCCCATAATTGCGAGTGAAATCGCTGCTCTGGGATGGTTTATGGGCAACTTGTTTTGCTCTGAAACCGGCTTGGTTCCCCTCAAACTTGTACCCACCTTGCTGATTGTTGTTGTTGAAGTTTCGGTTGTTGTTGTACCCAAATCGCTGACCCAGAAAACCAGAACCACCAACGTAGTTAACATCCTCCACTTCATCTTCATCAATAATTTCGACTCCATCAGCAAAGTGTACATACTTCTTCGACTTCTCGATCAGAAAATTCAGCTTGGCCTGAACTTCAGCAATCTGCGCTCCATCAACTCCTCCAGGTTGCTGCTTCCGCTCGAAATCAGCATTCTTGGTGCTATTACTTGACGTCAAGTTCTCAATTAACACAACGGCATCATCTGGATACCTGGTGTTGAAGTTCCCATTACTCGCAGCATCCAAACCCATCTGGTACCTCCAATCGATCCCTCTGTAGAAAGTATGATATGATCCTAGACGGCTCAATGGAGGTTAATCACGTAACCAAGGAGAATCTTGCCGAGGAGGAGCTTGAACCCGAGGAAGCGTTGTACGTCCCGGAAGGACCAATGACGAGAGCTAAGGCGAAGAAGCTTAAGGACGCACTAGGAGGACTCGTTTGACATGTTCACGAAGCCGTGGGTTGGAAGGAAGAAGTGCCTCAAACCGCATTGGTTTCGATACAAGTCCAAGTGTGCTCTTTTCCTTAGGCACGGTTTTTACCCAATGGGTTTTACGTGACAAGGTTTTTAACGAGGCCTTGGAACACTTTTTCTCTCAAGCCCAAATCCCGCAGCAAAATCCCTCAACATATCCCGCAGCAAAATCCCTCAAGAAGACCAAGAGACATTCGATTTTCCTTAGTCAAAATTCTGCATTTATTTTCACAATTTCCTAGACTTTTTCTTCTCTCATTTTCGAGTATTCTTCTTGTATTTTCGAGGTGGGTTTAGTCCTTTGGACTCCCTTGCCTATTTAAACTCTTGTAGATCATTGTTGATCTCAACAATTAAGCAATAACAATTTTCTTTCTTTCGATTTTTCTTAGTGGATTTCTAAGGGTTTCGAAATTGGTTTATCAAAGAGATTTCCATCTCTCTTTGTGGGCAGCCACTCTACCAATCGTCGTGTCGAGAGCGTCAATAGCGAGCTGAGTGTTGGAAGGATTTTCGGGTGGATTCCCACGCCTTCGAGCCTGTTCCACGTTCCCGGGGTTACGATTTCATCGCCTTGAATTTCGATTCAAGGATTATCCATCATTACCGCTTCTTCTTGAGAGATCCTTGGACAAGGGTATATTAAAGTACCTAGCAGCTGAACCTGAGTGAACCCATGGTGCGGACAATCTCTCTGATATGACTTGAAACGAATCCAAGCAGCCTTGAGTGCCTCTGTCGGACCTTGAGAAAATTGAGAGATCTTGTTCCTGAGCTCCTCGAATCTCGCATCATCATAGAAATTGTTTAGGAATGCATTCTTCGTCTCCTCCCATGTAGTCAGTGAACCAGGAGCTAACTGCTTCAGCCAATAAGCAGCATCCCCACTAAGAGAGTATGGGAAGAGTTTGCAGAAAAGGTACTCATTGGGTACTCCATTGTACTTCATACCAGTGACCAAATCCTCGAACCTCTCGATATAATCCATGGGATGTTCGTGAGACAGGCCATGGAAAGGATTATGACTCACAAGAGCGTAATAGGGAGGTTTCAGCTCAAAATCATGCCTCTGGAAAGTTGGGATGCAAATCGCACCTCGATTGGCGTAGAATTGATCAGGTCTATTATGCTCGCCAAGCGTTCTACCTCGATCAACCTCAGCATTCCCAACGTTGGCACGCCCAGCTGGCGCGACAATCTCACCAACAACAACAGGAGGGACAATGACGTTTCCAGCTTCATCAAGTCGTTGCCCTCTCTCATTGCACACTTGACCCTCTTGGTGTCTCAAGACTCCAGCTTCATCAGCTCTTAATACCACTGGGTTGTTCATCTCTAATGTTTGATTTGTCTTTCTGTTTGTGCGTTCCAAACGTGCTAGCTGCTCCAATGACAGTTCAACTAGCTGAGTGCTTTTGCTCCTTCTGGTTTGAGGATTAGGCATACACCAGAAAACAAGAGTCAAGCACGTAAGTAACCAAAAATACGATGAGTATCGATCGACACTAGGTGGTGTCGATCGATATCAACAAAGGAAGACGACGATTATCGACCGATGCTAGGTAGTATCGATCGATACCGACGAACTTAGTCGAAATTCGACAGCTAAAATATAATGGCGAAATTGAGTCCCCGACAACGGCGCCAAATTTGATATGCTCAAATTAATACCCTAAAAAGTACTAAAGCAGTTGCTGCAGTAAAGTAGGGGTCGAACACAAGGACTCAGAGAAATCACACAATAGATTTTACAGTATCAAATCAAGCTAAGCAGTTCAGATGAAAGTAAAAGCAATAAGCAGTAAACGAGTTGTAATTCGATAGGAGTAATATAGGTTCATGGTTTTTCTCAGGAAATCAATGAATGCAGGTAAACTAACTAACAGGATTCATATTTAGCGCGGTTCTTGAACTCAAATCACTAAGCTATAATTACCAACTGTCGTTGCGAGAATTATCTAAATCTAAATCCTAGGAATTCCAAATCTCTTTGCGAATCCTAAAGTCTCAATGAGATTTTAGATCAGGTTTGATTTGTTCACAAAACAACTAAACCAAATCTCTTTGCGAATAGTTATTTTGCTCACCTAAGGTTCTATCAGGTAATTAATCGCACTGTCGTGCCTAATCAATTATCCTAAGATCTAAGTTCCAGATTCGTCAACCTAGAATTAGCTTTGAACACAACCTATGGTGAAGAACTAATTCAGATGGTAAATCCTAATAACTAATCAACCTAGCATTCAGAGAAAACCCTTATGAGAACACTGAACCTAAAGTGGATCTACTCAGACATGGAAATTGAAGCAATAAACATGTTTGAATAAATACTCAATATAAAATAAGAAAAAGTAACAAAAGGGTTCGAAATCTTCTCTCGGACGAACAAAGTTTCAGACTTGTCGCCCTTCAAAAGCTCTCTCACAATTCAAAGCAAAAATAAAGCATAGCCCACAAAGTGGCGGTAAAACCTAATTAAATAGTCTAAACACGAATTGAGGTTTTCTTGTAAATATTAAAGTCTTCTGGGCAAGTTCTGCAATTCTTCAAACTTCATTAAAAGTCGCGGGTCGTGTCTGCTGCGATGGGTATCGATCGATACCAGGGGGTATCGATCGATGCTTGACGCTTTGATCGGGCATTTAGTCACCAGACTTCAGTTTTGCTCCAGAATGCTCCATAAAACTCCAATATCTCCAATAATGCTCCAAATGTGTTAAAACCTATAAAAGACTCTAAAAGACTCTATAATAGAATAAATACTCGATAAAACGGACTTATATCATGGCTTAAACAGGGTAAAAACCATGATATATCAGTTCTTGAATTCAAATCACTAAAATATAATTAACCAACTGTCGTTGCGAGAATTATCTAAATCTAAATCCTAAGAATTCCAAATATCTTTGCGAATCCTAAAGTCTAAATCAGCTTTTAAATCAGGTTTGATTTGTTCACAAAACAACTAAACCAAATCTCTTTGCGAATATTTATTTTGCTATAGTTATTTTGCTCACCTAAGGTTCTATCAGGTAATTAATCGCACTGTCGTGCCTAATCAATTATCCTAAGATCTAAGTTCCAGATTCGTCAACCTAGAATTAGCTTTGAACACAACCTATGGTGAAGAACTAATTCAGATGGTGAATCCTAATAGACTCATCACTCTAGCATTCAGAGAAAACCTTTATGAGAACCCTGAACCTAAAGTCGATCTACTCAGACATGGAAATTGAAGCAATAAACATGTTTGAATAAATCATCAAATAAATTAGAAAGAGTAACAAAAAGGGTTCGAAATCTTCTCTCGGACGAACAGAGTCTCAGACTTGTCTCCCTTCAAAAGCTCTCTCACAATTCAAAGCAAAAATAAGACATCCCCTGAAAGTGGCTGTAAAACCTAATTAAATAGTCTAAACACGAATTGGGGTCTTCTTGTAAATATTAAAGTCTTTTGGGCAAGTTCTGCAATTCTTCAAACTTCATTAAAAGTCGCGACTTGTAACCTCCTCGATGGGTGTCGATCGATACCAAGGGGTATCGATCGATGCTTGAAGCTTTAGTCGGGTACTTAGTCACCAGACTTTAGTTTTGCTCCAGAATGCTCCATAAAACTCCAATATCTCCAATAATGCTACAAAAGTGCTAAAACCTGTAAAAGACTCTAAAACACTACGAAATAGTTGAAAGACTCTATAAAACGGACTTATATCATGGCCTAAAAGGGGTAAAAACCATGATATATCAGCCATCATATTTATTGGCGTCTTTATCCCCTCGTTCATAGAACATTGCTTCCATTGATGCAAGAAATTGGCAAGCTTGGTCTTTATGGGAGATGTTAGCCAATTCATAGATTCCACCAAAACCCATGTTGGTGAAAATTGATTCCACATCCTCAAGGATCCCCATCTTCTCAAGTACAATCTTATCTGGGAATTTTGTCTCCTCGAATTTAGCTTCTTGACATACTCACTAGTGGTGGGGACTCTTGGCTTAGGCTTGGGGACCTTCTTCTTCTTTCTCAATTGCCCCACGTCTTCCACGTTTTCTCCCTCGTCATTGGCAAGCGACTTCTTTTTCCTCTTTTCGGTGCCTTTAGCGCTTTCCGCCAGTGCTAGATCTCTCGTTTTATTCGGTGGACCTTTCTCTTTGATCGGGTCACTTGTTCTCGCCATGGTACCTACATTGTCTCAAGGAATGTATAAATTTCAAGAAACAAGATACAACCTTTGTCATTACCATGCAAAGGCAAACGTGGGACAAAGAGGATAATGCTCAATTTGCAAAAAGATATTTAATTTCTCACTTGCAAGATTGAGTATACCCATTAAGTGCTACAAGAACCCAATCAAATCTCAAATATTGAAGCTTTTAGGCACAAACACCAAAAATTAAGTTCTTGGCCTCAAAATCCAAAATTCCTCAAATGCATGCCAAAATAGCACATGAGATACACACTCTAGCCATTTTCGAGCTTAAACCCAAGGTTTTTACGCAAGTGGAAACACTACCCAAACAAATTCAGGAAATATTTCTTTATGAACAAGTTCTTGAATTTTCATGAAAAATCTGAGTGATATACCTTGGGGATGTAAGCTGTAAATGGAAAAGGTGTTGATATATCTAGAAAGAGGATGAAAAATCCGGAATTTAGCAACTTGAATCACAATTTTTGGCTGAGAATTGAGAGAGTTATGAGGTTTTGAAAATAGAAAGAGAAATGTGTGGTCATGGCCACGAAAATGGGGAAGAAGAAGACTTACATGGCCGGTCCATTGGATAATATATCCAATCTATGGACCGTTGGACGAAGGCTCGGACCGGTGGGCAATTTCCATCCCGGGAAACACACAGCCGGCATACGGGGCCGGGATTGAGGGAAAAACCATCCCGGGAGAAACACATCCGGCACACACGTCCGGTATCGAGGGAAAATTTCTTCCCGGGGGAAAATTTTCACACTGGACAAGACGAAACCGGGGTACGGTTCTTCCTTGTTCTGAACTTCCCTTGCAAGATTTCACCTCTTTGGTCACCAAGAACCCCTAAAAATACTCAACAAAAAGATCAAAAAGAACTAACAAATATTGAAAAACGCATAAAAATAAATATGTACAATGATAAGCTTGGGGTGTCTCCCAAGAGCACTTTGTTTAACGTCACTAAGTTCAACGTTTGTTACCCTTTTAGACGGGTGATTGATGAGCGCGAGCACTCCATGGCGGTTCGTTAAGCTCGAGTTTGAGAACTTTACCCACTAAGCCCTAAAGACCGGCATGATTTGGCTCCCTAAACTCCGGTGTGAGGTTGCTATGGCCTTGGCAAAAGGCTTAGGACGCCCTCTACATTTGACCTTGTACTCAATCACCCCTTTTTCATGTTTCCATGGGATGAGAGTCACGATCGAAGGTCGGTCTAACAAGGGTCCAATCCCCTTGAGCATGCTCGTGTTACTCTCCTCGGACCTAGGCCTTGTCCTCTTCTTATCAACCTTAGCACATTCACTCTCACTCTGCGTTGTGGTGTGAAAGAGGGAATTCAAGCAACTTCCATCTAAAGCAAGGGCTTCTTCAATCATTCCTTGACTCACCGTCTCACAAATGCCCACATACTCAACCTTCCGGGATCGAGTTTCATTGTCCCCACATATAATAGTCCCACAAATAGCGGTGGGAGAAGGCATCATTGTGTAGAACTGCTTGTCATCCACGTTGTTAAGAACAACCCTCTTGTTTACGAAGTCCAAACTTGCACCAGTTGTGTTTAGGAATGGAGTCCCGAGGAGTAGAGGGAGCTTAATGTTTAGTGTCATCTCCATTACAACGAAGTCCGTTGGTACAAGACTCTTTCCAATTATGGGAGGAAAGTCTTCAACCAAGCCAAGAGGTTTCTTCGTAGAAGAGTTTCCAAATGTTATGGTGGAGGGGTAATCGTTCAACTTATCTATCCCAAGACTTTTAGCCATTTCCAAAGTCATGACATTAACGGTTGAGCCCGAGTCACACAAAGCATCATCAACTTCCAAGAGTCCAAGCTTTGGGAGAGTCTTAGGCTCGATCCTTGTTGTGCTTGGAGGCACTTTCTCTTGTGCCTTAGTAAGAAAACGACCAGGAAATGGAAATGGAGGCTCATATGGAGGTGGAGGCTCTCTCTTTGACTCAACAAGTGTCTCCACGTTTTTCACTTTAACCACGTCCTTGATGGACTTCTTAACCTTGTTACTCTTTTCTCCAACCAACATCATATCATTCTCACTCCCAAGGGTCACCTCCCCACCTTGTTGCTCAATGTCCTCATTGAGCTTAGAGACTAACCCAAGGAACCCCGCAATTATGTGATCTTGCTCCTCAAGAATTGAAAAGGTGTTGCAAGAGTCTTTAGAGGTTATTATTGCCTTCCCATTTGAGGAGACTTGAGGTTGATTTGAGGAAGGGGAGGTACTCCGTTGCTCTATTGATTTCACCATTGAGCTCAATGACTCAACCTTGCTATTAAGATCGTTGTAAGAGCAAATGACCTTGTTAGTGGTTTCCGCTTGGCCTTTGATTAGTTGTTGGAACATGGAGGCCAAGTCAAGCTCTTGTTGTTTAGACGTAGGTGCTTGACCTTGGGGCACAAACCTTTGTTGTTGACCTTGAAAACCGGGTGGGGCTTTTGGTTGGAATCCACTTTGGTTTCCTTGGAATTGGTTCCTTGGAATATACCCTTGTTGGTTGGAGTTAGAAGGTTGACCTTGAGATTGGAATTGTTGTTGTAGAAATCCTTGAGCTTGAGTAGATTGTTGAGGGTAGAGTTGATCTTGTGGATTCATATAGGTTTGATTGAACCCTTGTCTTTGGAAGTTACATTGGTTCCATACGTAGTTCACTTCCTCTTGTGTTTCCACGGCTTCCTCTTGATAACAAGCTTGATTGTTCTCGTAGTCACCAATGAAATTGACTGCTTTTTGAGACTCTTTTGAAGCCACAAGAAGCTTATCTATCATGGCGGCTTATTTATCCAACTTCTCATTCAAGGCTTTCATGTCTTTGGCCCGCTTGTTCTCATCAAAGTCACTCGTGGTCCTTGTGGCACGGTCATAATATTCGCCATAGGTGCCATCACTTTGAGCCAAGTTTTCTACCAACTCCATTGCATGCTCCACGTCCTTAGCTAGGAAATTACCATTCGATGCCGTATCAAGTAGCATGCGGATCTTAGGCAAAGCACCTCGGTAGAGAGTGCTTAGGAGAGAAGCGTTGCTAAAGCCGTGATGTGGGCATTGAGAAGTGTAGCTTCTAAATTTCTCCCAAGCCTCGTTGAAAGACTTATTGGACGATTGTGTGAAGCTTGAGATCTCGTTGCGAAGCTTGGCGGTTCTAGCCGGTGAGAAGAATTTGGCGAGAAACGCACGTTTGCAATCATCCCACGAGGTGATAGACCCTTGAGGTAAGGCCTTTTCCCATTGGTGAGCCTTGTCACCAAAAGAGAACGGGAAGAGACGAAGTTTGAACCCGTCTTCGGAGACCCCATTGATCTTCGTGAGACCACATATTCGGTCAAATTGGTCAATGTGGTCTAAAGGATCCTCCATGGACAAGCCATGAAATTTGTTGGCTTGAACCATGTTGATAACCGGGCTGAGGAATTTGCTTCTCCCGGCTAAAATCAGACCGGGACGAGCTGAGGAGAATTTTAGCCGAGACAATCGGCCAGGCAGAGACGTCTTCAGTAATTCCGTGATAACTCCTTAACCAAGTGTCCAAATAGCCTGAATCCAACTCCTGTAGACAGATGACTCACTCCTTTACAATTACTATGAAGAGCTTCAAGACCGATTCATAACGGAGGGCCTTCGTCCAGCTACATCTTTCCGGCATCTCGGATGGGCTTTGCATTCCTCTTATGCTCCATAACTCCAAGCATCATCAATTGCCTCCAAGATACCTAAAAACACTCCAAATGTATGCAAAACTACTAAAACCTAATGCAAACACCTATTACTCTAAATGAGACCTAAATGCAAGACTAGACAATAATTATGTATGTGAATTACACAAAAACTCTAAATGAAATGCATGCTAAACATGCAATAAACGAGCATATCACCGGCATTGGTCAAAGGTCATGCGGCCAGACGAACATATCCTTAGTAAAATCGTCATATCTCGTGAACCACTTGTCAGAATGCCTTCAAATCACCTCTGGTAGATAACTAACTCATTTTCTCATCCATTTCATGAATACCATCGAAGCTAATAACGATTGGAAACCCTTCGTCTGGACAGATCTTTTGGACACCTTGGGTGACCCTTGCTTTCTCCTTTGCTCCATTACTCCAAACATCCCCAAAACATCTCCAATGACCTAAAAAACACTCCAAATGATACAAGACTCACTAGGACCTAATGAAAAACACCATAGACTATAATTAAGACTAAAACACTAAGGAAAACAATGATTATGCATGCATGCGACTTAAAACAGTAAGTAAAATGCATGCTAAAATAAGTAAATTATGAGAATATCAACTCCCCAAACTTATTCCTTTGCTTGCCCTCAAGCAAACAAACAATAACAAGGAGGGATAGAGGTTTGAAAGTGGAAGCTCAAATCCACAAGTATCATTAAAAGAATTCAAGCTCAATGTTCAAGTTGTTAGCTCTAGGATGCGATCAAACAAGTCTACTCAAAAAGAGATAGCCATATCCATCCCTACAAGAATGAAGCCCAAGTCTCAACTTTTACAAGCATTCCTATCATCCAACCCTTTGACATTCATTTAATATTTTCAAGTGAATCATGTTCATGCAAGGCAAGTGAATTCATTTGGCTATGGTAAAGGTCTTGAATTCATCTCAAATGTATGTGGTTACTCAAATGCAAGGGATCTCTCTAAAAATGCTAAGAGTAAAAGGCAAGTTATGCATACAAGGATAAATTTACATCTACCCAATGCCTAAGATGTCTCTAACCCTAGCATTTCTAACCATGAAGCCCCAAACCTAACTACCCTTTTCTTCACAAGGCCTTTTCGCCTTCATGTCTCACACGCTTTTCTTCTTCTTGCACTTCATCTCACTTGGGGGATTTCTTCTTCTTCATTGAGCTTTGTGGCTTGGTGCTTCTCCTTGTCGTTTACTTAGCTCTTCTTTTCTTTCTTTTCTTTGCCTTGCCTCATTTCTCATCACTTGATGCCTTAGCCAATTTTTGGCTTCTTTCTTTTTCATTGAACTCTTTGAGGCTAAAACTAATGCTAAGAGCTAATCTTATACACTACAAGAAAACAGCGTTTTGGCGGCTGCAGAAGTAGTCGCCAATTAGTCGCTAAAAGGTGGATTACGACTAACTAGCGACTAAACCATGTAGTCGTTAATATTTAGTCGCTAAAGTAGTCGCAATCGTCGTAAAGTAGTCGCAAAACTTTACGACTAATCGGCGACTACCTTTGCGACTAGTTAATGACTATATAATGGTTCTAGATGCAGTCGGATAGTTTTAGTCACTAAATAGTCGTAAATTTTAGTTACTATTTACCGACTATTCTATGACTAATTGAACGACTATTTGGCGACTAATAGGAACATCAAGTTTCGAAGATGTAAATATTTTGCGACAACTTAACTATTCTTCTGCGACTATTTGGCGACTAATCGGCGACTACCTTTGCGACTAGTTAACGACTATAGAATGGGTATAGATGCAGTCAGATAGTTTTAGTCACTAAATAGTCATAAATTTTAGTTACTATTTACCGACTATTCTATGACTAATTGAACGACTATTTGGCGACTAATAGGAACATCAAATTTCGAAGACGTAAATATTTTTCGACTACTTAGCTATTCTTCTGCGACTAATAGGCTACTGTTTAGTGACTAAAATTGTAATCAAAATAAGAATATGGTATGGCAGATTGGTGTTCGTTTTGTTTCTCAAATGGTAATATGTGTTACAAAATTAAAGAAATTTTATTCAAACTAACATTTGATTAAAAATATTAACTAAAGTATTCAAACTCCATAACAAATGCCAAAACATAAACAAAAATAACAAATACATGAGTTCACAAGTGACAAGGTTCAAAAAAAGTAAGCACAAAAGCTAAGAAGCAAAACCATATGATGTTGTACTTGGATTTTGTCGAGGAAGATTGGTTGATGGAAGCAAAGCAGTTGTTGCTGAAGCTGAATGAGAAGCCACGAAGTCTAGAAACCGCGGATCAGTTTGTCGCAGTTACTTTTCCACCAAGCAGAAGTTCTCAAGCTTGTCCTTTTGCTCAGCCGCAGTTCGGGAGTGCTATGCTTCACGAACATCAATCTCAGCATCCCGCCGTTCATTATAAGCAGCCTTCTCTTCGATTTTCTGTTGAGCTTCCTTCAGTTGCTCTTGTAGTGCAACAAACGATGAAGAGTCTCCCGGTTTCTTGTGCTTGCCATTGAGAACAGTCTCCTTGAGGCTTCCAACTCCATAAGGAGTTCCTCGTGAATCCATCTCAGTGGACTGTGAAAAGTAAGAGAAATCCTTAATGACAAAATCCAAGACTCTATAAATGTGGACTGTGATAAATGTTACTTTACCTTAAGAAAGATGCTCGTATATTCATCTGTTGTTAGCTCTCGAGGTCGCGAAGCACCGTCCGAAACTTCTGAAGTCTCTGTCACGAGCTCAGACAACTTCTCTTGCACCTTCATCTAATATGTTTGAACGATTTTCTCCACCTTCCTATCGACATACGTACCATCTGGCCTTGTATGTGTTCTAATGAAAACCTCACCAAGACTAACCGGTCTTCCCAATTCCTCTTCCTGCAATGTTACAAAATAAACAAGGATAACATGTAAACCAGAAACATGAAACCAATCAAACATGAAACATGAAACCAGAAACATGAAACCAGAAACATAATTTAAAGTTGTTAAGGAGTAAGAAAAAGTAAAAGTTACTAACCATTTCTTGTTGGATTTGTTGATACGACTTTGGCCCTGATAAGTGGATGTGAGGACCGAGACCTTTACGTTCAGACATACGAGCATTGGAATAGGTGAGACTCCTTTGCTTTGCTTCTTCCGTGTCCCAGTAGTCGGTCATCGTTTTCCAAAGAGTGTCGCCGATCCAATTAGGTCGCTCTCGACTAGTCCTCGTGCTGCTAACCATATCTTTCATCCGGCGTTGACAGATCTCCTCGAAATACCCTTGAACTGTCCCTGTTATCAAGGGATCCCAGGTGTGGGTTGTCTACAATACAAAGAGAATAGAATGATGTTAGTGGAAACATAACAAGCAAACATATATGTGAAGGCTATAGGACAGAAAACTGTACCGCGAACTCGAGGAAGTATCTTTCTTGTCTGTCCCGAGGCACACATGTCCAGCTACAGTAGGGAGCATCAAATTTGTTTGTAAACACTTTAGTAATTGCCCGAACCTTTTTTGATCCCTTGTCGCGAGTAAACATGCAAACACACATGAGATAAAGAAGGACATAATACAAACCAGAAATATGTAAACCAGAAACATGTAAACCATAAACATGAAACCAATCAAACATGAAACATGAAACCACAAACATGAAACATAATTAACCTGCAAACCAGAAACATGAAGCCAGAAGCATGTAAGAGATATCTCTTACATGCCTTGTGATCAATACTATACATTACAAGTTCTGACAAGACAAGTAAAGAAAGAATACAATCAAACATGAAACCAGAAGCATGTTTCTACACTTAGACATCAAACTGACCCTAAGATTAACCAACCGTAACAGAAAGACAATGACCGGAAGCTAAGCCAATAACTAAAGGCAACAGAAATAGAAGCGTTGTTACCCCATTAAAATAAACCAAGAAACAAACACTTAGAATCCAACACTTAGCTAGAATCTAACACTTATAATCTAACACTTAGCAGAAACAAACCAAGAAACCAACATTGAGAATCTAACACTTACCAGATATCAGTTAAAAAACAGCTAGAACAATAATGATTCAAATAAGCTATAACAATAATCTAACACTTAACAAGAGACAATGGTGAACAATACAATCGCATTTACTGAACAAGATGCGATAGAATTACCAAGTCGGATTAACTGAACAATACAATCGCATTTACCAGATGCAGCGGTAGATGGTTCGGTGTTCGCGACGAAGACATGGAGCGATTTGACCCTCCGGCTCTCTGACAAACGTTGGGAACATTTGTTCTCTTCCATCCTCGACCACACTTCTCTGTAGGCATCGTGTGCTCTTCTCTGAGAGATTCACCGTAAAGATTGTGAGGCTAGAGCTTTTGCGACATTGAAAGGCGAAATGGAACTTCAAAGGAGAAGAGATTCGACAGGGGGATGATATTCCCATATTTTGCATCTCTTAGGATGTGTGTTGCATATTTTTTATGGTATTTTGGTCTAATTGAGAGTAATAGGTGTTTGCACTAGGGTTTAGTGAGTCTAGCATGCATATGGAATGTTTTTAGGTGATTTGGAGACAATTGATGATATTTGGAGAAATTGGCCAAATTAGAATGCAAATTCCTTCCGAGATGCCGGACAGATGTGACTGAACGAAGGATCTACGATCTGATTCAACTTCAATAGTCTTCATGAGAGTTGTAGCCAAGTGAGTTAGCGGACTATAGGAGATGGTTTCAGGTCATTCGGGTATGTGGTTTCTGAGATATGTCCGATTTACTTCGAGTATGTCTGTATGGCCGCCGAAGAGGAGAAGGGAGTTTCCACAAGACAACACCGACCCCTCCTGGGTCGGTGCTGTGGGTCGGTGCAGACACAGGAGGAAGTGCCAAATCATAATAATTATCACCGATCATTTGCACCGATCCCAGAACCAGTTTGATCCAAACCCGTCATGCCTGAAGATCTGGCTGGACGAAGGATCTCCAATCCGAATTAGCCTCGGTGGTCTTTACAAAAGTTGTAGCCCAGTGAGTTGGCTGTCCACAGGAGGTGGGTTGAGGTCATTCAGAGCGGTGGTTCAAAAGTTACATCAGATCTAGCGGGGACGTATCTGTCTGGCGCCCAAAGGAGTCATGCCCAGAATCAGCTAAAACCCCGATTTCGATCGGGTCGGTACCCGGTTTGTTTCGGATCGACCCGGTCCTCCCCTTTTCTCTATAAAACCCCTAAAAACTAATTTTCATTTTAAGCTTTCTTCTTTCTAGAGTTGGGTTTTATCCCAAACTCTTCTTATGATTTTGGATGGATCTTCATCAAAAATGCCACTCTAGGGAAGATTTCTTCAACTCTATCTTTATATTAATGCATCTTATTTATCTTTATGTCTTTTTCTCTTTTGTTCTTCATATTTTCATGAGTTGACGTTTTGTTGGATTTTGGATTTTGCTTGATTTGGATGGTTTGATGGTTGATTGTTGATGCTTAGGACTAGATAGACATTTGTTCTTGTATGGACTAATGCTTAATGATTACGGATCATTTAGTTGCGAACGGAAGTTCTTGATAACTAGATCCAACATTATAGTTTTGTGTTTTGTTTTCCTTCTTTCATTTGTCTTTTTTTCCCCATAAACATAATAACCAAAACAATTTGCTCTAGCTTAGGAAGTTTCATGTATTCTTAGTGCTTTAATCTTAACCTCTTTGGTTCGATCCTTAAATACTACAATGATGTAGTGTTTGGGTAATTGATTTGGATACACACAGTTATCTATTCATCAATTTGGCGCCGTTGCCGGGGAGGTTTAACATTGATCATTAGGATTTTCATTCTTCTCGAGACTAGAGCTTTTTATTTTTATTTTTTGCTAATCTTTTCACTTTTCTTGTGATTTTCATGAAGGGAGTGACAATGAGGAAGCAACCGTCAAGCTAGTGACGTTAAACGCGCCCTTGGGAACTTCTCCAAGCCTATCCATTGTCAAGCTTGCGACACAAAACAAGAAATCAATAAGAGTCTCTTCGGCCCAGGATCGTGGTTTGTGATGATAGGAGGGCTTGAGCAACAACATATCACACTCCTCTCTTCATCATCTCCATTCCCCTAATCTCACTCTTCCTTTGTAAGTATCTCTTTGTTTTTCATACTTTCACTCTGTTCTTTCGCTTTCTTTCACCAACTCTAGGTTAGATAACACTGGAGACATTGTTGTTCAAGTCTGGGGGAGGTAGTCGCTGACATTGTTTTTGTTTTTCTTAGAGTCAGTCATTTTTGAGTCATTCGTTGTTTTATTGAGATAAAATCTGTTGGAGACTATGATATTTTTCTTGACTCTATTGATCTGACCTTGCTTCTAAGTGACCATTATTACAGAATCAATTACAGATCGACTAATGAAAAATCCAAAGGCTGACCAGCTAACTAGAAGACACTCATGTTTCCAGCAAAGTTCTTTAAAACCTAAGCCAAATTTTTGCACTTCATTGATGTGATTGATATCCATAGAGCTTGATTCCTCATTCGTATCTGACAAAGGAACCCATGTGTTTAAAGTAATGGTATTTATCTCCCTGTTACAAGTTAATAAATAAGATGCATTAAAAGATGAAATGATTTTCTTATGAGTAGAGGGTTAGGAAAATTTCCAGGGATCCCATTATTCTATTTCAGAGGGAATGATCACACAAAGGGGGAAGCGAGGTTAGGAAAATTTCCTGTGATACCATTATTCGCCTACACCTTTGACTACTTTTTAAGGGAAGAACCGGGGATTCGGTGGCAAACACCATCAATACTCGCGTCTCGAACCTTAATAAGCATATGCGAGAATATAATAAGAAATAAGTCTGGGGGAGAGAAAATAATACCAGAAAGTGTGAAATTTGATGGTTCCTTGTCATGATATTGTATGGGAAAGAATCTAGAAGGTTCTTGTTATTAATTACAGCAATGAAACTGGCGATGAGGGCTTTATTGAGTAATGCTGTGAGATAATGTGTGTAGTATGGGAAGCTGCGAATGTCTGCGGAGAAGTAGATGGTGGTTAGATTTGAAACTGGTTATGTGATATGTGGAGCACTAAGGAAAAGAGTCATTGCAATATTTCAAGAACAGGTGAGTCTCTATGTTTTCAAACCTTTTTCTCTGGTTTAGTCTTCTATTTGCTTGAGGGCAAGCAAAGACTAAGTCTGGGATAGTTGATATATCATGGTTTTTACCCCTTTTAGGCCATGATATAAGTCCATTTTATAGAGTCTTTCTACTATTTTGTAGTGGTTTAGAGTCTTTTACAGGTTTTAGCACGTTTGGAGCATAATTGGAAATATTGGAGCTTTCTGGAGCATTTTGGATCAAAGCAGAAGTTCGTGTAGCTGAGTACCCGATTTGAAGCCTCAGTGTCGATCGATACTGACTAGTATCGATCCATACTCACTGCAGGAAGACACGACTAGCGACTTAATGAAGAGTTGAAGAATTGCAAAATTGCCCATAAGACTTTATTATTTACAAGAAGCCCCAAAACGTGATTTAGGTTATTAAATAGGATTTTACAGCCACTTTCATGGCTATGCTTTATTTTACTTTGGTTTTGGAGAGAGTGCTTTTTGAGGGAGACAAGTCAAAACTCTGTTCATCTGAGAGAAGATTTCGAACCCTCTTGTTACTCTTTTCTTACTGTTTTATTTAATGATCTATTCAGTTATGTTGATTGTTTCATTCTCCATGTATGAGTAGATCCATCTTAGGTTTAGGGTTTTCTCTGATGGCAGGTAATTTATTAGTTAGGATTCACCATCTGAATTAGTTCTTCACCATAGGTTGCTCTCAAAGCTAATTCTAGGTTGACGAATCTTGAACTTAGATCTTGGGATAATTGATTAGGCACGAGAGTGCGATTAATTACCTGATAGAACTTAAGGTGAGCAAAATAACTAATCGCAAAGAGATTTGGTTTAGTTGTTTTGTGAACAATCAAACTTGAACTAAAAGTTGGTTTAGACTTTAGGATTCGCAAAGAGATTTGTAATTCTAGGATTTAGACTTAGATAATTCTCGCAACGAGAGTTGGTTAATTATAATTTAGTGATTTGAGTTCAAGAACCGCGTTAAATCTGAATCCTGACTAGTTAGTTTATCTGCATTCATTGATTTCCTGAGAAATACCCTGAACCTATCTTTCTCCAATAGACTTAAAACTTGTTTAATTTACGTATTGTTTTCAATTATATCTTTTGGTTTAGCTTAATTCGAATCTATTTAATCTATTGTGTGATATCCTGAGTTCTTGTGTTCGACCCCTACATATACTACAACAACTGCTTTAGTACTTATAGGGTATTAATTTGAGCATATCATACGCCTTTGTCCTCTCCTTGTACAGTTTCGAGTTCTCATAGGCATTGTGCCTATTCTCATCCAGCTCATTCAGCTGAATCAATCGCTTCTCAGCAACAGTCTTGATGTCGAAATTCATTATCTTTGTAGCCCAGGCTGCCTTATGCTCGATTTCAACCGGAAGATGACACGCTTTCCCATATGGCAAGTGAAACGGTGTAGTGCCAAGTGGTGTCTTGAAAGCGGTCCTGTAAGCCCACAGTGCATCGTCCAACTTTGTAGACCAATCTTTTCTAGTGGTACCCACAGTCTTCTCCAAAATCGCTTTGATTTTCCTGTTGGAGACCTCTACTTGCCCACTAGTCTGAGGATGATAAGGAGTAGCTACACGGTGATTCACACCATGCTTCTTCAGCATCCTCTCGAAAACTTTGTTAATAAAGTGAGAGCCACCATCACTTATAACAATCCGAGGTACTCCGAATCGAGGAAACATGATGGTCTTAAACAGCTTAAACACCACTGAAGAATCGTTGGTAGGACTAGAAATCGCTTCAACCCACTTGGAGACATAGTCTACAGTAACCAAGATGTACATGTTCTTGTATGATGAAGGGAAAGGACCCATAAAATCGATACCCCAACAATCAAAAATCTCAACCTCGAGGATGAAATATTGTGGCATCTCATGTCTCTTACTGATCTTCCCTCTCCTCTGACACACATCGCACTGGGAAATGAAGGTATGAGCATCCTTAAACATAGTAGGCCACCAGAAACCTGCTTGAAGAACCTTGGACACTGTCTTGAGAGTAGCAAAGTGTCCAGCATACTCAGATCCATGACAATGAAACAGAACACTATGTACCTCTGATTCAGCAATGCATCTCCGATAGACACCGTCAAAACAGTGCTTGTACAGGTAAGGGTCATCCCAAAAGAATCGCCTTATGTCACGCAGAAACTTCTTCTTGTCATATTTCTTGAGGTACTTTGGCTCCGCATCTGCAGCGAGATAGTTGGCAATATTAGCATACCACGGTAGATCAGAATCAGCTGCAGCAACTAGATACTCTTTAGAAACACCAAGGTGTTCAACAGTCAAAACAGGTTCGGAAATCGCAGGGTATCGACCGATACTAGGTGAATGTCGATCGATACTGAGACCCGCAATTCGTGGGAAGTGCAAAGTTTCGGTAAAACCCATTTGAAACTCAGTTTCAATGAAGTAAACGGATTCTTCTGGTCGTTGATCATTAATGGGCACGTCTGCATCGATTCGAATCCTCGAAAGATGGTATGCTACTCCATTCTCTATTCCTTTCTTGTCCTTTACCTCGATGTCGAAACCCTGTAGCAAAAGAACCCAACGATAAAGACGAGGCTTGAGATCCTTATTCTGCATCAGATATTTGAGAGCAGCATAATCAGTATGGACAATCACTTTGCTCCCAATCAGGTAGGATCGAAATTTCTCAAAGGAGAAAACAACTGCAAGTAGTTCTTTCTCTGTGGTGCTGTAATTCCTCTGAGCATCATCCAATGTCCTGCTGGCATAGTAGGTAACGTGCAGCTTCTTATCCTTCCTCTGACCCAAAACCGATATGACAGCAAAGTCGCTAGCGTCGCACATGATCTCAAAAGGCAGAGTCCAATCAGGAGGTTGCACAATAGGAGCACTCACCAAGGCCTTTTTAATCTCCTCAAAAGCTGCAAGACACTCAGGTGTGAAATCGAATGTGATCTCCTTGCATAATGGAGCTGTGAGTGGGCGTGCTAGCTTGGAGAAATCCTTGATGAACCTTCTGTAAAACCAAGCATGACCAAGGAAATTTTAAATATCCTTCACAGAAGTCGGTGGTTGGAGGCTTGTCATGACCTGAATCTTGGCTTTGTCAACTTCGATCCCAGCTTCAGTAACCTTGTGCCCAAGTACGATGCCCTCCTGAACCATAAAGTGACACTTTTCCCAATTAAGGACCAAGTGTTTCTCTTCACATCTCTGTAGCACCTTACAAAAATTAGCCAGACAGTCCTTGAATGATGATCCGTACACCGAAAAATCATCCATGAATACCTCCATAAAATCCTCAATCATGTCTGTGAACATAGACATCTTGCATCTCTGGAAGGTGGCTGGGGCATTACACAGTCCAAATGGCATCCTCATGTATGCGAATGTGCCATAGGGACATGTAAAAGTCGTATTCCCTTGGTCATCTGGATGTATATGAATCTAGAAGAAACCTGAATATCCATCGAGAAAACAGTAGTAGGGATGACTAGCCAACCTCTCCAACATCTGGTCAATGAATGGCAATGGGAAGTGATTTTTCCTCGTAGCTGAATTCAACTTCCTGTAGTCAATGCACATTCGATGCCCAGTGATAGTCCTAGTAGGAATTATCTCATCCTTCTCATTCTTCACCATGGTTATTCCTCCTTTCTTAGGAACAACGTGTACTGCACTGGCCCAAGAGCTATCCGAAATAGCATAGATGACACCAGCTTTCAAAAGCTTCATCACCTCCTTTTTTACTACTTCTTTCAGGTTCGGATTTAGCCTCCTCTGATGCTCAACTGAAGCCTTTGACTCGTCCTCAAGATGAATCCTATGCATGCACAAGTCCGGTGCTATACCTGAAATATCATCAAGAGAATAGCCAAGATCTTTGCGATACTTGCGCAGCAGTAAGGTAATCTCTGCGTTGTTCATAGAAGCATTAATAATCACTGGGTATGTGGAATTAGGACCAAGAAAACCATACCTCATATTCGCAGGAAGTGGCTTGAGTTCCACTTTAGGAGCGTTCTCCTCACTCCAATCTTCAAACCCAGCAGCTTGCTTAGAACCATCGGCCAACCCTCCTTTTGGTTGCAGGGTATCGACCGATACTAGGGGAGTATCGATAGATACTTAGTATCGGTTGATAATGGTGATGCTGAATCGAGCATCTTCGAGTATCCAGCAGTATCTTCACACGAATGGACCTCTGAAGTAGCTGAACAGACCAATGCTCTCTCCAGTGGATCCTCATGATGCATCTCCAGGAAGTACTCTTCAGCTATGTCACTGAAAGTGTCGATAAAGAAAGTCTGCCCATCGATGGTTGGTCTCTTCATCATCTTATCCATATGGAAGGTCATGACCAAATCACCGATGTTGAGAGCGATCTTCCCATTCTTGCAATCAATCAAAGCACCTGTTGTTGCAAGGAATGGTCTGCCTAGGATAAGAGGATCCTTAGGCTCAACATCATACTCTAGGACGATAAAATCAGTTGGGATCAAGGAATTCCCAATCTTAATAGAGTAAACCCTTTGGAAGTCTAACTGAGCGATCAGCAAGTATCAGGGAGATTCTTGTGGTTGTGAAGTCTGTCATCCCCATCCTTTTAGCAACTGAGTATGGCATGAGGTTGACACTTGAGCCAAGGTCACAAAGAGAACGCTCAAATCTATCTATGAATATTGTACAATCCAACACAAACCTCCCTGGGTCTGGTAGCTTCTTTGGGATCCTGTTGGTCAGGCTTGCACTGCACTCATGAGTAATCATCAAGCATCCTTCTTCAAGGTTCACATTGCTAGACACCATCCTCTTGACATATCTTCTGAAAGCTAGAGAAGTCTTGATAGCATCGATGAAAGGAATCTCCACAATCAACTTATCCATGATTGATTTGCATCTAGAGTCTTCTACCTCCTTCTTAGTCTTCCCAGTAGCCCTGGGATAAGGTATCCTCGGTGTGTAAACTCTCTCTGCAACACATTAGGTGCTTCCTTCAAAACCTTAGGTGTCGACTCGACAGCAGGATCAGTGTCGATCGATACAGGAGTGGTATCGATCGATACACGGGGTTTTGATGTGTCCCGTGAAAGAATCTTGACAGGTGTCGATCGATGCTGACTAGTGTCGATCGATACTGGAGCGATTTCAGAATCCTCATCGTCAAGATCGACGGAAATATGTGCAGTTTGGCCAATTTTTACTCCCGGATTGACCTATTTCCCACTCCTTAAGGTGATTGCATTGATGTGAGCCATTGGGTTCTCTCCTTTGCCTGGAAGAAAACATTCTTGCCTTTTCACAGCCTCTGAAGTCTGAGCAACTTGAAGTTCCAGCTTCTTCTGCTGGATATTAATAGCGTCGATCCTTCCACTCAGATCATTGTACAGGACATCAATCTTCCTATTGAAATCCATAGTAAGCTTCTGATGTCCTTGAATAAGCTGTTAGAACATAGACTCGATCTTGCTATCTGGGAGCTTAGCAGGTATAGGCTGATAAGATGAATTCCCATAGTTCTTGGTATACCCACTGTTCTGAGATGGTTTATGGGCAAACTGATTCGAACCTCCTTGCTGAGAGTTGTTGCTGAAGTTTCGGTTGTTGTTGAATTGATTCCTCTGACCTTGAAAACCAGAACCACCATTGTAGTTAACATCCTCCACTTCATCCTCATTGAACACCTCAACATCTTCAGCAAAGTGAACAACCTTTGTTGTCTTGCCCATCATAAAACTATGCATAGAATCTAACTTGGCATGAACCTCATCAATCTGCGAACCTTCCATGCTACCAGCTTGCATCTTGCGCTCAAAATCTGCATTTTTGGTGCTATTGCTAGACGTCAAATTCTCAATAAGCACATAAGCATCATCAGGATACCTGGTGTTGAAGTTTCCATTGCTCGAAGCATCCAAAGCCATCTGATACCTCCAATCAATCCCTCTAAAAAAGTAACCCATCAGCTGAACATCAGAGTACCCGTGATGTGGACAATCTCTTTGGTAAGATCTGAATCTCGTCCAAGCAGCCTTGAACGCCTCAGTAGGTCCCTGAGAAAACTGGGAGATCTTGTTCCTCAGATCCTCGGATCGTGCATCATCATAGAAGTTGTTCAGGAAAGCAATCTTAGTCTCTTCCCAAGTAGTCCTTGATCCAGGAGGTAACTGCTTCAGCCAATAAGTCGAATCTCCACCAAGAGAGTATGGCAAGAGCTTGCAGAAGAGGTAATCATAGGACACTCCATTGCTTTTTATGCTAGTGACCAAATCCTCAAACCTCTCAATATGGTCCATGGGATGTTCATTGGAAAGACCATGAAAAGGGTGCTGACACACAAGAGTGTAGTATGCAGGTTTCAGCTCAAATTCATTCCTCTGAAAAGCAAGAGGACGAATCGCTGATCGATTTGCATAAAACTGATCAGGCCTGTTGCACTCACCAATCGTTCTACCACGATTAACCACAACATTCCCTGCGTTCGCGTTCCCAGCAACATTCCCAGCGATAATCTCCTCGACAACAGGAGCAGGTGGAATGATGTTCCCCTCTCCATCCAGTCGTTGCCCTCTCGCATTGCACAATTGACCATCTTGGTCTCTGTACGCACCAGCTTCATCTTGAACCAAAACCATTGGATTGTTGTTCATCTCTGCTGGCTTCTTTGCTCTTCTATTTGTGCGTTCCACAAGTGCTAGCTACTCCAATGACAGTTCAACTAGCTGAGTACTCTTGTTCCTTCTGGTTTCACGAATATGCATGCACTTGAAACACAAAAGTCAAGAACGTAAGTAACCGAAATTCATGACGGGTATCGACCGATACCACTAGGGTGTCGATCGATACTCAACGATTTAGACGAAATTTTTAGCTAAAATCTAATGGCGAATTGAGTCCCCGGCAACGGCGCCAAATTTGATATGCTCAAATTAATACCCTATAAGTACTAAAGCAGTTGTTGTAGTATATGTAGGGGTCGAACACAAGAACTCAAGAAATCACACAATAGATCATATAGATTCGAATTAAGCTAAACCAAAAGATGTAATTAAAAACAATACGTTAATTAAACTGGTTGTAAATTCGATTGGAGAAAGATAGGTTCAGGGTATTTCTCAGGAAATCAATGAATGCAGATAAACTAACTAGTCAGGGTTCAGGTTACGCACGGTTCTTGAACTTAAATCACTGAAGTATAATTAACCAACTCTCGTTGCGAGAATTATCTAAGTCTAAATCCTAGAATTCCAAATCTCTTTGCGAATCCTAAAGTCTAAACCAGCTTTTAGTTCAAGTTTGATTTATTCACAAAACAACTAAATCAAATCTCTTTGCGAATAGTTATTTTGCTCACCCTAAGTTCTATCAGGTAATTAATCGCACTCTCGTGCCTAATCAATTATCCTAAGATCTAAGTTCTAGGTGATCAATCCAGAATTAGCTATGGGAACAACCTATGGTGAAGAACTAATTCAGATTATGAACCCTAACAACTAATCAACCTAGCATTCAAAGAAATCCTTTATGAGAACCCTAAACCTAAAAGGAGATATACTCAGACATGAAAATTGAAGCAATAAACATGACTGAATAAATACTCAAATAAATAATAAGAAAGAGTAACAAGAGGTTTCGAAATCTTCTCTCGGACAAACAAAGTCTCAGACTTGTCTCCCTTCAAAAGTTCTCTCACAAAACCAAAGTAAAATAAAGCATAGCCATCAAAGTGGCTGTAAAATCCTATTAAATAACCTAAATCACGTTTTGGGGCTTCTTGTAAATAATAAAGTCTTCTGGGAAATTTTGCAATTCTTCAACTCTTCTAAAGTCGCGACTTGTGTCTTGCTGCAGTGAGTATCGACCGATACTAGTCAGTATCGATCGACACTGAGGCTTCAAATCGGGTACTCAGCTACATGAACTTCAGCTTCGCTCCAAAATGCTTCAGAAAGCTCCAATATTTCCAATTATGCTCCAAACGTGCTAAAACCTGTAAAAAACTCTAAACCACTACAAAATAGTAGAAAGACTTCAATGCCTCAAGCTTCCTCTGGAGATCATTGTATGAGCAAGCCACTTTGGTATTGATTTCCTCAATCTTCTTGCTTATATCCATTGCTCCATTGGCTTGACCTTGAAAAAGTTGTTGAAGAACATTTTTCACATCAAGGTCGTGAGGAGTGGGGTTATGGTGGCCTACTTGGTTCCCTTGAAACTGATTTTGAAGGTTAAAGCTTTGACTTTGGTATTGGGTGGGGAAGTTCCTTTGTGGAGCATAGTTGCTGTTGAAACCCTTTTGATAACCTCCATGGTTCCCAATATAATTCACTTCCTCTTGATTACTCAAATCCACCATTTGTTTTTGGAACCCTTGATGGCCTTCACACTCACTTACAAAGTGAACCGGCTTTTGAGAAGCGTTGATGAGCTTGTCAATCATAATGGCTTGTTTATCCAACTTCTTATTGAGAGCCTTCATGTCTTTGGTTCGTCTTTGCTCCTAAAAGTCACTTGTGGTCCTTGTAGACCGATCATACTCATCATTATAGGTTCCATTTGGTATAGGTTCTCTACCAACTCCATTGCTTCATTCACTTCCTTGGCCAAGAAATTACCATTGGAAGCGGTGTCTAGCAATATTCTTATCTTTGGAAGCGCACCACGGTAGAGTGTGCTCAATAGAGATGCGTCATTGAATCCATGATGAAGACATTGCATGGTGTAGCCTCTAAATCGTTCCCACGCCTCATTGAAATTCTCATGGGAGCGTTGAGTGAAGCTCGAGATCTCATTTCTTAGCTCGGCCGTCCTTGAAGGTGAGAATAATTTGGCAAGGAAAGCCCTCTTGCATTCATCACATGTAGTGATAGACCCTTGAGGCAAATTTTTCTCCCATTGATGGGTATTGTCGCCAAGTGAGAACGAGAACAAGCGGAGTTTCAAACCATCCTTGGAGACTCCATTCATGTTTGTCAAGCCACAAATTCTATCAAAATAATCAAGATGATCCAAGGGATCTTCAACCGGCAAGCCATGGAACTTGTTACCTTGTACCATGTTAATGAAACCCATCTTGACCTCAAAATTGTTGTTGTCCATCGGTGGTGGTCTTATGCCTTGGCGGTTCACATAGGCATTGGCCGCATCACCCGCGTCAACAATGTTTTGGGCTCTTGGAAGTAGGTTTGGAGCTCTAGCATTACGGGTGGGTGGTGATGGGTGTTGGTCCATGTTCCCACCGTGTGGAAGATGTTGTGGGTTTCCATTCTCCACGTTTACTTGTTGTTTCCCAGCAGCAACGTTTCCAATGTTAGCACCAACTGGATGCACGTTTACGTTGTCCATACCAAGCCTTGCGAGGTGTACAACCCGTTCCCTTTCTCTTCTTGCTCTAAGCCTGTGGTGTAGAAGGTGGATATCGTCTCTTGGCTCAACAAGATTGTTGTTGCCTTTTGAACGCAAGTTTATGCACCTACAAGAGATAGCTAGATAGAAAGATTAGTAAACAAAAGAAAAATAAAGGCTTAATCTCTAGAAGAAGTAAAATCCTAATGTTGAAATCTAAACTCAATTGGCAACAGCGCCAAATTGATAGTAGACTTTTTGTAGTCTTAACCAATTACTCAAGTCTACTCATATCATTGTAGAACATAAGGTTCAATCCAAATGGGTTTTTATTCAAAGCACCAAGAATGCATAAAACTTCTCAAGTTAAGCAAACAAAGTCGATTTGGATTTCTAACAACCTAATGATTAAAATTAAACAAAGGAAACAAGTAACAAGCACTAAAAACAATTAACAATGATTAAAATGAGGATCTTTGGGTAAGGCAATTGATTTGGGAGAATCTCAAGCTAAGCAATGATGTCTACACAATCAAACAAGAGCATTTCCTTAGGCCTAAAACACTAATCAAAATTAGCATAATCTCTTAGCACTAATCACTTCACTAATTTCAAAATCAAGAACAAACTCTCATTTGTGAAAATGTAATTAGCAAGCATTAAAAACAAGTTCCATTAGCCAAAAATTCATCATAGACAATCACTCTCATGAACTAAGTATGAAAATCTCTTATTTAGTTCATTGGAAAATTTCATCAAATACTTTGTGTGCATGATATTCCATATGATCTAGATTGACTATCTCTAGCCTAATCTAGCATTAAAACCTCTAAATAAGAAAGGAAATAGAAGGATTAAACCCTAGACATCAAAGATTAACAAGAGAAACCCCCTAATCTACCAAACCAAATGATCCAAAAGGGATATACTCACTAATCATGGTGGGACCAACAAATCTCATAAGAGAAGTGATAGACCCCATGATTAGATGAATATATGATTAAGAAAGAAGATATAAACTTAAATTTGCATTCAAATTAAGATATCTCTTATAAAATCATCAAACCCCTCAAAGAAACTAAGAGACCACGTTTTTTGGGGTAGAGAAAGAGAGAAAAATCAAGTTTAGATAATAAAAATTAGGTTTTGAAGTGTATAAAGTGTTTTGGGCGAACAGAGTCAACCCAGGACAATCCGGATATTGACCCGGCTGAAACTGGGTCAAAGTGGTCTTGAAGACTTGTACCGACCAGGATTGGGTCGGTACAAGTAGGTCGGCACAAGTCTTCTCTTCATACCGGTCGGAGTGTGCCGCTCGGGTGTGGGTCGGCACAGATGGACATACACTTGGTAAAATCGTCATATCTCTTAAACCACTTATCCAAATGACTTCAAACCACTTCCAGTAGACAGCTCACTCATTTTTCTACACCTTTTATGAAGAATGTGGAAGCTGAATCCGATTGGATATCTTTTTCTGGGTTGATCTTTTATAAGTCATATTTGGAGCAAAACTCGTTTGGGCGCTAGACAGATATATCTTTGCTATATCTGTTGTATCTTTCTAACCACTGCACAGAATAACTCCACACTACCTCCAAAAGACAGATAACTCAATTATCTACAACTGCTATGAAGACGTCCGAAGCTAAATCCAAACGTAAGTTGTTCATTTGGTCTGATCTTTCAGTCACTTTGGCTGGCTTTGATGAGGACGGATTTGGACTTGTATCTGATGGGATTTGGTCGGTATGGGGAGTGAAACTGGGTTGGAGAGGTATGTACCGACCAGATTTGGGTCGGTACAAATTCTTTCCTTGTGTCGGGTGATGGTGCCGCTTGAAGAAGGGTCAGTACGGGGTCATGCGAGGGTGTGTGACGGGTGGATGCTGAGCGGTGAGAGGGGCTTCTGGTCGGTACTGGCCCCTGTTGTAATACCGTTCCACTTGTGGCGGTCCAATGCTGGTCGGCGTTGATATCTAGTCTCGCGGCCAGACGTATACACCTTCGGTAAAACCGAGATATCTCCTGGAATACATGTTCGAATGACTTCAAACCACCTCCAGTAGACATATAACTCATCTGGCTACAACGTTCATGAAGATCATTGAGGCTTTATCAGACCGTAACCCCTTCGTTATGCTGGATCCTTAAGACACTTCGGAATGATCCTTGCATCCTCTTTTGCTCTATTACTCCAAACATCTAGAAAACACTCCAAATGATGCAAAACTAACTAGAACCTAATGCAAACACCTTAGACTCTATTTTAGACCAAAATTCTATGAAAACTATGAAAGACACATGCATGAGACCCAAAACACTAAGTTATATGCATGCTAAAGCGGGTAAAATATGGGAATATCAGTATTTAAAGAAGCAATTACCACTCAGGGAGCCTGTCGTCTCTTGGAATACGATTTTGCCATGCTTCAATATCTCCCTACCACCTCTTATAATCTGAATTTGAAAACCAAAGCTAGTCACTAATACATAAGCACCAATATATGTATGTGTAACATGGAATATTTCAATTAACAGCAATATCATGTATACATCCGAACAGAACAGTGTCAATTAAAGTAAAGCATAAGACGCAAAGATATTGAGACCACAAATACATAAGTGTTAGTGCATCATGCACAAGGTCCAAAGCTGCTCTTGGCGGAGTTCCATAAAATTTAGTGTATCTCATGCAGACAAAAAACAGAGAAGGACAGAAAATAGAACTCAATCAATAAAACTTAGTAATTTATGAAGACGATTATTCATGCACACTAATAACTACCTGACCAGGTAACTTTATGCAATTTAGAACAGTCACCACATGTGACTCACCAGGCAGAATATACTTATAGGATAAACATGTATCCATTGCAATAATATTCAAATTTGCTACAAGTAACTTAATTGAAAACAATGTGTTAGCAATGCATTTCGAAAAAAGCTAATTAAGGGTTAAGACTAATGTTAATTAATATATCATGATTTTTACTCCTTTTAAGCCATGATATAAGTCTGTTTTATAGAGTATTTCTACTATTTTATAGTGGTTTAGAGTCTTTTGCATGTTTTAGCACGTTTTGAGCATAATTGGAGATATTGGAGCTTTCTATAGCATTTTGGAGTGAAGCTGAAGTTCGTGTAGCTGAGTACCCGATTTGAAGCCTCAGTGTCGATCGATACTGACTAGTATCGGTCGATACTCACTGCAGCAAGACACGATTCACGACTTAAATGAAGAGTTGAAGAATTTCAAAATTGCCCAGAATACTTTATTATTTACAAGAAGCCCCAAAACGTGATTTAGGTTATTTAATAGGATTTTACAGCCACTTTCATGGCTATGCTTTATTTTACTTTGGTTTTGGAGAGAGTGCTTTGTGAGGGAGACAAGTCAGAACTATGTTCATCTGAGAGAAGATTTCGAACCCTCTTGTTACTCTTTTCTTATTGTTTTATTTAATGATATATTCAGTTATGTTGATTGTTTCATTCTCCATGTCTGAGTAGATCCATCTTAGGTTTAGGGTTTTCTCTGATGGCTGGTAATTGATTAGTTAGGATTCACCATCTGAATTAGTTCTTCACCATAGGTTGCTCTCAAAGCTAATTCTAGGTTGACGAATCTGGAACTTAGATCTTGGGATAATTGTTTAGGCACGAGAGTGCGATTAATTACCTGATAGAACTTAAGGTGAGAAAAATAACTAATCGCAAAGAGATTTGGTTTTGTTGTTTTGTGAACAAATCAAACTTTAACTAAAAGTTGGTTTAGACTTTAGGATTCGCAAAGAGATTTGGAATTCTAGGATTTAGACTTAGATAATTCTCGCAACGAGGGTTGGTTAATTATACTTCAGTGATTTGAGTTCAAGAATTGTGCATAACCTGAACCCTGATTAGTTAGTTTATCTGCATTCATTGATTTCCAGAGAAATTCTCTAGACCTATCTTTCTCCAATTGAATTTACAGCAGTTGAATTTACGTACTTGCTTTTAATTACATTGATCACTTAGCTTAATTTTCATCTATATAATCTATTGTGTGTCTCCTTGAGTCTATGTGGATTCGATCCCTAAGTATTACAATCGACAAAGCTTTAGTACTTTTAGGGTATTAATTTGAGCTTATCAAATTTGGCGCCGTTGCCGGGGATTCAATTTCGCCATTAGATTTTAGATTGAGAATTTCGACTAAGTTCGTCGGTATCGATCGATACTACTTAGTGTCGGTCGATACTCATCGTATTTTCTTTTGTTGATATCGATCGACACCACCCAGTGTCGGTCGATACTCATCGTATTTTTGTTACTTACGTGCTTTGCCTTTGTTTTCAGGTGTATTCCTATTTGTGAAACCAGAAGGAACAAGAGCACTCAGCTAGTTGAACTGTCAAATGAGCAGCTAGCACTTTTGGAACGCACAAACAGAAGAGTTAAGAAGCCAGCATAGATGAACAACAATCAAGTGGAGTTTGTTCAAGATGAATTTGGTGCTTACAGACACCAAGAGGGTTAATTGTGCAATGAGAGAGGGCAACAATTGGATGGAGAGGGGAACATTATCCTACCTGCTCCTGTTGTCGCTGGGAATGTCGCTGGGAATGCGAATGCAGGGAATGTTGTGGTAAATCGTGGTAGAACGATTGGTGAGTACAACATGCATGATCAGTTTTATGCAAATCGATCAGCGATTCGACCTCCTGCTTTTCAGAGGAATGACTTTGAGCTGAAACCTGCATACTACACTCTTGTGGGTCAACACCCTTTTCATGGTCTTTCCAATGAACATCCCATGGATCATATTGAGAGGTTCGAGGATTTGGTCACTAGCATCAAGAGCAATGGAGTGTCCTACGATTACCTTTTCTGCAAGCTCTTTCCATACTCTTTAGGTGGAGATGCGACTTACTAGCTGAAGCAGTTACCTCCTGGATCACTGACTACCTGGGAAGATACTAAGACTGTTTTCCTGAATAACTTCTATGATGATGCTCGATCTGAAGATCTTAGGAACAAGATCTCCCAGTTTTCTCAAGGCCCTACTAAGACGTTCAAGGCTGCTTGGACGAGATTCAGATCATATCAGAGAGATTGTCCATTTCACGGATACTCTGATGTTCAGCTGATGGGGTTCTTCTTCAGAGGACTTGATTGGAGGTATCATATGACTTTGGATTCTTCGAGCAATGGAAACTTTAACACTAGGTATCCTGTAGATGCTTATGTACTGATTGAGAACTTGGCGTCTTGCAATAGCACCAAGAATGCAAACTTTGAGTGCAAGAAGCAAGCTGGTAGCATGGATGGTTCACAGGTTGCTGATGTTCAAGCCAAGTTAGATTCCATGCACAGTCTTCTGATGGGCAAGACAACGAAAGCTGTGCACTTTGCTAAAGATGCTGAGGTTTTCAATGAGGATGAAGCAGAGGATGTTAACTATATTCGTGGTTCTGGTTTTCAAGGTCATAGGAATCAATTCAACAACAACCGAAACTTCAACAACAATTCTCAACAAGGAGGATCGAATCAGTTTGTCTAGAAACCATCTCAGAACAGTGGGTATACCAGGAACTATGGAAATTCATCTTATTAACCTATACCTGCTAAGCTCCCAGATAGCAATATCGAGTCTATGTTCGAACAGTTGGTTCAAGGACAGCAGCAGATAACAGTGGATTTCAATGGGAAGATTGATGTCCTGTACAAAGATCTGAGTGAAAGGATCGATGCTCTCAGTACTCATCATAAGATGCTAGAAACTCAAATAGCTCAAACTGCAGCAGCTGTCAAGGGAAAGATGGCTCATTCACAGAATGAATACGTCAGTGCAATCACCTTAAGGAGTGCAAGAAATTTCAAAAATCCTATCGAAGGTGATTCCGAACCTGATTCATCTGTATCGATCGACACCACTGCGAGTATCGATCGATACATACCTGAAGAAACAAACACATGAGCCTTGTGTCGATCGACACCAATCTTGTATCGGTCGACACCCCTTGCAGATTGAACCAGAGATTGTGAAGAAGCCGGAGGTGATTGAGAAACGTGTTTACAAGCCTAAGGTGCCATATCCTAGATCACCTAGACATCTCATGAAACCCATCACTGCAGAGAAGTTGCTCGCTTTTGAGAAGATGGTAAGGAGGATTCCTCATACTGAGGAAGAGATCAAGGCAATATTCATCAATTTGGATTGTTACTTCCGAGATTGCAGAGAAACTGAGGAAGAGATCAAGGCAATATTCATCAATGCAAGAAAAACACCACCACCGATGAAGCAGCTGACTAAGAGGGAAGACCCAGAAATATTCTCAGTTCCATGCTATATCTCTGGAGTTGAATTCAAAGAGTCTCTCTTTGACTTGGGGGCTAACGTCAATGTCATGTCAAGGGAAATTGTAAAGAGATTGGGAGCTGATATTTGATCTCCCAAGACATCTATCACATTCGCGAACTCTTCCACATCGGTTCCATACGGTACAATCCCTGATTTGATGGTTAAAGTAGGAGACTGTCTGGTTCCTACCGATTTTCAGGTTGTGGAGATGCATGCGAGGTCTAGTACACCTTTGATTCTTTGAAGACCGTTCATGGCTACGGCTGGTGCAATTATGGACACATCCAGTAAGAGAATCTCGTTCTCATACATTGACGAACAGGTCTCCTACAAAGTTGTTCCTGCTAGAAGAGCTCCCAAGCATATCTCTTGCATCACTGTTGTCACATGAGAGACATTGATGGTCGATCTTTTGGACGAGCCTTATGATGAGCCAACTGTCATAGACGTTTCAGATCGTCTTCCTATCATCACCGAGAAAGTCATCAAAAAGACTAAGGCAAAGAAGGAGGTGAAGAACAAAAGAGTCGAGAGTGCTACACATGTGACCTTAATCCCTCAGAAGTGCAAAGGAAACTCGATTGAATACAAGGTGAGATGCAAAGGAACCTCGAAGCCATTCTCTAAGGCTAGGGTTATTCTTACTCCAAAGCTTAAAGAGAAAGGACAGGAGATTGTGGAGAGCATGTTGAGCAGAACTCTGAAGCTGGAAATGTCAAAGTGTGGAGCTTGTTTTGAAGAAAGTTCTCAATCTTATCCTGACTGATCATCCGTAACGTCAAGCTCGTGACGTGAAACAAGCGATTGGTGGGAGGCAACCCACTAGTAAGTCTGTATATATGAGTCTTTTATTTTTCTAGTTTTTGTTTTGTATTTCGTTGTGTCACGTGAATCATATTCGGAGGTCCCGTATCGATCGATACCACTTGGTATCGGTCGATGCCCGTCATTAAACGTACACATTCTGGACCAATCTCCGTGTGGCGAGCAAATCATTCCAAGCCTCAGTATCGATCGATACCCACTGGTATCGATCGATACTCCATGCGCAGGTAAGTTTCCCTATAAACCCTACGGTTTTTCTTTTCCTCCTCATAGCCTCCATCGAACGATACGCGAACCCACTATCCCCAAAATCACCAAATATTCGTTACTCAACGGATTTGAGTGATTTTTGTGTCTATCCTGCTCAGATTTTGGTGTTCTTTCACATTCCCTCACTCTCTTACTCGATCCACAAGGTATGAAACACGATTTTTCATCTTTTCAATTTGTGAACCAAGGTTAGATTTTTGACTTTTAGGCTTTAGAACTAGTTTTGCTGGATGATTATCACTTGATTAGTGTGTTCTAGGCCTAGTCGAACCTTGCCTTAAAGTTAATTATCCTTGGTTTGCACTTTTGGAATTTTTGGATTTGTGTCCTTCATTGGGTGCTCGATACCTGTATGAGTATCGATCGATACCTGTATGAGTATCGATCGATACCACATTGGTATCGGTCGATGCTCACTATTTCACTTGGCCGAGATTGCTGTACTTGAGAGAGATGTTGTATTTATGATGTGCTTTGTGTTTGTTGATGATGCATATGGCACCTAAGAAGAAAGCACGCACTGATACCGCATTCAGCTCTAACCCACCAGAGAAAGAGTACCAGTTGGGTGCTCGAGTCGAGTTCCTACATGAAGGGGTTTGGACACTAGGATCGGTTATCGCCTGTCTTACCAAGAACCGCTACAAGGTTCAGAGCGCAAATTCTATCGACTTTACAGTGGTTTTCGGTACAAACTTACGCGACGCACCACTCGAGGCTCCTACACCTTCATCACCATTGTCTCCTCACACAACAGTTCGGTTTCCATGGCCTAAGATCAGTGAGAAGCGTATGATACGTTTGAGAAATGATTACGAGGGTTCGGATAAGGAGATTACGGAGAGCAGAGCTTGCACCAACAGGCCTATTTCTGAGGAGTGGGACGATTACGGCTCGATCTTCTACAACGCATGGCAAGAGGTTATTGTGCGCCCCACTCGGTTTATTGATACGCACACTATGAGGCACTTGGGTTTTGACATGGAGCTTGATGTACTGATCCGCAAGATCGGATTGGGGACGATGCCTTTGCGGCCGTATGACCTGTACCCTGACTTGGTTCGCCAGTTCCTTGCTTCTGTCCGCGTCTACTACACTGGAGCACCTCCAGTGACTGCACAGCAGGGTGTTCTGACTTTTCTGATTCGCGGTGTGCGGTATAGAATATCTTTTCAGGAGCTCTTCGAAATATATGGGTTTCACCGGGATTTCTCGAGGTGCGAGTTTCCTCGCAAGTTCTTGGATATTCTCACTTTGTGAATAGGGTCTATAACAGCAAGACCACTACACAGATGGATGTGATCCATCCTGTCCTGCGCTGCCTTGTGCGGATCCTGAGCAACACGTTGTTGTGTAAGATGGAGCCAAACAAGATGAGAGTTGCTGAGCTGATTGTTCTGTCTATTGGGATTGGAGACCTCATTTCTGATGAGAAATATGAGTGGCCTAAGATGGATCTCGCGGTCAACTTAGGTGCTGTATTCGCACACCACTTGGAGTCGCTGAAGGTTAAGCCTTTTATAGGACGCGGCAAGACTTCTAGGACTACAGGTCACCCGAAGACCGAGACGGTGGGCAGTCTTCTCACTCCTCCCATCTTCTTGCACTTAGGAATCAGCACCGCTAGTTGCTCGATCGTGATTTCCCGCGAGCTTATGGACGAGGAGCACTTGGAGCACCTGCGTTGGCTGAAGCCTGACAGGCGTTGGGTTTTCAGCACTTCTGTTGGGGACTATCTGGTTCAGCTACCAAATACCTATCTGACAGACATAGGCGGTGACCCTGCTCAGTTGCTTTTCGCACCTGCTCCTGCTGACATGGAGCTTGGACCAGTCACTAGACGCCGAAGCTCAGCTACTAGAGCACAGCCACCTGCACCTAGCCCTGCTGGGGGTTAACCGTGACACGAGCCATCTCCCATTGCTACTGCGCTTTCTCTTCCTCCACTACCTGAGATGGAGATGGATCCTTTTCAGCGGTATGTAGTCGCGAGTCTGCAGACGATCTGGACCGCCATCTCCCATTGTAGCTGCATGACGTCTCAGCGTCCTGTTTCACCACGTTCACCGCGCACGCCTACTGACGCTGGTCCATCTGGTACTGCCGGTGATGACTCTGACGCCACTGAGGATGATTAGTCCTCTTTCTATCTGATTATCACGTTTGCTGTTTCTTTTCTCTTTTCTTTTCATTTTCGTTTGAACTTTTGTGTCTTTTATGCTTTTGGACCTGTGGATTTATGCTTCTATGATATTTTGTTCCACTTAACTTGTGTTTGAGTGGTCTAACAGTGCTTACATTTAACACCTGGATCGTTTGACACATTTTTGGAGTTACATCTGACCTTAGACTTTGAAAACGAATTACCTGTGTCGACCAATACTTGGTATCGATCGATATCAAATTGGGTGTCGGTCGACACTCGTACCCCATTTCGGTAATTTTTCATTTTTCATAATTTCACTCTGTTCTTTTGTTTTCTTTCACCAACTCTAGGCTAGATAACACTGGGGACAATGTTGTTCAAGTCTGAGGGAGGTAGTCGCCGACATTGCTTTTGTTTTTCTTAGAGTCAGTCGTTTTTGAGTCATTCGTTGTTTTAGTGAGTCAAAATTCGTTTTAGACTGTGATCTTTTTCTTGAATCTATTTGATCTGACATTGCTTCTAAGTGACCATTGTTACAAAATCAGCTTTAGATCGACTAATGAAAAATCCAAAGGCTGACCAGTTAACTAGAAGACACTCATGTTTCCAGCAAAGTTCTTTAAAGCCTGAGCCAAATTTTTGCACTTCATTGATATGATTGATTTCCATAGAGCTTGATTCCTCATTCGTATCTGACAAAGGAACCCACGTGTTTAAAGTGATGGTATTTCTCTCCCTGTTACAAGTTAATAAATAAGATGCATTAAAAGATGAAATAATTTTCTTCTGAGTAGAGGATTAGGAAAATTTCCAGCGATCCCATTATTCTACTTTAGTGGGAATGATCACACAAAGGTGGAATCGAGGTTAGGAAAATTTCCTGTGATACCATTATTCGCCTACACCTTTGATTACTTTTAAAGGGAAGAACTGGGGATTCGGTGGCAAACACCATCAATACTCGCGTCTCGAACCTTAATAAGCATATGCTAGAATATATTAAGAAATAAGTCTGGGGATAGAAAATAATACCAGAAAGTGTGAAATTGGATGGTTCCTTGTCATGATATTGTATGGGAAAGAATCTAGAAGGTTCTTGGTATTAATCACAACAATGAAACTGGCGATGATGACTTTATTGAGTAATGCTGTGAGATAATGTGTGTAGTCTGGGAAGCTGCGAATGTCTACGGAGAAGTACACGGTTGTTAGATTTGAAACTGGTTATGTGATATGTGGAGCACTAAGGAAAATGGTCATTGCAATGTTTCAAGAACAGGTGAGTCTCTATGTTTTCAAACCTCTTTCTCTGGTTTAGTCTTCTATTTGCTTGAGGGCAAGCAAAGGCTAAGTCTGGGGGAGTTGATATATCATGGTTTTTACCCCTTTTAAGCCATGATATAAGTTCGTTTTATAGAGTATTTCTACTATTTTGTAGTGGTTTAGAATCTTTTGCAGGTTTTAGCACGTTTGGAGCATAATTGGAGATATTGGAGCTTTCTAGAGCATTTTGGAGCGAAGTTGAAGTTCGTGTAGCTGAGTACCCGATTTTAAGCCTCAGTGTCGATCGATACTGACTAGTATCGGTCGATACTCACTGCAGCAAGACACGAGTCACAACTTTATAAGGGTTGAAGAATTGCAAAATTGCCCAGAAGACTTTATTACTTACTAGAAGCCCCAAAACGTGATTTAGATTATTTAATAGGATTTTACAGCCACTTTGATGGATATGCTTTATTTTATTTTGGTTTTGTGAGAGAGCTTTGGAGGGGAGACACGTCTGAAACTCTGTTCGTCCGAGAGAAGATTTCGAACCCTCTTTATTCAGTATCCTTGATCAAATTTGCGAATAGTTACTCTTTCTTATTTATTCAAATATTTATTCAGTCATGTTTATTGCTTCAATTTCCATGTATGAGTAGATCTCCTGTTAGGTTTAGGGATTCTCATTAGGGAATTCTTTGAATGCTAGGTTGATTAGTTGTTTAGGGTTCATAATCCAAATTAGTTATTCACCATAGGTTGTTCTCATAGCTAATTCTAGATTGATCACCTAGAACTTAGATCTTAGGATAATTGATTAAGCACGAGAGTGCGATTAATTACCTGATATAACTTAGGGTGAGAAAAATAACTATTCGCAAAGAGATTTGGTTTAGTTGTTTTGCTGAACAAATCAAACTTGAACTAAAACCTGGTTTAGACTTTATGATTCGCAAAGAGATTTGGAATTCTAGGATTTAGACTTAGATAATTCTCGCAACGAGAGTTGGTTACTTATACTTCAGTGATTTGAGTTCAAGAACCGTGCATAACCTGAACCATGATTAGTTATTTTATCTGCATTCATTGATTCCCTAAGAAATTTCCTAGACCTATCTTTCTCCAATTGAATTTACAAAAGTTTAATTTACGTATTTGCTTTCAATTACTTTGATCACTTAGCTTAATTTTCATCTATATAATATATTGTGTGTCTCCTTGAGTCTCTGTGGATTCGATCCCTAAGTATTACAATCGACAAAACTTTAGTAATTTTAGGGTATTAATTTGAGCTTATCATTAATGAGCCAGATCAAAAGAGGGAGCCGAGCTAATGCTAAAAAGAGCAGGAGGTCTCGGCATCCCCGATAGCCACTGAGGCCCAACGTTATCGTAAATCTCTCTGCCTTCAAACAAGAGCAACGGATTTAGTTCACATAAAAGGTCATTGCCTCTTATTTCTAAGGCCTTAAGCTCTTGAAACAGTAATAAGATAAAAATTCTCATTGACATGTTATGTTCAAAGTTTTTGGTTTAAGAGTCCTCCAGAGAAAAGATTGAGTCCACATCAAAATCTTCTAGGGCCGCCGATACTTATCAACCATCATCATAACATATTAATCATAATGCACGAATAAACTAGCATCTACGCTTATCAATCGGAGAAATAAATTAGAAGAGCTATCAAATTCAACAAAGCAACTTGAGCTAAATAAATTGAAAGAGATAAAACGATGATGCAAAAAAAAAAGATTCAATCACTAGTCTAGAAGCACCGAAATTCACATCAATAAGAGATTCCAATCATGATGTGCAAAGAAGAAACACTACTTTGGAGAGAGAGAGGCTCGAAACTCCCAAACTGTGATCTCTATAGAGAGGGGATCGATCTCCCAAATCGAGCAATGTAGATTTTCGCAAAAGAAAAGGCGAAAGGGGATCGATCTCGATAAGATCTGAGTCATATGTAAAAGTTTAACAGAGACACATACCTCAAGGTACAAGATCCATAGAGGGGAGGAGATCCACGGAGTTACAAATCTTTGAATCGAAGAGAGATTTGGATCTCGGGAAACAAAAATTCGCACAAAGTGAGATCTGGATCTCGACCACGATGCTTCTATGTTTAGAGATTTTCGATTGCTCTCGCTAAATTGCCACTAACGAACCCTAATACAGATATGCTTCTCCATCTAAACCCCAAAAAACGTCGGAAAAGAGCCAGCCAGTTTGTCTCCGACCAAGCCAAACCACCACCGGCCACCGATATCAAGCTCGGGAATGGAAGCTTTGGAGTCTCGGCGGAAAAAGGGTCAAAATCAACCCGAACTAAATTTAGTGTGCCAAAAAAAACTCAAACTAAAATACGGTGTCTTTTACTACCTATCATACAAGAAAATTCAAAATTGCGACATGAACTCTAATATACGTGCCAAAATCTACCTGTTAAAAAACGCTGACGAGACATAACGGAATATGACGTGGCATGACACGTTGTCACATTACTAAAACGACGTCGTTTTCATTGGTTGAAAAGTCCAAAATATTTCCTCTTCCCAAGACTCAAACCCGGGATATTGTAAACCATAGATAAGAGTGTAGACCAGTTGAAGCGTGAGACATTTTTGATATTTATTACAACATATCAATATATTTACTGTTATTATAATTAATATATGATAGAGAGAGACATCAGAGAAGATGAATCACACGCTTTTGCAAAAGAAACTCAGAGCCTGTAACAATGAATCCATGGTTTTGCTCTAATCCAATATACGAATCTAATATCCAATTGATGTCAGATGTGAAACCCTAATACCACAAATCCATTAGATAGATAATCCCAGGGATCAATTTCAAATTCTGCATTTGTTTCGTTTACAGCTTTCTCTGCGTTGTCAAATGACAGAACCACGAGGAATGGTGACAAAATTTTACCTGAAGGGAGGAATCTGGAAGACGATGATGAATGTAAACAAAGAAGCCCACATGGGCGTGGTCGAGTGGTAGTGGGAAGGTGGGATTGTTCCACCAACGGGGAACCCGGGTTCAATTCCCCCTCTGCGCTGGTGCTCGAAACATTAATCACGACCATGTGTGGAAGCTGGCACTGGGCTTCGGCCCAGTTGAAAACCCGTGAGGAGGCTTTGTCAGTTGGGCCAACTCACTCTAGGCAATAGTCGGAAGGCGCGAAGTCTTACTGGTTTGGCATGTGGTAGCCAGTCTCCATCTCTCCGGTAGAATATCGACCGGACAGCCTAGGTTATCAAAAAAAAAAAAAAAAAAAAAAATGTAAACAAAGAAGAAGTGATAACGGAGATTAACGAAGCCCATTTCTTAGAACAAGCCATTGGATTTCGAAGGGCCTCGTTGAAAGGGCAAGCAGCGAGGGACTTTGGCTTTAATCTGAGCGAAACACAAGTCGCAATCTTTCTTATCGAGATCTTTTATACACTCTCCGTAATCGTAGACGGTTAAGTTTCCGGTGCCGTTGACTACTTCGCCGTAACCTTTAGCTTCAACGAGTGGTGAGACGGCGTCCATGGCGGCGAGGAAATTGGTGACGAAGAGACTTCTCTGCTGCGGCATCGTTTTTCTGTTGTTGCATATCTGAGCCACCGTCTCTCCTCTCGAATCTGAAATCACAGGGTTTAAGAGAAAACCAAGAAGAAGAAGAGTGAGATGATGTAGGAAGAAGAGAGAGAGTTGGGGTTTGAAATTCGATTGAGGACGAAGACGAAATGAGGAAGAGACGAATCTTCGATTGAGGACGAAGACGAATCTTTTTTCTATTCAAACTGATTTGGAGATGGAGAAAGGAGGAAGAGACAAGATCGGAAAAGTTGAAATTCGATTGAGGAATTTTTTTCAAACTGATTAGGAATTTTTTTGTTCTCTTCAAACTGATTTGGAGATGGAGAAAGGAGGAAGAGACAAGATCGTGAAAGTTGAAATTCGATTGAGGACGAAGACAAATCTTTCTTTTTTAAAAAATGATTTTTTTAGATATATTAATTATAATAACAGTAAATATATTGATATGTTTGTAAGAAATATCAAAATTGTTTCACTGTTCAATTGGTTCACATGCTTGTCTATGGTTTACAGTATTTCAGGTTCGAGTTCAGGGAAAATAATTTTTTTTTAGATTTTTCAAACAATGAAAACGATGTCGTAAAGGTGACAACGTGTCATGTCAAGTCATACTCCATCATGCCTCGTCAGCATTTTTTAACAGTTAACTAAAGTTGAAGTTAGTCAAGATAGATTTTGGCACGTATATTAGAGTTCAGGTCGTAAATTTGAATTTTTTTTGTATGATAAATAGTAAAATGCACCGTATTTTAGTTTGGGTTTTTTTCGACACACTGAATTTAGTTCGGGTTGATTTTGACCCTTTTCCCGAGTCTTGACGGCGCTGTTTGTTTAGGGTGAAATCACACCAGACACGAGAGAGAGAGGATCGTGTTTTTTTTTTGTCGGCTGAGAGAGAATCGTGGTTTGTGAAGAGGAAGGGAGGAAAAAAAAACTTAAGAGTAAAAAAAAATTCTTATTTTTTGGCTAAGTGTGGACGCTCCTAAGTGAATATATGAGAGGCAAATATAATTTTAGCTTCCCGCTTAATGTTTTTCGGCATAGCATTTTTTCAATGTTATGATAGAGTAACCCATCTTTAGTTGGTACCCCACCCAATACTTAACCATTGTTCAAACCTCATGCATTCTCTCTTTGTGTCTTATGTGCATATATGTGCAAAAACGTCGGAGAGAGAGGAACAATACAGTTTTCAGTCACTAAAGATGATAAAAGGAGTTTTTCCCTATGACTCTATCTCAATAAAAGGCGTTTTTCCCTTTCAAACAAACCAAATCGAAAATAATCGAAAGGGAAAGGATACGAGAGCCTAAAGAGAGTCTATGTTGGCCAAAATTCTTATGAGGCATCCATGGTTCATTTGTAAAAAGTATGTCATTCCGATCCCACAGAAAAATCTAAACCTGGGGGAATGACAGAAAACTTCTTTTTTTGGAGAAAGGAGGAAGTGCAACATTTTTTACGCAAGAAGAAGTGACTAGAAGCTGTGGTTTTTGATAGGTCCATTCTCTCTTGCTGTTTTGCATAATATCTCGCACCCTCCGGTGAAATTACGGTAACCCGAAACACTTTTAACCTCACCTCTAAATGTCTTTAATACCTAGCATCGATTGTCTTGGTTTTATCATTTTGATGAGAATTTCACATTTGTACTTAATGAATTTAGAGAGCTAGTTGATAGGAATTTTGGATTTTGAAAGTTTAGATTTCGTATGACGGATACCGTGGACTAGTGTTACGGAAACTTCTGGTGAGAATTTTCTATGCTAGATTGCGATTGATTTAGTTCGATGGTTATGGTTTAGAAGGACGATCTCCGAGATTTTGATTTCCCTATGATTTTTGTTTGATCTTTCTGAGATTTGGTTTTGTTTTGTTTATGGACAAACAAAGTCTAAGCCTGGGGAGTTGATAACACCGTATTTTTAACCATTTTACCATCTATTTTAGAACACTTTAATAAGTGTTTCATTCGCTTTTATATGTTTTTATCACGATTTTCGCATATTTGTAGTTTCAAGATTTTTTTGAGGTTACTTAGGCAAATGCATTGCAAATTGGAGATTTTCAGCTTAGATTCAAACTGTCGCAGTTCAACTACCAAAGACGTTCTTCTCACTCACCGTCTGATCCAGCCCAATTTTGGAGATAGTCAAGAAGGACCAGCTACCTTTCCATTCCAACTGAATTGAGGACGATCCAACGGTTAAATCAAAAGATAAATCAAGAACAAGATGTCCCAGTTCACCACATGCAGAAGCTCTCCACCCGCGGCCAAGAGGCCGTTCACCGCAGGCAGAAGCCTTTCACCCGCGGCTAAGGAGTGATTTGCCATGGGCCCGCGGCCATCCCCTGTTCGGTCCTGAAAGCCCATTTGCAAAACCCGTTCCAATCCCGTCAACTCAAAACCCTAAAGACCGACGAAAGTAAGAGAGAAGACCAATACATATGTATTTTAGAGACCTAATTTCATGTACTAGCTTTTACACCATTTTTAGTTTACTTTTTGCATTACTTTTTTAAGCTTTTGTTTTTTACTTTCGAGATTGGTAGAGAAGTTATCTCCGGACCTAATTCTTAAATTCGAGAGTCTTCTTCTTCCATCTCCTGCTTTTATTTAATTATGCATTTACTTTCAATTATGTCAGAGTAGGTTAATCGTTGGGTTAAAAGAGATTATCGAAGGGAATTCTATGTTCGATAAGTATTTCACAAGGTATAACCCTAGCCGATTTCTAGAACTCTTTCTTATAGATCGTTGTTAATGCATGAATCTAGGGTCATAAACTAGAGGTTGAATCCTAGGTGTAATAAGAACCACCAAAAGTGCTAAATCTAACCATCCAAATCGTTCATCTATAAGAGAGTGTCATGTCATAAGATATGAAAGTATACTTATGGAGTGTCGTGAGCTAATAAGAACCAGCTCGAACATCATGACTTTCTGCGTGGCCGGAGACGAAAGCTACCGGTCGAGTATATAAGTTATTGGTGCGTAGGATGTACGAAAGTAGGCTAAGCCATTTATTGTGTTCAGTTCGTGGAGTTACTAGAAACTTTGTTACTAAGAGTTTAGGTACCGCGTTTGAATCGAACATACCCTAAGATATCCCCGTCGACCCAAACATCGTCTTATTATAGTTTACAAATCGTTTTTTCGTTTACTTTTACTTTCAAGCATCGCTTTTCATTCTAAATTTACAAGCAATTTTCCCGTTTTTCGTTCTTTACAATTTTGTTGCCAAAAATCCTACAAAAACCTTATTTTAGTTTTAGACTTCCGTACTAATTCTCTGACTAAGGTTTCACATAACACTTTTCCCTCCATGTGGATCGATACCTTAAGTCCTACAACGCACATATGTGCACATGCAGACTTTTAGGTTTATAAATTTAAAACATGCAGTTTGGATAACAAATCCGCTTGCATCAAGTTTTTGGCGCTGTTGCCAGAGAGGCAATCGCTACCCTTCTATCACACCTTAGAGGTTAGTAAATCGACTCTAAGACAAACATTTTTCTTTTTAATTTTTGATTTTGGTTTTCTTCGTTTCAGGCTTTGAAACAAGAACTCATCTCTGGAGCGAGATCACTACTACGAGCATGGTTTCTACAACCCATCTTGTGCTCACTACTCTCACGATTCAGACATCAATTGTGATTTTGGTTATACATGGATCGGAAACCGGCACCGACAAACTACTCTTGAGGACGCTACGAGCCTCCTTACTACCGAGACGAACCTTATGCGTCTCCGTTTTTCAACACTCGACAAAACCCTTACTGTCTACCTCATCAAATCTTGAACCAGTACGAGGACAACTCGGAACTTAGCGCTCGCTTAGAGCGACTCGAAGCAACTATCAACAAAACCATCGAATGACAAGCTATGTCAGGAGACGCCTTTAACGAGAGGATATACTCAATCTCCGCCGAATTCAACAACAAGTTTGATGATCTTGCTATCCACGTCAAAGTCCTTGAAGAACAAAGCCTTAAAGACGCTGCAACACTCAACGAGAGGATGGAACTCGTTGAAGAAGAACAAGGAAGACAAAAATTTGGTATCCGAAAAGCTTATGACGGAGTGCGCACCTTGAACTACAAGCTTGAATACTTGGACAACTCCATCAATGATGACATAAACACCGCCTACGACTACACCCTCGAGCTGTGGGAAGGATTAGGAGAAGTTAAAGAGAAATCAAGAGAGCTCGATGTTACACTAGATCGACTCTTTTATGTTATTGATGAAGTGGAGAAACTTTCTAAAGATCATGAGGAGCATGATGCAACACTTGATGTTCCTGCCACTGACCTAGAAGAGAAGCCTAATGATCCCTTAGAACCAGAAAACACCAATGGAGACGAAGAAGACGATGAACCGAACAAGTCCCCACGAATCCCCTCCACTGCGGTTGCGAGCCTCCTGCCCACGGCCAGCTGACCTTCCACCGTGGGTGCGTCCTACCGACCCGTGGCCAACCTACATTCCACCGCGAGCGCGCCTTCTCTGCCTCGCGGCCAGCTTGCTTTCCTATCCTTGGACCTTTTGAGTCCCGTTCACACATTTTTGAGTAAGCCATCTTCTCCATTTCTACTTAAGCCTCCGTTGAGTCTCCAACCATCCTAGAACATGTCTCTTATGCACAATGTAAGGTGATTCAAGCTCAACATGAAGCAGAATCTTCTTATACAACAAGCCTTCAAAGGAGCCCGCCTAGAAAAATTGATATGCCTTATATCGATTCTCTCTATTGCTTTAACACGACAGACTCTTGATGTGAGTCTTACGCGGCCTTTGAACCGACACCTCCAGAAAGTCCAATACCCGAGGAGCCCAAGACACAAAGCATTTCCCAAGAGAGATTGATCGAATTTAACAACTTCGTGAAATCAATCCCGATGTTCATACCTTTCCCGGACATGTGGGAAAAAGGCTGTCTACAAGCTTTCTTCCGCTACAGTTAGGAGAGTAGAGAGGACATTCGTACCTACTTCATGAGAGAAAGGCACTCATCTACACAATATGGTATGTCTTATGCTATCCGTCTATTTCATCCCGAGAAACACAAAGGATATACTCGAACAAGATTAGTCGGGAGAAGTTAGAGGAATTCAATAGCATGGTTCGAGATCTACCTCGAGAAACCACATTTGTTAGAGCTTGCATGGACCATATGATTGGTCACTTCTTTTGTGAAAGCAAAGAATCCATCTCGGAGATAGAGAATCTTTTTGCAAATGCTATGAACGGAAAACCGTTCGAAGTCTCCATAAGATTCAAGAACAAGGGCAGTTTTTTATCACTTGCAACATCCGAGGAGTCGAGTTTAAGGACATTCTCTGTTACTCCGGAGCCTGACTTAGCATCATGTCAACATCAACCGCAAAACGCATCGGTATTAAACACGTGCACCGTACCCAAACGAAAATCAGCATGGCTGTTAAATCTTATGCTACACCAAAGGGGATCGCCTATGACATGCCCGTAAGGATAGGAGATTTCATAGATCCCGTCGATTTCTACATTGTCAAAGCAACGAAAGTTGATTCTACACCAGTGATCCTAGGATGGCATTTCTTGTCAACCATCTCGGAGCCATCATGGATTGGCCAAATCGACATGTTTCCTTTGTTAATATCAACAAAGACGTGTTCTACAATGCTGTCCCACTCAAGCTCAAGAAAGAGAGACACCTCAAGTAAAAGGATCCCGATCCCGACTCACTATGGAGCGAGGACACACGTGACGAAGAAACCAAAAAGAGATCGAAGAAACTTGTCGTAAGATAGTGTCCTTCTACGAATGAGCCCATCTCGCTACCAATGTCGAGCTAAACGACTTTAAAGAAAAGTGCTCAATGGGAGGCAACCCATTTTTAGGTATGCTTTTATTTTTAATTTTTCTTTCTTTTTCTATTAATATTTTCTTTTTTTTCTTAGTTTCAGCTTTCAAAAAACACAAAAAAAAAATGAAAAGACAAAAAGATGGAAACACGGTTCAGAGCTGCTCGGTCCAGCACGAACCACGAGGAAGAACTTGACCTCAAAAGAGGCCCTGCCGCGGGTGCCGCACCCCGAGCCGCGGCCAGCTCTACATCTGCTGCGGTCGTGATCAACCGACCGGCGGCGAAGCTCCTTTTGGCCTCGGTTGCGCACCTTCGACCCGCTGCCAATGATACGTAATATTTTCGATTTTAATTATCCCAGTGTACTCATGTCATTGTAGCACTTGAGATGTCAATCCATATGGGGTTAAGATTGAAGAACTAAGAGTGCAAGAAACTTCTTAATCTAGAGCAAATCTTTTTGGGTTTTTTTTTATATCGAATCTAAATAGTGCAAGAAAGTAAAACAAGATAAAAGTGTTGGATCATGGATTAAACTATCAAAGAAATGATTAACAATTATAAATGATTCATTTGGAAGCATTAAACACTATCCTATAACATGGAACACAAGCATACGACTAATCAACTTCTGTGGTACCAATCCCTTCACTAATCACCTAATCATCAACAACTTCCGTTTGCAATTATATAATCAATGAACATTAATTATACGTCCATTTAGTTCACTAATCACCCTAAACATCAACTCCCATTCGCAAGGATGTGAAAAGCTCACAATAGGTTTGGTTCAAGCAATTCATCAAACACCTTCCGGGTGTGAAATGCATAAGTTCTAGATTCTATTTTCTAATCCTAATCTAGCACTAAGAGCAACCTATGTGAAAGTTATAACAAGGATCAACCTAAATCATCATCCAACCATCAATACAATTGACTAATGATGCCTATACATTCAATGCACATTCATTCTTATGAAATGGATCACACACGTAGATTAGTTCAATCCCATGATACTAATCCATTTACAAAATTATCTAGTTATCAACAACTTCCATTCGCAACTAAATCATCCATAATCATTAAGCATTAGTCTATACAAGTCAACAATTCACCTTAATCATCAATTTCAATCAGCTAAGAATTGAATTGCATGCTTGGAAGTTTTCTTGACATTCCTAGCATTAAGATCCTTCCTAACATGAGAACATACGTTTATCTAGTCCTAAACATCAACAATCAATCATCAAACATCACAATCCAGCAAACAATAATCCAACAAAAAGCCTAGAGTCTAAACATGAAGAACATAAGAGAAATATACATAAAGAAGAAAACTTAGGTTTAGAAATGTCTAAAATTCGCTTAAATAAACAAGTGGTTCGAACCGGGTCGACCCGAGACAAACTTGGTCGGATCTTGGGCAAACTGGGCAGAGTTGATATGTGTCCACTAAATCAGCGATAACTCCCAGAATATTACTGGAAATGATCTGAAACCACTCCCATTGGAAAGATAACTCAATTGCTAATCTTCCTTCAGAATCACTAATTGTAATGACATGAATCTACTCGCGTTGGAAAGCTAACTCAATTTCTCATGACTTTTATCAAGAACTTCCAAGCTAAATACATCGTAAAAGCTTTCGTCTGATTCGGTTTTTATCGGCCATTTGGCCGATAAAACTCTTTTTTGGCTCATTCCTTCATTTATTTGGTTTCTTTGTCCATTTCTTATCCATTCCAAATCTCCCAATTGCTTAGCTCCAAAATTACCTGAAAATGACTCAATGGACTATTCAAATGCAATATAAACATCCTAAGACTCTAATATGCACTCCTAAAGCTAAATGAGACAATTATGCATGAATTAACTACAAAAGGATGCAAATATGCATGAAACATGATAAAAACAAGAGTCAAAATCGTGTAAAATACGGTGTTATCAACTCCCCCTGACTTGCCATTTGCATGCCCTCAAACAAACAAAAAGAAGAAACGTGAGAGAGGTTTGAAAGCGGGAACTCAAAGCCAAAGACTTAGTGAAGAACTAGGTATTAGGACCATTTAGCAATGTAAGAATATCGCAAAGATATGACCAAATGTGACTCTAACTTCTCAAGACTTATCACAACTCCTAATTATTTGCTTTAGGCAACATGATCAGGCATCGTTAGTCTTCTTATCCACCAACTCCTCACATTCAATTAAGGTTCATAGTGTAGTCTCATCTATGGGCAAGTGATCTATAAACCAATCGGTTGAACAAGAGAAAGATTTATCAATATAAATAAGAGATCAATTGGGTGGTTAACTCTACGAAAAATGGAGTACAAACACTTCGCAAAAGCAAAGAAGATGAGAACAATTAACGCATACAAAGTATTCACTTCCATTGTTCTACCTTTCCCTAAGCTTTGAGTACCTAATTCATTATTTCTAACCAAGTGTTTTCATCTTTGTCTTATCCCAAGCTAACCCTCTACCCTTTTAATGTAACTCTTTTGATCATTTTTCTTCTCAAATCATTCCTTCGAAATTTCTTTTTCTTTTTGCCCTTTCAATTCTTTTCCCTTTTGTTTTTCATTACTACTTCTTTCTGATGAGAACATCGATACAAGCTCAACTGGATCCAAGGAAGAAGCTGCTCACATAACAACCAGGGAACAAACACCAAGAACAAGATCAGAAACAAGATGTGTGAGAGAGCAGTTTATCAAGTCTATGGAAAGCCTCATCACTAAAAAAATGCAAGAAGACGTGCAAGAACTACACAAGACTCATACAACACCATTATTGCCGGTTCTTCAAGGAAATAAGGAATTTGCTATCTTCATCATTACAAAGCAAATTCAAGAGGCCAAAAGAAGTCACTAAATGGGTATGTGCTCCATTTGTGCTTTTTTCCCTTGTCAAAATTTTGTCTCAATCGGTTTTCTTGGAAAGGTTTTTAATGAGGCAAATGGTTCACATTATCATTGGCCCATTTAGTTGATTTTTCCATAGCCCAACAACAAAGAAATTTCGACAAATGAGTTCAAGAGTCATCCTTTTGAATTTAAACTATGTTTATATTGCCTCTTTCTCTCTCCTTCATGCAGACTTGTTGCTTCTCTTTATCTTCTATTTGTAACTCATTTTTGAAACTAAGCCTTTGATTAAGTAATTTTGAGAGTTCTCTCTTGCTATTTTCTGTGAAAGAAATAGTTGTCTTCTAATCGTCATGTGTGTGATTCCTAGAAGCTTAGAATGTATCATACTTATCATAGATCCTTTCATAGATCTGTGTGACGTCTCTTGATCCCCTCTCTATCCATTTCCCCCACTTGAATCTGTTTGGGAGTGACCTTATTCCAGCAACAACTTCATCATCGATTCACTTCACTTCATCATCACTTCATTTGAATATGTTGAGAGTGACCTTAGTCCAGCAACAGTTTCTCCATCGATCTATCCTTTAGGCTCCAACTCATTTGGTTCCTATATCATCTGGTATCAGAGCTTAATCTCTCCTAATCAGGTTTATCTATCCCTTTTGTTTCAGTTCATTTCGTTTTGTTTTGCTGCTGTTTTCGTAAATCATAAGAAAAATCCATAAAAATTTTGTTTTTGTACTTTGTTGCATGTGTTTTGCTAGAACTGATGTAGATATATTGTGTTTGCATCATAATCAACTAGATCTAAGTGTTGTTCATCACTTGCCCACGATTTTTCATCATTGCTTTCAAGTTGTCTTTTCGACTTCCTTGAAATAGAAATGATGCATAGATTTGTTTTTGTCTCTATTTTTGTCCTTTAAACTTCCTTTGCATTTGATTTATTTGTTGAGTTGAGAGACAGGAGAATTTCTTGAATATAGGAGAACCAGGAGAGGTGAACATAGCTTAGTTGCTTGCTGCTCTTCAAACACAAATGCAGACACCATTTCAAACTCTTGGAGAACGCATAACTCGCATAGAACAACCACCACCAGCACGCAGAGGTCCCATTAGAAATGTGAATTCACATAGAGCAAACCAAAAAGAAGATGCTCTTGATGATTCTGATGGTGAGCCACCAGACCCTGATCCAAGGCCAAGGAGACAACACAACGAACACAGAGATATCAAACTTGTAGCTCCAACCTTTGCTGGAAAAGTTAATTTCGATGCTTACCTTGATTGGGAAAGACGTATGGAGTACATTTTTGAGCATTACAACTATTCTGATCAAAGAAAGGTGTCTCTAGAAGCTTCTCAACTTACTGAAAGTGCCTTAGCATGGTGGGATAGAGATGTGTCTTAAAGAAGAAGGCATAGACATGGACATATTACTACTTGGGAAGATATGATATTTACTATGAGAAAGAGATACGTTCCTGCTTACTACTATAGAGAACTTTAGAAGAAGTTCATAAAGCTTACTCAAGGATCCAAATATGTTGAAAAATATTTTGATGTGTTTGAAATGCTTACACTATAAGAAAACACAGTTTTTGCGACCACCAAAAGAGTCCCAAAATGGTCGCAAATAAAATGGTCGCAAATGAGTCATTTGCGACCATTTTATTTGCGACCATTTTAGGACAAAAAAAGTGGTCGCAAATATTTGGTCACTAAATAAAGTTGTCGCAATACGGTCGCAAATTTGGGACTGATATGTGACTATAATAACAATTCTAATTTAGAGACTGATTTGCGACTATTTGTAAAAAAATAATTAAAAAAAAATATTTCAAAAAAAATATTTTTATTTATTAATTTATTTAATTTACAAAAAAGAAAAAAAGGAAAAAAAGAAGAAGATCGAAGATTGCTCAACACCACCGCCGATCTGCTCAACAACAACACCACCGCCGATCTTCTCAACACCACCTCAGAGCAACCACCACGCAGCCCATCGGAGCAACCCCCACGCGAGGCATGAACGGCGGCGGCCAGATCTGCTCCTCCGGCCAGACTCGCGGGCTCCACCGTCCTCGCCTCCGCGACGAGGTGAACCCAGATTCGTAAGCATCAAATCTGGAAAAAAAAATAGTTCGATTAAAAAGAGTTAGATTAAAAAGGAAGAAGAAGAAGAAGAAGATCGTAGGAAGGAGAGAGAGAGAGAGAAGGAAGAGAAAAAAAAAAGAAAAGTAATAAAATCAATAAAAAAAAAAGTTTAAATCCTCCACCGTTGGATTAAACCAATCAACGGTGGAGGATTTCGATCCTCGTCATAAGGAACTAGCCAATGAGAAGTTTTCATTATTTTTGTCATTTGGTCACAAATTAGTCGCAAATTTGGGACTATTTTGTGACTACTATTAAAAAAAATCGACTGGGGTTGCTAAACAGTCCCAAATTTGAGACAATTTTGTGACAATCAAAAACCTTTACCCTAAACCCTAAACTTTAAGAACCTAGAAGGGTTAAATATGATTTTACAATGATTTTGTGTATCTAGCAATTCAAAAATATGTTAAAACTTAAAAATAAGTATATATTGAGAGAATTTTATCTTTCAAAATCATTCCTTATAAAACACATGTAACACTTAGTAGATGTTATGATTAGATTGAAATTTTTGTAAGTGTTATATTTTTTTGTTTATTATTTGATGTTTATGTGTAAGATCTAGTTTATAATTTAAGATTTATAGTTTATGATTAAAGGTTATAGATTTATGGTTTAAAATTTAGGATTTATAAAAGGGATTATAAATGATCATATTAAAAAAAATTGTAAGTTTTGAATTTTTTGTATATTATTTGATGTTTATGTGTAAGATTTAGTTTAAAATTTAAGATTTAGATCAAATTTATGATTAAGGGTCAGAGGTTTAGGGTTTAGGGTTAAAGGTTTGTAGTTTGAGTTTAGAATTTATTGATTCCTATAAAAAATCAAGTGGTGTTGCAAATTAGTCCCAAATTTGGGACTATTTTGTGACTACTATTAAATATTAGTCCCAAATTGGTCACAAAAACTGGGTTTGTAAATTAGTGTACATGTTATCCTAAACCGTAAACTTTAAGAACATATAAGGTTTGAATATCACTTTACAATGATTTTGGGTATATAGCTGTTCAAAAATATATTTTACAATTTAAGATTTAGAGTTCATGATTAAGGGTTAGAGGTTTAGGGTTTATAATTTAGGATTTATAAAATGATTATATTTTAAAAATTGTAAGTGTTGAATTATTTTGTATATTATTTGATGTTTATTTTAAAAAAATCGAGTGGAGTTGCTAAACCGAAGCAAATCAGTCACAAATTTGGGACTACTTTTGCAAGTCTTTAAACAGTCGCAAATTTGAGACCCTTTTGTGGCTCCTCTGTTTCGTCGCTAATTTGCGACTGTTTTGTCACTGCATAGCGAGTAGTCGTAAATTAGTCACACTTTCGTCCCACTTTTTCGCGACCAAAAAAATAGTCACAAAAGTTGGTCACAAAAACTGTGTTTTCTTGTAGTGTTAAGAACAGATTGGAGACTGAAGATTCGGAGGAGACTTTGATGGCACAGTTTGTAGATGGTCTTCAAGATCGAATTGCTAGAAAAGTTGAGAGACAGACTTATCATGATATGGATGAGTTGATGTATCTTGCAAACCAGGTCGAGCAGCACATTAAAAGGAAGACTCTAGCAACTAGCCGTAGCAAGTCTGCATGGAATCAGCAACCGCAAATTTTTTTAGACAAAGGAACGTCTATTGAAGTGGATTACAGATTCAAGAAATATGCACCTGAAATGTCTAACCAAGACAAAGATGAGCGTAGTAAGTTCCCTACTCAAAGAACTCGTGATATAACTTGTTTCAAATGTCAGGGAAAAGGACATTACGCACGGAACTGCCCAAAGCAGAGAGTTATGATTCTCAAGGCAAATGGAGAATATGAGTCTCAATATGAAGCAGAGTACGAACCAGAGGAGTCTAAAGAAGATGTTGTGGATTATGCTGACACCGGAGAGCTTCTAGTTACAAGGAGGGCACTCATCATTCTCTTTGAGCCAAAAACTATTCAAAGAGAAAATATCTTCCACTCTCGTTGCCCCGTAAACTCTAAGGTATGTAGCTTAATCATTGATGGTGGTTCTTGTACTAACGTAGCAAGCAAGTATTTGGTTGATAAGCTAGGTATCCCAAAGACAAAGCATCCTAAACTATACAGGCTTAAGTGGTTGAATGATGATACTGAGCTCAAGATCGCCGAGCAAGTCACTATACCATTCAGCATTGGCAAGTATGCGGATCAAGTTGTGTGTGACGTGGTTCCTATGCAAGCTGGACATCTGCTCTTAGGTCGTCCATGTCAGTTCGATAAGGAAGCACTCCACAATGGTCGTACTAATTACTATACCTTTATGCACAACAACAAGAAGCATAACCTCGCACCATTAACCCGAACAAGTGCATGAGATGCAACATGCTATGTCCAAAGGAAACAAGCTAAGTAAAACCAATATTTATGTAATACCTAATACTGTTTTTAAATCACGAGAACATGTGCTACTAATGGTTTTCAAAGAATGATTGTTTTCAGGTCAAGAGAAACAGGACTTACCAGCTGCTATTCTAGAGCTTCTTGATCGGTTTAATGATGTGTTTCTAGAAGAGATACCATCCGGACTGCCACCAATAAGAGGAATCGAGCATCAAATTAATCTAGTCCCTGGTGCGCCTTTGCCTAACAGAACTGCTTATGGAGTTAATCCATAAGAAACTGGAAAAGCAAGTTCAAGATCTGATGTCTAAAGGCTACATCAGAGAAAGTTTAAGTCCTTGTGATGTTCATGTGCTTTTAGTGCCTAAGAAAGATGGGATTTGGAGAATGTGTCACTACAAGAAAAAGGCACGTTGGTAGCGCGAAAAATGCTACCGTATCCTTTGGTAGCGTATTTTAAAACACTAGGTTCGCCGCAGCTACAATAGACCCCCCTATCGTATCATTTTTTAAATGCTACGTTAGTCTGACCTATGATAGCGCGAATCAAAAGCTATTGAAATTAATTTCCTAGCGTCATATTCGTGCTATTCTTAGATTTTTCGTATCATATTTTTAATGCTGTAATTTGTTTTATAGTGACAATTTTAAAACGCCATTGATTATTTATTAATGGCGTTTTTGTCGTCCTGTAAGATAATCTATAGTAGGAGATTAAAAATGCCATTGATTATTGTTTCATGGCATTTTTCTCGTGTTGTAACACTAATTATGATGACAAATATAAAATGTAACCGAACATTTGTATCGTGCTATGATTGTATTGCTATATATTGAGATGATATTACCTAATTAATATAATTAACACTAATTAAAGATAATTATATCATAAAATATAACTAGGTTTTCCATTAAAATTCTAAAACAACAAAGTCATAACATACAAAACATGAAATCTTAAACAAACCATGTAACCATCAACAAAAGCAAACACTAGTATTTACAACAGCATCGATACCATGTCTCAAGTCCCTACGACGAGCTTCGCCTCGTGAGGACTGTCCTTGTTCTTGTTTTGGCCTTTTCATTGGAGTGGATCGGGAATTGTTACTGAGGTTTCACAAAGCTCTCCGGTACATCGGATCGATGTCTTCTTCGTCATCCTCTTTGCATGTCAGATAGCCCATAGCGCGTCTATATTCTTCTCTTGTGAGCTCCTCCACGTCACTGTCACTTCCTTGATCCTCATTAGCTTCTTCTTCTGGCTTTTGACGGACTTGTGGTTTCACTCCGAATGTTGGGAGACCGCATACGATTCCTTTCCTTGCTTCCATCGTAACTACAGTTTCTACATTAGCAAAGTGAACACAAGTTAGTATTTCTGAAGTTGTGAACTTTAACAAGTCATATTTCCGATTAAACAACTCAGACAAATCCATGAAATGACAAAAATTTGAAAAGAAACAAATCAAAGAAAGTCACCAGACATACATGACAAGTGGTGAAAAATGTAGATGTAAAATTGCTGAGAGATAATACAAATACCTTGTGAGAGTGACGAGACCTCGTGTGAAAAGCCTGACACTGTGAGTTCTAGATCCAACCTGCACAGCAATAAGATGCATGTCTGGATTTATAATGCCCAATTACATAGATCACAAACGAGTAAGAACAATAAATCAAAAAAGATTACCTGAATCTGGCTACGGATATTGAGTATCCTGCTTATCTTCGTCTTAGGTCGCCACAAAGATCTATAGGGCTTCGAAGCTTCCTACAATGAGAAGTTCGTAATTAGATAAATCTAATAACTTTGAGAGATATGAGTAAAACCTAGGGTTTAGGGCTCGATTACCTTTCCTGGGTTCTTCTTCGATGTGTCAAGTGGACGAGTGCGACGAAGATGCAGAGGTAAATCGAGGGGACGGAGACGCAGAGGTAAATCGAGGAGACGGAGAGACGGATGCAAATCGAGTCGACGGAGAGACGGATGGAAATCGAGGATACAGAGAGATTGTCGGAGGGAAATCGAGGGTAAGAATATAGCCGGAGATGGATTTGTGGTGGCGACAGAGATTGAGAGTTTAAGAGTTTGAGAGAAAATGAGAGGATTTCTCTAAACTAAACCCTAGAAAATGAAGATGAGTCCTTTGGAATGCCGAGAGAGAGATAACGCATAATTTATCTGCGTGTATTAAAAAAAAATAAAAATCAAACAATGGCCAAAAGGTTTGGCTCCAAATCTGATTTTTTGGTTTCCCGCTTAACCGAACATGTTTTGGCATGGCTTTGACAAGGATTTGGCATGGCTTTGGCTTGGTTTTGGCTTTGTTTCTAAACTCTATGTGACAAAAGATAGAGTAATACCACTAGATAGCCTCCAATACTATGAAAATTAGTTTTTAAGTTTACACACTATTCATATGAACTGTTCACAAATGAAATATCATTTAAGCCCCTCCTATCTACTTGTCTGGATGATAACATTGTTATTCGTATATAGTTATCTGCATATGTTTTAGTTAAAATTGTTATCTGAATATCAATAATTAATATATAACTTCTCTATATATTAATATGAGGTTAGAGTTCAATGTTCAAGTTTATGGTTTAGGATTTTATGGTTAAGTTTTCTTGGTTTAGGGTTATGATTTATTGTTTTAGGGTTCATGATTTAAAGGTTCAGGGTTTAGAGTTTATGATTAGGGGTTAGGGTTTATGAATTAGCTTTTAGGATTTAGTTTTTAGGGTTTAGGGTTTAGCTTTTAGGGTTTAGGGTTTAACCTTTTAAGGTTTAGGGTTTAGCCTTTTGGGGTTTGGGGTTTAGGTTGGCATATATCTAAGCTATCTCCTGTATCTAGTTGTATAACATAGTTATCTATAAACGCGATTTCGTTAGTATATATTGCTATTTAACTAATTTTGCAAGTATTGAAGGCTATCTACTAAATTCACCCCAAAAGATACATACAAAGTTTAATTTTTACCTAAAAAACAAGTCAAATACACATAATAAAACCAAGTCATACACACATAATAAAAACTTTTCCATTAAACATCAAGACCATACAAAGTTTGCACAAATAAAACTAAGTCTTAAACAAAACACAATAGCATGTCTTTAAAAGATCAAGTACTGAAACACAAAGTCTTTATTTATCTCTTAAAAGAAGTAAATTGCGTGGTCCTTTTGGTTTTGACTTCAGAACTGAAAACAAAAGTTAGCTTGGATTAGTTTGACATATTTTTCCGCTTTAATAAAACCAAAGAGAGACCAAATGGTGAAAAAGCTTACCATAACCACTTTATCCTCATGCCATGCAATAGAGCTTCCAAGTGCATCTTCCATATACTCGATCTCATCATTAGTTCTCCATACTGCAACATCTTTAACCTTCACAACATCCACCAAGACTCGACATGCACCAGGGCCCAAAGGTACAAAGTGGACACGATGCTCAGGATTATTCGTTAACCAACGTCCCTCAGCAACAACAACATTCTTTCCGGACAGATCCATGAGCTTGCATTTTTGATTTTCTTGAATTTGGTACGCTACATGAACAACCAGCAACAAACATAAACAAAATTCAACCAACAAAAATAAACAAAATTCAAGCAGCAAACTACAACCAATCAAATATAAAGTCCAGCTAACATTTGTAACACGATAAAAGAATGTACTGTAGATTTGCGAAGAGGTGATGCTGGAGATAATGGAGACTTCTCATTCGTAGAAGCTTTCAAACTAGATGGAGGTTTCTTTAGAGGTGCTGTAGGAGTTACTTGAGACTTCTCAATCTGAGAATCTGGACTTACTGCATTAGAACTTGAAGGTTGTAGTTCAGGAGAGGTTGGAGTTGTTGTCTCAATGACAACTCTATTTGCAGGCCATGCTACAAAATGTTTCAAAGGCTGCTCCACAGTTCTCATGTCAGCAGTAGGCGTCCATATAAATGCAGTTGGTTTGACTACCTCATCAACATAGACATTAATTGCATTTGGACCAAGAGGTATTCCATTCACCAACGCTTTAGGTTCTCGAGTCTGCCATCGGCCTACAGCGACCACTTCATCATTCTTGATATAATCCCTGAGCTTGCATATGTTCTTTGAACCTGTGCTAGGGCTCTGCAGAACAAATTTCAAAAAACAGAGAAGAGAATTAACAATAACAAAGACTCAGCTAAAGATGAAGAGCAACCATACATAACCAAAGTTAAGAAACTTAACCCTAGGTGCAATGTCCTCTGACATGAAACCTGCAGTTGGAATAATGCAGTACTAGGATTGCCATGCAACCATTTCGCCAAGTGCATCCTCAATAGTAAACATCTCAGCTGCAGGCCTCCATAGAAATGCATCTGGTTTGATAGCAGATTCAATGAAAACCTTCACATGGTCAGGGCCTATTGGAATTCCATTCACCAACTCATCAGGATCAGAAGACACAACACGGCCCTCATCAACATTCTCCTCAGCACAGCCCCAATCAACCAAATAACACTTGGGAAGTGATATGGTGTTTACACTCTAATATGGAAAATAAAGAATGAGAAATCAGCTCATAAATAAAAGTCTACGTACATGTATAGGATGTCAATGCATACCATATAAATCGAGTTTTCACCAACATCAGCATGAGTGTTCTGTCATATGAGAAGCAATGGCCATATATCATTATCTTGATAAAACTGAGTAAGTAATAATCAATAGACCAATGTGAAGAGAATATGCTAACCTGGTTATTAATTTTGGCAAGAACTTGCTTTAAACTCTCAACCTGTTTCTGCAATTGAAATTGTTTTTCTTCCATTGCAGCCATACAGTCGTTTTTGACTTGGAAACAGGCAAATTTGGTCAAGCTCATGCCTCTACCCATTGCCCTCAATCTCCCAGGATTATCAGGTCCCAAAATCTGGGTTAGCATATCTTCCTTTGGATTCGTTGATGTTAAATCCTGAGGACCGTCTATGTCTACATCTGATGCCTGTCTCTGGAAATACAATTCCAAATTCATAAGAACCACCAACCATCACAACCAATTTACAGATTCTTTGCATAGAATGAACAGAACTTACAATCATTTCAGCTGCAGTATCGTTTACAGGGGTACCATCCTCTCTAGTACGAGACTTGACCCAAACTCTTAGCCTCGTCACCCTAGATGGTTATGGGCTAGTCTTTGCCAAATCTTCTCTCACTCTGTCCATTCCTTTACGCCCGCAAGTGTGAGGTATCTGCTTCCTTCTTCTTTCCTTGTATGAATCACTGACAACCTAGAGAAGAGTGAAAAACTTAAATGTTGCTATTCCATATGACAATAAACAAAGACATATAAGTTAATACCTTAAAGGCGTTACTAGTCTTCTCTCTCACAAATTTACGCCATTTGGTTGTAAGCAAATTATCAGGTCGCAGACTCATCCTATCTTTTAATGTTGTAGCTTCCCTCACTTTGGTCACCAGGCGTGATTTAGATGCTCGAAATAGACATCCCATCTGCTTAAACATAGCAGTCTTTTTGAACTCTTCATCCACGTCAAACCTTTCCTGCATTCAGTTTCAAATAAAAAATACCAATTAAGATTGAAAGACAACCAAATACAAGTTAAATTAACATATGTAAAAGAGAATAAAAGATTACCAGAATATATTTCCACTGAACAGTTCAGATATCTTCACTAACTTTTTTCCAATTATTGATAACGACTGGAACATGTTCACGTACTAACATACATAAGTAGAATGATAAAACCACTGACCCTGGACCACAGGGTTCTCCTATATCAGTAAAGTCAACATGTTCCCGTTCATGTGGATCTTTGGAAATATGTTTCATCCTAGTTGGTCCTCGAATTCTTTTACGTTTTGGTTCTTCAACTGTATATGCCTGAGGTTGCACTTCCTCATCTAAGGTTTCATTCAGTGGTTCTTCTTCATCTTCTTCATTTACCACACCTTCTCCATTTAGTACATCTTTATTTGGTTCTTCTGCTTCTCCATTATCTTCATGTATCTCTTCTTCCAACTGTTTGTTCTGTATCTCTTCTTCCAACTGTTTGTTCTGAATCTCATTTTCCAGTTCCATCTCTTTCATCTGCGTATCCTCTAACTCCTCTTGTGGCAGCTTCTCATCCAACTGTTTCTTTTTTTCTGTTCCACGCCTGTTTCTTTGATTGCCCATCTTACTTCACCCGAAACAAATAAAAAGAGTTGTTAAATTACAGTTAATAGTTGAACTCGCACACAAAGAGACACACACAACAAAGAAACCAAAGCAAACAACACTCATAAACAAGTCAAACAAAAATCAATCCAAAACTCCAAAATTCAATCATATATCCAAAAGCTTTGAACAAAACATATTGATTTCAAATATAAATTCCTTCACAGTTACTTCAGGTATTTCTAGCTTCATCAACCAAGTCATCAGTATCCATGTCCAATACTGCTGGCAATTGCCCAACATCTGCATTTCCATCTTCAGCATCTTCATCATTGTATCTTCTTGTGGGACCTCTCATAGCTACATACCAACTAGATTTCTCATCTACCCTTGAATAAAATATTTGCTTTCCTTGTGAGGCTAGTATGTATGGATCTCTTGCAAATGACACTTGACTTTGGTTGAGATTGACATGTGTGAATCCATCTTCTACCTTCACTCCATTACCTCTGTTTGCCAATTGACAGCGGAATACAGGAACGTAGAAACAATGTGTCAGACCAACCAGTGTTTGTCTTTAGCCTAAAGAGTGAAACAATGGCGGAGAGCTTGCTGTGGCTTTCACAACTTGGGTATAGGGGTGTTTCTGCATCAGCTAACTTTGCAAGAAAATCATCTTCTTGCTTATCCTCACCCTCATCAACCTCACTTAAGTCATCCTGCCTAACCAGCTCTTCATCTACCAACTCAGCCGCTTCAAAAAGCCCTAAAATCTCTTCTTTCCACTTTCTTGCATTGCTTCTGCACTCAGTCCCTGATATCAATTCTCCATGATGATACCAATCCTCCCGCATCTTGTAACTCCAATCCATTCCCCTTATTACAAGATGATCAACAACAACATTGGCTGATTGACGAACTACGTTGCGACAGTCAATGCATGGGCAAATGATCATCTCATTTACTCCTAAACCTGAACCCACAGACCTCACAAAGTCCCAAGTACCTCTCTCATAACCAAGATCCACTACAAGAATGTTGAATATTCATAACAGTTGCAGATAGCGTTTTAAGTATTTCTGCTATGGTTGACTAAACCTTGATTTTTAGATAGTGTTTGTTTATTAATAAACGTTATCAATATGTTGCTCAGACTAAAAAATTTACACACGCTAATTTTTTTGTTTCGCGCCTGCTATTTAATAGCGCATACAACATTAAAACACTATGAAAATGTTGAGGGGGACAAAATAATTCCTTTACCCGTCAAATACTTAGTGAAAAAAAGAAGCGCCACCAATTGGAGGGAATTTTTTAGGAAATTTGGCCTAAAAACTCTTCAATGTCGTTTCCCCCAATTTCATTTTGCTCTTCTTTTCTCCTTATCTGTTCTTAAGTTCCCACTCTCTTGATCTAGGGTTCTCAATTATGTATATCATTCTCGTTGATAATTCCGACCCTTTCTCCGACCTCATTACGAACTTCGTGGGAGTACGCCTCTCAGCTGCAGACCTCATTACGAATCTTCTTGGGCTCAATCTTTGGCAAATCTCCTACGCCTCGTTGAGATCGAGAATTTTGATCCTATTGACAAGAAGTAGGTGAAGGAATCCATCGGAAGTTTTATTTTTGTTGTTCTTGTTTCTCGAAGATGCCGCTTCGCAACCAGAATCGCGCTCCACGAAGTCCGAAAGGCGTAAGCCCCTTTTTTCTTTCTTCGTTTTCGTTTTTCGTTGATGAGATTTAGATGGGTGGGTGAGAAAAAAACCCTAAAAGAGAAGATGAGATATATCTCTCAGTCTAATTGTTTGATTTTTAGGGCTTTGTTCTATGGCATAGCAAATTAAATTATTTACCCCTCTTCAACGTCTTTTGAAATTCCATAGTGATACGTTGTTAAGAACATGAATGGTGATTGTGGGTTCTTGCGATTTTGCTTTGTAATATTTGTGATTGTACTTAATTTTGTTTGTTTCTGAACCAATTTCAGAAAAAGGAAGCTGTCTCCAAAGATTGAGCCCAAGAGAAGAAGATTCCTTTCTATAATTTACTTCCATACTTGCACTTGGGCTTACAGCTAGTTTGCAAGCACTTTTCTAACGAATGTCTTTGCGGTCCTGAGAACAATAACGATGGGAATCTTGGGTGTGGATGCACTAGCGAGTGTAGCAATCTTATGACCTAAGGTTGGAACAACAAAGGTGTGGAGACCAAATTCAGAGGTCGAATTCAATTCTGATGCGTTAGGAGGTCGAATTCAATTCTGATGAGGACATGGTTGAGTTCATGTAGAAAGTTGCAAAGATCGTCGATACCGCGGAGCTTACTGTTGAGCAGAGGAACCACTTGTATGTTGCCTACAAGAACGTGATTGGTGCTAGGAGGGCTTCGTGGAGTATCATCTCCTCCATTGAGCAGACAGAAGAAAGCAGATTGTGAGCAAAAGAGGTCTTACTCCTACAGTACGATATTGTAGAGAGAAAAATGAATGCTGAAACTAGCTAACTAGTAAATTAAAGCTTTTGTGTGTATTATTAATCTGATCTTAACAATGTAAATCGAATTGTATTTTGTTAATCTTAAATTAAAAAACGTTAATCTCAAGTTATAGCATATAACGAGTGTTTGATTTAGGGTATATGGGTTCACACTTGTAAGATATTTTTTTATATTTTCTAATTAAAAAAAGAAAACACAACAAATTATTGTTTCATACGAAGAACATAAGATAGAATAAAAAAAATTATTACAAAATTAAAAATAAGATGGAAAAATTAGTATGTCTTTGATTTAGGGTTTATGGTGTAGAGATTGGGGTTTAGGGTATAAGGGTTTAGGGTTTGAAATATATTTTTTCTAGTACTATTAACAATAACAATAAATTTGTCTCACAATCTGTAAATAAAAAAAAAAATTAGAAAAACGAATTCTTGATATTATTTTAGGGTATATATAGGGTTTAGGGTTTGAAGTGAAATACTATTTCTTTGTAATTTTTAACTAAAAAATTAAAAATATAAAAACTTATTATCTCATAATATTATAAGTCTTGGCAATTTTTAATAAAATAATATAATAAAAAATTCTAACTAAAATAAAATTTACAATCTTACAAATATTTGATTTAGTGTTTAGGGTATTGGAGGGTTAGGGTATTGAAGGGTAAGGGTTTAGGATTCAACACTTGCAATATATTATTTTCTATTTTCAAACAATATAATTTATTGTTTCATATCAAAGATATATTAAATATAAAATATTTATTTGAAAAAACAAATGTTACAAATTAAACATACAAAGCATCTAAATTTTACTAAATATTTCATATATCTATAGTATCACACAAATTTTTCTATATATATATATGTTTCTGTATAATTTTTTTTCTGAAACTCCAAATTATATATTTTAAGAAAACTAAATAATTTATCATAATCTCATTAGTATAAAACATTTTCTATCAATAATGTAAATAAAAAAGCTTTCAAAACAAATAAACCTCCATAAGACGAGAACCAATATGGAAAGAGCACTCACATCGTATATGTGGCACAATCGCAACCGTAGGATCATTTTTTTTCCTCCTGAGACCATTACTTCCCCTACCTTTATTAGTCATAAGATCGATGACGTGGCTTAATCCTCATTCCTTCCTTTCTCTAAGTTTTGAAGATCTGAAGATCTTCGCAAGAGAGCGAGCTCCATTCTCATATGCCACTTTTGTTGAAAAAAAATTCTCCCATGCCATGTACTAATCTACATGCCACTAAAAATTTGTAATACCAATTGTAACCTTAATGATATTTAAAAAAAAAAAAACGAAAAAAAAATAAAAAAACAGATGCCATTAACCCGAGGGGACGAGTCCGTTCCTCACCTTCCTTCCTCCTCCCGAGACGCCATTGTTGCTCAAACTGAGCTCCTTCAACAACGTCCTCCGTCACCTCCGGCGAGTTCTTCGTTCTCGTCGGCGTCGGTTTGTTCTCCTTTCTTCATCGGGTTTGGTGAGTTCTTTGATAGGGAATTTGGGGATTTGTTAGATTTAGGGATTTGAAAAGGAATTTGGTTGTTTTGGTATCACATTTGGTTTGTAATGATGTTTAATGGTAAGAATAGCTATTTCCATAGGTTATTTATCGAATTTAGCTGTTGAATAGTGGTAAATCTAGAGGAAACCACGATTTAGAATCGATCTCAAATCTGGAAATCTGCAGACTTATGACAACTGGAATATATGGTATAACTGAGAGATAGTAGGACAACTGGTTCAAATGGTATATAACTGAGAGATATTAGGACAACTGGAACAAATGGAATAACTATGACAAATTGTGTAATTCGTAATTTGTGTTTTTTTATCTTGTTTCCAGGAGGCGATGAGGAAGAGGCACACAAACGTTCATTTTGAATATGGAGGGTACTATACAGCAGAGCATGAATGGGTTTCAATAAATTCCGTATACGCTATATCGTTTAAGACCGCATCTATGGAAGAGATAACTTATTCGATGTTAGTAGAGAAAATATGCAGGAAGATTGCGTTAGATGAAACCCCGATGAAGCTGAAATTGAGTTATAGCGTATCTAATGCTGCGAGAGAGTCATATATTGTAGATGACGAGGACGTTTTTGTTTATTTGACGACATCGGATGAAAAAGGACTTCGACATGTTATGCATGTGGAGTTATCCAATGATGATTTGGAAAAAAGTCAGTGGGTCGATCAAATTTCAAGAGCGGGGCGAGGAAGTTCATTTGGTAAGAATTATGGGGAGCCGGCTTCAAATGGGAGAGTTGATGATGCAGATAATGGTGGAATCCTTACTATTTTCAGAGCTGGTGAAATATCAGAACAAAATAACGAGAATATCAATGAAGAGCCGATGAATGATGGTAATGAAGGTTGTGAGAATGATTCACGTAACGATTTTGAGGCTGTGGATAGCCCAGTGGATAACCATGTGGATGACGGTTTCGATGGTAGGCATGAATATGTTGAGCTGCCACCTCCTGTACAAGATAGTCAGTATGTTGAAGAATGGGAAGATGGTACGGGTCTTGAAAAGGGTCAAGAATTTTGTTCAAAGGAGGCAGTGCAAGAACTGGTTCATAGAGCTGCAAATTTGAACTGTTTTGGGATTCGTACGGTTAAGTCGGATACGGAGCGACTTATGCTACGATGTGATCAAGCTGCACAAGGTTGCAAATGGTATTTACGAGCTGCGAGAATTCAGAAATCAGAATTTTTCAGTGTAAGAGTACATAGAAAGATGCATAGTTGCTCTCGGGCTGTTGCGAGCACAAGCAGTTGTAAACAGAAAGGCACACCAGGAATGGTAGCAGCTCTTTTGCATGAAGACTATCCAGGTCTATTAGACACCCCGAGTCCTAAAAATCTCATGAGTATTGTTCAAGGAAGACTCAGCTTGCATTTGTCTTACGCTACGGCCTGGAGAGGAAAAAAACAACATGTAAGTGATGTGCGAGGGAGTCCTGAAAAAAGCTACAAGATGTTGTATTCCTATCTGTACATGTTAGAGAAGGTGAATCCTGGATCAGTAACAGCTGTGGAATTGGATGCAGAGAAAAGATTCAAGTACCTATTCATTGCTTTGGGAGCTAGCATTGAAGGGTTTAGGGCTATGAGAAAAGTGATAGTTGTAGATGCAACTTTTCTTAAGTCTGTATATGGTGGAATGCTGGTTTTCGCAACAGCTCAGGATCCCAATCATCACCATTACCCCCATTGCGTTTGGTGTAATTGATAGTGAGAAAGATGCTAGCTGGACCTGGTTTTTCAAAATGCTGAAAACAGTTATACCGGATGTTCCTGGAATGGTTTTTATAAGCGACAGACATGCAAGCATCATCAAGGCAGTCTTTGAGGTGTACCCGAGCGCACATCATGGACATTGTATCTGGCATTTGTCTCAAAACGTGAGAGGAAATGTGAAGAAACAACACAAGGATCATGTCGCGATGAAATTCAGGGATTGTGCTCATATTTATACGGAGAGTGATTTCAACCGAGAGTATGCTGATTTTAGGAGTAGGTATCCTAAAGTCGCCGAATATCTCGATAAGAGCATAGAGCCGGATAAATGGGCAAGGTGCAAATTCCCAGGAGACAAGTACAACATAGACACCAGCAATTCCGCAGAGTCAATGAACAGTGTGTTTAGGGAAGCAAGGAAGTACTCTCTATTACCTATGATTGATGCGATTCTTGAAAAAATTTCTGAATGGTTTAACAAACATAGGAAAGAAGCTGGTGCTGCATCGGACCACAAGAGAGTGGTGCCTTTTGTGGAGAACGAGCTGCACACACGATGTGCAATTGCATCAAAATTAGTGGTGACTGAGCTAAACGGCTTCCAGCTTGAATACAACGTTATTGGACGCAATGGGAAGAGTTATTTGGTGGACCTGAAAATGAAAAGTTGTTCTTGCAGATGTTTTGATATAGACAAGTATCCGTGTGTCCACGCAATAGCCGAAACGAGAAACCTGATGAGGAAGGATGGGAGAACCGCGAATATCCAAATCTATGATCTCTGTTCTCAATATTACTTGATTGATACATGGGCGTTGGCATATTACAGAACGATTTATGTCGTCCCGCATGACTCTAACTGGATGGTTCCTGCTGAAATAGAAGAATTGTTCGTCTTACCGCCGCAATACACCAAACGATCTGGAAGAAATCAGGAAACGCGGTTTCCATCTACCGGAGAAGGTAGCAGGAAAAGGAGAAACAAGTATGTCCCTGGCATTAACTTGGAGAGGTGGTTGCAGCCCGAAAGTCCTGATGAGTAAACATATTTTCTTATTTGTAATTCTCGAATTTAACTAAGAACATGTCTGTTACTAAGTACTACTAAGAACATGTATGTTGCGGTATTTCTCGGATCTTGACAACCATGTTTAACTAAGTACTACTAAGAACATGTATGTTGCTATATGGCATCGGATTTGTACAACCAGGTCAAACTAAGTACAAATAAGAACATGTCTGTTCAGCAGTTCTCGAATTTGTACAATCAGGTTAAACTAAATACAAATAAGAACATGTATGTTCAGCAGTTCTCGAATTTGTACAACCATGTTAAACTAAGTACAGATAAGAACATGTCTGTACTCGGATTTGTACAACGGAGTTCAACTAGTACAACTACGAACAAAATAATCAAAACAATCATAATTATTAATATAATATCCAACTAATATTAAAAATGGTAAATTAAGTTGTAAAATGATTCGTAATACCTTAAGAAACGATTTATAATCAATAAAAACGAATTAAACATTTTCCTAATACATATGCTTGTTCTCACATCAAATACTCCTAATACTATAAGGAATACTTTGTTAATATTCACCTCTTACGATGGAAAAGAGTTGAAAAATTCGATTTCGTGCAAATTATCTTATGAAAACCTCCTAAATGGTACATAAATGTGGAAAGTCACGTGGACAACTACAACATAATCATTTATATTAAGGTCCCACTTAAAATACGTAAATATCGCCAAAAGCACAACTATGATGTTTGGTGAACAACTGTACATCTAGGGGACAACTATGTTTAAACCACACCAACTTTAATAAATATATTTCTCACTCATTTCGGAATTTCCCTCCTTTTTTTTCGGAACTTCCCTTCTTCTTTTCCCCAATTGGTTAATTTTTTTTATTTTTTTATAATCAATATACATTTTTCTCGACACACTCTCACATCCACTCCTTTCGAACAATTTTCGTTTATTCCTTTTAGAGAGAGAGAGCGATTTCTAGGGTTTAATAGGAAAAAGGGAAAGTTCTCAAATTTCTGGATTTGGAAGGTGGAGTTCAACAATCGACAAAGGTAAGTTTTCGCGAATTCAATTTTTGAATTCTAGATTTCGCGATTTCGATTTTCGAATTCTGGATTTCGCGATTTCTGGATTTCGATTTCTGGGTTTCGATTTCTGGATTTCGATTAAGGCATCTAGGCGATTTCTGGATTTCGATTTCTGGGGTTCGATTTCTGGATTTCGATTTCTGGGGTTCGATTTCTGGATTTCGATTACGGCATCTAGGTGATTCTGGATTTCGCGATTTCTGGGTAAATGGCAATTCTCGATTAAGGCATCTAGGCGATTCTGGATTTCGATTTCTGGGTACATTGAGGATATGGGATTTCGATGTCTGTATAACTATTTCTGGGTACATTTATGTTTTTCCCGTTACAGTGACAATGCCAATAAGTGCAAGAGATACTGATTCCTCAGAAGAAAGTTACGAGGATCTCTACGCAAGAGAGGACGCAAACTTCGGTATTCCTTCAAAGTGTTGGTGCGGTAAACAAGTGAGAGTCGACGTGGCTAAAACTCCGGGGGATGAAGGAAGAAGATACTACCATTGCACAGCGAGTGGTGGTGGAGACCTTTGTTATGGTGGAAATCACCTTTTTCAGTGGTGGGATCATGCAATCCAAGAGCAGTTTACAAGAGTAGAGCTCCGACTAGATGAGCAGAGAGCTTCGTCTCACAGTGCTTTCAAACTCCATTGTGAGATGCGTATGGCCGTTGCCCAAATGCGTCAAGAAATTGATGAGATCAAGGAAAGCTTAGCCAAGAAGGACCACGAGATCCATATGCTGAGGGAAAAACTTTCGGGGAGAAGGAAGTGACTTTAGTTTATGCGGCTGAAGGTCCTTTTGTATTACGAATCTTATGTTTTGAAAACCTTATGTTTATGTTTATGTTTAAGTTGAACCTATATAAACCAGTTGTTCCAAAAAACTCAATTCAGTTGAACCTATATAAACCAGTTGTTCCGAAGGAACTTAAATAAGTTGAACCTATATAAACCAGTTGTTCCAAAAAACTCAATTCAGTTGAACCTATATAAACCAGTTGTTCTGAAGGAACTTAAATAAGTTGAACCTATATAAACCAGTTGTTCCGAAGGAACTTAAATAAGTTGAACCTATATAAACCAGTTGTTCCAAAAAACTCAATTCAGTTGAACCTATATAAACCAGTTGTTCTGAAGGAACTTAAATAAGTTGAACCTATATAAACCAGTTGTTCCAAAAACTGAAATACATAAAAACGATAAGCAGTGTGTTTCCGCCCAAACAGTTCATAACCAAAGAACCAAACTACTACAAACCCCTACTTCTTCGCAGGCTTCTTCGCAGGCTTCTTCGCAGGCTTCTTCGTAGGCTTCTTCGCAGGCTTCTTCTCAGGCTCCTGCTCAGGCTCCTGCTCAGGCTTCTTCTCATCAACCCACGGTGTCCTTAGATAGTCAGACTCTCCCCTTCTTCTCTTCACTCCGGTTGGTATTGGAGTGACACTGGGATCCTTCGCCTTCCTCTTCTTATTGTCTTTCTTTGCTTTTCTTTTCTTCTCTTTATGAGCCTCTACCTCAGCTGCATAAAAAAATAAACAAAGTTAAACAAAACAAAGTTAAACACAACAAAGAAATCACCAAACCCAAAATCGTAAACAAAAAAAACTGACTTATATCCTCGATGATTGGTGGAGATGGGTCAGGGACTCCACTGAAAAGAACCACACCAGCTGCATATGGAGTCTCATAAGCTCCACACTCACTTGTCTCCTCGATGATTGGTCGAGTTGGCTGATAGGATGGAGTCTCATAAGATCGACTCTCTCGATGTGTTGAGACAAAATTCTCAAGCTCTTTCAGTCTCCCATCCATCGCTTTCTCTAAGTCCATAGCCTTCTCTGTTATTTTCTCCGTGATCTTCTCAAACCCTTTCTCCATCGCTTTTTCCATCCATTTCTTCATCTTCCTCTCCAAGGCTTCTCCAGACTGTGCAGGTACATGCCCAGGTACCTGAGAAACTCTGTCAAGGCCAACATCAACTCTCGCAGTCTCAGGGATTGCATCACTCCGCGAAGCCACGTCCAAATCAAAGAGATCTCTCCAAAATATCTTCTTCTTCTCAACAGTTAGACGCTCTCTCCAACTTTCAACAATGGGATCGATGAAACCTATCCCATCATCATAGTCATCGTCTATGATCCGCTCCAACAGATCATTCTCCTCTGAATCTGGTTCCAAGATGCTAGAGATGTCCTGTAAAGATTAATAATTCGAACATCAAATGAAACTCTAAAAGATTACAAATATTACTAACTAATTATGTTCACAAACTCTTACCTTGCTGAGACCGACCGCTTCATTGATGTCATCCAAAGGATGACCTTTCATTAAACTTTATGAGAATTTACTTTTACAACACCTTGGACATTCCTGCTCTGCGGGTACAGATTCCCGAAATCTTCGTCCAAGATTTGGAATCGCCTCATATGCCATAATCTACACATATCGTTATATTATCTCAGTGTTAAAATCTTTAAACTAATATTTAAAATCATAAATTACTCTTAAATATTAACCTCGAGAGGAAGAACAAAGCCACCAAACGCCGCTTGCTGTTTTGGTTTCACGACGCCTTTGAAGCTTTTCACAAAGCGTCGGATCTCTTTCATGGTTTCGTCGAATGTAAACCGACCCCAAGGAAATGTCTCACAAGCGTGGACATCATCAACAACACTCAGCAGCCACGAATCTATGTTACCATCAACCTTAGACTTGGCTTTCACTACCTTGCATAAGAAATACAAGATAGTGAGCTTCAACCTGTCTCCCAAGGTCTTCCTCACTGCTGAGGTCTTCTTCTTCACTCCTTCGGTCTTCTTCTTAAGTTCCTCAAGCTTCTCCTCCACATCTTTGATTGTTACCTTCAGGTCCTTACCAAACATCCGCTCAGCAAACTCCAAATCCCCCAACGCCTTATAGTTGTCGGGGTAATCGTGGCAGTCCAATCCAGTAAGGAGGGCGTGCTCTCTCAAAGAGTACCTGATAGGCACTCCGTTCACCACAAACCAGGCTTCTCTCTCCTTCTCCGTAGATGCTGTCCGAAGGAGAAGCATCCACATGCCTTGAAGCATGTGGTTTGCTTCCTTAGGCATGTGGAACAGATGCTTGAATTGAGAATGATTTCGAAACCATTCCAACTCTTCATCAAGACCATCCTCAATGTACTCCACCGTCGATTTCAGCTTACACCTACTTCCGACCTTGCAAGTCTTGCTGTACTCGCTTGGACCAAAAAACATATTCTCCGGCGGCAGTGGTTGGCTCTCATCATCATCATCTTCATCAGCATCACTATCGTAGTCCTGCAAATAAAAATAACACTTATTACTATCACTTATCCACAGTTGAACTCAGATGTTCCAGTTAGCCAGAGTTGTCCCTACATCAGTGTTGAACTAAGATGTTCCAGTTAGCCATAGATGTCCCTACATCACAATTTAATACCTAAGATGTTCCAGTTAGGCAGAGTTGTCCCTACATCACAGTTTCGATGTACCAGTTAGCCAGAGTTGTCCTAACATCACTGTTTCAAACCTAAGATATTCCAGTTAGACACATTTGTCCCTACATCACAGTTTCAAACCTAAAATGTTCCAGTTAGCCAGAGATGTCCCTACATCACAATTTCAAACCTAAGATGTTCCAGTTAGGCAGAGTTGTCCCTACATCACAGTTTCGATGTTCCAGTTAGCCAGAGTTGTCCTAACATCACTGTTTCAAACCTAAGATGTTCCAGTTAGACACATTTGTCCCTACATCACAGTTTCAAACCTAAAATGTTCCAGTTAGCCAGAGATGTCCCTACATCACAATTTCAAACCTAAGATGTTCCAGTTACCTCTTTTTCCTCTTCTTCCTCCACAACATTGTCTTCCCCTGCGATAGCAATGTTTTCTTCAACGTTTTCAGCAACGTTTTCTTCGTCGTCAGCAACTGTTTCTTCCCTTTCATCCACGTTTTCTTCCTCTACTCTCCTTCCATCCACGTTTTCTTCAACTAATTGCTCTTTAGTAACTTCTTCTTCTTCTCCTTCATTAACCGTCACTTTCGGATTGGTTTCATGACAATCCATTGCTTCTCCTTCTATAATTGCTTCTAGGTAATTCCTAAAACAACCAAAAGTAGATGTAAGTTAGACAACACATCCACATACCATTTGTGAATAATCCAAACCAATTCGAGAACAATTTCATATCAAAACCGAAAGGAGAGAAGTTAGGCATAATGGCGCTCATCGAAAATCGAAAACTAAGGCATCGAAACTAGATTTGATTATGTTACCTATTGCGAAGTCTGAGAGGAAGAATATGAAGAATCGCGTGGGTCTGAGGGAGGGCTCGGGATTTATGAGGGAGGGCTCGGGATTTTTGAGGGAGGGCTCGGGATTTTTGAGGGAGGGCTCGGGATTTCTTGCCAATCGACGAAATCTGCAGCCGAAATCGAAGACCAGAACTCGAGGGATGAGCAGATGGCAAAGCTCTTGTCGGATTTCGTGGCGGAAGGTTGGATCTCAGGGAAGGGGAAGACCAATGGTCTCGCGGGGAAGAAGGAAGTGGGAGGTTTTTTTGGTTTTTTTTTTTTTTTTTCAAATTTAAATTAACTGAATTTGGGTTTGGGTCTGGATTGTTGGGTCTGTGTGGGTTTTTCATCGGATCCAAGTGGTTAGATCTATAATTTTCTAGTTTTGATTTGGGATTTTCGGTTTTTCCTTCAATTTTGTTTTAAAATTAATTATTTATTAAAAACACAAAAAAAGATGGCATATGGAAATAAATTTTAAAAAATAGTTGCTTTCCAGCAATTGATCCCAAGAGAGCCTAGCTCGTTATCTAAAGATCTTCGCAAGTGGAATGTTAGGTCCAAAGTAGTTGATCGTTGAACGTTGAACAGCTTTTTTTAATTCACCACCTTTATTCAAAAAGGAAGAAAAGAGCAGAATTTTGGCAAAATAAACCGCAATGGATCCACAAGATTCTCGCTTCTCGACTCAAATCTCTCATTTGGCTCTCGACATCGGAGGTAAGAAAGAAACAAAAAAAACCCCTCTTTGATTTCTCTCTCTGGCTTCAGATTTGTTTTTGTTTCTGGGTTCGTCTCGATTGATTGATCTCGAGGCTACGAATTGGGTTTTGTGTGATATAATTTTTTTTGGGGATTTTTGATTGGGAGTTTTTGTGGGTTTTTCGCAGGGACTCTGATAAAGCTCGTCTATTTCTCGGCAAATGGAGACAATTTCGAGGAGTCTCGTGACGGAAGCATCGTCGTGCGTAGTGGTTGCTCAGTTGTGGAAGGGAGGCTTTGTTTCGCCAAGTTTGAGACCGGAAAGATTGATGATTGTTTAGAGTTTATTCGATCCAATATTTTTCATCATTCTTCCGGTAAGTGTTTATGAATTAAGAAGCTACATCTGATTTCAAGATCTGATTTCATATGTGTATTAAGCAGCTCTCTAGCTATTTGGAGTAATGAGTGTGAACATCTATTGCAATTGTAGATCCATAACACATGTAGTAGGCAACAAAAAAAAGTTGGGCCTTTTCTATTGATTTATTTGCCTGCATAGTTGAGTTGAGTTCGTTTGTTATTTCACTTACTCTTTGAGATTCACTGACAAACGTCAATGTCCTTATTTTACTTTAGTCTCGATTCTTTCACCTACCTTATAAGTGCACGATTCATTTGTGTTCTCACCATTGTTTTAATGTAAATTAGTATAAGAAACTTGTGTTCATTGCAGGTCAAAGCTTCAAAGATTTGAGATACAAGAGTGGCAAAAAGATTAATTTCAAAAGTTTAATTACCAATGTTGTATGAATTTTATTTTATTTATGTACTTTTACTTTGTAATTTGTAATTTGTAATTTGTATTATGTATCATGTTGCATATAAAATATAATAAAATATGGCTATTTCTTTTTAATATGTCTTTTTTTATTAAATTATTTTTTCTTTTAAAATTAAATTTATTCAGAATATTGTTTATAATATAAATAAAAAAATTTGCGAAATGGACGACCAAAATAAGTAACATAAAACGAATGTTATATTAAATATATATATAACAATTCAAAAATGCTTTTATATATAAAATAATAACAAAACAAAACTGTTATTGTATTAAAAACTATAGCACGCAAGAAAGTGCTATTTTATATAGACAAACGATAGCATGCAAAAAACGCTATCTTATGTACCCGACTTTTTATCGCGGGCGATGACAGAGCGTTTAACTAACCGCTATCGTATCATTAGATAACGTTTTCTAAGCGCTATTAATACGTTTTTTCTTGTAGTGATCAGCTCTTCGGTGAATTCAAATGAAATAAAAAAACAATGACAAACCTTAAACTCTATTAATCCCCAATTAAACCCTCAATTTTTTTAAAGTTTTCACTCACCTGTTAAGATGAACCCATGACTTTTCGACCATTTTTATGTTCTAACCCATAAGGAAAACAAAACAAACCCATAATAATATCTCAAACACCAAACAAACACATTTTCAATCACATTTGCAGCAATAGACACTCATCTATTAAATCAATCAGAGGCTTAAAAGTCGGAACAATCAAAAACACAAACAAGACATACTGAACCAAGAAAAAACTTATATTTGGATGAGAAGAATAACCTCTTTAAGCTCTTGCAGATTGGTTTTAAGAGTTTAAATTGTCTTCACCCCAAAAAGAAACCTTGAAAACTCCTAATGCTACAACAATATCCACCCTGCAAAGCAATAACATGAATCTACTCATTCATAATGCCAAAAAATAACTCAAATTTGAAACGAATAAGAACCATAAATCGAAAATGTATAACCTGAGTTTTCTCTTGCTTATCTATGTGTTAGATCCTCAAATAGAGCTCTAGGGGTTCGGATCTTGCTACAATGAGAGGTAATTGAAATTAATCAGAGAAATCGAAGCCACTTTGAATGAGGAACTAAATCTAGGGTTCATAACTACAGAAATCGTAGCTGGGTTTCACCTGAAATACCGACGATGGACGAGAGCGGCACTGAAATATCGACGATGGACGAGAGCGGCGGAGACGACACCAGCTCAGACAGGAAGAGAGCTGAATTTCATTTCAGATCTAAAGAAAATTACCTTCAAAGGCACTTTCTGACTTCTGTATAACATGATAAACCACATTTAACTCTTAAGGCACTTTGGGTGATGAATTTGACACTCTTACACTTCTGTAAACAATAAATCAGAAATCGCATGCATAGTCATGGATGCAAGGCCGTGGATGGTGAAAAATCTGGGAAAAAAAATTAGTACCCCACCTGATTTATTTTCTATTTTTTATAATGTGAAAGACATAAAACAATTTATTTGGTAACAATGAATGATACTTTTATTTATTCTACATTTTAAGATCTATTTTGCTATAGTTTTGATTCAAAAAAAAACAAGAAATCTAAACATATGAAATCGAGATCGACGTGGACATGAAAACGTGGACAATTGTGTGTAGACAGATAGGAATCTCGTATTGTTAGTGTGGATGGTCATGTGTAGATAATACTTTACTGATGGTCATGTGTGGATGGTCATGTGTAGATGTAGTTCTTGATATTTACAAGTAAATTACTATCCACACATGACCATCCACACTAATAATACGATATTCTCATATGTTCATTCACAATTGTCCACGTTTTCATGTCCACGTCGATATGGATTTCATATGTTTAGATTTTTTGTTTTGTTTTTGTTTTGTTTTAGATTTCTTGTTTCACATCAAAACTATAGCAAAATGAATCTTAAAACGTTGGAAAAATAGAATTATCATATATTGTTTACAGAAAATTGTTTTATGTCAAGTGGGGTAATAATAATTTTACTCAAATTTTTGATTTTCTGACTCATCCACGACTTTGCATCCATGACCATGCGGGACCATTTTGGTTTTTCACACACATGAACAGGAAAAAGGGCCTTAAGAGTTAAATGTGCCTTTTTTGAAACAAAAACTGGCTGATGTGCCTTACAGTGTAATTAACCCTCAGATCTACTTCTACACACTGATTACAGAGGAAAATTGAGGATTTGTTTTTTCACACACTGATTACAGTGTAATTGCGGGACCATTTTGGTTTTTCACACACATGAACAGGAAAAATGGCCTTAAGAGTTAAATGTGCCTTTTTTGAAACAAAAACTGGCTGATATGCCTTACAGTGTAATTAACCCTCAGATCTACTTCTACACACTGATTACAGAGGAAAATTGAGGATTTTAGGACTGAAATTAAAAGGGGAAAAGGGTTTCGTGGTGGTCTTTTGATATATCATGGTTTTTACCCCTTTTAGACCATGATATATGTCCTATTTATGGAGTATTTCTAGTATTCTGGAGTCTTTTCGAGTCTTTTACAGGTTTAGGTACGTTTGGAGCTTAATTGGAGATATTGAAGCATTCTGGAGCATTTTGGAGCATATGGAGATGCAGAGTCATGCAGAGACGTCAGAAGTTTGGCATTTTTTGAAATACGTCCCACCGATGGATTGAGCTCAAATTTGGACACAAGACAGATTAATGGATTAGCTTTCATTTGGAAGTGGTTTGAGGCCATTTCAACGGTGCGATCAAAAGGTATGCCAGTTTTCGTGAAGACAGTCCAGTCTTGCGAGTAGAAGAGTCTACACAGAGGATGCGTATCGACCGACACTCACCTAGTGTCGATGGATACTGCTCGGGAAAATAGGAAAATCAAATTTTTACAAGTCTGGAGAGTTTGCATCTTAGTCCAGAAGTCTTTAATTATTACAATAAGCCCCAGAACGTGTTTTAACTTTATAATTAGGTTTCACAACCACTTAGTTGGCTATGCTTTATTATACTTTGGTTTTTGTGAGAGAGCTTTGGAAGGGAGACAAGTCTGAAACTCTGTTTGTCCGAGAGAAGATTTCGAACCCTCTTGTTACTCTTTCTTATTTATTCAAGTATTTATTCAGTCATGTTTATTGCTTCAATTTCCATGTCTGAGTAGATCTCCTGTTAGGTTTAGGGTATTCATAAGGGATATCTTTGAATGCTAGGTTGATTAGTTGATTAGGGTTCATAACCCAAATTAGTTCTTCACCATAGGTTGTTCCCATAGCTAATTCTGGATTGATCACCTAGAACTTAGATCTTAGGATAATTGATTAGGCACGAGAGTGCGATTAATTACCTTATAGAACTTAGGGTGAGCAAAATAACTATTTGCAAAGAGATTTGGTTTAGTTGTTTTGTGAACAAATCAAACTTGAACTAAGAACTAGTTTAGACTTTAGGATTCGCAAAGAGATTTAAAATTCTAGGCTTTAGGCTTAGATAATTCTCGCAACGAGAGTTGGTTAATTATACTTCAGTGATTTGAGTTCAAGAACCGTGCATAACCTGAACCCTGATTAGTTAGTTTATTTGCATTCATTGATTTTCTGAGAAATTCCCTAGACCTATCTTTCTCCAATTGAATTTAAAATAGTTTAAATTACGTATTTGCTTTCAATTACATTGACCACTTAGCTTAATTCTCATCTATACAATCTATTGTTTGTTTCTGTGAGTGTTTGTGGATTCGATCCCTAAGTATTACAACCGACACTGCTTAAGTACTCTTAGGGTATTAATTTGAGCATATCAAATTTGGCGCCGTTGCCGGGGACTCAATTCGCCATTAGATTTTAGTTTGAGAATTTCAACTAAGTTTGTCGGTATCGATCGATACTACTCAGTGTCGATCGATACTCGTCATTTTATTTTGTTGATATCGATCGACACCACCCAGTGTTGGTCGATACCAATCATATTTTTTTGTTACTTATGTGCCTTGTCTAGTGTGTTTCAGGTGTATGCCCACTCGCGAAACCAGGAGAAACAAGAGCACTCAGCTAGTTGATCTTTCCAACAAGGAACTAGCAAATTTGGAACGTGCAAACAGGAAAGCAAAGAAGCCAGCAGAGATGAACAATCCAGTGGTATTGATTCGCGATGATGCTGGAGCTTTGAGAGACCAAGAGGGTCAATTGTGCAATGAGAGAGGGCAGCGACTTGATGAAGCTGGAAATATCATTGTCCCATGCAGTTGCTGTGAATGTTGGGAATGATGTGGTTAATCGTGGTAGAACAATCGGTGAGTACAACAGACCTGATTAGTTCTATGCCAATCGATTAGCGATTCGCCCTCCTGCTTTTCAGAGGAATGACTTTGAGCTGAAACCTGCATACTTCACTCTTGTGGGTCAGCATCTTTTTCATGGTATTTCTCATGAACACCCAATGGATCACATAGAGAGGTTTGAGGACTTGGTTACTAGCATCAAGTGCAATCGAGTGTCCTATGATTATCTCTTCTGTAAGCTCTTCCCATACTCTCTTGGTGGGGATGCAGCTTATTGGCTGAAGCAGTTACCAGCTAGTTCGCTGACTACATGGGCGAAGACGAAGAATGTGTTCCTGAATAATTTCTATGATGATGCGAGATCCGAAGAGCTTATGAACAAGATTTCTCAATTTTCTCAGGGTCCGATAAAGGCACTCAAAGCTGCTTGGATTAGATTCAGATCATATCAGAGAGGATGTCCACATCACGGGTTCACTCGGGTCCAGTTGCTGGGTACTTTCTACAAAGGGATTGATTGGAGGTACTAGATGGCTCTAGATGCTGCGAGCAATGAAAATTTCTACCCGAGGTATCCTGACGATGCGTATGTGCTCATTGAGAACTTTGCGTCTAGAAATAGTGCCAAGAGTGCTGATCTCGAGCGGAAAAGGCTGCACAGAGGTGTTGATGGATCGCAAATTGCTAAAAATGCATGCGAAGCTGGATTCGGTGCATAATTTGATGATGGGCAAGCAGCAGAAGGCGGTTCATCTTGCTGAAGAGGATGACGTGGAATATGTTAACTCATTGATGGAGTTGGATTTCAAGATCAAAGGTATCAATGCCCACCTACACCACCCAAAACTTCTGAGAGCAAGATTGAATCTATGTTTGAACAGCTGGTTCAAGGACAGCAGCAGATCACAGTAGATATCAATGGCAAGATAGATGCTTTGTACAAGGATTTGAATGGAAGGATCGAGACCCTCAGTACTCATCAGAAGATGATGGAAGCACATGTAGCCCAGACTGCAGCAACTGTCAAGGGACTGATGGTTCATTCACAGAACGAATACGTCACTGCTATCCCCTCGAGGAGTGGAAAGAGGTACACCCAGGAGTGCAGAAGAGTTCAACTGCAGAAATTTTCACCCATCATGCCGAGGATGACGATGAGATTTTGAACACCACCCCTGTGTCGACCGATACTCCATTGTATCGATCGACACACGTCCAAATTTCTGCCAGAGACGATTCCGCATCGATCGACACCACCCCTGTGTCAGTCGATACCAGTTCAGTTGCTGAAACGAAACCCGCGTTGAGTGCAGAAAGGGTTTACAAGCCTAAGATACCATACCCTCGACCACCTAGACATCTCATGAACCCTATTACTGTGGAGACGTTGCTAGCTTTTGAGAAGATGGTCAGGAGGATTCCCCACACTATATCTTTTGAAGAAGCTTTTGAAAACCGTCCTTTGGAGTGTTACTTCCAAAATTGCAGAGAAACTGAGGAAGAGATTAAGGTACTCTTCATCAAGGCCAGAAGTACACCACCTCCACTGAAGCAGCTGACTAAGAGGGAAGACCCATGAATATTCTCAGTTCCATGCTCTATCTCTGGAGTTGAATTCAAAGAGTCTCTCGTTGACTCAGAGGCTAGCGTCAATGTCATGTCAAGGGCAATTGCAGAGAGATTGGGAGCTGATATTCGATCTCGCAAGACATCTATCACATTCGCAAACTGTTCCACCTCACTTCCATATGGTACAATCCCTGATTTGATGGTTAACGTAGGAGATTGCCTGGTTCCTACTGATTTTCAGGTTGTGGAGATGAGTGCAAGATCTAGTACGTAGTTAATTATTGGAAGACCGTTCATGGCTACGGTTGGTGCCATTATAGAAACACCAAGCAAGAGAATCTCGTTCTCGTACATTGACAAGGAGGTGTACTACAAAGCCATTCATACTATAGGAACTCCCACACATATCTCTTGCATCACCATTGTTACAGGAGAGACGTTGGTAGTTGATCTTTTGGAAGAGCCTCCTGACGAGCAAACGGTCATAGACCTTCTAGATAGTCCTTCTGTCATCACCAAGAAAGACGTCAAAACATCTAAGGCAAAGAAGAAGGTGAAGAGCAAATGAGTGAAGGGTGCTGCTTCTATGACTTTAATCCCTCAGAAGTGTGATGGGGGATTCAATTGAATACAAGGTGAAGTGCAAAGGAACCTCAGAACCATTCTTTAAGGCTAGAGTCATTATTACTTCGGAGCTGAAAGAGAAAGGAAAGGAGGTTGTGGAGAGCATGTTGAGCAGAACTCTGAAGCTGGAAGTGTCTAGTTGTAGAACTTGCCTAGGAGTAAGTTCTCAATCTTCTCCTGACTGATCACCTGAGCCAGAGTCAAGCTACTGACTTAAAAAAAGCGCTTGGTGGGAGGCAACCCACTGGTAAGTCTGTATATAAGTCTTTTGTTTATGTTTTTGGTTTTGGTTTTATGTTTTGTGTCTTGTGTTTTGCGTGAATCAGTTACAGAGGATCGGTATCGACCGATACCACCTGGTATCGATCGACACTACATGCATCAATGACGATGAGAAGAAGTTTCTGTGTCGACCTAAGCCTGGTATCGCTCGATACCAGGCTGTGTGTCACTCCCCGTTCCATCACGGTAGATTTTTCTTCTTCCATTATTCCAACTTCGTCCATTTGATTTCTTTTACTAACTCTAGGCTAGATAACAATGGGGACAGTGTTGTTTAAGTCTGGGGGAGGTAGTCGCTGACATTGTTTTTGTTTTTCTTAGAGTCAGTCGTTTTTGAGTCATTCGTTGTTTTATTGAGTCAAAATTGGTTGGAGACTGTGATCTTTTTCTTGACTCTACTGATATGACCTTGCTTCTAAGTGACCATTGTTACAGAATCAGTTACAGATCGACTAATGAAAAATCAAAAGGCTGACCGGTTAACTAGAAGACACTCATGTTTCCAGCAAAGTTCTTTAAAGCCTGAGCGAAATTTTTGCACTTCATTGATGTGATTGATATCCATAGAGCTTGATTCCTCATTCGTATCTACAAAGGAACCCATGTGTTTAAAGTAATAGTATTTCTCTCCCTGTTACAAGTTAATAAATAAGATGTATTAAAAGATGAAATGATTTTCTTCTGAATAGAGGGTTATAAAAATTTCCAGCGATCCCATTATTCTACTTCCGAGGGAATGATCACACAAAGGTGGAAGCGAAGTTAGGAAAATTTCCTGTGATACCATTATTCACCTACACCTTTGATTACTTTGTAAGGGAAGAACCAGGGATTCTGTGGCAAGCACCATCAATACTCGCGTCTCGAACCTTAATATGCATATGCGAGAATATAATAAGAAATAAGTCTGGGGGAGAGAAAACAATACCAGAAAGTGTGAAATTGGATGCTTCCTTGTCATGATATGGTATGGGAAAGAATCTAGAAGGTTCTTGGTATTAATCACAAATGAAACTGGCGATGAGGGCCTTATTGAGTAATGCTGTGAAATAATGTGTGTTGTCTGGGAAGCTGCGAATGTCTACGGAGAAGTACATGGTGGTTGGTTTTGGAACTGGCTAGGTGACATTTGGGTACTTTGAAAAATGGCCATTGCAATGTTTCATGAACAGGTGAGTCTCCGTGTTTTCAAACCTCTTTCTCTGGTTTTGTTTTCTATTTGCTTGAGGGCAAGCAAAGGCTAAGTCTGGGGGAGTTGATATATCATGAGTAATAATTATCTTACTCAGATTTTTGATTTTCTGACTCATCCACGACTTTGCATCCATGACCATGCGGGGCCATTTTGGTTTTTCACAGGAAAAAAGGCCTTAAGAGTTAAATGTGCCTTTTTGAAACAAAAACTGGCTGATGTGCCTTACAGTGTAATTAACCCTCAGATCTACTTCTACACACTGATTACAGAGGAAAATTGAGGATTTGAGGACTGGAATTAAAAGGGGAAAAGGGTTTCGTGGTGATCTTTGAGAGAGAATACACTAGATTTGATGAAAAGTGAAAATTTGCCCAAATGAGCTTTGCATGCTCGACTGTGACAATGGCGGAAAAACGAAAAAATGGCTAAGTCTTTTGCCACCAAACTCAATTTTCAGCTATAGTACTCATTTTTAGGTTCCCGCTTATTGATATTTTTTCCAGCACTAATTTAATGCTACGAAAAAGTCGGAATCCGAATTTTTCATTTTTAGTAGCAGTTGGTGAATTAGTGCTACAATGCACTGCTATCAATATGCCATTTTCTTGTAGTGTGTGTGGACTGCCAGGCAATTGATATATCATGGTTTTTACCCCTTTTAAGCCATGATATAAGTCCGTTTTATAGAGTCTTTCTACTATTTTGCAGTGTTTTAGAGTCTTTTATAGGTTTTAGCATTGTTGGAGCGTAATTGGAGACACTGGAGCTTTCTAGAGCATTTTGGAGCGAAGCAGAATTTCGTGTAGCTGAGTACCCGACTTGAAGCTTTAGTATCGATCGATACTGACTAGTATCGGTCGATACTCACTGCAGCAAGACACGAGTCGCGAGTTTTATGAAGAGTTGAGGAATTGCAAAATTTCCACATAAGACTTTATTATTTACAAGAAGCCCCAAAACGTGACTTAGGTTATTTATTAGGATTTTACAGCCACTTTGATGGCTATGCTTGATTTTACTTTGGTTTTGTGAGAGAGCTTTGGAAGGGAAACAAGTCTGAAAGTCTGTTCGTCCGAGAGAAGATTTTGAACCCTCTTGTTACTCTTTCTTATTATTTATTCAAGTATTTATTCAGTCATGTTTATTGTTTCAATTTCCATGTCTGAGTAGATTTCTTGTTAGGTTTAGGGTTCTCATCAAGGATCTCTTTGAATGCTAGGTTGATTTATTGTTTAGGGTTCATAATCTGAATTAGTTCTTCACTTTAGGTTGTTCTCAAAGCTAATTCTAGATTGATCACATAGAACTTAGATCTTAGGATAATCGATTAGGCACGAGAGTGCGATTGAGAAACCTAATAGAACTTAGTGTGAGCAAAATAACTATTCGCAAAGATATTTAGTTTAGTTGTTTTGTGAACAAATCAAACTTGAACTAAAAGCTGGTTTAGACTTTAGGATTCGCAAAGAGATTTGGTATTCTAGGATTTAGACTTAGATAATTCTCGCAACGAGAGTTGGTTAATTATACTTTAGTGATTTTAGTTCAAGAACTGTGCGTAACATGAACCCTAATTTATTTGTTTATCTGCATTCATTGATTTCCTGAGAAATACCCTGAAACTATCTTTCTCCCAATAGAACTTACAACAGTTTAATTTACATATTTGTTTTAAATTCTATTGATCACTTAGCTTACTTTTTATCTATATAATTTATTGTGTATTTCCTTGAGACTCTGTGGATTCGATCCCTAAGTATTACAATCGACAAAGCTTTAGTACGTTTAGGGTATTAATTTGAGCATATCAAATTTGGCGCTGTTGCCGGGCACTCAATTCGCCATTAGATTTTAGTTTGAGAAATTCGACTAAGTTAGACCAGTATCGAACGACACCCTAGTGGTATCGGTCGATACCTGTCGTGAAATTTTGTGTTACTTACGTTCTTGATTTTTGTGTTTCAGTTGCATGCCTAATCGCGGAACCAGAAGGAACAAGAACGCTCCGCTAGTTAATCTGTCGTTAGAGGAGCTAGCACTTTGGGAACGCACAAACATAAAAGCAAAGAAGCCAGCAGAGATGAACAACAATCCAATGGTTTTGGTTCAAGATGCAGCTGGTGCTTACAGAGACCAAGAGGGTCATTTGTGCAATGCGAGAGGACAACGATTGGACGGAGAGGGGAACATCATTCCACCTCCTGTTGTTGTCGAGGAGATTATCGCTGGGAATGTTGTGGCTAATTGTGGGAGGACGCTTGGTGAGCACAACAGACCTGATCAGTTCTATGCCAATCGAGCTGCGATTCGCATTCCAAATTTTCAGAGGAATGACTTTGAGTTGAAACCTACGTACTACGCTCATGGTCTATCTCATGAATATCCTATGGATCATATCGAGAGGTTTGAGGATTTGGTCACTGGTATGAAGCACAATGGAGTGCCCAATGAGTACCTTTTCTACAAGCTGTTTCCATACTCTCTTGGTGGGGATGCAGCTTATTGGCTGAAGCAGTTGCCCCCTGGTTTGCTAACTACATGGGATGAGACGAAGAATGCATTCCTGAATAACTTCTATGATGATGCGAGATCCGAAGAGCTCAGGAACAAGATTTCTCAGTTTTCTCAAGGTCCGACAGAGGCACTCAAGGCTGCTTGAATTCGTTTAAGGTCATATCAGAGAGACTGTCCGCATCATGGGTTCACTCAGGTTCAGCTGCTTCTGATCAACCATGGTTCGCTGATATTGCCAACTACCTCGCTGCAGATGCAGAGCCAAAACACCTCAAAAAGTATGACAAAAAAAAGTTTATGCGTGACATAAGGCGATTATTTTGGGATGAACCTTACCTGTATAAGCATTGTTCTGATGGTATCTACAGGAGATGCATTGCTGAGTCAGAGGTGTCTAGTGTTTTGTTTCATTGTCATGGATCTGAGTATGCCAGACACTTTGCTACTTTCAAGACAGTGTCCAAGGTTCTTCGAGCAGGCTTCTGGTGGCCTACCATGTTTAAGGATGCTCATGTTTTCGTTTCGCAATGCGATACATGTCAGAGGGGAGGGAAGATCAGTAAGAAACACGAGATGCCACATAATTTCATCATCGAGGTTGAGATTTTTGATTGTTGGGCATCGATTTTATAGGTCCTTTTCCTTCGTCATATAAAAACAGGTACATCTTGGTTGATGTGTACTATGTATCTAAGTGGGTGGAAGCGGTTGCTAGTCCCACCAACGATTCTTCTGTGGTCCTTAAGCTGTTCAAGAGTAGCATTTTCCCTCGATTCGGAGTATCTCGGATTGTTATAAGTGATGGTGGTTCTCACTTTATTAACAAGGTCTTCGAGAAGATGCTGAAGAAGCATGGTGTGAATCATCGTGTCGCTACTCCTTATCATCCTCAGACTAGTGGGCAAGTTGAGGTTTCCAACAGACAGATTAAGGAGATTCTGGAAAAGACTGTGGGTACTACTAGGAATGATTGGTCTGCAAGGCTGGATGATGCATTATGGGCATACAGGACCGCTTTCAAGACACCGCTTAGGACTACACCGTTTCACTTGCTATATGGGAAAGCGTGTCACCTTCCGGTTGAAATCGAGCATAAGGCAGCCTGGGCTACAAAGATTATGAATTTCGACATCAAGTCTGCTGCTTAGAAGCGATTGATTCAGCTGAATGAGCTGGATGAGATTAGGCACAATGCCTATGAAAACTCAAAGCTGGACAAAGAGAGGACCAAGGCATATCACGACAAAAAGATTCTCTCCAGACACTTTGAACCCAATGACCAGGTAGTCCTGTATAACTCTCGTTTGCATTTGTTTCCTGGTAAATTGCGTTCTCGTTGGTCATATACTTTCACAGTCAAGGCAGTCAGACCACATAGTGCAATTGTCTTGACAAATCTTTCAGGCGAAGAGTTCACTGTCAATGGACAAAGGGTGAAATAATATTTCAGGAGCACTGAGATTCCAGACGGACACATAATGCCTCTGGATGATGCACCCTCTGCCTAAACGGCGGTACAGTCAAGCTAATGACGTTAAACGAGCGCTGAGTGGGAGGCAATCCACTGGTAAGTCTGTACATATGAGTCTTTTATTTTTCTAGTGTTTGTTTTGTATTTTGTGTGTCACGTGAATTAGATTCGGAGGCTCAGTATCGATCGCTACCACTTGGTATCGGTCGATACCGGTGTTAAAGGCAAATATCCTGAACCGACTGTCGGGTGTTTATCAACACCACTTATGGTATTGGTCGATACCACCATTCATGTAAGTTTCCTTATAAACCCTACGGTTTTTCTCTTTTCCCTCATAACCTCCATCGACCGATATACGCACACGTTCACCAAAAATCGCCAAACCTTCGTTTCTCAACGGATTTGAGTGATTTTTGAGTATATTCTGCTCGGATTTTTGTACTCTATCTCATTCTCTCACTGGTCTCACTTTGGGCATGGGGTCTATGACAGCAAGACCACTACACAGATGGATGTGCGCCATCCTGTCCTCCGCTGCCTTGTGAGGATCCTGAGCAACACTTTGTTGTGTAAGATGGAGCCAAACAAGATGAGAGTTGCTGAGCTGATTGTTCTGTCTATTGGGATTGGAGACCTCATTTCTGATGAGGCATATGAGTGGCCTGAGATGGACCTCGCGGTCAACTTAGGTGTTGTATTCGCACACCACTTGGAGTCGCTGAAGGTTATGCCTTTTACAGGACTCGGCAAGGCTTCTAGTACTGCAGGTCGCCCGAAGACCGAGATGGTGGGCAGTCTTCTCACTCCCATCTTTCTGCACCTAGGAATAAGCACCACTATTTGCTCAATCGTGACTTCTCGGGAGCTTATGGACGAGGCGCACTTGGAGCACCTACGTTGGCTGAAGCCTGACAGGCGTTGGATTTTCAGCACTTCTGTTGGGGACTATATGGTTCAGCTCCCCATTTCCCATTGCTGCTACATGGCATCTCATAGTCCTGTTTCACCACATTCACCGCGCACGCCTACTGACGTTGGTCCATCTGGCACTGCTGGCGCTGACTCTGACGCCACTGAGGAGGATTAGTCCTCTTTGTATCTGATCATCACGTTTGCTGTTTCTTTTTCCCTTTTCCTTTTATTTTCGTTTGAACTTATATGTCTTTTGTCAGCCCATTCTTATGCTTTTAGACGTGTGGATTTATGCTTCTATGATATTTTGTTGCACCTAACTTGTGTTTGAGTGGTCTAACAGTACTAATATTTAACACCTGGATCGTTTGACACATTTTTGGAGTTACATCTGACCTGAGACGTTGAAAACGAATCACCTGTGTCGACCAATACTTGGTATCGATCGATACCTAGTTAAGTGTCGGTCGACACTCGTACCCCACTTCGGTAATTTTTTGTTTTTCACAATTCCACTCTGTTCTTTTGCTTTATTTCATCAACTTTAGGCTATATAACACTGGTGACAGTTTTGTTCAAGTCTGGGGGAGGTAGTCGCTGACATTGTTTTTCGCTTTCTTAGAGTCAGTCGTTTTTGAGTCCAAATTTTGTTTTATTGAGTCAAAATTGGTTGGAGACTGTGATCTTTTTCTTGACTCTATTGATCTGACCTTGCTTCTAAGTGACCATTGTTACAGAATCAGTTTTAGATCGACTAATGAAAAATCCAAAGGCTGACCAGTTAACTAGAAGACACTCATGTTTCCAGCAAAGTTCTTTAAAGCCTGAGCCAAATTTTTGCACTTCATTGATGTGATTGATGTCCATAGAGCTTGATTCCTCATTCATATCTGACAAAAGAATCCACGTGTTTAAAGTAATAGTATCTCTCTCCCCTGTTATAAGTTAAAAAAAATAAGTGCATGAAAGATGAGATGATTTTCTCCTGAGTAGAGGGTTAGGAATGTTTCCAGCGATCCCATTATTCTACTTGGTGAGGAATGATCACACAAAGGATTGGAAGTGAGGCTAAGATTTTCCTATGATGCCATTATTCGCCTACACCCTTTGATACATTGAGAGGGAGGAACCGGGGATTAGGTGGCAAACACCATCAATACTCGCGTCTCATACCTTGATGTGTATATGCAGATCTAAAAAAAAAAGAGAACATAATAAGAAATAAGTCTGGGGGAGAGAAAATGATACCAAAAGTGTGAAAAAGGGTGGTTCATTATCATGATATTGTATGGGAAAGAATCTAGAAGGTTCTTAGTATTAATCACAACAATGAAACTGGCGATGATGGCTTTATTGAGTAATACTGTGAAATAATGTGTGTAGTCTGGGAAGCTGGAATGTCTACGGAGAAGTACATGGTGGTTGGATTTGAAACTAGTTATGTGATATGTGGAGCACTAGGGAAAAGGGTCACTGCAATGTTTTAAGAACAGGTGAGTCTCTATGTTTTCAAACCTCTTTCTCTGGTTTAGTTTTCTATTTGCTTGAGGGCAAGCAAAGGCTAAGTCTGGGGGAGTTTATATATCATGGTTTTTACCCCTTTTAAGCCATGATATAAGTCCGTTTTATAGAGTCTTTCTACTATTTTGCAGTGGTTTAGAGTCTTTTACAGGTTTTAGCACGGTTGGAGCGTAATTGGAGATATTGGAGCTTTCTGGAGCATTTTGGAGCAAAGCAGAAGTTCGTGTAGCTGAGTACCCGACTTGAAGCTTCAGTATCGATCGATACTGACTAGTATCGGTCGATACTCACTGCAGCAAGACACGAGTCGCGACTTTTATGAAGAGTTAAGGAATTGCAAAATTGCCCCAGAAGACTTTATTACTTACAAGAAGCCCCAAAACGTGACTTAGGTTATTTATTAGGATTTTACAGCCACTTTGATGGCTATGCTTGATTTTACTTTGGTTTTGTGAGAGATCTTTGGAAGGGAGACAAGTCTGAAAGTCTGTTCGTCCGAGAGAAAATTTCGAACCCTCTTGTTACTCTTTCTTATTATTTATTCAAGTATTTATTCAGTCATGTTTATTGTTTCAATTTCCATGTCTGAGTAGATTTCCTTTTAGGTTTAGGGTTCTCATAAAGGATCTCTTTGAATGCTAGGTTGATTTATTGTTTAGGGTTCATAATCTGAATTAGTTCTTCACTTTAGGTTGTTTTCAAAGCTAATTCTAGATTGATCACCTAGAACTTAGATCTTAGGATAATCGATTAGGCACGAGAGTGCGATTGAGAAACCTGATAGAACTTAGAGTGAGTAAAATAAGTATTCGCAAAGAGATTTGGTTTAGTTGTTTTGTGAACAAATCAAACTTGAACTACAAGCTGGTTTAGACTTTAGGATCCGCAAAGAGATTTGGAATTCTAGGATTTAGACTTAAATAATTCTCGCAACGAGAGTTGGTTAATTATACTTTAGTGATTTGAGTTCAAGAACCGTGCGTAACCTGAACCCTAATTTATTTGTTTATCTGCATTCATTGATTTCCTGAAAAATACCCTGAACCTATCTTTCTCCCAATCGAACTTACAACAGTTTAATTTACGTATTTATTTTAAATTCTATTGATCACTTAGCTTACTTTTCATCTATATAATCTATTGTGTGTTTCCTTGAGTCTCTATGGATTCGATCCCTAAGTATTACAAATGACAAAGTTTTAGTACTTTTAGGGTATTAATTTGATCATATCAGCAATCAACAACAACACTGTCAAATATAGGCATCCCATTCCGAGGCTTGATGACATGTTATATGAGCTCAATGGAGCAACAATCTTCTCAAAAATTTATTTAAGAAGTGGATATCATCAGGTCAGAATGAAAGAAGGAGATGAGTGGAAAACAGCGTTTAAGACTAAACAAGGTTTATATGAATGGCTGGTTATGCCATTTGGACTCACAAACGCGCCAAGTACATTCATGAGACTCATAAACCATATTTTAAGGCCATATATATGTAAGTTCGTAGTAGTCTACTTCGATGATATCTCTATATATAGTACTTGTCTTAAAGATCATTTGCAACATTTAGAACAGGTTCTAAAAGCGCTTCGTCTAGATAAAATTTATGCAAACCTAAAGAAGTGTACATTCTGCACTGATCAAGTTGTGTTTTTAGGATTTGTTGTAAGTTCACAGGGTTTGAAAGTTGATGAAGAAAAGATAAAGGCGATACAGGATTGGCCAACTCCAACTACGATTGGACATGTGAGGAGTTTACATGGATTGGCTAGCTTCTACAGGAGATTTGTGAAGGATTTTAGTATCGTTGTTACACCCTTGACTTCGGTGATTAAAAAGAATGTGAAATTCAAATGGGGACAAGCACAAGAGGATGCATTCAACAAGCTCAAAGACAACCTCGCACATGCACTTGTTTTATGCATAGGAGCTGTCCTAACTTTCAGAAAACTTTTGAGATTAAATGTGATGCTTCTGATTTATGCATAGGAGCTGTCCTAACTCAAGGAGAAAATCCAGTAGCATACTTCAGCAAAAAAACTCAGTGGAGCTTCACTCAACTATCCAATATACGATAAGGAGATCTATGCTTTAGTAAGATCTCTTCAAACTTGGCAACATTATCTACTAACCAAAGAGTTTGTTATTCATACAGATCATGAGACGCTCAAGCATCTAGGAGGACAAACTACACTAAAGAAGAGACATGCTAAGTGGCTTGAGTTCGTAGAAACGTTTCCTTACGTGATCAAGTACAAGAAGGGAAAGCAGAACATTGTTACTGATGCTTTATCAAGGAGGCACACCCTAATCATTACAATGGAGGCTAAGATCATGGATTTTGAGCATATCAAGAGCTCATACGAAATTGACCCTGATTTTTAAGAAATCTTCAAAGAAACAAGCAAGGCTGCTCGTGGAGCATTCTATTAACATAATGGATTCTTGCTCAAAGACAAAAGGTTGTGCATTCCTCAACGATCAATGAGAGAGCTACTGGTTAGAGAAGCTCATGGAGGAGGCCTCATGGGACATTTTAGATGAGATAAGACTTTAAGTGTGCTTATGGAGCATTTCTACTGGCCGCGCATGAAAAAAGATGTGGAGAGGTTTTGTGCCAAGTGCATGACTTGCCTAAAGGCAAAATCAAGGTCACATCCTCATGGTTTATATATACCTTTGCTTATTCCTAACTTGCCTTGGGTAGACATCTCTATGGATTTTATTTTAGGTCTGCCAAAGATCAACCACAAGGATTCTATCTTTGTAGTCGTAGACAGGTTCTCAAAAATGGCTCAATTCATTCTGTGCAACAAGACTAATGACGCTACTCAAACTGCTGATCTCTTTTTCAAAGAAGTAGTGCGTTTACTTGGAGTGCCGAGGACAATTGTTTCAGATCGTGACACTAAGTTCCTAAGCCATTTCTGGAAAACTTTGTGGGGAAAGTTGGGAACCAAGCTTCTTTTCTCAACTACTTGTCACCCCCAAACAGATGGCCAAACTGAAGTAGTAAATCGTACTCTATCTACTTTCCATAGAGCAACTGTTGGTAAGAATCTAAGAAAATGGTTATCATGCTTACCTTTTATTGAATTTGCTTATAATCATGCTAAGCATTATGGTACTAAATTTTCTCTTTTTGAGATTGTCTATGGATTTAATCATGAAACTCCAATATATCTTATATATCTGCCCCGAGCTATTTATTCTAGTGAAGGAGAAACCATAGCAGATTTTGTGAAGAAGCTTCATCAAAAGGTCACAAAAAATCTGGAAGAAAAGACCGAGAAGTACAAACAACAAGCTGATAAGCACTGAAAGGAGGTCACATTCAAACCAGGAGATTGAGTTTGGTTGCATATGAGGCATGAGAGATCTCCAGATAAGAGAAAGTCCAAGCTCTCACCAAGTGCTAGAAAATATCAATGACAATGCTTACAAGCTTGATCTGTCAAGTGAGTTTACTATATCTCACACCTTCAATGTTACTGACTTAGCTCATTTCCATGCAGATTTACCTGTTCTGAGGTCAGAACCTTCTCAAGAGGGAGGAGATGATGAGGACATCGATACAAGCTCAACTGGATCCAAGGAAGAAGCTGCTCACATTGCAACCTTGGAACAAACACCAAGAACAAGATCAGGAACAAGACGTGTGAGAGAGCAAGTCTATGGAAAGCCTCATCACTAAAGAAATGCAAGAAGACGTGCAAGAACTACACAAGACTCATACAACACCAGTATTGCCAGTTCTTCAAGGAAATAAGGAATTTGATATCTTCATCATTACAAAGCAAATTCAAGAAGCCCAAAGAAGTCACTAAATGGGTATGTGCTCCATTAGTGCTCTTTTTCCCTTGTCCACGTTTTGTCCCAATGGATTTTCTTGAAAATGTCTTTAATGAGGTAAATGGTTCACATTATCATTGGCCCATTTAGTTGATTTTTCTCAAGCCCAGCAACAAGGAAATTTCGACCAAGGAGTTCAAGAGTCATCCTTTTGAATTCAAACTATGTTTTAATGCTGCCTCTTTTTCTCTCCTTCATGCAGACTTGTTGCTTCTCTTTATTATCTCTTTGTAACTCATTTTCGAAACTATGCCTTTGATTAAGTAATTTTGAGAGTTCTCTCTTGCTATTTTCTGTGAAAGAAATAGTTGTCTTCTAATCTTCATGTGTGCGATTCCTTGAAACTTAGAGTGTATCAGACTTATCATATATCCTTTCATAGATCTATGTGGCGTCTCTCGATCCCCTCTCTATCCATTTCCCCCACTTGAATCTATTGAGAGTGACCTTAGTCCAACAACATCATCGATTCACTTCACTCCATCATCACTTCATTCGAATATGTTGAGAGTGACCTTAGTTCAACAACAGTTTCTCCATCGATCTATCCTTTAGGCTCCAACTCATTTGGTTTCTATATCATCTGGTATCAGAGCTTAAACGCTCCTAATCAAGTTTATCTATCCCTTTTGTTTCAGTTCATTTTGTTTTGTTTTGCTGCTGTTTTCGTAAATCATCAGAAAAATCCATAAAATTTTTGTTTTTGTTCTTTGTTGCATGTATTTTGCTAGAAATGTTGTACATATGTTGTGTTTGCATCATAATCAACTAGATCTAAGTGTTTTTCATTGCCTGCCCACGATTTTTCATCCTTGCTTTCAAGTTGTCTTTTCGACTTCCTTGAAACAGAATTGCTGCATCGATTTGTTTTTGTTTCTATTTCTGTCCTTTCAACTTCCTTTGCATTTGATCTATTTGTTGAGTTGAGAGACAAGAGAATTTCTTGATTATGGGAGAACCATGAGACATGAACATAGCGCATTTCCTTGCTGCTCTTCAAACACAAATGCATACACAATTTGAGACTCTTGGAGAACACATAACTCGCACAGAACAACCACCACCAGCAAGCAGAGGTCCCATTAGAAATGTGAATCCACATAGAGCAAACCAAAAAGAAGATGTTCTTGATGATTCTGATGGTGAGCCAGCAGACCCTGATCCAAGGCCAAGGAGATAACACAACGAACACAGAGATAGCAAACTTGTAGCTCCAACTTTTGCTGGAAAAGTTAATCCCGATGCTTACCTTAATTGGGAAAGACGTATGGAGTACATCTTTGAGCATTATAACTATTCTGATCAAAGAAAGGTGTCTCTAGCTGTTGCTCAACTTACTGAAAGTGCCTTAGCATGGTGGGACAGAGATGTGTCTGAAAGAAGTAGGCATCTACATGGACATATTACTACTTGGGAAGATATGAGATTTGCTATGAGAAAGAGATACGTTCTTGTATACTACTATAGAGAACTGCAGAAGAAGTTCAGAAAGCTTACTCAATGATCCAAATCTGTTGAAGAATATTTTGATGAGTTTGAAATGCTTAAGAACAGATTGGAGACTGAAGATTGGGAGGAGACTTTGATGGCACAGTTTGTAGATGGTCTTCAAGATCGAATTGCTAGAAACGTTTAGAGACAGACTTATCATGATATGGATGAGTTGATGCATCTTGCAAACCAGGCCGAGCAGCACATCAAAAGGAAGACTCTAGCAACTAGCCGTAGCAAGTCTACTTGGAATCGGCAACCGCAAAAAGTTTTAGACAAAGGAAAGTCTATTGATGTAGATTCCAGATTCAAGAAATCTGCACCTGAAATGTCAATGCAAGACAAAGAAGAGCCTAGTAAGTTCCTACTCAAAGAACTCTAGCATGAGTTTTCTTATACATCTTTTTCTAGGAATTTACTTTCTCAAACCATGATCTTTTCTTTCCTTCTTTCCCACATCACTTCTTTTCTTTTGTCCTTTTCATTCCCCAAACACCAATAACCGCTAATCTGAATGACATGAATCCACTCGCGTTGGAAAACTAACTCAATTTCGCATGACTTTCATCAAGAGCATCCAAGCTAAATACATCATAAAGGCTTTCGTCTGACTAGATTTTTATCGGCCAAATGGCCGATAAAACTCATTTTCCGCTCATTCCTTCATTTATTTGGTTTCTTTGTCCATTTCCTATCCATTCCAAGTCTCTCAATCTTGCTTAGCTCAAAGTACCTGAAAATGACTCAATGGACTATTCAAATGCAATAAAAACATCCTAAGACCCTAATATGTACTCCTAAAGCTAAATGAGCCAATTATGCATAAATTAATTACAAAAGGATGCAAATATGCATGAAACAGGATAAAACCAAGAGTCAAAATCGTGCAAAATACGGTGTTATCAACTCCCCCAGACTTGCCATTTGCTTGCCCTCAAGTAAACAAAAAGAAGAAACGTGAGAGAGGTTTGAAAGCGGGAACTCAAAGCCAAATACTTAGTGAAGAACTCGGTATAAGGACCATTTAGCAATGTAAGAATATCGCAAAGACATGACTAAATGTGACTCTAACTTCTCAAGACTTATCGCAACTCCTAATTATTTGCTCTAGACAACATGATCAGGCACCGTTAGTCTTCTTCTCCACCAACTCCTCACATTCAATTAAAGTTCATAGTGTAGTCTTATCTATGGGAAAGTGATCTATAAACCAATCGGTTGAACACGAGAAATATTTATCAATATAAACAAAAGATCAATTGGGTGGTTAACTCTACGAAAAATGGAGTACAAACACTTCGCAAAAGCAAGGAAGATGAGAACAATTAACGAAGACAAAGTTATCACTTCCATTGGTCTACCATTCCTTAAGCTTTGAGTACCAAATTTACTATTTATACCCAAGTGTTTTCATCTTTGTCTTATCCCAAGCTAACCCTCAACCTTTTTAATGTAACTCTTTTGATCATTTCTCTTCTTAAATCATTCATTTTCTTTCCATTACTACTTCTTTCCCTTTTTTCACTTATCTTTTCTTTCTTTCATTTCTAGGGGGAATTTCTTTTCTTATAAAGCTAGAATCGAACTTTTCTTATACATCTTTTCTAGGAATTTACTTTCTCAAACCATGATCTTTTCTTTCCTTCTTTTCCGCATCACTTCTTTTCTTTTTACTATTCATTCCCCAAACACCAATAACCCTTAACACCATCACCACAAGAAAACAGCCCGATTCCCGACGGGAATTCCGACCAGAAATAATTGGTCGGAAATTCTCGACCAATTTCCGACGAAATACCGAGGAAAACAAAACCGTCTGAAATTGGTCGGAAATTTCCAACAAAATTTAAATGGTCGGAAATTGGTCTGGAATTCCGACCAATTTCCGACGACTTAGAGACCGATGTAAGATCATGGAAAATTAGTCTGGAATTCCGACCAATTCCCGACGGTTTTTACTTAGCATTTTTCGAACATTTTTATTTAGATTTCCGACCAATTTGCGACGGTTTTAGTTTTAGTCGAGGAAAATTGAATCCTCTGGCTAAAACTGAAACCAGAGGAGTTTTCCTCGGCTAAAACTAAAACTGTCGGAAATTAGTCGGAATTTTCGACTAATTTCCGACAGTTTTAGTTTTAGGCGAGGAAAATTGAATCTCCTGACTAAAATTGAAACCAGGGGAGTTTTCCTCGGCTAAAACTAAAATCGTCGGAAATTGGTCGGAATTTCTGACTAATTTCTGACCGTTTTAGTTTTAGCCAAGGAAAACTCCCCTGGTTTCAGTTTAAGCCTGGCTAAAACTTTCCTCGGCTAAAACTATACTATGTGTGGTCGGAAATTGGTCTGGAATTTTCGACCAATTTTCGACCATACAGGGTTTCGAAACCTCAAACCGCAAACATTTGATTACACTTATGTTTGCTAGGGTTAGATATGATCTTTTCAAAGAATTCAATGTCCAACTATCTTAAGAATCAATATTTTTGAGCATTTAATCCAAACCTTACAAGAAAACGAAAAGTGTAAGTATAAGTTCTATGTTTCGTTAAGAGAGGTTAAACCCGTTCTCTTATCGATTCATAAAAATTGTCATATACTATATTTATGTTTACCTTGCCAGATTGTTTTCAGACATAAGATGTTTAGATATTTTTTTAAGCCTATACGGTATTCAAATTTAGGATTTCATACCATAAACCCTATATGGTCGGAAATTGGTCGAAAATTACCGACCAATTTCCGACGAATATTAAATTATTCGACATGCATTTCCCGACCAATTTCCGACCATTCTATAAAAAAACCCGGGAAATAAACCGCCAAACAAAATTTATCGAAATTCATTGAATGCGGTTTATTAAAAATTTCTGATCGGATCCCGACTGTATGGGTCGGTCGGAAATCGGGTTCAATAAATCGAAAACTGTTCTTCTTCTTCCTCATTTCCTTTCATCTTCTCTCCTTCTTTGGATCTCATCTCTCTCGTCGCCGCCGCCGTCCGCTGCTGCCCTCCCCTCGCTGCCGCCTTCCAAGGTATCTTCTCCTCTCTCTTTTCTTCTTCCTCTTCTTTTCCTCTTCTCCCCTCCTTGCTAACTTCTCTCTCTTCTTCTTTAGGTCTCCGCCGCCGTCAAAGACCCTCGCCGGATTTTCCTCCATGCCGCCGCCGTCGCACATCTAGCCATGTAAGAATTTTTTTTTCCCTAATTGATTTTGTTAGATTTGTTTAATTTGTTAGATTTGTTAGATTTTAGGTTAATAATTTGTTATATTTGTTAGGTTTGTTAGATTTGATTAAATATGAAAGGTTAGAATTTAGGTTAGATTGTTGTTAGGTTAATAATGTGGATTTTGTGTTTAAATATTTTAGAAATAATATTGAAAAAATAGGAAAATAGTTTTGTGTTAATTGTGAAATAGTTTTATTATTTTACAAGTGATTTTAATTTTTTTAAGAACTTTATACCATTTTCTGCATTTTACAAGTGGTTTAAAACATTTTTACAAGTGATTTTAAATGTTATAAGTGTTTTAGAATTATTTTTAGAATATTAGTATTTGTTTTTGTATTTTACAAGTAATTTTTAACAATTTTTATGTTATATAAAACGTTTTGGCAAATATAACTAAATCTAAATTTTCATAATTTTTTTTCTGTTTTTTGGAAATATTTTTAGTATTTTCTACATTTTTAATAATTCTAACAACTACCAAATTTTTTTTTTTTGTAGGTCGTACGAGGGTTTCGATAACATTCGCCGCGGTGATTCGTCTCGAGGCATTCAACCACATCAACATAACGATCCGCCACCGGAGACCCCTAGTCCAAGACAAAGTGCGAATGTTCCGGAGTCGCACAGTAAAGCTCATGCAATCATGTCCATCAAGGAGTTAGTCCAACAACCGGGGAGGGACTTGCACATCCGGTCGGAAATCACTGGCCTGGCGGATTGGATGAAAGCGAAGTTCTCAGATTTCCTGGGCACGGGATCGGGATCGGGAACGGAAATTTAATTTTAATGTTTTTGTAATTTCAAAACAATTTTATTTTATTTCTAAACAATTATTATATTTTAATTTTAATTTTGTTATTCGAATTATTAATTTAATTTAATTTAAAACAAAATCACTAATTTTAAGAATTTTAAAAATATTGTTTTTTAATTACCCGTCGGAAATTGGTCGGAAATTATCCGGTCCGGAATTGGTATGAAATTATCCGGTCCGGATCTGGTCGGAAATTATCCGGTTCGGAATTGGTCAGAAATTTAGTCCCGTCGGGAAATCGTTGGGAATTCCCCGACTATTAATATTCGTCAGAATCCAGTCGGGAAAGTGGGTGGTCTGAAATTGGTTCGAAATTTCCGACCATTTTTTATTTCTGACGCGATAGTCCCGACGGACAAAATCGGTCGGAATTTCGTCGGGAAAGCCGTTTTCCGACGGTTTCCCGACCGATATGGTCGTCGGAAAACGCCTACATTCTTGTAGTGCATTCTCAATTCCTTTCCTATTCACTATCCAAATTCCCAAGAACAACAAACCTAGCTAATGGAAGCTATCCTTTGTTGTTTTCGATATTTACGAAATTTTACAAGTGCAGTACTATCAAGGAAAGTTGCCTCACTCACAAAATCATCAAGGGTTGAAAGAAATGGTTGGGTTCAAAGGGGGGAAGCCATTTATAAGTGAAAATGGCCACCCAAGTCAACAAGAGTGGTAAAGACTAATGCAAAGATGACTTGGATATTGTTAGGTGACCATGGTTAAACATACACAAGCCCATAAACAAGAGAATTATCATTCAATTAAGTCTAATAACTTTGGGATTTGGTTCCAAATTGGACTATCTTGAACAAGACGATGCGTTTCTAGCGGAGAGATCAAAGTATGAAGTATTGCAAGTGTTTGAAAATGTCTAAGCGATATAAAAGCATTATGAATGATATCATAGCAAGTCCTAAGCATAAATCCCAACAAGGCAAATAAATCATCATTCCCTATGCATATGAATGCAACCTATATGCTATTAGACTCGATCCTAAGAGATGAATGCCAATGCAAACTCCATGATTCTTTTTGGATTTTTGAAAATTTTCAATTTTTATGAGTTTTTATATGCAAAAAGTTATGTACAATGCAAGAAAGACTCAAAGATAAATGAAATAAGACAAATAAAACAGCTTTTAATTACAAAGACCTCTCCCCCGGACTTCAATCACACCGTCTCGGATCTTGAGCAAACCGAGCAGAGTTGATATGTGTCCAATAAATCGGCGATAACTACTGAAATATTACTGGGAATGAGCTGAAACAACTCCAATTGGAAATATATTTCAATTGTCGATCTGCCTCCAAAATTTGAGATTAAACTGGGTAAGAGAAGGTTTCCACCTAACAAGATCTTTCAGCTGCTCCGGACTGCCTATTCATTTTCCGACAGTGACATATCTTCAATTAATCAACCGTATCTCCTGAACCGCTGATCGGAATGACATGAATCTTTTTGCGGTTGAAAGCTAACTAAATTTCACATGACTTTTAACAAGAGTTTCCAAGATAAATACATCGAGAAGACCTTCGTCTGACTCGAGTTTTATCGGTCACTTTTTTATCAGCCAAATGGCCGATAAAACTACTTTTCGGCTCATTCCTTCATTTCTTTGTCCATTTCTTATACATTCCAAGTCTCCCAATCTTGATTAGTTACAAAAGTATCTGAAAATGACTCAACGGATTATTCAAATGCAATATAAACATTCTAAGACCCTAATATGCACTCCTAAAGCTAAATGAGACAATTATGCATAAATTACTTACAAAAGAATGCAAATATGCATGAAACAGTGTAAAAACAAGAGTCAAAATCGTGCAAAATACGGTGTTATCAACTCCCCCGGACTTGCTATTTGCATGCCCTCAAGCAAACAAAAATAACAAACATGAGAGAGGTTTGAAAGCGGGAACTATCAAAGCCAAAGACTTAGTGAAGAACTCGGTATAAGGACCATTTAGCAATGTAAGAATATTGCAAAGACATTACTAAATTTGACTCTAACTTCTCAAGAGTTATCGCAACTCCTAATTATTTGCTCTAGACAACATGATCAGGCACTGTTAGTCTTCTTATCCACCAACTCCTCACATTCAATTAAAGTTCATAGTGTAGTCTCATCTATGGGCAAGTGATCTATAAACCAATCAGTTGAACAAGAGAAAGATTTATCAATATAAACAAAAGATCAATTGGGTGGTTAACTCTACGAAAAATGGAGTACAAACACTTCGCTTCCATTGTTCTACCCTTCCCTAAGCTTTGAGTACCAAATTTACTATTTCTACCCAAGTGTTTTCATCTTTGTCTTATCCCAAGCTAACCCTCAACCCTTTTAATGTAACTCTTTTGATCATTTTTCTTCTTAAATCATTCCTTTTCTTTCCATTACTACTTCTTTCCCTTTTTTTTTCACTTATCTTTTCTTTCTTTCATTTCTAGGGAGAGTTTCTTTTCTTATCATGCTAGAATCGAACTTTTCTTATACATCTTTTTTTAGGAATTTACTTTCTCAAACCATGATCTTTTCTTTCCTTCTTTTCCACATCACTTCTTTTCTTTTTCCTATTCATTCCCCAACCACCAATAACCCTTAACACCATTCTCAATTCCTTTCCTATTCACTATCCAAATTCCCAAGAACAACAAACCTAGCTAATGGAAGCTATCCTTTGTCGTTCTCGATATTTACGAGATTTTACAAGTGCAGTACTATCAAGGAAAGAGGCCTCACTCAAAAAATCATCAAGGGTGGAAAGATATGGTTGGGTTCAAAGGCCGGAAAACCATTTATAAGTGAAAATGGCCACCCAAGTCAACAAGAGTGGTAAAGATTAATGCAAATATGACTTGGATGTTGTTAGTTGACCATGGTTAAACATACACAAGCCCATAAACAAGAGAATTATCATTCAATTAAGTCTAATAACTTTGGGAGTTGGTTTCAAATTGGACTATCTTGAACAAGACAATGTGTTTCGAGCGGAGAGATCAAAGTATGAAGTATTGCAAGTCTTTGAAAATGTCTAAGCGATATAAATCGCATCGTCTCGGTGTGAAACAAATCCAAAGAGAGAGTAAAAATGCAAAAGAAGAAGTATGTACAAGAGGTCAAGTGCGGTACCTTGGAAGTATGAAGATGAGGAGTTTGATCCTCCTTATTGATGCTTGTTTTGTGTCTCTAGCTTGACAAAGGATAGGCTTGGGAGAGTTCCCAAGGGAGCGTTTAATGTCACTAGCTTGACGGTTGTTTCCTCTTATTCACTCTCTCCTTGAATATTTCTTTTGCTTATAGTTGTACACCGAATAGATCAAGATCACAAGAAAATGGAAACGATTAGCAAAAGAAGAAAATAAGAAGGCTTTAGTCTCAAGAATAATCCAAATCCTAATGATCAATGCTAAACCCCAATGGCAACAACGCCATATTGATAAGTAATATTTTTTATTTTAATTATCCAAGTGTACTCATGTCATTGTAGCACTTGAGATGTCAATCCATATAGGGTTAAGATTGAAGAACTAAGAGTGCAAGAAACTTTTTAATATAGAGCAAATCTTTTTGGGTTTTTATTTTATATCTAATCTAAAAAGTGCAAAAAAGTAAAACAAGATAAAAGCATTGGATTATGGATTAAATTATCAAAGAAATGATTAACAATCAAACAATGATTCATTTGGAAGCATTAAACACTATCCTATAACATGAAACACAAGCATAAGACTAATCCACTTTTGTGGTACCAATCCCTTCACTAATCATTTAATCATCAACAACTTCCGTTCGCGATTAGATAATCAATGTGCATTAATTATACGTCCATTTAGTTAACTAATCACCCTAAACATCAACTCCCGTTCGCTAGGATGTGTATATCTCACAATAGGCTTGGTTCAAGCATTTCATCAAACACATTCCGAGTGTGAAATGCATAAGTTCTAGATTTTATTTTCCAATCCTAATCTAGCATTAAGAGCAACCTATGTGAAAGTTATAACAAGGATTAACCTAAATGATCATCATCCAACCATCAATACAATTGACTAATGATGCCTAGACATTCAATGCACATTCATTCTTATGACATGTATCACACAAGAATATTAGTTCACTCCCATGATACTAATCAATTTACAAATCATCAAGTTATCAACAACTTCTGTTCGCAACTAAATGATCCATAATCATTAAGTATTAGTCCATACAAGTCAACAATTCACCTTAATCATCAATTTCTATTGGCTAAGAATTGAATTGCATGCTTGGAAGTTTTCTAGACATTTCATCGAACAACTTATGGGAGATAAATGTCATAGGTTCTAGAATTGAGAAATCAAGTCATTCCTAGCATTAAGATCCTTCCTAACATGAAAACAAAGGTTTATCTAGTCATAAACATCAACAATCAATTATAAAACCATCACAATCAAGAAAACCATAATCCAAAAAAGCTTAGATTCTAAACATGAAGAACATAAGAGAAATAGACATAAAGATAAAGAGAATCTATATATAAAAGATAGGATGAAGGAATCTTCTCTATAATGGTATATGTATGAAGAACAATCCAAATCTCTCAAGAAGAGAGAGTTTGGTATAAAACCTAACTCTAGAAAGAAGAATACTTAGGTTTAGAAATGTCTAAAATTCGCTTAAATACACAAAGGGTTCGAACCAGGTCGACATGAGATAAACCGGGTCAGATCTCGGGCAAACTGAGCAGTGTTGATATGTGTCCAATAAATCGGCGATAACTCCTGAAATATTACTGGGAATGAAATGAAACCACTCCCATTAGAAAGATAATTCAATTATCAATCTGCTTCCAGAATTTAAGATTAAACTGGGAAAGGGAAGGCTTCCACCCGATAAGATCTTTCAGCTGCTTCGGACTGCCTATTCATTTTCTGACAGTGACATAGTTTCAATTAATTGCCCGTATCTCCTGAACCGCTGATCGGAATGACATGAATCTTCTCGCGTTGGAAAGCCAACTCAATTTTGCATGACTTTCATCAAGAGTTTCAAAGCTAAATACATCGAGAAGGCTTTGTCTGACTCGAGTGTTATCGGTCACTTTTTTATCAGCCAAATGGCCGATAAAACTACTTTTCGGCTCATTCCTTCATTTCTTTGGTTTATTTGTCCATTTCTTATACATTCCAAGTCTCCCAATCTTGCTTAGTTCCAAAAGTATCTGAAAATGACTCAATGGGCTATTCAAATGCAATATAAACATCCTAAGACCCTAATATTCACTCCTAAAGCTAAATGAGACAATTATGCATAAATTAATTACAAAAGAATGTAATTATGCATGAAACAGGGTAAAAACAAGAGTCAAAATTGTGCAAAATACGGTGTTATCAGCTCCCCCGGACTTGACATTTGCATGCCCTCAAGCAAACAAAAATAAGAAATGTGAGAGAGGTTTGAAAGCGGGAACTATCAAAGGCAAAGACTTAGTGAAGAACTCGGTGTAAGGACCATTTAGCAATGTAAGAATATCGTAAAGACATGACTAAATGTGACTCTAACTTCTCAAGACTTATCGCAACTCCTAATTATTTGCTCTAGACAACATGATCATGCACTGTTAGTTTTCTTATCCACCAACTCCTCACATTCAATTAAAGTTCATAGTGTAGTCTCATCTATGGGCAAGTGATCTATAAACCAATCAGTTGAACAAGAGAAATATTTATCAATATAAACAAAATATAATTTGGGTGGTTAACTCTACGAAAAATGGAGTACAAACACTTCGCAAAAGCAAGGAAGATGAGAACAATTAACGCATACAAAGTATTCACTTCCACTGTTCTACCATTCCCTAAGCTTTGAGTACCTAATTTACTATTTCTACCCAAGTGTTTTAATCTTTGTCTTATCCCAAGCTAACCTTATACCCTTTTAATGTAACTATTTTGATCATTTCTCTTCTCAAATCATTCCTTGAAAATTTTCTTCTTCTTTTTGCCCTTTCAATTCTTTTCCTTTTCTTTCCATTACTACTTCTTTCCCTTTCTTTTTCACTTATCTTTTCTTTCTTTCATTTCTAGGAGAAGTTTCATTTCTTATCAAGCTAGAATCAAACTTTTCTTATACATATTTTCCTAGGAATTTACTTTCTCAAACCATGATCTTTTCTTTCCTTCTTCTCCACATCACTTCTTTTCTTTTTCCTATTCATTCCCCAAACACCAATAACCCTTAACACCATTCTCAATCCCTTTCCTATTCACTAGCCAAATTCCCAAGAACAACAAACCTAGCTAATGGAAGCTATCCTTTGTCGTTCTCGATACTTACTAGATTTTACAAGTGCAGTACTATCAAGGAAAGAGGCCTCACTCACAAAATCATCAAGGGTGGAAAGAAATTGTTGGGTTCAAAGGTGTGGAAACCATTTATAAGTGAAAATGGCCACCCAAGTCAACAAGAGTGGTAAAGATTAATGCAAAGATGACTTGGATGTTAGGTGACCATGGTTAAACATACACAAGCCCATAAACAAGAGAATTATCATTCAATTAAGTCTATTAACTTTGGGAGTTGGTTCCAAATTGGACTATTGATATGATCAAATTAATACCCTAAAAGTACTAAGCAGTAATTGCAGTATAGTAGGGATCGAACACAAAGACTCACAGAGATACACAATAGATTATGAAGACGATAATTAAGCTAAGCAATCAATAATATTGAAAACAATACTTAAATTAAAACAGTTGTAAAATCAATTAGAGAAATATAGGTTAAGGGTTTTTCTCAGGAAATCAATGAATGCAGGTAAACTAACTAACATGCTTCAGATTTAGCGCGGTTCTTGAACTCAAATCACAAAATTATAGCTAACCAACTCTCGTTGCGAAAACTATCTAAATCTAAATCCTAGGAATTCCAAATCTCTTTGCGAATCCTAAAGTCTAAATCAGCTTTTAGATCAGGTTTGATTTGTTCACAAAACAACTAAACCAAATCTCTTTGCGAATAGTTATTTTGCTCACCTAAGGTTCTATCAGGTAATTAATCACACTCTTGTGCCTAATCAATTATCCTAAGATCTAATTTCCAGATTCGTCAACCTAGAATTAGCTTTGAACACAACCTAAGGTGAAAAACTAATTCAGATGGTGAATCCTAATAACTAATCAACCTAGCATTCAGAGAAAACCCTTATGAGAAACCTGAATCTAAAGTGGATCTACTCAGACATGGAGAATGAAAAAAACATGATTGAATAGATCATCAAAGAAATCAAATAAGAAAACAGGAGTTCAGAGTTGTCTCTCCAAAAACCAAAGTAGAATCAAGAGTAATGAAAGCCTAGCTACCAAAGTGGCTGAAAAACCTAATTATAAAGCTAAAACACGTTTTGTGGCTTATGGTAATTATTAAAGTCTTCTGTACCGAGTTGCAGAGTCTTTAAACTTGTAAAATCACTTTTTCCGTCTGCAGTTGGTGTCGGTGGATACTGGACTGGTGTCGGTCGACACCAGTACACTGTGCTCGCCAGACTGGACTGTCTTCACGAACACTGGCATAACTTTCGATCGCACCGTTGGAATGGCTTCAAACCACTTTCAAATGAAGATAATCAATTGATCTGTCTTGTGTCCAAAGTTGAGTTCAATCCATCAGTGGAAAGTTCTTCAACGAATTCCAAACTTCTGACTTCTCTGCATGACTCTGCATCTCCATATGCTCCAAAATGCTCCAGACGTACCTAAACCTGTAAAAGACTCAAACAGACTCCAAAATACTATAAAGACTCCATAAATAGGACAATATCATGGTCTAAAAGGGGTAAAATCCATGATATATCAACTCCCCCAGACTTAGCCTTTGCTTGCCCTCAAGCAAATAGAATACTAAACCAGAGAAAGAGGTTTGAAAACATAGAGACTCACATGTTCTTGAAACGTTGCAATGACCATTTTCCCAAGCACCCAAATGTCACCTAACCAGCTTTTGATCTAACCACCATGTACTTCTCCTTAGACATTCTCAGCTTCCCAGACTACACACATTATTTCACAGCATTGTTCAATCAAGCCATCCTCGCCAGTTTCATCGCTGTGATTAATGCCAAGAACCTTCTAGATTCTTTCCCATACAATATCATGACAAGGAACCACCCTTTTTCACACTTTCATGTATTATTTCTCTCCCCCAGGCTTATTTCTTATTATGTTTTCTTGCATATACATATTAAGGTTCGAGACGCGAGTATTGATGGTGTTTGCCACCAAATCCCCGGTTCTTCCCTCAAAAGTAATCAAAGGAGTAGGCGAATAATGGTATCACAAGAAATTTTCCTAACCTCGCTTCCACCTTTGTGTGATCATTCCCTCTGAAGTATAATAATGGGATCGCTGGAAATTTTCCTAACCCTCTACTCAGAAGAAAATCATCTCATCTTTTAATGCATCTTATTAACTAACTTGTAACAGGGAGAGAAATACCGTTATTTTAAAACACTTGGATTCCTTTTTCGGATACGAATGAGGAATCAAGATCTATGGATACTAACCACATTGATGAAGTGCAAAAATTTGGCTCAGGCTTTAAAGAACATTGCTGGAAACATTAGTGTCTTCTTGTTAACTGGTCAGTCTTTGGATTTTTCATTAGTCGATCTAGAACTGATTCTGTAACAATGGTCACTTAGAAGCAAGGTCAGATCAATAGGTTCAAGAAAAAGATCACAATCTCCAACAAAGTTTTGACTCAATAAAACAACGAATGACTCAAAAACGGACTGACTCTAATAAAAACAAAAACAATGTCAGCGACTACCTCCCCCAGACTTGAACAACACTGTCCCCAGTGTTATCTAGCCTAGAGTTGGTGAAAGAAAACAAATGGATCAAATGGAAATATGAGAAACAAGAAGTTACTATGCTGGAACATCGAGTAACGACCGACACACGGCTTGGTATCGAGCGATACCAGGCTTAAGTCGACATGATGAACTCCTCATTCGCGTAGGGTGTCGACCGATACCAAGAGGGTATCGATCGACACTCAGGCGATTTTGTGTTTGCTCCTTGTTTATCCTGACACATACACAAAAACGAAAAATAAAAAGAAAAAGACTCAAAAACAAACTCACCAGTGGGTTGCCTCCCACCAAGCGCTCGTTTTAAGTCAGTAGCTTGACTTTGCGGACGATCAGTCAGGATAAGAATGAGAGCTTGAAGCAAAACAGGCTCCACAACTTGACATTTCCAACTTCAGGGTCCTGCGCAACATGCGCTCCACAACCTCATGTCCTTTCTCTTTCAGCTCTGAAGTAAGAAGAACTCTAGCTTTAGAAAATGGTCGCGAGGTCCCTTTGCATTTCACCTTGTATTCAATTGAATCTCCATCGCACTTCAAAGGGATTAAGGTCATAGAAGGAGCACTTTGTACTCCTTTGCTCTTCACCTTCTTCTTTGCCTTAGCTGTTTTGACGTCTTTTTTGGTGATGACAGAGATACTATCGAGAAGGTCTATGACAGTTGGCTCGTCAGGAGGCTCTTCCGAAAGATTAACTACCAACGTCCCTCCTGTAACAACATCGATGCAAGAGAAACGTGTGGGAGTTCCTCTAGTAGGAATTTCTTCGTAGTGCACCTCCTTGTCAATGTATGAGAATGAGATGTGCTTGCTGGGTGTGTCCATAATGGCACCAACCGTAGCCATGAACGGTCTTCCAAGGATCACCTGCGTACGAGAATGTGCACTCATCTTCACAACCTGAAAATCAGTAGGAACCAGACAATCTCCTACGTTAACCAGCAAATCAGGGATTGTACCATAGGGAAGTGAGGTGGAACAGTCTGCGTATGTGATAGATGCCTTTGGAGGTTGAATATCAACTCCAAATCTTTCTGCAATTGCCCTTGACATGACATTGACGCTAGCCCCTGAGTCAACGAGAGACTCTTTGAATTTAACGCCAGAGATGGAGCATGGAACAGAGAATATTCCTGGGTCTTCCCTCTTGGTCAACTGCCTCAGCGGTAGTGACTTGCTTCTGGCTTTGAGGAAGAGTGCCTTAATCTTGTCCTCAGTTTCTCTGCAATCTCGGAAGTGACTTAGCAAAGGCATATACTCTAGAGCTTCTTCAAAAGTCAGTGTGCGTGAAATTCTTCGTACCATCTTCTCAAAGCCAAGCAGCTGCTTTGGAGTGATGGGGGCTCGGAGGTGTTGAGGAATAGGTATCAGCTTCTTGGGCCTGTGAAGTCTGTCAACACTCATACGCGGCTCCTTTTCAGTATCTAGGAGGGTATCGATCGATACAGGGAGTGTGTCAGTCGATGCTTGCTCCTTCGAGGCATCCTTGACAGATTCTTGGACGGTTATCGATCGATACAAGAGGGTATCGGTCGACACATAGGTGATTTCCGAAATCTCTTTGTCATCCTGGGCAAGATTGACCAAAATCTTTGCAGTTGAGCTCCTATGCACTCCTGGGTGTACCTCACTTCCACTACTCGAGGGGATAGCAGTGACGTATTCGTTCTGTGAATGACCCATCAATTCCTTGACAGTCGATGTAGTCTGAGCTACCTGAGTTTCCAGCATCTTTTGCTGAATATTAATAGCGTCGATCCTTCCACTCAGATCATTGTACATGACATCGATCTTTCCATTGAATTCCACAGTTAGCTTTTGCTGCCCTTGAAGAAGTTGTTCAAACATAGATTAAATCTTGCTCTCAGAAGTTCTGGGTGGTGTGGATGGGCGTTGATACCTTTGATCATGAGATCCTACTCCATCAATGTAGTTAACATATTCCACTCCATATTTTTCAGCAAAATGAACAGCCTTCTGCTGCCTGCACATCAACAAATTATGCATTGAATCTAACTTATCATTCACCTCAGCAATCTTACTGCAGTCCAAATTACCAGCTTACTTCTTGCGCTCCATGTCTTCATTCTTTGTACTATTGCTAGAAACCAAGTTCTCAATAAGCACATAGGCATCGTCAGGATACCTCGTGTAAAACTTTCCATTGCTCGCAGCATCTAGAGCCATCTGATACCTCCAATCGATCCCTCTGTGGAAAGTACCCAGCAGCTGAACCTGAGTGAACCCATGGTGCGGACAATCTCTCTGATATGACCTGAAACGAATCCAAACAGCCTTGAGTGCCTCAGTCGGACCCTGAGAAAACTGAGAAATCTTGTTCCTGAGATCCTCGGATCGTGCATCATCATAGAAGTTGTTCAGGAAAGCAGTTTTAGTTTGATCCCAAGTAGTCAGCGATCCAGGAGTCAACTGCTTCAGCCAGTAAGTCGTTTCTCCACCAAGAGAGTATGGGAAAAGCTTGCAGTAAAGGTAGTCGTAGGACACTCCATTGCTCTTGATTCTAGTGACCAAGTCCTCGAACCTCTCAATATGATCAATGGGATGTTCGCTGGAAAGACCATGAAAAGGGTGCTGTCCCACAAGAGTGTAGTATGCAGGTTTCAGCTCAAAGTCATTCCTCTGATAAGGTGGAGGACGAATCTCTGATCGATTTGCATAGAATTGATCAGGTCTGTTGCACTCACCAATCGTTCTGCCACGATTAACCACAACATTCCCAGCGTTCGAGTTTCCAGCGACAATCTCCTCGACAACAGGAGCAGGTGGAATGATGTTCCCCTCTCCATCCAGACGTTGCCCTCTCGCATTGCACAACTGATCCTCTTGGTCTCTCAAAGCTCCAGCAACATCCTGAATCAGAATCATTGTGTTGTTCATCTCTGCTGGCTTTTTTGCTTTCCTGTTTGCACGTTCCAAATTCACACCTGAAACACACTAGGCAAGGCACGTAAGTAACAAAAAACACGTTGAGTATCGACCGAAACTGGGTGGTGTCGATCGATATCAACAAAAAGAGAACGGCGAGTATCGACCGACACTAGATAGTATCGACCGATACCGACAAACTTAGTCGAAATTCTCAAACGAAAATCTAATGGCGACTTGAGTCCCCGGCAACGGCGCCAAATTTGATATGACATAAAAGTACTAAGCAGTAGTTGCAGTATAGTAGAGGTCGAACACAAGGACTCACAGAGACACACAATAGATTATGAAGACGAGAATTAAGCTAAGCAATCAATAATATTGAAAACAAGACTTAAATTAAAACGGTTGTAAATTCAATTGGAGAAAGATAGGTTCAGAGTTTTTCTCAGGAAATCAATGAATGCAGGTAAACTAACTAACATGATTCAGATTTAGCGCGGTTCTTGAACTCAAATCACTAAAGTATAGCTAACCAACTCTCGTTGCGAAAACTATCTAAATCTAAATCCTAGGAATTCCAAATCTCTTTGGGAATCCTAAAGTCTAAATCAACGTTTAGATCAGGTTTGATTTGTTCACAAAACAACTAAACCAAATCTCTTTGCGAATAGTTATTTTGCTCACCTAAGGTTCTATCAGGTAATTAATCGCACTCTCGTGCCTAATAAATTATCCTAAGATCTAAGTTCCAGATTCGTCAACCTAGAATTAGGTTTGAACACAACCTAAGGTGAAGAACTAATTCAGATGGTGAATCCTAATAACTAATCAACCTAGCATTCATAGAAAACCCTTATGAGAACCCTGAACCTAAAGTGTATATACTCAGACATGGAGAATGAAAACAACATGATTGAATAGATCATCAAAGAAATCAAATAAGAAAACAGGAGTTCAGACTTGTCTCTCCAAAAACCAAAGTAGAATCAAGAGTAATGAAAGCCTAGCTACCAAAGTGGCTGAAAAAACTAATTATAAAGCTAAAACACGTTTTGGGGCTTCTGGTAATTATTAAAGTCTTCTGGACCAAGTTACAGAGTCTTTAAACTTTTAAAATCACATTTTTTTCCGTCTGCAGTTGGTGTCGGTCGATACTGGACTGGTGTCGGTCGACACCAGTACACTGTGCTCGCCAGACTGGACTGTCTTCACGAAAACTGGCATAACTTTTGATCGCACCGTTGGAATGTCCTCAAACACTTTCAAATGAAAGCTAATCCATTAATCTGAATTGTATCCAAAGTTGAGCTCAATCCATCGGTGAGAAGTTCTTCAACGAATGCCAAATTTCTGACGTCTCTGCATGACTTTGCATCTCCATATGCTCCAAAATGCTCCAGACGTACCTAAACCTGTAAAAGACTCGAAAAGACTCCAAAATACTATAAAGACTCCATAAATAGGACCTATATCATGGTCTAAAAGGGGTAAAATCCATGATATATCAACTATCTTGAACAAGACAATGCGTTTCGAGTGGAGAGATCAAAGTATGAAGTATTGCAAGTCTTTGAAAATGTCTAAGCGATATAAAAGCATTATGAATGATATCATAGCAAGTCATAAGCATAAATACCTACGAGGCAATTAAATCATCGTTCCCTATGCATATGAATGCAACCTGTATGCTATTAGATTCGATCCTAAGAGATGAATGGCAATGCAAACTACATGATTCTTTTTCGATTTTTGAAAATTTTCAATTTTTATGAGTTTTTATATGCAAAAGGTTATGTACAATGCAAGAAATACTCAAAGACAAATAAAATAAGACAAAGAAAACAACGTGAAATGATAAAGACCTCTCTCCGGAACTTAAATCACACCGTCTCGGTCTGAAATGAATCCAAATAGATAGTAAAAATGCAAAAGAATAAGTATGTACAAGAGGTCAAGTGTGGTACCTTGGAAGTATGGAGATGAGGAGTTTGATCCTCCTTAGTGATGCATGTTTTGTGTCTCTAGCTTGATAAAGGATAGGCTTGGGAGAGTTTCCAAGGGCGCGTTTAACGTCACTAGCTTGACGGTTGCTTCCTCTTTTTCACTCTCTCCTTGAATGTTTCTTTTGCTCATTGTTGTACACCTAAGAGATCAAGATGTACAAGAAAAAAGAAAAGATTAGCAACTGTTGTAAGACTCGGTTTGAAGCCAAGCCTTACTCAAGAGAATCGATTCTTAAGGCTGTGGTGGAAGCGATGGATGATGGATAGTAGCCGAAGGTTGTTGATTCCACAACAACAAGTAAGCGTGTGTTTGATTCCACAAACACAAGAGACTGAATCCCAAGGGATATTCCTCGCGAGGGATTAGAGACTCAATACGAAAACTATATGACTTGATTCCACAGGACACATAGAACTCGCAAGAACAAGTATTGATTCAAACACTCAAGCTTTGAAGCAAATAACTTTACTGAATGAAGAGACAGGGCTTATATAAGGCTCATCATGAATTCAAATACAACGGTAATAAAGCTAGAAAGGAAACAAATAAATCAGAGATGCTATGATCTTGTTGCCATTGATGTCTCTTAGCCGTTAGGCATTAGAGGAGTCGTGACTCTCTTGTTCAATGAAGAGGACGTGAAGCTTCGTAGGGTTTCTTTAGGTGATGGACGTCTCAGATTAGCTGAGGTGAATGGAGGGTCGAGATCATCTGAGGAAAGCAAGAGATTATCAGCTTGCTTAAGTGAAACGCACACCTTGCCAAATAAGGCAAGTCGCTTATGACCAAGGCCAAAACGACACAGCTCTGGTCTTAGGCGTGTTCCCTTATGATCTGGTTGTCTTGGGTCCTTATTAGCTTCAGTAGACACTAGAACACGTGAAATTGAGTCCCTGGTGTGAAAGAAACTTGGACTTTCCTTACTTGGGCGCAAAGTGACCCGCGCGAGAATTTGAGTGTCTTTGGGTGGATCCGGGTCATTTCAAGTTGGATCTTCAGCTATGGGTCTCCATAAGAGACTCCAGTAAATGGGCTTAGTCGCAAATGGGTCAGACTGTGGTGGTCTTGGACTGAAACACATCATTTTTTGTCCATAAGTCTTCTCGGGTGGTCCGTAGAGCCTTGTAAGGGCAACTACTATTTTTGGACGAGTAAAAGGATTTCTGCCTTGACTGTTGTCTTCTTCATAGTAGGTTGGAGAATGAAAGTGTTCTTATTCCTTTGGTTTGAGGCTTGGATCGTTCTCAGCTTCAAGTTTTATCTTCTCGGCTAGATTTAATGATTTGTTGCCGAGGAGGCTGGCTTCGGCTATATTTGGTGAATTGTTGCCAAGGAAATGGGTTGGATCTCTCAAGGATGTGAATTGCAGCTTAGGAGCAACTGTCCCATCATCAAGAAAAGTTCTGCTGTCGCCAATAAGACAGGGTCTAAGCCTGCCGTACGCACAGAACAGTTCTTCTCCGAGGTGGTAGTAACCCCATGGGCTCTCATGGTCTTGATGTCTTCATCAAGTGGCCTTGCTGGCTAGATGTCCACATCAGCAACAAAAGAAAATAAAAAGACTCTATAGTCTCAAGAAGAATCCAAATCCTAATGATCAATGCTAAACCCCAATGGCAACGGCGGCAAATTGATACGTAATATTTTCGATTTCAATTATCCAAGTGTACTCATGTTATTATAGCACTTGAGATGTCAATCCATATGGGGTTAAGATTGAAGAACTAAGAGTGTAAGAAACTTCTTAATCTAGAGCAAATCTTTGTGGGTTTTTTATTTTATATCTAATCTAAAAAGTGCAAGAAAGTAGAACAAGATAAAATTGTTGGATCATGGATTAAACTATCAAAGAAATGATTAACAATCAAACAACGATTCATTTGAAAGCATTAAACACTATCCTAGAACATGGAACACAAAAATAAGACTAGTCCACTTTCGTGGTATCAATCCCTTCACTAATCACCTAATCATCAACAACTTCCGTTCGCGATTAGATAATCAATGAGCATTAATTGTAAGTCTATTTAGTTCACTAATCACCCTAAAATATACTCCCGTTCGCTAGGATGTGAAAAGCTCACAATAGGTTTGGTTCAAGCATTTCATCAAACACCTTCCCGGTGTGAAATGCCTAAGTTCTAGATTCTATTTTCCAATCCTAATCTAGCACCAAGAGCAACTCACGCGTTATCAGATTCGTCTTCAAAACTTCAGGTCTTAAATTTATAAACCTTAAAGCCTGCAAGTGCACATATGTGCATTGTAGTACTTGAGGTATCGATCCACAAGGAGAGAATGCTGCTCTATGAGACCTTAGACACTGTATAGTAAATAAACCTAGAACGAATATATTTTTATAGGGTCTTTGTAACTAGAATTGTAAAGAACAAAAAACGGAAAACTTCTACAAAACTATTTCTAAGTAAATCGATGGCTACTTTAATCTAGGGGATTCTAATTTCTAATCTAACACTAGGAGACTCTAAACCTAATCCTAAGAAATTCTAAGACTAACCTAATACCTAAGAAAATCGACTACTAACATAAACCTAATGAAATCGATAACTAAACTACTTCTACGGACTCTATTGCTAAACTATACTACTAGAGACGGTTGTAACTATTCTAAAACGTTGCTGGGTCGAGAGGAATATCTCGGGGTATGCTCGATTCAATCAAACAGCCCCTAGCTCATTAGTAACCGGTGTTTCTAGATTATAACTCCACGAACATGACAGAATAATGACGTAGTCTACTTCCGTACAACCTACATCCTACAATCTATTCACTCGACCAGTAGCTTTCGTCTCTGGTCGCGCGTAAGATTGTGATATGCTAGTGGGTCCATAGGTTCACGGCACTCCGTAAGTATACTTTCAAAATCTTACGACGCGCACGCCTTGTGGATGAACTTTACTGGTGATTAAATGCAACACTTTCGTGGTTCTAAACTCTCCTTATCAGCCTCTAGTTCATGACACTAGATTCATGCATTAACAACTTTCCACAAGAAAGAGCTCTAGAAATCGGCTAGGGTTTACCGAGTGAAATCCTTATCGAACATAGAATTCTCCTCAATAATACTTTAAACCCAACAATCTAAACTACTCGAACATACTGGAAAAAGACTTAATTAAATTAAACATGAGATTGGTGAAGATGCCTCACGAATTAAAGAACTAAGCTCGGTGAGAAACCTCCTCACCAATCCCGGAAATCTCAATGCAAGAGTACAAGAATGAAAGCAAAACTAGTCTTTATAGGTCTTCCAAGGGTTGTCCACAAAATTTATGTCTACAACAAGTATTTATAGGTCTTCAACATGCTTGGGTCGTTTTAGGATTTGACGGGAAAAGACGGTTTTGGCCTCGGCTGAAGAAACGGATCATCTTGGGCTGAATTAGCTCTGGCCGCGGGTCCGTAGCTTCTGGCCACGGAGACCTGGCCTCTGGTCGCGGGAGGAATGACTCCAGGTGCGGCGAACTGATGCTTGGCCATGGGTCCGGCTCCTTGACCCGCGGCGGACTGCTCCTATGGGCAGTTTCGTCGGTCTTCAATGCTTCAGATATAATTAAGGATCCAACTATTGGATTGTCCCGAATACAATTACATTTGAAAGGTTGTTGTCTCCATTTGGTTGTATCCAAATTTGGTGATGATCTGACAGTGAAAATGTCTTCTTTGATTGCAAGACTTCTTGACGGTCCAAGTTTATCTAAAAACGTACTTTTGCTCCGAAATGCACTCTTTAATCCCGAGTTACCTGAAAAGAGTCTTAAAACCGTAAACATGCGAAACCAGTAATAAACGCATAGAAAACCAAGTGGAACACTTATTAAAGTGTTCCAAAATATATAGCAAAACAAGTAAAAATACGGTGTTATCACACTCCAGACTTAAACCTTGTTTGTCCTCAAACAAGACAAAGCTCAAGATTGAAATGATCAAACAAAAATCATCGGGAACTAGGAATCTCAGAGACCATCATTCTAAACCATGCATAACCATCGAACTACATCAATCGCAATCTAGTCTAGAAAATTCTCACTAGAAGTTCCCGTAACACTAGTCCACGGTATCCATCATACGAAATATAAACTTTCAAAATCCAAATAACAGGTCAACTAGCTCTCTACATTCATTAAGTATAGGCGTGGGTTTCTCATCAAAAGGATTAAACCAAGACAATCGATACTAGGTATTAAAGGCATTTAGAGGTGAGGTTAAGAGTGTTTTGGGTTACCGTAATTTTACCGGAGGGTGCGAGATATTATGCAAAACAGCAAGAGAAGAAGGACCTATTGATCACCATAACTTCCAGTCACTTCTTCTTGCGTAAAAATGTTGCACTTCCTCCTTTCTCCAAAAACAGAAGTTTTCTATCATTTCCCCAGACTTAGAATTTTATTTGGGCTTGGAATGACAGACTTCTCACAAACGAACCATGGATGTCTCATAAGTATTTCGACCAACCTAAACTCTTTCAAGGCTCTTGTTTTCTTTCCCTTTCACTTATTTTCGATTTTTTTTTTGTTCGAAAGGGAGAAATGCCTTTTATTGAAGTAGAGTCTTAGGGGCACGGAAATTTACTATGATTTTGAGTTTTTCCAAGGCATAACCAAGCTCGCATCTTTGTTGAATTCATCACCACCGATCGCGTATAGTCTTCGTCTTTAGTGACTGAAAGATGTGTCATTCCTCCCTCTCCGGAGTTTTTGCACATATCTGCACATAAGTCACAAAGAGAGTTGCATGAGGTTTGAACAAATGTTAAGTTTCGGGTAGGATACCAACTAAAGATGGGCTGGCCATTCATGTACGACAAAGAGTGGTAAAAGGTGAAAGAACGTCATGATTCGTTATCTTTGTCTAAACCTTTGATGAGAAAATTAAGTCAAGATTAAGTCCAAATAAAATAGTGCTAGCATATTCCATCTTAGAGAATCTCTACGGTCTAAATTCCTCTGGTGATTTCGCATTAACAGAAACTCTAGCTACCGCCTAGTCTAGAACCTAATTACGAAATAGCATGTTACTAGGAGATAACGTAGAAGCACATTGGTTGGTTATCATGGATTCCTTTCATCATTTCCTCAAAACGTATTGCTACGCTTTTAAAAAAACTTGAAAATTGTTAAGAAAAACGTCGAAAAATGCAAAATGCAAATAAAAATGAAAGAAGTGGTGGTTAGTAAGGGATGAAATCCTCCCCCATACTTAAATCACACTGTCCTCGGTGTGAAATAAATCGGGTAAGGACGAATAATAGATGTATGTAATAATTGAAAAAGTTTAATGAAAAAGAAAACTTACATGGATGCGGTTGGGGAATGGATTTGCGAATGGAATGGTGGTGATTTAGGGATGGTAGATGATGATATGGTGATGGGAATGGATGTGGGGATGGTTGAGAATGGATGGGAATCGATCGGGGATCGAATGGAGTCGATCGGGATCGTTAGGGGGGCTGGCCGCGGGTCAAAGGGTTGCAGCCGCGGTCATTGGCAAGCTGGCCGCGGGTCGGTTAATCGCCACCGCGTCCAAGGGCTAGCTCGCCGCAGGTCTGGCTTGTTCAGCCGCGGTCTAGCTTCTTTTGCGGTCGAGTCCTTCCTTGCGGTTCAGGCTGGACTGAGCAGCTTCGAACCGTGTCTCTTTTTGTCTTTTCGGTTTTTTGATTTTTTTGGGTTTTTTTGTTTTTTAGAAAACTGAAAACTAAGAAAAGAAAAAGTTCGTATAAAAAGAAAGAAAAACGTACCTAAAATGGGTTGCCTCCCATTGAGCGCTTTTGTTTAAAGTCATTTAGCTCGACGTTGGTATCGAGGTGAGCTCATTCATAGAAAGACAGTGTCTTACGACAAGTCTTTTTTTATCTTCTTTTGGTTTCCTCGTCATGTGAATCATCGCTTGTTCGTGGATCGGGATCAAGTTCGGGATCCATCGTGCTAGAATGTCTTTCTTATCCTTTTTGGAGTGGTACGGCAGTGTAGAACATGTCTTTGTTGATGTTGGCGAATGAAACATGTCGATTTGGCCAATCCATGATGGCTCCAAGGGTTGATAAGAATGACCATCCTAGAATTATCGGTGCTGCATCTTTCTTCATTGTTTGGACGATGTAAAAATCGACGGGGGATATGCAATCTTTGATTCTTATTGGCATGTCTCGGGCAATCCCTTTTGGTGTGGCACAAGTCTCGTCGGCCATGGTGATTTTTGTCCGGGTATGGTGTATGTGCTTAATACTGATGCGCTTTGTGGTCGATTTTGACATGATGCTCAAGCAAGCTCCGGAATCACAAAGAACGTTCTTAAATTCAACTCCACGGATGCTACAAGTGATAAGGAACTGACCTTGTTCTTCGATTTTGTGGAGACTCCTAACGGGTTTTCTGTTCATGGCATTGTCGAAAAGATCTTGTATCTCCGTTATGGACTCCTTGCTTTCACAAAAGAAATGACCAATCATATGATCCATGTAAGCTCTAGCAAAAGTAGTACCTCTAGGTAGATTATGAACCACGTTGTTGAATTCCTCTAACTTCTCTCGGCTTATCTTGTTCGAGTACTCTCGGTACTTCTCGGGATGGTAGATTCGGATAGCATGGGAAGCGGCATAGGGTGTTGTTGAACGTCTCGCTCTCATGAAATAGGTGTGAATGTCTTCCTTGCTCTCATTGTTATAGCGGAAGAAAGCGTATATAGGTCTTTTCCCAAACTTCTTCGAAGGAGGTGTGCATCGGGATTGATTTCACAAATCTATTAAACTTGATGATATAATCATATATTGCATGTTTTAGCATGCATCTCACTTAGAGTTTTGTGTCATTTACATGCATAATCATGGTTTTGTCTTGTATTTAGGTCTAGTGAGTTCTTGCATGTTTTGGAGTACTTTCTATGTGATTGGAGGCAATTTGGGCATATTTGGAGAGTTGGACCAAAGTAGAGTGCAAGGTCCATCCGATATACCAGAACGATGTGGCTGGACTGAGGCCCTACGATATGAATCAGCTTGAATAACCTTCATAAAGGCTGTAGAGGAGTGAGTTAGCTAGCCACTGGAATTAGAATCATGGGATTTGGACTTGTGGTTTGGAAGATATTGCCGGTTTACTGAAGACATATCCGTATGGCCGAAGCTGTTTATTCAACACCGATGTGTGACATCGGTATTGAAGCCTCAGGGGAATACACAGCTATCACACATCGGTGTAACACCTCGGTATTGCCTCTCTGAAGTGTTCAGGAGCAAAAAAATCTTAGCACCGAGGTCCAATACCGATGTGTGACCTCGGTGTTAGACATCTTTCACACTAACCAGCCGAGCTCGTCCAAAGTGTCTCAAAGATGTGGCTAGAAGGGGAGTTTACAATCCGATTCAGCCTCAACTACCTTCATAGAAGTTGTAGAGGAGTGAATCCGCTTTACACAGGAGTTTCAATCAGTTATTTGGACGTATGGATAGGGAGATAAGACGGATTTACAGAAGGTATGTCTGTCTGGCTGAGAGAAGATGTCACAGTCCAAAGAACCGGCAAACAGAATGCATTCCGATATGAATCAACTCAAATGGTCTTCATAAGAGTTGTAGAAGGACGAGTTAGCTGTCTACATGAGTTGGATTTAGGTCATTCAGATGTCAGGTTAAGAAGTTATGACCGATTAACTGAAGACGTATCCAAGTTTAGGCCGTGTCAATACCCGGTTTGTCCCGGGTTGACCCGGGTCCGACCCAACTCAGCAAACACCTTTTTATATTTTAGAAATCTGATTTTTAGATCTATCTCCTTTTTTATGTTTTTTCTCCATTTTTCTCTCTAGAACAAAGACTTGTCTTTTGAGGGTTCTTGGGATTTTTTCCAAAAAACTCTTTGATTTATGCAAGTTTGAGTTTATATCTTTTCATCTTTCTCTAATCTTTCACTTTCCTATTCCCTAATCATGATTAACATCACCTCTTTCACAAGATTTGGTGTGTTCTTCATGACTAGTGAGTAGTCTTTTAGGATTTGAGGATTTGGTAGATTTAGGGTAATTTGGTGGATGATTAATGATGTCTAGGATTAGATTATATGATTTCCCTTCTTGATTAGTGGTTTTTAAGTTAGATCTAGCTTGAGAAAGTGGATTTAGATCAAAATGCATTCCATGCACACAAGGTGTTTGATGAAATGACTTGATGAACTAATCAAGAGATATTCATTTCTACCCTAAGTGATTAGTTGTCTAGAGTGATTATTTGGTTGATCTTGAATGATAGACTTAAAACTTGCTAATTAGTAGTGATTCACAAATGAGAATTTGATCTTGAATTAGTAATTAATGCCTCGAGAGAGGATTAGTTAAGATTAGTGATCTTCGCCTAGGGATTAGTCTTCATTAAGCATTGGACATCATTAATTAGCCATTGGATTGCCATATCTCATTTACCTTATCCTTGAATTCGCCTTTTATCATTGTTTTATTCATCGTTTAGTGTCTTTAGCTCTTGTCACTTGTCTTTTAATTGATAGTTTACTAGCTTAATCACCAAAACCACTTTGTTTGCTTGAATTAAAGAATGTCTTGTATTCTTGTTGCTTTGATCTAGACCCTAGATTGGATTGACACCTAAAACAATACAATGACATGTGTATTTAGGATTGATTCTTGAGTAGGATAAAATTCTATTTATCAATTGGTGCCGTTGCCAATTTGGGGTTTTAGTTTAGTCAATAGGATTTAGATTCTTTTTGAGATCAAGTTTTTATTTACATTATGTTAATGCACATCACTAAGAGCATGCATCTCATCGAGATGATGAATTTTCTCTTGTACATTGTCACTAACTTGTCTTCCTTAGTTCTCCTGTGCTTTCAAAGGTACCAAATAAAAAAAAGGAGCAATGGAAAGACAAGATCACTTGAAGTATTGGATACGGACGATCAAAGAGGGTACCAAGTCCAAAGGAAAAGTGATGGAGAGACAAGGTCACTTGAGGTGTTGGAGATGGACTACCAAAGGAACATTCTTCAATCCCCACAACTTCAAGAAATGCCACAACCTCAAGAATTGGCATCAAATCCGATCCAAGTTCCAAAGGAGAAACCAATGGTTGGGTGTTTTGACACTCTATGTTGTCATGGATCAAGATATGGAATTCACCCACCACCAATCGAAGCCGAGGCATATGAGATCAAGATAAGCTTTGTTAGGTTGATTCAAAAGTTTAGATTCTTGGGGACTGATAAGCTCAAATTAATACCCTAAAATTACTAAAGCTTTTTCAATTGTAATACTTAGGGATCGAATCCACAGAGACTCAAGGAATCACACAATAGATTATATAGAAGAAAATCAAGCTAAGTGATCAATGTAATTGAAAGCAGATATGTAAATTTAAATGTTGTAAATTCAATTGGAGAAAGATAGGTTCAGGGAATTTCTCAGGAAATCAATGAATGCAGATAAACTAACTAATTAGGGTTCAGGTTATGCACGGTTCTTGAACTCAAATCACTAAGGTAGAATTAACCAACTCTCATTGCGAGAATTATCTAAGTCTAAATCCTAGAATTCCAAATCTCTTTGCGAATCCTAAAGTCTAAACCAGCTTTTAGTTCAAGTTTGATTTGTTCACAAAACAACTAAACCAAATCTCTTTGCGAATAGTTATTTTCCTCACCCTAGGTTCTATCATGTAATTAATCGCACTCTGGTGCCTAATCAATTATCCTAAGATCTAAGTTCTAGGTGATCAATCCATAATTAGCTATGAGAACAACCTATGGTGAATAACTAATTCAGATGGTGAACCCTAAACAACTAATCAACCTAGCATTCAAAGAAATCGCTAATGAGAATCCCTAAACCTAACAGGAGATCTACTCATACATGGAAATTGCAACAATAAACATGACTGAATAAATACTTGAATAAATAAGAAAGAGTAACAAGAGGGTTCGAAATCTTCTCTCGGACGAACAGAGTTTCAGACTTGTCTCCCTTCCAAAGCTCTCTCACAAAACCAAAGTAAAATAAAGCATAGCCATCAAAGTGGCTGTAAAATCCTATTAAATAACATAAATAACGTTTTGGGGCTTCTTGTAAATAATAAAGTCTTCTGGGCAATTTTGCAATTCTTCAACTCTTCATTTAAGTCGTGAATCGTGTCTTGCTGCAGTGAGTATCAACCGATACTAGTCAGTATCGATCGACACTGAGGCTTCGAATCGGGTACTCAGCTACACGAACTTCAGCTTCGTTCTAAAATGCTCCAGAAAGCTCCAATATCTCCAATTATGCTCCAAACGTGCTAAAACATGTAAAAGACTCTAAACCACTACAAAATAGTAGAAAGACTCTATAAAACGGACTTATATCATGGCTTAAAAGTGGTAAAAACTATGATATATCAACTCCCCCAGACTTAGCCTTTGCTTGCCCTCAAGAAAATAGAAGACTAAACCAGAGAAAGAGATTTGAAAACATAGAGACTCACCTGTTCTTGAAATATTGCAATGACCATTTTCCTTAGTGCTCCACATATCACATAACCAGTTTCAAATCCAACCACCATGTACTTCTCCGTAGACATTCGCAACTTCCCATACTACACACATTATCTCACAACATTACTCAATAAGGCCCTCATCACCAGTTTCGTTGATGTAATTAATACCAAGAACCTTCTAGATTCTTTCCCATATAATATCATGACAAGGAACCATCCAATTTCACACTTTCTGGTATTATTTTCTCTCCCCCAGACTTATTTCTTATTATATCCTCGCATATGCTTATTAAGGTTCGAAACGCGAGTATTGATGGTGTTTGCCACCGAATCTCCGGTTCTTCTCTTAAAAAGAAATCAAAGGTGTAGACGAATAATGGTATCGCATGAAATTCTCCTAACCTCGCTTCCACCTTTGTGTGATCATTCCCTCTGAAGTAGAATAGTGGGATCGCTGGAAATTTTCCTAACCCTCTACTCAGAAGAAAATTATTTCATCTTTTATTTATTAACTTGTAACAGGGAGAGAAATACCATTACTTTAAACGCGTGGGTTCCTTTGTCAGATATGAATGAGGAATCAAGCTCTATGAACATCAATCACATCAATGAAGTGCAAAAATTTGGCTCAGGCCTTAAAGAACTTTGCTGGAAACATGAGTGTCTTCTAGTTAACTGGCCAGCCTTTGGATTTTTCATTAGTTGATCTGTAACTGATTCTGTAACAATGGTCACTTAGAAGCAAAGTCAGAACAATAGAGTCAAGAAAAAGATCACAGTCTCCAACAGATTTTGACTCAATAAAACAACGAATGATCAAAAATGACTGACTCTAAGAAAAACAAAAACAATGTCAGCGATTACCTCCCCCAGACTTGAACAACACTGTCCCCAGTGTTATCTAGCTTAGAGTTGGTGAAAGAAAACAAAAGAACGAAGTGAAAGTATGAAAAACAAGGAGTTACCGTACTGGAACATCGAGTATCGACCGACACACGGCCTGGTATCGATCGATACCAGGCTTAAGTCGACACGATGAAATTTTCTCATTCGCGTAGGGTGTCGATCGATACCAATAGGGTATCAATCGACACACGGGCGATTTCGTGTTTTGCTCCTTGTTTATCCTGACACAAACACAAAACGAAAAATATAAAGAAAAAGACTCATAAACAAACTCACCAGTGGGTTGCCTCCCACCAAGCGCTCGTTTAATGTCAATAGCTTCACTGTACCGCCGTTCAGGCACTGGGTGCATCATCCAAAGCCATTATGTGTCCGTCTGGAATCTCGGTGCTCCGGAAATAGTGTTTCACCATTATTCCATTGACAGTGAACTCTTCGCCTGAAGGATTTGTCAGGACAATCGCACCATGTGGTCTAACCTCCTTGACTGTGAAAGGACCTGACCAACGAGAACGCAGTTTACTAGGAAACAAATGCAAACGAAAGTTATACAGAAGTACCTGATCATTGGGTTCAAAGTGTCTGGTAAGGATCTTTTTGTCGTGATACGCCTTGGTCCTCTCCTTGTACAGCTTCGAGTTCTCATAGGCATTGTGCCTAATCTCATCCAGCTCATTCAGCTGAATCAATCGCTTCTTAGCAGCAGTCTTGATGTCGAAGTTCATCAGTTTTGTAGCCCAGGCTGCCTTATGCTCGATTTCAACCGGAAGATGACACACTTTCCCATATAGCAAGTGAAACGGTGTAGTCCCAAGGGGTGTCTTAAAAGTGGTCCTGTAAGCCCACAGTGCATCATCCAACTTTGTATACCAATCTTTTCTAGTGGTACCTACAGTCTTCTCCAAAATCTCATTGATTTGCCTGTTGCAGACCTCAACTTGCCCACTAGTTTGAGGATGATAAGGAGTAGCTACACGATGATTCACACCATGTTTCTTCAGCATCCTGTCGAAAACCTTGTTAATAAAGTGAGAGCCACCATCACTTATAACAATCCGAGGTACTCCAAATCGAGGAAAAATAATGGTCTTAAACAGCTTAAGAACCACTGAAGAATCGTTGGTAGGACTAGCAATCGCTTCGACCACTTGGAGACATAGTCTACAGCAACCAAGATGTACATGTTCTTGTATGACGAAGGGAAAGGACCCATAAAATCGATACCCCAACAATCAAAAATCTCAACCTCGAGGATGAAATTTTGTGGCATCTCATGTCTCTTACTGATTTTCCCTCTCCTATAACACACATCGCACTGGGGAATGAAGGTGTGAGAATCCTTAAATATAGTAGGCCACCAGAAACCTGCTTGAAGGACCTTGGACACTGTCTTGAAAGTAGCAAAGTGTCTAGCATACTCAAATCCATGACAATGAAACAGAACACTAGGTACCTCTGATTCAGCAATGCATCTCCGATAGACACCATCAAAACAGTGCTTGTACAGGTAAGGGTCATCCCAAAAGAATCGCCTTATGTCACGCAGAAACTTCTTCTTGTCATATTTCGTGAGGTGCTTTGGCTCCGCATCTGCAGCGAGATAGTTGGCAATATCAGCGTACCACGGTAGATCAGAATCAGCTGCAGCAACCAGATACTCTTCAGAAACACCAAGGTGTTCAACAGTCAGAACAGGTTCGGAAATCGCAGGGTATCGACCGATACTAGGTGAGTGTCGATCGATACCGAGACCTGCAATTCATGGGAAGTAAGCGGACTCTTCTGGTAGTTGGTCATTGATGGGCACGTCTGCATCAATCTGAATCCTCGAAAGATGGCCAGCTACTCCATTCTCTATTCTTTTCTTGTCCTTTACTTCGATGTTGAAACCCTGTAACAAAAGAACCCAACGACAGAGGAGAGGCTGGAGATCCTTATTCTGCATCAGATATTTGAGAGCAGCATGATCAGTAAGGACAATCACTTTGCTCCCAATCAGGTAGGATCGAAATTTCTCAAAGGAGAAAACAACTGCAAGTAGCTCTTTCTATGTGGTGATGTAATTCCTCTGAGCATCATCCAATGTGCTGCTGGCATTGCAGATAACGTGCAGCTTCTTATCCTTCCTCTGAGCCAAAACCGATCCAACAGCAAAGTCGCTAGCGTCGTACATGATCTCAAAAGGCAGAGTCCAATCAGGAGGTTGCACAATAGGAGCACTCACCAAGGCGTTTTTAATCTCCTCAAAAGATGCAAGACATTCAGGTGTGAAATCGAATGTGATCTCCTTGCATAATAGAGCTGTGAGTGGGCATGCTAGCTTGGAGAAATCCTTGATGAACCTTCTGTAAAACCCAACATGACCAAGGAAACTTCGAATTTCCTTCACAGAAGTTGGTGGTTGGAGGCTTGTCATGACCTGAATCTTGGCTTTGTCAACTTAGATCCCAGCTTCGGAAATCTTGTGCCCAAGTACGATGCCCTCCTGAACCATAAAGTGACACTTTTCCCAATTAAGGACCAAGTGTTTCTCTTCCCACCTCTGTAGCACCTTGCACAAATTAGCCAGACAGTCCTTGAATGACGATCCGTACACCGAAAAATCATCCATGAATACCTCCATAAAATCCTCAATCATGTATGTGAATATAGACATCATGCATCTCTGGAAGGTGGTTGGGGCATTACACAATCCAAATGGCATTCTCCTGTATGCGAATGTACCATAGGGACATGTAAAAGTCGTCTTCCCTTGGTCATCTTGATGTATAGGAATCTGGAAGAAACCTGAATATCCATCGAGAAAACAGTAGTATGGATGATTAGCCAACCTCCCCAACATCTGGTCAATGAATGGCAATAGGAAGTGATCTTTCCTCGTAGCTGCCTTCAACTTCCTGTAGTCAATGCACATTCGATGTCCAGTGATAGTCCTAGTAGGAATCATCTCATCCTTGTCATTCTTCACCCACTACAAGAAAACACGCGATTTGCGATGGCAAAATCCGTTGCAAATCCGTCGCAAATAAGGTTTTGCGACGGATTTGCGAGGACCATCAATCTGTCGCAAATCACTTGTCGCAAATCAAAACTCCTCGCAAGTCCGTCGCAAATTTGTGAGGGAAACTCTGTCGCAAATTTGCAAGGGACAATTTCCGTTGCAGATTTGGGACGGAATTGCTACGGATCCTATTAGGATTATAATCCTCTCAATTCCATTGTAAATTTGCGCGGGAAACTTTCCATCGCAAATTTGCAAGGGACAATTTCCGTTGCAGATTCGCGACGGAATTGCTACGGATCCTATTATGATTATAATCCTCTCAATTCCATTGCAAATCTGTGAGGGAAACTTTCCAACGCAAATTTGCAAGGGACAATTTCCGTTGCACATTTGCGACGGAATTGCTACGGATCCTATTATGATTATAATCCTCTCAATTCCATTGCAATTTTGCGACGGAATTGCTAAGGTCCTAATTATAATCAAATAAAATAATAAAATATAAAATTTGATAATATTATGATTCTAATTTATAATTTAATTTTAAAATTAAACGAAATCCAGAATTTATATAGAAATTAAAATTTTATGATTAAATTAAAATATTAGATATTCAAAGAAAAATAAAAAAACAAAATTATTCTAAAATAAAACAAAAAAAAATTAAAATTCACAATTGTTCTACAATACATTAAAAAAATTCAAACACTCTAAAATCAAACAACTAATCTAATCTATTATAATCTTAATCTTTACATTTTACACACAAAAAAAAAATCAACTAATCTAAATTCATCAAGCTAAATTTAGAGGAGGAGAAGGAGGGTCGCCCGAGTCGTAACCCTGAAGGAGGAGGAGGGCTCACCGGAGGAGGAGGAGGATGAGTCGCCGGGCTCGCAGAAGGTGGAGGAGGAGGAGTTCATGGGGTCACGGAAGGAGGAGGAGGAGTCGCCGGGCTCGCGGAAGGAGGAGGAGGATGAGGGATCGCCGGAGTTTAACCCTGAAGTCGCCGGTCGCCGGTCACCGGAGGAGGAAGAGGGATCGCCGGATTTTTTGAAGATTTTGCACATATGAGTGAGGGGAGAAGAAAGTAAGTCGTTCTTATATAAAAGAATAAGAAATGGATTTGCGACAGCATTGCAAGGCATCCCTCGCAAATCCATAGCAAATTTCGCGGTTTAAATTAGGCCAAAGTTTCGTGAAAATTTTCTATTTTGCGCCAAAAATTCAAAACAATTCATTTTGCGATGGATTTGCAATGGCTCCGTCGCAAATCCGTCGCAAATATGCAATGGATTTGCGACGGCGCCCTCGCAAATCCATTGCAAATAGTGGATTTATTGTTTAAAAAAATATAAAGGGTTTAGGGTTTAAAAAATATTCCTGGAATCAACCCTTCTACGGAACAAGAATTGGAACAATTATTTTAGAACAATTATAAATTTTAATTTCTTTTTGTTTTATTTTAGAACAATTATGTATTTTAATTTCTTTTTGTTTTATTTTAGAACAAATATGTATTATAATTTTATTTGAATATCTAATATTTAATTTAATCATAAGTTTAAATTAAATATTTTCGTTTTATTTTAAAATCAAATTATAAATAATAATCATCATATTATCAAATTTCAGATTTTATTTTTATTTTATTATAATTAGGATCCGTCGCAAATCTCTTGCAAATTTGCAAGGGATTTGTGAGGGAGCCGTCGCAAATCCGTTGCAATTCTAGATTTGCAATGGATTTGCGACGGCTTCCTCACAAATCAATTGCAAATAATTGATTTGTTGTTTAAGAAAATATTAAGGGTTTAGCGTTTAGGGTTTAGGGTTACATAACAAATTATAGGAATTCACTACTCATATTGTATTCGCCATCATCAATCTTTTCGAAATCATCCAATTCTGATAATACGACTGATTTATTTAATACGTATTATAGTTCTATATTAATTAGCATAAACAACATGAAAGGATATTTTACGTTCATTTAATTATGACAGAGACTTCTCCAAATCTTTGGTGGTATGTCACCAAATTATCAACTAACATTAGAAATAAGGCCTTTGGATTCCCTTTTATCTCCGAGAACCACGTTACCGATCTCGAATATAAAAAAATCAAAATTGTAATGGAATTGAGAGGGATCCGTCGCAAATTCCTTGCAAATTTGCAATGGATTTGTGAGGGAGCCGTCGCAAATCCATTGCAATTCTAGATTTACAAGGGATTTGCGACGGCTCCCTCACAAATCCATTGCAAATCGTGGATATTTATTTTCAAAAATATTAAGGGTTTAGAGTTTAGGATTAAAAAATATTCCCGGAATCAACCCTTCTACGGAACGAGAATTGGAACAATTATTTTAGAACAATTATGTATTTTAATTTCTTTATGTTTTATTTTATAACAATTATGTATTTTAATTTCTTTTGTTTTATTTTAGAACAATTATGTATTATAATTTTATTTGATTATCTAATATTTAATTTAATCATAAATTTATATTTATATTTAAATTAAATATTTTCGTTTTATTTTAAAATCAAATTATAAATTATAATTATCATATTATCAAATTTCAGATTTTATTTTTATTTTATTTTAATTAGGATCCGCCGCAAATCTCTTACAAATTTGCAATGGATTTGTGAGGTAGCAGTCGCAAATCCATTGCAAATCCAGAATTGCAATGGATTTGCGACGGCTCCCTCACAAATCCATTGCAAATCGTGGATTGATTGTTTTAAAAAATATTAAGGGTTTAGGGGTTAGGGTTTAAAAATCCATTTTAATTTTCTTTGTATATCTAATATTTATTTAATCTTAGAATTTAAAATTTTATTGAAATTTCAGATATTTTTTTATTTAAAAATGAAAATATAAATTATAATCATCATATTATCAAAATTCAGATTTTATTTTTATTTTATTATAATTAGGATCCGTCGCAAATCCCTTGCAAATTTGCTAAAAAAGCAGGCCTCGCAAATCCCTTGCAAAATTGCTACGAATTTGCGAGGGCAAAATTATCCCTCGCCATATCGTCAAAAAATAGTAGCAAAGTCGTCGCAATTTGCGACGGCAAAATCCCTCGCAAATTTGCGAGGGATTTGCGACGAGGTTATGATCACTCGCAAATCCCTCGCAAGCTACTCGCAAAGCTGTCGCAAATTTGCGAGGGAATTTTCCATCGCAAATTTCCATTGCAAATCGCATGTTTTCTTGTAGTGACCACAATTATTCCTCCTTTCTTAGGAACAACGTGCACTGGACTGACCCAAGAGCTATCCGAAATAGCATAGATTACACCAGCTTTCAAAAGCTTCATCACATCCTTTTTGACTACTTCATTCAGGTTCGGATTCAGTCTCCTCTGATGCTCAACTGAAGCCTTTGACTCGTCCTCGAGATGAATCCTATGCATGCACAGGTCCGGTGCTATACCTGGAATATCATTAAGAGAATAGCCAAGAGCTCTACGATACTTGCGCAGCTTGCTCAGCAGTAAGGTAATATCTACGTTGTTCAAAGAAGCATTAATAATCACTGGGTATGTGGAATTAGGACCAAGAAAACCATACCTCAGATTCGCAGGAAGTGGCTTGAGTTCCACTTTAGGAGCGTTCTCCTCACTCCAATCTCCAAGCCTAGCAACTTGCTTAGAACCATCGGCCGACCCTCCTTTTGGTCGCAGGGTATCGACCGATACTAGGGGAGTATCGATCGATACTGGTGATGCTAAATCGAGCATCTTCGAGTATCCAGCAGTATCTTCACACGAATGGACCTCTGAAGTGGCTGAACAGACCAATGCTCTCTCCAGTGGATCCTCAGGATGCATCTCCAGGAAGTATTCTTCAGCTATGTCACAGAAAGTGTCGACAAAAAAAGTATGCCCATCGATGGTTGGTCTCTTCATCATCTTATCCATATTAAAATTCATGACCAAATCACCGATGTTGAGAGCAATCTTCCCATTCCTGCAATCAATCAATGCACCAGCTGTTGTAAGGAATGGTCTGCCTAGGATAAGAGGATCATTAGGCTCAGCATCATACTCCAGGACGATGAAATCAGTTGGGATCAAGCAATTTCCAATCTTAATTGGAAAATCTTTGAGTAAACCCTCTGGAAGTCTAACTGAGCGATCAGCAAGTATCAGGGAGATTCTTGTGGCTTTGAAGTCTGTCATCCCCATCCTTTTAGCAAATGAGTATGGCATGAGGTTCACTACACCAAAACAGCGTTTTTCCTACTGCAAAAACAGTCGGGAATCAGTAGCAAAACACCCTTTTACGACTGATTACCGACTGATTTCTGCGGAGGTAAAGGTCTAGTCGCAAAAAAAAATCAGTCACAAAATGGCTACTGATTTACGACTGATATCAGGCAGTCACTAGTCAGTCGCTAATCAGTTGCAAACGTTTACGACTGATTAGTGACTAAATAGTGATTGAATGTTGCTACTACTACAGTTGTAGTCGGTAATCAGTCGTAAAAATATACGACCGATTAGTGACTGAATAGCGACTGTAGGTTGTTACTACTTAGGGTCATCGGTAATCAGTCGTTAAATATGACGACTGCGTTACGACTGATTATCTACTATTTTTGCTACTTATTAACGACTAAAATGAGCATCGGTTTTGTATATCTTGGCATATTTACGACTGTTTACCGACTGTTTATTTAATTTTTTCTCTACTGAAAACCTACGAGTTCTTAATTTGTTTAGCAGTTAAATTGGGTTGGCAATAAAACTTGAAACTCTAAACTCTAAAAAGAAGTGAAACAATCTGATAAACATAAACATCAACATAAAATATTATACACCAAGCTACAAATTCATACAACAAAATAACATAACTTTCATGTTCTAAACCAAAATGGAAAAACAAGTTCTTTCCATTTCCAAAAGATAACATAAGTTTGAAGTTTCAAGTTTCAAGGGAGAAAGAAGTTAGCTAAATCAATGGAGAGGAGAGTATGGACCTTCAGCATCTGTTTCTTGGGCAAGGAAAGCGAGGAATCGGTTGTCCGTTTTCAAGAACTTGTTCACAATCGCAAACTCGGCGGTGTGGGCCTTTTGAGCAGCTGCAAGTCGAGCATTATCTGATTCCTGCTGGGAGATATGAGCAGCTTGTTCCTCCAATTTCCTTTGAGCCGCTTCAAGCTGTTGTTGCATATGCTGGAAAGAAGCAGAGGTTTCATGGTGTTTTCCCTTTCCCTTGAGCTGATTCTTGAGGCTTCCAATGCCAAAGAGGTCTCCTCTATCGTTTGTGAACGTAGACTACGAAAAGAAAAGAAATAAAATTAATACCAAACACTATCATCAATCAAAATCCAAAACATAACAACTTAGGGAAGGAAGCAGTTAACATGAATAAAAAGCTCGTTATCCTCTTCAATGGATAGTTGTGGATGACGACCATCAGAAATCTCTGTGGTCCCAGACTCGAGGTTAGACATCTTCTCTTGCTTTTTTCTGCATATAGAGCCCAACAACTTGCTCTGCTTTTTTATCTGCAAAGGTCCCATCCTTCTTCGTATTAGCCCTGATGAAAACCTCACCGAAACTCACTTGTCTGCTTAATTCCTCAACCTGACATGGAAATCAATCAGATTTAAACTTGAAGTGTTCATCATGCATAATAGTCTTACACTTGCAAGACCATTAGCAACCACTGTAAACATCCTTGCCGTAAATGAAACAAAAAAAAAATTAGGAAATTAACAAACCTGAATAGCTAGATCACCAATAGCCAATCGAGAAAGAACTCAGTGAACTTGAAATACCGCATAACAAAATCACAGATTGAAATATAACAAAATATCACAGATTGAAAGAACTCCACAAGATACAGCTCTGAACAATATTGATTTACAAGAGCAATGAAAACTCAAAGGTTTCTAAGGAAATAATTCATCTTAATACACTAAAACATGGTAACTTATGATTGTAACTTTGAAGTGTTGCTCATGCATAATAGTCTTACACTTGCAAGACCATTAGCAACCACTGTAATCAAGCCTCAAAGATGTCTAATGATCTTTCAAGAAATAAAGATAAACCTCAATATCCAGCCTCAAGAAATAACAACATCACATATTGAAATATCACAAAATAGTTTCAAGTGACTTACCATTTCTTGTTCGATTTGGCGGTAAGACTTCTGTCCAGAGGCATGTTTGTGAGGCCCGAGACCTTTACGGTCAGACATCCGAGCTGCTGAGGTTGTTGTACTCTTTGTTATTTGTTCATCAGTCCTCTAATGTGCTTTCATTTCTTCCCATATCTTATCAGTGATCCATCTAGGTTGGTCATCATTACTCCTTGCAGAGCTCACCATGTCTTTCAAGCGAACTTGAAGTATGGCTTCAAAATGCCCTTGAACCAAACCTGTTAAATAAGGATCCCATCTGTCATTTTTCTACAAACAAAAAATAAATATTGGTGTTAGTCTATATAAAACACATACATGTATTAAACAGAAGTTAGTGTTTAGTGTGAGAGAATGTTACCGCGAATTCAACGAACCATCGTTCTACTCTTTCCCTAGGCACAGAGGATAAACTGTAGTAGGGGCCATCAAACTTATTAGTGAAACACTTTGTAACCTGCCTGGTCAGTGAGGATCGATCAAAACCAAACCTACAAAAACCAAAGCACACAGTATCATGTAGGGTTGAGTCCGAATGATGACACAGCATCGATACTATCACAAAGTATTAGAATATATATCTTGAACAATTATCGACAACCAAAACATACTAATCTCTTAAACCTATAAAAATACAATTGTTTTCGTAGTTAAACCTATAAAAATACAATTGTTTCTCTGTAATTGATAAATTTCGACCACTAGTCTAATTCCACATTAGAATACTTCACTATTCAAAACCACGACTCCTAAAACACATAATACAAGCTTGACATGTATTAACAATTAATTAAAAAGAAAGCAAGAAATTACCATGTTGAATTAGGCTGGACGAGGTCGGGATCGAGAATGGTGATTATCTTCGGCCTTGGCGCAAGTAGCAGCGAGTTCAGAGCCTCCATCTGGTCTTGGGAGAGATTAGGCTCTATCGGAGCTTCGACATTAGGGAAACCTCCATCTTCTTCTACTGTGTTGTGGGAATTTTGGGCTTGAGAACTGTGATGAGATTGAGATGCTAGATATGGAGGCGATTGAGATGGTTGAACTTGAGGCGCTTCAGATGGATGTTGGTGACTCGATTGAGCTGGACGTAGCGGATCTTCAACCGTAGGAGCTGCTCGAGTCGCGGATTAAACAGGTTCTGGAGTGTGAACCGTTGGAGATGCTCCAGAAGGTGGAGCGTGTGGATTTGCAGACGATGCACGCAGTGGAGGTTGAGCAGAATGAGATGATCTAGATGGACTAGTTGAGGTCGGAAAGAGCTTCCTCGGTGGAGGGTAATCTTTGACAGACGGACGATTGTTGTTGGGGAGAACCGGCGGGACAGTTTCTGATGGAGGTTTTGGAGAGAAAACATACGGAGTGGGTAGATTGGCCGGTCTGGCTCTCGATGCTGTTGGTTTCACAAGAAGAACATTCTTCCTCTTTCCACCCATCGCAGAGTGAGAGAGACAGAATAGAGGAAGACGAAGAGAGACAGATCGAGGAAGACGAAGAGAGACAAACTCGAGGAAGGAGGAAGACGATTAGGGTTTCAAATCGCAGAGAGAGGGTTTCGATAATGTTTAAGGGTTACAACTCGCAAATACGAAGAGATTTGGGCCAAAAATTGTCGCGGGTGAAACCAAATTTGGACCCAAAATTTTGGAGGGTTAATTTCCCTAGTGAATGATCCGAAATTTTTGTTTTTTTGGCCCAATCAGTCATTAATCAGTAGGTAATTAGTAGCAAAAGTTTTTTAATTTTTTTATAAATTTTTCATAAATAACATTAAATAAGTTTAATTTTTACATAATTAGGGTTAATTTCCCAGGTGTTTAGTGTTTAGGGTTTAGTATTTAGGGTATAGTGTTTAGGGTATATTGTTTTGGGTTTAGTGTTTAGGGTTTAGGGTAACCAATCATCAGTTTCCCCTCGGTTTAGGGTTTAGACATGTTTATGATTTAGGGTTTAAGGTTTACGGTTTAGTGTTTCTTGTTAACAAACCCATCTTTTGAAGCTAATCAACAATTTCTCTTATGAATCAAATCTTATGAAGAACAAGTTTTAAAAATCTTATTGCGACATATGCAAGTTATTGAGCAAGTTAGACATTGAGATAACATCTGTTTGGTCTAGGCCGGTTTAGGGTTTACCATTTAGTGTTTAGTGTTTAGTGTATAGTCTTTAGGATTTATTGTTTAGGGTTTAGTGTTTAGGGTTTAGTGTTAAGGGTTTAGGGTTTAGTGTTTAGGGTAACCAATCATCAGTTTGCCCTCTGTTTAGGGTTTAGGCCGATTTAGGGTTTAGGGTAACCAATTTAAGACACGATTAGAATCCGATTCCAGACCGGATTAATTTTTTTTAAAATGGGTTTAGAATAACCAATCATTAACCAATTTAAGACCCGATTAGGATCCGATTAAATTAAAAAAAGGGTTTGAAAATAACGCCACACCCGAGACTCGAACCGTGGCCTGCTGTATAGTGCGCGTTACCGCTGGGCTAGGTAACTCATTCAAATTTTATACAACAACGATTTTATTTATTGTCAAAATTTGAAGCCGATTTTAAATCCACTAACGCGACGCCGTTTCTTTCCCTTTGTGAAACCCTGAAAATCCCTTTGGCTTACATCGTAAATCGTACATCGAAGCCAAAAAACCTAAATCGCAAATCGAAGAACAAATCGCAAATCGAAGCAAAAATCTCTCTATATCTTGTTTTCATCTATGATTCAACATGGGTGACTCTTCTGGAAGTTCGAGTGGAACATCAAGGGGTCCCTGGGGAAGAGGAAAAGTGATTGGCTTTCCAAAAATTTGTTGGTGTGGGCAGAGAATCGTCTCGAAATTTTCACGATCTGAAGTTAGTTATCGTTGTTCTTCTTGGGTGCTTGCTAGCTGTCGTTGTTGGTGGCATAGTTAAGGTTAGGATGATTGTGTAAGTTAGATATGTTATTGCTAAAGCTTAAATGATTGTAAAAACTTATTTATTAGCCAAAGTTGTAAAAACTTATTTATTAGCCAAATTTGTAAAAATTTGTGACATAATTAGAGCAAACTTGTAATAAAAACCACCATTACAAATTACAAAACTTAAGATATCACATAACATAATTAGTACGGTGCTACACCTTCTACATCTTCGTCATCAGAATCGGATAAGTTACACTGGAATTCGTCATCTGGTTCCGCATCGCCAACATCGTAATCGAGATTTACTGGATTTACTCGTAGTTGTGAATTCTCGACTACGAGATCTTCAATTATCGACTACAATGATCATCCGTTTCTTGTTGTAAAAGAGTAGGTTCCGCGTCTACATATTCTCCTGAAATATTTCTCCTCGGGTTAACTTTAACAACATTGTGCCACACATTCTTTGGTTTCTTCTTGTATGGGTAAGGGATATAACAAATTTGATCCGCTTGAGAGGCTGTGCAATATCAATGTATAAAATCAGACATATATATAGGGTATCGAGAAAGTGATAAACGGGCGAACGTACCCAGAATAAATGGTTCGTATTTATTGTAGCTTTTCGATGGAAGAATGTCTACAATTCCACCATTGCCAATCCGAGTGCTTCTACCGATCACAGGGTCATACCACTTACACTTAAAAAGTGTGATTCTCAAATTAACCACCCCCTGATACTCGAGTTCTATGATATCAGTTAAGATACCGTGGAAATCAGCTCTGTCAGCTGCATTTCTGTAATTCTCTCCAGTAACACATACACCATAGTTACATGTCTTTCTTCCCGCACTGTTATTCTGGGTATGAAACAAATATCCTCTTGTATAGTAGATGGGCCAAGTGTTGGCCCTTTTCAGGGGTCCATGAATAATGTCGTGCACCCACGTTGGAAACGGAGTTGTGGCCTTCCAGTAAGAAACCTGCATATGAAAAGTCAATATAAAATATATTGAAGTACCAATAGTCAGATATCAAAAATTTATAGACATACATATTCTTGGATCCATGAAGGATATTCTTCAGCTCTTCTCGCCAGGATTTCTTTTTCAGAGAGGTCCGGATATTGTGTACTAATAAAATCTTCGAAGAAACTATGTAACACCATAAAAATATATGAGAAATCGAGTATGTAATATAAAACATTTTAAGTTAAAGCCATTACAACTTATACCTCTCAAGTGGCTCGAAATAACCACAATTTCGCAAAACATATGCATGTGCGCATCGATAGTCTTTATCTGGAAGCCATATTTCCTGCATTTCGCCACTAGGCCGACCTACGTGAGTAAATATATCGGGGACTCCATCGAAATGATATTCGGGGACTTCACCTTCAGCAAATCGCCTTGACCTGACCAAAGTAGTGAAAATCATTTTATAAAAGCTACCAGGCGTATATATACCAAATGGCTTAGTGAACATGTGAATAGTTATAGCTTTTACCTTGATTTCGTTTGTATACTCGAGGGAAAATAGTGCTCTGTAAAATAAGATACCTCCTCCCTTAGATATGATTGAACAATCGATCATGCTGCATATCTGTGGTTCTTTGCTTTCCCTTTCAACCTTTTTAAAAACCTTTCAAACGGGTACATCCACCTGTATTGCACGGGGCCTCCTAATTCAGCTTCGTATGGGAGATGTATAGGTAGGTGCTCCATCACGTCGAAAAAGGATGGTGGAAATATCTTTTCCAAATTGCATATGATTAAAACTATGTTTTGTTTAAGAATTTGGACGCGACTTTTCTGCAAAGTTCTCGAACATAAGTCCCGGAAAAATGCTCCAACCCCTACAATACAAATTGAAACAGCAAATGGTTATTATAAATTACGATAATCATATTTACGTAATTTATTTTCCTAAAATTATAAATTATAAGTAATTAATTAGTACCTGATAACGCAGTGTGGACGTTCCGGTCTAGTAGTTCTGCAAAGATAAATGGAAGTAGCCGCTCCATAAAAACATGGCAGTCATGACTCTTCATCCCATAAAACTTTTCATTCGCCAGATCAGTACAACTAGCTAAGTCTGAAGCATAACCATCTGGGAATTTTACCGATTTTTTCACACATTCCAATAAGCTTCTTCTTGCTTCGTCTGTCATTGAGTATTCAGGAAAATGGGCTCTACCGTCATCATCAATATGTAAGTGTGGCCGAGAACATAATTCTTCTATATCCAATCTTGACGGGATGGTGTCTTTCGATTTACCCTTCACACGCATAAGAGTATTCATGATGTTGTCAAAAAAATTCTTCTCTATATGCATCAAATCGAGATTATGTCGAAGAGTAAGCTCCCTCCAGTACGGCAATTCCCAAAATATGCTTTCTTTGTGCCATTTATGCTCTTTCCCAAAGCCAGGTTTCTTCTTATCATGACCGTTGCCACCAACATCCTTTGTTTTCGGTGGCTTTACACGTTTCAACCCGTATAAATAAATTTGCTCACTGGTTAAAGACTCTGGTGGATAGTCTTTCTTAGCGTTTATCTTCTTCAAAAAGTCTTTTCTATTCTTCCTTAGAGGATGATCATGAGGAAGAAATCTTCGGTGACAATCGAACCAACACGTCTTTCTTCCATGCTTAAGATAAAAAGAATGTGTATCTTCCATGCAAATTGGACAAGACAATTTGCCATGGGTGGTCCATCCTGATAACATGCCATACGCCGGAAAGTCGCTTATCGTCCACAACAACACTGCTCTTAGTTTAAATTTTTTATTCAACGAGACATCGTATGCATCTACTCCAGTAGACCACAGTTCTTTTAACTCATCAATGAGAGGTCGGAGGAAGATATCGAGACTAGCTCGAGGATGATTTGGCCCAGAATTCATAATTGTTAGAAACAAGTACTCCGTATTCATGCACATACCAGGGGATAAATTATACGGAGTCAAGATCACGGATCACAATGAATGGTTTTTTGACATGCCAAATGGATTGAACCCATCTGTACACAATCCAAGATAGACGTTTCGGGGTTCTTCGGCAAACTGGGGATGTTGATCTTGAAAATATTTCCACTCCGCCCCATCAGTCGGATGCCACATTTCTTCCTCATTTGCTTCGTGCTCGGCGTGCCATCTCATTGCCGCTGCAGTCTTCTCGCTCTGATACATTCTCTTTAATCTGTCAGCAATAAGCATATACCACATACGACTATATGGTACATTGGTCCTACGGTTTTGCTCGTTAGGCATCCATCTTTTGAATTACAAAACCGACACTTATCTAACCGCTCATTATCTTTCCAGAAGATCATACAATTGTTAATGCAAACATCAATTGCATGACATGGGAGCCCCAAATTGCGCATCAATTTGTCTGTCTCGTAATGTGAACCGGGTGCCTGGTTTCCTTCTGGTAAATAATCTGTCAAGATACCGTATACTGAATCCACTAACTTTTCACTCATATTATGATCTGCCTTATTTTGCATGATTCGAGCAGCTAAAGATAACTGCGAGTGACCTTCACGACAACCATCGTATAATGGAGTATTCGCTCCATCTAACAAGTTGTAGAATTTTTTTAAATGATTACGTACCGGTTCTTCTACATTTTGATAACTAACATCCTGATGATAGTTGTTATCAAAACTCACGCTATCACGAAACGCATCATTCACCATATCCACATATCTATCTTCTACTACATTACCCACATCATCACTCCCACTTACATGCGTCCTATCAACATAACTCGTTCCTAAATCCATATCCAGTTCTTCACCATGCTTATACCAAATATAATAATCTGGCATAAATCCTCTAATATACAAATGTCTCAAAACTCTTGTACCGGGGATAAATTTCTCATTCTCGCAAACAAGACAAGGGCAGTGAAACATACCGCGATTTATCTGCGCTAGAGGCTGGCTATTTGCAAATGCCACGAATTGATCCACCCCCGCTGTGAACTCTACCGAGAGATTTCCTGTCGCTTCATCGAACCTATTATACATCCACTCCCGGAAATTACCATAATTGTAATTTCCCGACATTCTAAGTTGAGAAACCTTATTCTCTCTTTGATTTGTGTTTATAAACTCTTTCTTTGCTTTGTGTTTCTACAATTGTGACAAGAAAATTCGCATAAGGCAAATATATAGAAAATTTCCCAACTGATTCCCGACTGATTTCCGACTGCAAATCAAAATAGGTACACCAACCACCAAATTAATTCAACGTGATTTACAACTACTTTTTGCTACAGATTTGCTACTGTTCTACGACCCACCGAATTCAGTAGCAAATCAGTCGCTAAATTACTACTGATTAGCTACTGCATGTTTCGGACTACAATTCAGTCACTAATCAGTCGTAAACCTGCTACGCATTAACGACTAATATTTTTAGTCACTAAATACCTACTGATGTGCGACTGTTTGAAAATAGTCGCAAATCAGTCGGAAATCAGTAGCGAAACAGTCGGTAAATTTACCGACTGCCTAATCGGTAGCAACAATCAGTCGGAAAACGCTGTTTTGGTGTAGTGGTTGACACTTGAGCCGAGGTCACAAAGAGAACGCTCAAATCTATCTGTGAATATTGTACAATCCAACACAAAACTTCCTAGATCTGGTAGCTTCTTTGGGATCATGTTAGTCAGGATTGCACTGCACTCATGAGTTATCATCAAGCAACCTTCTTCAAGGTTCACATTGCTAGACACCATCCTCTTGACGTATCTTCTGAAAGCTGGAGAAGTCTTGATATCATCGATGAAAGGAAGTTCCACAATCAACTTATCCATGATTGCTTTGCATCTAGAGTCTTCAACCACCTTCTTAGTCTTCCCAGTAGCCCTGGGATAAGGTATTCTCGGTGTGTAAACTCTCTCTGCAACTACATTAGGTGCTTCCTTCGAAACCGTAGGTGTTGAATTGACAGCAGGATCAGTGTCGATCGATATAGAAGTGGTATCAATCGATAGACGGGGTTTTGATGTGTCGCATGATAGAATCTTGATAGGTGTCGATCGATGCTGACTGGTGTCGATCGATACTAGAGCGGCATCAGTATCCTCACCGTCAAGATCGATGAAAATATCTGCAGATTTGCCAATTTTCACTCCTAGAGTGACCTCTTTCCTACTCCTTAAGGTGATGGCATTGATGTGAGCTCTTGGGTTCTCTCCTTTCCCTGGAAGAAAACCTTCTTGCCTTTTCACAGCCTCTGAAGTCTGAGCAACCTGGAGTTCCAGCTTTTTCTGCTGGAGATTAATAACATCGATCCTTCCACTCAGATCATTGTACAGGACATCAATCTTTCCATTGAAATCCACAGTGCGCTTCTGCTGTCCTTGAATAAGCTATTCGAAGATAAACTCGATCTTGCTATCTGAGAGCTTAGCAGGGACATATTGATAAAATGAGTTCCCATAGTTCTTGGTATATCCACTGCTCTGAGATGGTTTCTGGACAAACTGATTCGAGCCTCTTTGCTGAAAATTGTTGTTGAAGTTTCGGTTGTTGCTGAATTGATCCCTCTGATCTTGAAAACCAGAACCACCAATATAGTTAACATCCTATGCTTCATCCTCATTGAAAACCTCAACATCTTCAGCAAAGTGCACAGCTTTCGCTGTCTTGCCCATCAGGAGACTGTGCATGGAATCTAACTTGGCTTGAACATCAACAACATGTGTACCGTCCATGCTACCAGCTTGCTTCGTGCGCTCAAAGTCTGCATTCTTGGTGCTATTGCTAGACGCCAAGTTCTCAATCAGCACATAAGCATCTTCAGGATACCTAGTGTTGAAGTTTCCATTGTTCGAAACATCCAAAGTCATCTGATACCTCCAATCAAGTCCTCTAAAGAAGAACCCCATCAGCTGAACATCAGAGTACCCGTGATGTGGACAATCTCTCTGATATGATCTGAATCTCGTCCAAGCAGCCTTGAACGCCTCAGTAGGGCCATGAGAAAACTGGGAGATCTTGTTCCTAAGATCTTCGGATCGAGCATCATCATAGAAATTATTCAGGAAAGCAGTCTTAGTCTCTTCCCAGGTAGTCAGTGATCCAGGAGGTAACTGCTTCAGCCAGTAAGTCGCATCTCCACCTAAAGAGTATGGAAAGAGCTTGCAGAAGAGGTAATCGTAGGACACTCCATTGCTCTTGATGCTAGTGACCAAATCATCGAACCTCTCAATATGATCCATGGGATGTTCACTGGAAAGACCATGAAAAGGGTGCTGACCCACAAGAGTGTAGTATTCAGGTTTCAGCTTAACGTCATTCCTCTGAAAAGCAGGAGGGCGAATCGCTGATCGATTTACATAAAACTGATCAGGCATGTTGAACTCACCAATCGTTCATCACGATTAACCACAACATTCCCTGCATTCGCATTCCCAGCGACAACAGGAGCAGGTGGGATGATGTTCCCCTCTCCATCCAATTGTTGTCCTCGCTCATTGCACAACTGACACTCTTGGTCTCTGTAAGCACCAGCTTCATCTTGAACCAACTCCACTTGATTGTTGTTCATCTCTGCTGGCTTCTTTACTCTTATGTTTGTGCGTTCCAAAAGTGCTAGCTGATCGAGTGACAGATCAACTAACTGAGTACTCTTGTTTCTTCTGGTTTCGCGAATAGGTATACACCTGAAAATAAAGGTAAGGCACGTAAGTAACAAAAATACTATGAGTATCGACCGACACTGGGTGGTGTCGATCGATATCAACAAAAAGAAAACAACGAGTATCGACCGACACTGAGTGGTATCGATCGATACCGATGAACTTAGTCGAAATTCTCAATCTAAAATCTAATGGCAAAATTGAATCCCCGGCAACGGCGCCAAATTTGATAAGCTCAAATTAATACCCTAAAAGTACTAAAGCTTTCTCGATTGTAATACTTAGAGATCGAATCCACAAAAGACTCAAGGAATCACACAATAGATTATATAGAAGAAATTCAAGCTAAGTGATCAATGTAATTGAAAGCATACGTAAATTAAACTGTTGTAAATTCAATTGGAGAAAGATAGGTTCAGAAAATTTCTCAAGAAATCAATGAATGCAGATAAACTAACTAATCAGGGTTCAGGTTATGCACGGTTCTTGAACTCAAATCACTAAGGTATAAATAACCAACTCTCGTTGTGAGAATTATCTAAGTCTAAATCCTAGAATTCCAAATCTCTTTGCGAATCCTAAAGTCTAAACCAGCTTTTAGTTCAAGTTTGATTTGTTCACAAAACAACTAAACCAAATCTCTTTGCGAATAGTTATTTTGCTCAACCTAGGTTCCATCAGGTAATTAATCGCACTCTCGTACCTAATCAATTATCCTAAGATCTAAGTTCTAGGTGATCAATCCATAATTAGCTATGAGAACAACCTATGGTGAAGAACTAATTCAGATGGTGAACCCTAAACAACTAATCAACCTAGCATTCAAAGAAATCCCTAATGAGAATCCCTAAACCTAACAGGAGATCTACTCAGACATGGAAATTGCAACAATAAACATGACTGAATAAATACTAGAATAAATAAGAAAGAGTAACAAGAGGGTTCGAAATCTTCTCTCGGACGAACATAGTTTCAAACTTGTCTCCCTTCCAAAGCTCTCTCACAAAACCAAAGTAAAATAAAGCATAGCCATCAAAGTGGCTGTAAAATACTATTAAATAACCTAAATCACGTTTAGGGGCTTCTTGTAAATAATAAAGTCTTCTGGGCAATTTTGCAATTCTTCAACTCTTCATTTAAGTCGCGAATCGTGTCTTGCTGCAGTGAGTATCGGCCGATACTAGTCAGTATCGATCGACACTGAGGCTTCGAATCGGGTACTCAGCTACACGAACTTCAGCTTCGCTCTAAAATACTCCAGAAAGCTCCAATATCTCCAATTATGCTCCAAATGTGCTAAAACCTGTAAAAGACTCTAAACCACTACAAAATAGTAGAAAGACTCTATAAAACGGACTTATATCATGGCTTAAAAGGGGTAAGACCCATGATATATCAGAGACAAAGGTGGAAAACCCTTATGATCACTTGGATTCCTTTGAGAGGTTGTGTGACACGTTTAGAACAAGGGGAGTGCCCCATGATAGCATCAAGCTCATCTTGTTTCCGTTTTCTCTTGGAGAAAGAGCAAGCCAATTGGAGAGAGCATTACCTTCTCACTTGGTGAAGTCTTGGGATGATTGCAAAGAGCTCTTCCTTAATAAGTTTTATCCTACACAAAGAACAGTCCAAACTAGGAAGGACATCTTGAGTTTCAAGCAAGGCGTGCATGAAACCTTTCATGAGGCGTGGGAAAGACTGAAGGGATACATTCGAGATTGTCCCCATCATGGGTTCAAGAAAGGAGCCATTCTTAGCGTTTTCTATTGGGAAGTTCACCAAGAGCACAAATGGACGTTGGATGCCGCTAGCAAAAGGCGTTTCGCAAACGTCACCGTGTAGCAAGGAGAGCTACTTGTTGAGAACTTTCCTAAGAGTCTAGAAAGCTACTTTGAGAAGTATGATACAACCCCTCTAGAAGGATCAGGTCAAGACCCCGAATTGAAAGGCTTGCAAGATAAATTGGATATAATGGAAAAGCTCATAAGCGCGCAACAAAGAGGAGTTTGTTTGGGTCTTGAGCAACACCGAGATGAATCCAATCTCGTGGCCAACAAGGAGAATTACAACCAAGGGAGTAGGCTTCTAAATCAATGGTCTAACCATGAAATTCAAGGCAATCAACAAGGCTACCAAGAGAGCCATGAGTATGTTCAAATCTCTATCCAAGAGGAGGAACAAATAGAGGTGCTCATTCAAATCCTAGAAGTTCAACAAATTAATGATATCAAGTTTGGCAAGATGATGGGAGCAATGAATGACAAACTAAAGGGCTTTGATGATGAGATCAACAATAAGATTGAGCAACTAGCCTCCCATTTGGATGCCTTAGAACCCAAATTGGCAACCTCACTTTGCCATCCGAGAAACCAAAGGATGTGATGGTTTTACCAATTGTTAACGAAGAGAGTTGTTTTGAGAAGAACAAAAGGGAACCAACTTTTGGAAATGCTATTGACGATGAATTTGCTCTAGATGGAATATGCCTAAGCTCTTTCTTCTTTCCCTCATTTGAGAAGATAGAATGATGAGCAAGAGAGGAATGCTAAGAAAGTAAGAGACATGGGTAGTTGTGAGAAGATAGAAAAAGCTTCACCCCCAAAAGCTCATGAGAAGAAGAAAGAATCCATGACAAGAATGCTTTGGGTTATGGTAATGTTGAAAAAGCTTTAGCATTGGATGGAGATTGTTTAGCATCCCTCTTCCACACAACGATGGAATTTGAGGTTGAAAGTAGCGAGGTTGTAAAGAAGAGAACAATGACCAAGGCTAAGTTGAAAAACGAACCAAGCAAGCTTGATGGGTCAAAGTCCGTGCTAGACAAGCCCTCCATCATGACTCTCACTCCTTGGAAGTACAAGGATGGAGTGATTGAGTACAAGATCAATTGCAAGGGACGGCCCAAACCTTTTGCCTCGGTCAAGGCGATCCTCACACCCGAGCTCAAAGAGAAAGGGGAAGCCGGTCTTGAGGAAGTCATGAGCAAGGTGCTCAAACTTGAACTCAAGGATCTACCATGGAGTGCTCACACTCCTCGTTGCTTGTTGTTTGATACTTTTGATCTCGTGTTAAAATCAAGGATGAACCATGTTTCGATCTTTCGTTTCATTACTAGGGTCTTAACTAAAGCAAGTCTTGATTTGTTTTCAATCCTACCTAAGTGAAAACCATAATTTTGACATTGAAATTATCATGCTTGTGCATTGCATAGTGAATTCATGGTTACCATATACATACTTGGGCTCTCTTATCCTTTTCACCACTCTTTTTCTAGTCCAAGTAGCCGATTTCCATCATTGGAACGGTTTACCATACTTTTAACCTACCCTCCTTATAAGCCAAAATCTTTAGTGTGCGTATGTGAGGCCCAATTTTTTGAGTAAGCTTGGCAAAAAGTGTTGAGTTTAGGGCGACAAGGATAGGATTGCATGTAGATCTAGCCGAACATCAAAGGCTAGACTAGGGTAGGCTCGTGGGAAAGGGAATTTTTGGGTTTGGTGTGAACGAAAATATGTGACTAATGGAATTGTGGATAAGAATGAAGTGGGTTCAAAAGGGAGAAAGTGAAGGTGAAAGGGGAATGCAATATTGTGATGTGGTTAGTGCAAGTTATCAAGAATAGCTCTTAGTGATAGTTATAGCCTCATAGAAACAAAGGAAAAAGCCAAAAAATGGCTAAAGCATCAATTGATAAATGATGAGGCAAGGCAAAGAAAAAGAAAGAAAGAAGAGCTAAAGAAACAACAAAAAGAAGCACGAAACCACAAGATTCATTGAAGAAGAAGAAATTCCCCAAATGATAAAAGATGAAGTGGAAGAAGAAGTTCACGTATGGGACATGAAGGCAAAAAGGCCAAGCGAGAAAAGGGTAGCATAGGATGAGGACTTCATGGGTAGATATGCTAGGGTTAGAGATAATTTGGGCATTGGGTAGATGTAAGTCTATCCTTGCATGCATAGATTGCATTTTACTCTTAGCATTTTTCTAAATCTTGCTCATTCATAAAGAGATATCTTGCATTGGTGAAACCCCGTACATTTGAGATCATCTTAGTCTCAAGACCTTACCCTAGCCAAATGGATTCACTTACCTTGCATGAGCATGATTCACTTGAAACGATTAATGAATGTTAAAGGATTGGATGACATGAATACTTGTATGGGTTAAGGCTTGAATTTGATTCGTATAGGGAAGAATATGGCTAGCTCTTTTTTAGTATACTTGTTTGATCGCATCTTAGAGCTAGTAACTTGGACATTGAGTTGAATTCTTTTTATGGCACTTTTGGATTTGAGCTCCCATTTTAGTCTTCTCCATTTCTTTATTCTTATTTGCTTGAGGACAAGCAAAGGTTTAAGTTTGGGGTAATTGATATACTCATATATTGCATGTTTTAGCATGCATCTCACTTAGAGTTTTGTGTCATTTACATGCATAATCATGGTTTTGTCTTGTATTTAGATCTCATTTAGAGATTAGGACATATTGCATTAGGTCTAGTGAGTTCTTGCATGTTTTGGAGTACTTTCTAGGTGATTGGAGGCAATTTGGGAATATTTGGAGTTGGACCAAAGTAGAGTGCAAGCTCCATCTAATACACTGGAAAGATATGGCTGGACTGAGGCCCTACGTTATGAAACAGCTTAGATTACCTTCATGAAAGCTGTAGAGGAGTGAGTTAGCTAGCCACTGGAATTGGAATCAGGGGATTTAGACTTGTGGTTTGGAAGATATGGCCGTTTTACTGAAGACATGTATGTCTGGCCAAAGCAGTTTATTCAACACCGATGTGTGACATCGGTAATGAAGCCTCAGGGGAATACACCGATGTCACATATCGGTGTAACACCTCGGTATTTCCTCTCTGAAGTGACCAGGAACAAAAAAACCTTAGCACCGAGGTCCAACACCGATGTGTGACCTCGGTGTTGGACATCTTTCACCCGAACCAGCCGAGCTCGTCCAAAGTGTCTCAAAGATTTGGATAGACGGGGACCTGAAAATCCGATTCAGCTTTACTGCCTTCATAGAAGTTGTAGAGGAGTGAATCAGCTTTACACAGGAGTTTGAATCGGGTTATTTGGACGTATGGATAGGGAGATAAGACGGATTTACTTAAGGTATATCCGTCTGGCCGAGAGAAGATGACACCGTCCAAATAACCGGCAAACGATGGCTTTCGATATGAATCAACTCAAACAGTCTTCATAAGAGTTGTAGAGGGACGAGTTAGCTGTCTACAGGAGTTGGATTAAGGTCATTCGGATGTCAGGTTCAGAAGTTATGACCGATTCACTGAAGATGTATCCAAGTTTCGGCCGGGTCAATACCCGGTTTGTCCCGGGTTGACCCGGGACCGATCCAACTCAGCAAACACCTTTTTATATTTTAGAGATCTGATTTTTAGATCTATCTCCTTTTTTATGTTTTTTCTCCATTTTTCTCTCTAGAACAAAGACTTGTCTTTTGATGGTTCTTGGGATTTTTCCCAAATATCTCTTTGATTTATGCAAGTTTGAATTTATATCTTTTCATCTTTCTCTAATCTTTCACTTTCCTATTCCCTAATCATGATTAACATCACCTCTTTCACAAGATTTGGTGTGTTCTTCATGACTAGTGAGTAGTCTTTTAGGATTTGAGGATTTGGTAGATTTAGGGTAATTTGGTGGATGATTAATGATGTCTAGGATTAGATTATATGATTTCCCTTCTTGATTAGTGGTTTTTAAGTTAGATCTAGCTTGAGAAAGTGGATTTAGATCAAAAGGCATTTCATGCACACAAGGTGTTTGATGAAATGACTTGATGAACTAATCAAGAGATATTCATTTCTATCCTAAGGGATTAGTTGTCTAGAGTGATTATTTGGTTGATCTTGAATGATAGACTTAAAACTTGCTAATTAGTAGTGATTCACAAATGAGAATTTGATCTTGAATTAGTAATTAGGAAAGTAATTAATGCCTTGAGAGAGGATTAGTAAAGATTAGTGATCTTTGCCTAGGGATTAGTCTTCATTAAGCATTGGACATCATTAATTAGCCATTGGATTGCCATATCTCAATTACCTTATCCTTGAATTCGCCTTTTATCATTGTTTTATTCACCGTTTAGTGTCTTTGGCTCTTGTCACTTGTCTTTCAATTGATAGTTCACTAGCTTAATCACCAAAACCACTTTGTTTGCTTGAATTAAAGAGTGTCTTGTATTCTTGTTGCATTGAACTAGACCCTAGATTGGATTAGCACCTAAAACACTGCAATGACATGTGTATTTAGGATTGATTCTTGAGTAGGATAAAATTCTATTTATCACTCGATCAATCTCTCTCGGTGATGCATTATGTCCTTGTCTCTTCCGGTATTGGACTTGGTGGAGGTGTTGGTTCAAAGGCTGAGTAAGGCGTATAGGGCATGTAGATCCTCCTTTGTGGGCTCCTTTGAAGTGTTGTTGATGAAGATGATGAGACTTCTTCATGAGCTTGAATCACCTTGCAAGGTGCATATAAATCTGGTTCTAGGTCGCTTGAAAGCTCATCTGAAGTTTGAGTGTCAATGGATAATGCAGCTTGCTCGAGAGAAAGTGTACATGACTCAAACGTTTCAAGGGTAGACGAGCAGATGCTGGCCGTGGGTCCAACAGACGGAGGCGCGGTGGATGGCAGTGTGGCCACGGGTCAGGAGGATGGAGGCGCGACGGAGGGAGGGCTGGCCGCAGCTTGATAGCTCATGCCAGTGGTGAGGGGAGTCCGTGGGGACTTGACCGGTTCATCGTCTTCTTCATCTCCTTTGATGTTTTCTGTTTCTTGGGAGTCATTTGGCTTCTCCACTAGGTCAGGAACATGGGTATCAAGTGTTGAATCATGCTTCTCATGATCATTAGATAGTTTCTCCACTTTCTCTTCTACTTCGTCGATAGCATAAATGAGTCGGTCTAGTGTAAGATCGAGCTCTCTCGTTTTGTCCTCAACTTCTCCTACTCCTTCCCACAGCTCGAGGGTGTAGTTGTAGGTGGTGTTACTGTTTTCATTGACAGAGTTATCCAAATCATCAAACTTGTAGTTCAAAGTACGTACCCCATCATTAGCTTTCCGGATATCGAACTTTTGTCTTTCTTGTTATTCTTCAACGAGTTTCATCCTCTCGTTTAGTGTTGTAGCGTCTTTAAGGGTTTGTTCTTCAAGGACTTTGACGTGGACAGTAAGGTCATCGAACTTCTTGTTGAATTCGACGGAGATGGAATATATTCTCTCATTTAAAATGGCTCCGAACTTGGCTTGGGACTCGATGGTTTTGAATTATGTCTTTTTCCAGTATGTGGGAGTAGTTTAGATTGTTGGGTTTAAAGGATTATCGAGGGGAATTCTATGTTCGATAAGGATTTCACTAGGTAAACCCTAGCCGATTTCTAGAGCTCTTGCTTGTGGAAAGTTGTTAATGCATGAATCTAGTGTCATGAACTAGAGGCTGGTAATGAGAGTTTAGAACCACGAAAGTGTTGCATCTAATCACCAGCAAAGTTCATCCACAAGGCGTGTGCGTCGTAAGATTTCGAAAGTATACTTACGGAGTGCCGTGAACCTATGGACCCACTAGCATATCAAAATCTTACGCGCGGCCAGAGGCGAAAGCTACTGGTCGAGTGAATAGATTGTAGGACGTAGGTTGTACAAAAGTAGACTACGTCATTATTCTATCATGTTCGTGGAGTTATAATATAGAAACACCGGTTAGTAATGAGCTAGCGGTCGTTTGATTGAATCTAGCATACCCCGAGATATTCTTCTCGACCCAGCAACGCTTTAGAATTGTTACAACCGTCTCTAGTAGTATAGTTTAACAATAGAGTCCGTAGAAGTAGTTTAGTTATCGAATTCATTAGGTTTAGGTTAGTATTCGATTTTCTTAGGTATTAGGTTAGTCTTAGAATTTCTTAGGATTAGGTTTAGAGTCTCTTAGTGTTAGATTAGAAATTATATTACCCTAGATTAAAGTAGCCATCGGTTTCCTTAGAAATAGTTTAGTATAAGTTTTCGGTTTTTCGTTCTTTACAATTCTAGTTACAAAAACCCTATAAAAATATATTCGTTCTAAGTTTATTTACTATACAGTATCTAAAGTCTCATAGAACATCACCCTCTCCATATGGATCGATACCTCAAGTACTACAACGCACATATGTGCACTTGCAGGCTTTAAGGTTTATAAATTTAAAACCTGAAGTTTCGGAAACGAATCTGATAACGCATCAAGTTTTTGGCGCCGTTGCCGGGGAGAAATCGCTACAGCTTCTCTCACACCTTAGAAGTTAGTAAAACGACTCTAGAACAAACTTTTTCTATTTGATTTTTGGTTTTGTTTTTCTTTGTTTCAGGTTTTGAAACATGAACTCGCCTCTGGAGCGAGATTGCTACTACGAGCGGGGTTACTATGACCCATCCTGTGCTCACCACTGTCACGACTCACATGTTGTGTGTGACTCGTTCTACATGGATCAAAAACCGGCACCGACCAACTACTCTCAAGGAAGCCACGAGCCTCCTTACTACCGAGACGAGCTTTTTTTGTCTCCCGTTGTCAACTCTAGACAACAAGCATACCGTCTTCCTCACCAAATCTTGAACCAGCACGATGAAACCTTGGAATTCAGCGCTCGTTTGAAGCGAATAGAAGACGTCATCAAACATGAGATTGGTGAAGAAGCCTCACGAATTCAAGAACTAAGCTCGGTGAGAAACCTCCTCACCAATCCCAAAAATCTCAATGCAAGAGTACAAGAATGAAAGCAAAACTAGTCTTCTAAGGTTGTCCAAGGGTTATCCATGAAATTTCTGTCTAAAAACTAGTATTTGTAGGTCTTCAACATGCTTGGGTCGTTTAAGAGTTTGACGGGAAAAGACAGTTTTGGCTTCAGGTGAAGAAACGAATCATCTTGGGCGGAATTAGCTCTGGCCGCGGGTCCGTAGCTTCTGGCCGCGAGAGGAATGGCTCCAGAGGAATGCTTGGCCACAGGTCTGACTCCTTGACCCGCGGTGGACTGCTCTTACGGGTAGCTTCGTCGGTCTTCAGTGCTTTGGGTATAATTAAGGATCCAACAATTAATGGATTTTCCCCAGTCCAATTGCATTTTAAAGCTGGTTGTCTCCACTTTGTTGTATCCAAATTTGGTGATGATCAGATGGTGGAAAGGTCTTCTTTGATTGCAAGACTTTTTGACGGTCCAAGTTTATCCAAAAACGTACTTTTGCTCCGAAATGCACTCTTTAATCCCGAGTTACCTGAAAAGAGTCCTAAACCCGTAAACATGCGAAACCCGTAATAAAAGCATATAAAACTAAGTGGAACACTTATTAACGTGTTCTAAAATATATAGCAAAACAGGTAAAAATACGATGTTATCAGCAACCTATGTGAAAGTTATAACAAGGATCAACCTAAATCATTATCATCCAACCATCACGACAATTGACTAATGATGCCTAGACATTTAATGCACATTCATTCTTATGACATGGATCACACAAGTAGATTAGTTCAATCCTATGATACTAATCCATTTACAAATCATTTAGTTATCAACAACTTTTGTTCGCAACTAAATGATCCATAATCATTAAGTATTAGTCCATACAAGTCAACAATTCACCTTAATCATCAATTTTCATTGGCTAAGAATTGAATTGCATGCTTGGAAGTTTTCTAGACATTTCATCGAACACCTTTTGGGCTATAAATGTCATAGGTTCTAGAATTGATAGATCAAGTCATTCCTAGCATTAAGATCATTCCTAACATGAGAACAAACGTTTATATAGTCCTAAACATCGACAATCAATCATCAAAACATCACAATCAAGCAAACCATAATCCAACAAAAAGCATAGAGTCTAAACATGAAGACCATAAGAGAAAAATAAATAAAGATAAAGAGAATCTATTATATAAAGACTCACTCAGTCTCACACGGAGGTGACACATCAGCTCTCTCCCTTGTGACATCTCAGCTTTAAAAAAAAATTATTTTCAAAATTTTAAAGAATTAAGGGGGAGAAGATGAATAAAATACGACATCGAGAAAGATATCTTCGTAAACAAGCAAACGATTTATCACTTAAATCATTGAACACTTAAACCATTGAATTCAGTGAAATAATTCTCCTAAAAAAGTGTGATTCAACTCCCTTTAAACCAACTAATGTAACTCTTCTTATATAGTAAGTTAGATTACGGAACCAAAAAAAAAAAGAGAAAGGAAGGGGAGCAGCCGTAAGAGGCCGAGAGAGAGAAGAGGAGAAATAAGATAGAAAGAAAGATGAAGAGAAGGAGTCGTGAAAGGAAGAAGAAGAGAGAAGAGAGGAGAAGCCGTGAGGAGGAATAGAAAGAAAGGAGAGAAGGCAGAGAGAGAGGAGATTAATGACAAAGAGAAAGAGAGAAAGCAGAGACATCACATAAACAAGAGGAAGGAGAAAAAGTGTCCAGAAATCAGAATCGGAGGCCGAGACGTCGCGGAGAAGAAATGGACCATCACCACCGCAAAGGAGAAGAGTTGAGAAAGGTATATTTTTCTGTAGAAATAAGGAAAATAGGAAGCAATGCAGATCGGAGCAGATCAGAGTGGCTATAAAATACGATGTCAATTACTAACTCAATAGAGAATCAGAGATGACCTATAAAGCTCTCAACCTCTTTATTTCAGTGGACATCAAAATTTTGTATTGGTTTGTTTTTGTATTGCTTGCTTGATCGGGTAGAGTATAATTTACTAAAATTCACTTGGCGAATGGTAAAGTAACTGGATGCTTTATGACACCAAACCGGAAATTATTCTATTAGTCTCAATGTGATTATGTTTATTATATAATAGATGATCAATAAGTAGCAGTGTTATCACCTAGCTTAAGAGCTCTTTTGATTATAATTTACTAAAGTTCATTTTTTTTTCATAATGTAAAGTTTAGGTTTGTGGATAAGTATGACAGTTTGTTTAGCTACTTGATGGTTAAAATAATAATAAAAATATACTAAATCGTTGCTAGTACATTTTCCATCTAAATGCTTATGACCTGCTAAACGGAGCTAACTGTATTTTACCATGTTCGAAAAAAAGAAAGATTGTTGAAATTTTGGTACCAACCATGTAGGAAGCTAAGTGGAACAGAGAAAGGAGTGAGTAGTGAATTGTTGTCGCTTAAAGAGTCTATTTGAGTGTGTTTGTGTGTGTACGGTGTTTAGAGGGATTAGATTAGGATTGTGTTTTGGTGATTTCATTGACAACTGTTATCGTTTAATTGGGTTTCTGCGAAAAATTCAAGTCCAAAATAGCAAAAGAGTTTTCAAAGAGGGTTTAGAGATTAACGAATATCCTAATGTTACAACGATGATTTTTAATGACATGAAACAAAGAACATCTATATGATTGTGGTTAAGAGAGATCTAGGAAGTTTTTATAGGAGTTGATCAGAGAGAGGTGAGTACAACATAATATAGTCTAAAATACATCCGTACGCGCGGGTTAAACTATAGATTTTTAGAACAACTTAATATTTTAAAAGATAACACATAAATTTCTCTATATTCAATTATGTATAATGGAGATAATCAATATATTTTTGCACGCTATTAAGAAAGTCTATAATTTAAGAGATAAAATAATGCATTACAAAAAAAATCACGTGTATACGCGGGTATTCATCTAGTGCATAAATAAAAGATAGGGTGAAGGAATCTTCTCTAGAATGTCATATGTATGAAGAACAATCCAAATCCCTCAAGAAAAGAGAGTTTGGGATAAAACCCAACTCTAGAAAGAATAAAACTTTGGTTTAAAATGTCTAAAATTCGCTTATATACACAAGTGGTTCGAACCGGATCGACCCGAGACAAACCGGGTCGGATCTTGGGCAAACTAGGCATAGTTAATATGTGTCCACTCAATCGGTGATAACTCCTGAAATATTACAGGGAATGAGCTGAAACTGCTCCCATTGGAAAGATAACTCAATTTCCAATATGTCTGAAGAATTTGAGATTAAACAAGACACGGAAAAGCTTCCATTGGACATGATCTTTCAGCTACTTCGGACTACATCTGCATATCGACAGTGACATATCTTCAATACATCCCCTGTATCTCCTGAACTGCTGATCTGAATGACATTACTATACTCGCGTTAGAAAGCTAACTCAATTTCGCATGACTTTTATTAAGAGCGTCCAAGCTAAATACATTAGGAAGGCTTTCGTCTGATTCGATTTTTATCGGTCACCTTTTTATCGGCCAAATGGCCGATAAAACTCCCTTTTTATCGGCCAAATGGCCGATAAAACTCCCTTTTTATCGGCCAAATGGCCGATAAAACTCCCTTTTGGCTCATTCCTTCATTTCATTGGTTTTTTTATCCATTTCTTATCATTTCTAAGTCTTCCAATCTTTCTTAGCTCCAAAATTACCTGAAAATGACCCAATGGACTATGCAAATGCAATATAAACATCATAAAACTCTAATATGCACTCCTAAAGCTAAATGAGACAATTATGTATGAATTAACTACAAAAAGATGCAAATATGCATGAAAGAGGGTAAAAACAAGAGTCAAAATCGTGCAAAATACAGTGTTATCAAAGGGACACCAAAAAAAAGCACAAAAAATTGGGGCAGCAAAAGTACATATTTATAGGTCTTCAACTCTTGTTTAGTCCTCCTTACAGTTTTCCTTGAAGAGAAATCGAAGTGGGCTTGAAACAGATTTGCAAACGAACTTTTTGGGACGAAACAGGGCTGGCCACGGGTCCAAGGCTTCTGCCAGTGGCGAACCACTCATTGGGCGTGAGTGGAGAGCTTCTGCCCGCGGTGAACTGCTTTTTGGCCGCAGGTGGAGCTGCTCCGAGGGTGGCCAAATGGGACTTCTTGATCTTGGTGTAACTTTTGATTGAATCGTTGGGTCATTCTCAAATATGTTGAAATATATTGGTAGTTGGTCCTTCTTGAATATCTCTAAAATTGGACTAGATGAGACGGTGAGAAGAACCTCTTTGGCAGTTGAACTTCTGACGTTTTGACGCTGAGCCGAAAATCTGGTTTTTCTCCAATTTTTAATACTTTTGCCTAATTAACCTAAAAAGAGTCTTGAAACTACAAATATGCAAAAACCATAACAAAAACATATAAAAACGAGTGAAACATTTATTAAAATGTTCTAAAATAAGCGGTAAATTGGGTAAAAATACGGTGTTATCAAAACCCTAAGGACGACTTAAACAAGAGTTGAAGACCTATAAATATGTGTTTTAAAAGACCTAATTTAGTGGGCATCATTGTGCCTTAGTCTGTGCCATTTTAGTTTACTTTTTGCATTACTTTTTGTTCTTATGTTTTTGTTCTTTACTCTCGAGATTGGTAAAGAGGTTTTCTCCAGACTTCGTTCTTAAAATCGAGAAGCCCCTTTATCAATCTCCTGCTTTCAATTTAATTATGTCTTCGCTTTCAATTATGTTCGAGTAGTTTTATCGTTGGGTTTAAAAGGATTATCGAAGGGGATTCACATGTTCGATAAAGATTCCACAAGGTAAACCTAGCCGTATTTTAGAACTCTTTCCTATAGATTATTTTTAATGCATGAATATATCGTCATGAACTAGAGGCTGATTCCTAGGTGTTATAATAACCACCAAATGTATTGCATCTAACCACCTGAACCATTAATCTATATGGAGCGTGTCGCGCTATAAGATTTTGAAAGTATACTTATAGAGCACCGTGAATGTTTACGAACCAATTTGATCATCATAACTTTCTGCGCGGCCAGAGACGAAAGCTACTGGTCAAGTATATAAGTTATTGGTGCGTATGATGTACGAAAGTAGGCTACACCATTTATTTTGTTCCATTTCGTGAAGTTTACTAGAATCTAATTCACTATGAGCTTAGGCGAGGAATAAAATATGAGATAAGTGAGTTGCGATTAAAATTGGGAAAAGAGAAAAGTAATTACAGTTAATGCACAAAAGTTTTAAGAGAAAATTACACTCACACACACTTTCTTAAAGTGTAATTACAAAAAACACACTTTGTGAGTTTAGGCACACATTGTGAGTTTACACTAAACCCATTACGGTCATGGATCATGGGTGACCCATTTGACCCATTTTGACACCCCTACACTTTCTCATATTTTTGGATGTGTCTATTGACCTTATCAAAACTTGAGTGATTTACACTAGAGAAAATTACACTCACACACACTTTCTCAAAGTGTAATTACAAAAACACACTTTGTGAGTTTAAGCACACTTTGTCTATTTTTTTGGGTGTGGTATTACATTTGTATCCCTCTTACCAAGATATAATTACTCTTCCCTATTTACTCTCTATTTTTATTATTTTTCATCTCACACACCCCACATATTTTTGTTTTCCTTATTTTCTTCTCATAAAAAAAATAATCTAACAACTATTTTTTCACAATCAATTATATATATTTTTCTCTATATTTTGATTCCAATTTCATAACTTTTTAATTAGATTCGAAAAGTGGCGGGCATTGTAGTTGGAATTTCTCCGTCGGATTTCCAACGGAACTAAATCCATCAGTTACAGCTCGTCGGAAATCAAATTTGGTCGGATTTCCGTCGAAACATTCCGACGAACACTGTTCGTCAAGAAAATGGTCGAAACTTTCCAATAGATTTTTGGCCGGATTTTCCGGCGGATTTTTGAAAAACAATCCCCGTCGGAGGGATTTTCAATGATTTCCGGCAAAGTTTTAGTTTGAATGCCACGTCGAAAAGTTGTCGGATATCCGTCGGAAATATTCTGACGTCTTTTCTGACAGCCATTGCAGTCGGAATATCCTGTCAGAAAGTTGTTGGATATCCTTCGGAAAAAATTTTGACGTCGTATTTATGCCTGTTGTGAATATATATCCCTTTGGTCAAGGCTCTCGATCTCGGATTTGAACTCCAAAGAAGGGTAACGATAACCCGAACAAGAAAATTCATGGCTCGAAAGTCATACTTTGTCGATAGGACGCGTGTGTATCCATGTAGTTGTGTATCCACTCGAATATTATACACGGGTACGCAACTACATGGATACGCACGCGTCATATCGACAAAGTTCGACTAAAGAACCATAAATTTTCTTGTTCAGGGTATCGTGACCCTTCTTTGGAGTTCAAATCCGAGATCGAGAGGCTTGACCAAAGGGATATATATTCACAACGGGGTATAAATATGACGTCGGAAATTTTTCCGAAGGATATCCAACAACTATTTCACGGGAGATTCCGACTACAATGTATTTCGGAAACGACGTCGGAATATTTCCGACGGATATCCGATAACTTTCCGACGGGGCATTCCAACTAAAACTTTGCTGGAAAATCATCGAAAATCCCTCCGACAGGGACTGTTTGTCCAAAATCCGTCGGAAAATCCGGCATAAAATCAATTGGAAAAGTTACGACCATTTTCCGATGACCAGTGTCCGTCGGAATGTTCTGACGGAAATCTAACCAAAATTTGATTTATGACGAGCAGTAACTGACGGATTAAGTTCCATTGGAAATTCGACGGAGAAATTCCGACTACAATGCCCGTCAGTTTTCGAATCTAATTAAAAAGTTATGAAATTGGAATCAAAATATAGAGAAAAAATATAATTGATTGTGAAAAATAATTGTTAGATTATTTTTATGAGAAGAAAATAAGGAAAACAAAAATATGTGGGGTGTGTAAGATGAAAAATAATTAAAAATATAAAGTAAATGGGAAATAGTAATTACATCTTGGTAAGAGGGATACAAAGATAATAACACACCCCCAAAAGTAGACAAAATGTGTCTAAACTCACAAATTGTGTTTTTGTAATTACACTTTAAGAAAATGTGCGTGAGTGTAATTTTCTAAAGTATAAATCAGTCAACTTTTAATAAGGTCAATAGAAACATCCAAAAATATGTGAAAGTCACTTTCTAAAAGTGTGATTAAAGTTAAAATTGTCATATTTGTAATTAGAGTTTGAAAAGTGTGTCTAAATGTGATTTTCTCATATATAAAAGAGAAGTTTTAAAAACTTTTTTTTTTATAATACAGTTTTACATTCGTTAAGAAAAAGAAAAGAGAAAGAAAAAAAAACATTGGACCAATTCAGAAACGTGTAGCAATTAAGGTTGTAAACAAAATCCGAACAAAATTATCCTATCTGATAAGTTCAGTCCGAAGTGTCTGGATATGCCGATGATTATCTAAAGTAATTACATTTGCTCTTATCCAAAATACACCATTATAGACTCTTTTGAATTAGCGTCTTTATAAAAGAACACACCTCTCCTTCTCTTTCTCCCAGACCTACCTGCGAAAACTTGGATCAACTATGGCGGATCTCTCTCTTCCTCCAGATTCTCTTTTCCTCGGATTCGACAGCTCTACCCAGTATGTCCCCTTCCTTATTCCTTTGTTTGTCTTTCAGAGAAATTGGATTTTATATACGATCTTTGAAATTCGTGTACGATCATTTTCGAATTCGTTTGTTTGGTCGCCGATTCCATAAAATTATGCGGATATCAACTCATATATTTCGATCTGAATCGGGATTTCTTGTTGCCATGAAGGTCATTGAAAGCAACTGTGTTAGACTCAGGCCTGAACATTGTCACGAGCGAACTTGTTCATTTTGATTCTGATCTTCCCCATTTCAAAACAAAAGATGGAGTTTACAGAGACCCCAATGTGAACGGCAGAATCGTGTCCCCTACTCTCATGTGGGTGGAGGCACTGGATCTCCTCCTTCAGAAGCTCTCCGAGGCGAATTTCGATTTCGGGAAAGTCATTGCGGTTTCAGGAAGCGGGCAGCAGCACGGTAGTGTCTACTGGCAAAAGGGTAGTTCTCAGGTTTTGAGATCTTTGGATTCCAAGAGAACTTTGAAAGATCAGCTGGAAAATGCTTTCTCGGTCAAGGAATCTCCTATATGGATGGATAGCAGCACCACAATGCAGTGCAAAGAGATAGAGGATGCTGTGGGAGGAGCCATGGAGTTGTCAGAGATCACTGGTTCCCGCGCTTATGAGCGGTACACAGGCCCGCAGATACGGAAACTCTTTACCACAGAGGAAGATACGTATAAGAGCACGGAGCGGATATCTCTTGTGAGCTCCTTCATGGCGTCTTTATTGATAGGAGATTATGCGTCCATTGATGAAACCGATGGAGCTGGGATGAATTTGATGGATATAAAGAAACGATGTTGGTCCAAAGCAGCGTTAGAGGTTTGTTGTGATTGACTTTGAGGCTATAGTTGGACCTTAAAATGGCTGTTTCCTTATATGCTTTTTTCATTGGCAGGCTACAGCTATGGGTTTGGAGGAAAAACTTGGAAAGTTAGCACCCGCTTATGCTACTGCTGGTTCCATTTCTCTGTATTTTGTTCAGAGGTTAGTATCTCGATTGTGATCATGCTTGTTCCTTCTAAACCGGATATATAAAATGGTTAAAAGAAGATGATAGAATTGGTGGTGATACCGACACGGTGCCTGATAATACTCAGAAGTTTCCATATGCATTTAAAGCTTATCTTCAGATTCTTGCAGTTTTCAATGTCAGATTCAGCAATTATTTTGGTTATAATGCAGGTTCGGTTTTGAAAAGAGCTGCGTGGTTGTGCAGTGGTCAGGAGACAATCCTAATAGCTTGGCAGGTACGGCTGCAACAATTATGATGAAATGAAATTGTATCTTGGGACTAGAATTTTGCATGTGTTTCGTATATGAGATACAAGGTGTTGATGAGGTTAGACCATGTTCTGTAATGTTCTGCAGGTCTAACTCTTAGTACTCCTGGAGATCTGGCGATCAGTCTTGGGACCAGTGACACGGCAAGTTCTTGATTCTTGTTGATCTTTCTAGTTAATCCAGAAACAGACTTGTATTCTTACCATTTCAGATGTCGAACATTATAAACTCTGACAGGTATTTGGGATTACCAAAGAACATCAACCCAGTCTTGAGGGCCATGTGTTTCCTAACCCCGTGGACCCCGAGAGTTACATGGTAATGTTGGTTTACAAGAATGCTTCTCTCACCCGTGAAGGTGCAAACTCCCACTTTCAGCTGTTATTAGGCTTGCTTTGTTTGATTCTCAGACACAATTTAGAATATGTGACTTTCTTTCTTAGAAATTCGTGACCGTTGCGCTGAGGGGTCTTGGGATGTTTTTAATAAGTATTTGCAGCAAACACAGCCACTAAATGGTAAGTTGCTATTTCATATTCCTTCAGGTGTCTATCTATAATATATTCATGTTCTTTGTTTTCTTAATACTCAACTGGATCCATTAGATGGAAAACTTGGCTTCTACTACACTGAAAATGAAATTCTCCCCCCACTTCCTGGTATGTTCTTGAGTTATTCTCCTTTCCATTCCATTGCTCTCGGCCACAGGATATAAGCGAACTTTTCTAATGTTTTTCCCAATGCTTAGCCGGCTCTCATCATTACATTCTTGAGAACTTTTCTGGTGCATCTCTTGAGGGTGTAAAGGAACGAGAGGTCGATGCGTTCGACCCTCCCTCGGAGGTAAGCAATGCACACACACTCATCCAATCTTCTGTGCAGAGCCCAGGAGGCACTTACATAGTTTGATTTCATCCAAATATATTGTTTCCTGTCAGGTTAGGGCATTGGTTGAAGGTCAGTTTCTTTCTAAGCGGGCTCATGCCGAGAGATTTGGTATGCCTTCCCCTCCGATACGAATAATAGCCACGGGAGGTGCATCGGCTAACGAGAATATTCTGAGTCTGATCTCAGCAATCTTCGGATGTGATGTATATACTGTCCAAAGGCCTGGTAACACTTACACATACAAACAAGTTGCAGCTTGCTTACTTGCTGATCTCCTTATGGATTGAACAAGTTGTATTGTGCACAGATTCAGCATCACTTGGAGCTGCACTGAGAGCTGCTCATGGCTGGCTCTGCAACAAAAATGGAAGCTTTGTGCCCATCTCATATCTCTACGAGGGGAAATTGGAGAAGACATCTCTAAATTGCAAGCTCAAGGTAAAAGCAGGGGATGAAAATGTGGCGTCCATCTACGGTTTGTTAATGAAGAAGAGGATGGAAATAGAGAAGAAGCTAGTGGAGAAGTTAGGACACTTCTGAAAATAACTCTCTTAAGGATTTAATAGCTTTTTAGAAGGGTTGATAGAATAATAAGATCTACTAAAACACGCTTTGCTTGTTACTCAAAATAAAAAATTGCTTTGGGTCCAAGGTCGATGCTTGACAATGGGGTCGACCTATGACGCTTATAAAATTGCTTTGGATTATCTGAGAAACGATGATTCGTTAGATAGAGATATTTGATAAATGTGAAGAACTCTATAGGCCTAACATTCCCCTTTTCTAATATGATTTATTAACAATTGCAACACCATATCATACTAAAATCACTGAGACTAATTTCACCAGGATAATAAGGGTACAGATAAATAGTGATATGATAATGGAACCACCCGAGAAGAATCATGTGCTTTGTTCAGCCCCAACGAAGTCCGTGATTAACTCGAATGGCCCAATGACCACTTGGATTACATTCTCACCTCAACTAGAGCACTACTCGAAGTTGAATCAATCCATTCCGAGTTCAGGTGAAGAAGTTATTCCACTTCCAAGACAGGTGAATTCCAGCCGACGCGAATCGGACATACGGGCGTTCAAACAATTCTTCCAACCAAATCAGAAGGAATTAAGCTACAAATCAAACTGTTCTGGAATCTTGATTCATCAGACCATTTTTGAAAATTGGATTCACTCCAAAAACGATTCAGACTTGGAAGCGACAGAATTTACAACTCGATGGATCTCCTTCAAGCCCTATTGCGCGACTGGGCCAAAGATCGTGTTGCACATACCAACTCAGGTACGATCTCGACATGAAACCAATTGGAGTATCTTAATGGATCCCTTGTGTTTCCAACAAGCCCAAGATCATAAGAAATGGACATCGGACCACAAAGTTATTGCCAATTTGTCTAAATGGGTCGACCTGTTGCTTTGCTTGAAGAGTTCAAGGCCCAATTCGTTTAGGAGCTTGCAAACTTATGTTTGGCATCCATGATCTATTTTTAAGCCCATGAGGAGATTTAATTTGGGGCCATCCAGATCAAAATGAACCAAGACGCAATCATGGATCAAAGGAGAAACTTAACTTTGAATTTGGAATATCAATCTTTCCTCATCAATGCCTACGATCAAGCCTTGAATTAATCCCCTTGATTTTTGCTTTCAAGTTAATGTATAGATCCTTGTTATTTCGAATTCTAGAGCCTATATAAAGCTCGCATCTATCATTGTAACAGGGCACCCCCTTTTTCATATAAAAAACTTGAGTTTTTTACTCTTCTTGTTCTTTGAGAGCAATTTCGATCTTGGTGAGTAAAATCCTTGATCAAAACTCGGCTTGTCATGGTGCGTAATATCCATGGAGTCGTTTTAAGGAATATCAAGGGCTTTCCGCAACCCTTGTGCGACAATTCAATCCATCCAAATCGTTGTTCTTGAGACTTTACGGTTTCAAGGAAATCGATTCTACCATTTTGCCAACTTCGAGTGAGAGTTCTTGGGAGGATCGCGTCAAGTAGTATCAGAGCACACTCTGAAGTTTGGTATCTATTTCTATTCCATCTTCTCATCTCTTCATCTTCTTCTTTTCATCTTCTTACCAAAAAAAAAAAAAAAAAAAGAGTATGTCTTTTGAAGATCTCTTCGGGAAGAAGAACACACGATCTGATGGTGATCGACCATTTTATACATCTGAGGCATGGACCCGACCAAATTATCAAAGAAAAGAAGAAACTCGTTCGAGACAGCCAAGAAGATCGAGAAGAGCGGATGAACAACCCAGTTACAAGTTCGGACTGCTCAAAAGGAGAGAAGCAGACCCGCCCAATCGATCCCCACGCCTCGAGCACAATGAGCCAATATACTTGCAGCCAACACAACCACGAGAAGAGCTCATTCGGAGGAGAAGGAAAGAACAACATCATGGAGATTCCAGTTTACAAATTGAGGCGTTGCATAAGGCGTATTTGGTTGAGCAGCAACAACTTAAGAAGACGATCCCTAAACCGATCAAGGAGATTGAGGAAAATAAACCGTGCACCAAAGCGATTGAAGGAAATTATGGAGTCATATATTCCATGCTGATCAAGGAGAAGAAGCCAGATCCAATTCAACCCCCTATCCAAGACGGTATAGTTTCGAGGACGAAACTTTTTGAAGAGGGAGAGTATGATATGATAATGGAACCACCCGAGAAGAATCATGTGCTTTGTTCAGCCCCAACGAAGTCCGTGATTAACTCGAATGGCCCAACGACCACTTGGATTACATTCTCACCTCAACTAGAGCACTACTCGAAGTTGAATCAATCCATTCCGAATTCAGGTGAAGAAGTTATTCCACTTCCAAGACAGGTGAATTCCAGCCGACGCGAATCGGACATACGGGCGTTCAAACAATTCTTCCAACCAAATAAGAAGGAATTAAGCTACAAATCAAACTGTTCTGGAATCTTGATTCATCAGACCATTTTTGAAAATTGGATTCACTCCAAAAACGATTCAGACTTGGAAGCGACAGAATTTACAACTCGGTGGATCTCCTTCAAGCCCAATTGCGCGACTGGGCCAAAGATCGTGTTGCACATACCAACACAGGTACGATCTCGACATGAAACCAATTGGAGTATCTTAATGGATCCCTTGTGTTTCCAACAAGCCCAAGATCATAAGAAATGGACATCGGACCACAAAGTTATTGCCAATTTGTCTAAATGGGTCGACCTGTTGCTTTGCTTGAAGAGTTCAAGGCCCAATTCGTTTAGGAGCTTGCAAACTTATGTTTGGCATCCAGGATCTATTTCTAAGCCCATGAGGAGATTTAATTTGGGGCCATCCAGATCAAAATGAACCAAGACGCAATCATGGATCAAAGGAGAAACTTAACTTTGAATTTGGAATATCAATCTTTCCTCATCAATGCCTACGATCAAGCCTTGAATTAATCCCCTTGATTTTTGCTTTCTAGTTAATGTATAGATCCTTGTTATTTCGAATTCTAGAGCCTATATAAAGCTCGCATCTATCATTGTAACAGGGCACCCCCTTTTTCATATAAAAAACATGAGTTTTTTACTCTTCTTGTTCTTTGAGAGCAATTTCGATCTTGGTGAGTAAAATCCTTGATCAAAACTCGGCTTGTCATGGTGCGTCATATCCATGGAGTCGTTTTAAGGAATATCAAGGGTTTTCCGCAACCCTTGTGCGACAATTCAATCCATCCAAATCGTTGTTCTTGAGACTTTACGGTTTCAAGGAAATCGATTCTACCATTTTGCCAACTTCGAGTGAGAGTTCTTGGGAGGATCGCGTCAAGTGGTATCAGAGCACACTCTGAAGTTTGGTATCTATTTCTATTCCATCTTCTCATCTCTTCATCTTCTTCTTTTCATCTTCTTACCAAAAAAAAAAAAAAAAGTATGTCTTTTGAAGATCTCTTCGGGAAGAAGAACACAAGATCTGATGGTGATCGACCATTTTATACATCTGAGGCATGGACCCGACCAAATTATCAAAGAAAAGAAGAAACTCGTTCGAGACAGCCAAGAAGATCGAGAAGAGCGGATGAACAACCCAGTTACAAGTTCGGACTGCTCAAAAGGAGAGAAGCAGACCCGCCCAATCGATCCCCACGCCTCGAGCACAATGAGCCAATATACTTGCAGCCAACACAATCACGAGAAGAGCTCATTCGGAGGAGAAGGAAAGAACAACATCATGGAGATTCCAGTTTACAAATTGAGGCGTTGCATAAGGCGTATTTGGTTGAGCAGCAACAACTCAAGAAGACGATCCCTAAACCGATCAAGGAGATTGAGGAAAATAAACCGTGCACCAAAGCGATTGAAGGAAATTATGGAGTCATATATTCCATGCTGATCAAGGAGAAGAAGCCAGATCCAATTCAACCCCCTATCCAAGACGGTATAGTTTCGAGGACGAAACGTTTTGAAGAGGGAGAGTATGATATGATAATGGAACCACCCGAGAAGAATCATGTGCTTTGTTCAGCCCCAACGAAGTCCGTGATTAACTCGAATGGCCCAACGACCACTTGGATTACATTCTCACCTCAACTAGAGCACTACTCGAAGTTGAATCAATCCATTCCGAGTTCAGGTGAAGAAGTTATTCCACTTCCAAGACAGGTGAATTCCAGCCGACGCGAATCGGACATACGGGCGTTCAAACAATTCTTTCAACCAAATCAGAAGGAATTAAGCTACAAATCAAACTGTTCTGGAATCTTGATTCATCAGACCATTTTTGAAAATTGGATTCACTCCAAAAACGATTCAGACTTGGAAGCGGCAGAATTTACAACTCGATGGATCTCCTTCAAGCCCTATTGCGCGACTGGGCCAAAGATCGTGTTGCACATACCAACTCAGGTACGATCTCGACATGAAACCAATTGGAGTATCTTAATGGATCCCTTGTGTTTCCAACAAGCCCAAGATCATAAGAAATGGACATCGGACCACAAAGTTATTGCCAATTTGTCTAAATGGGTCGACCTGTTGCTTTGCTTGAAGAGTTCAAGGCCCAATTCGTTTAGGAGCTTGCAAACTTATGTTTGGCATCCAGGATCTATTTTTAAGCCCATGAGGAGATTTAATTTGGGGCCATCCAGATCAAAATGAACCAAGACGCAATCATGGATCAAAGGAGAAACTTAACTTTGAATTTGGAATATCAATCTTTCCTCATCAATGCCTACGATCAAGCCTTGAATTAATCCCCTTGATTTTTGCTTTCTAGTTAATGTATAGATCCTTGTTATTTCGAATTCTAGAGCCTATATAAAGCTCGCATCTATCATTGTAACAGGGCACCCCCTTTTTCATATAAAAAACATGAGTTTTTTACTCTTCTTGTTCTTTGAGAGCAATTTCGATCTTGGTGAGTAAAATCCTTGATCAAAACTCGGCTTGTCGTGGTGCGACATATCCATAGAGTCGTTTTAAGGAATATCAAGGGCTTTCCGCAACCCTTGTGCGACAATTCAATCCATCCAAATCGTTGTTCTTGAGACTTTACGGTTTCAAGGAAATCGATTCTACCGTTTTGCCAACTTCGAGTGAGAGTTCTTGGGAGGATCGCGTCAAGTGGTATCAGAGCACACTCTGAAGTTTGGTATCTATTTCTATTCCATCTTCTCATCTCTTCATCTCTTCATCTTCTTCTTTTCATCTTCTTACCAAAAAAAAAAAAAAAAAGAGTATGTCTTTTGAAGATCTCTTCGGGAAGAAGAACACACGATCTGATAGTGATCGACCATTTTATACATCTGAGGCATGGACCCGACCAAATTATCAAAGAAAAGAAGAAACTCGTTCGAGATAGCCAAGAAGATCGAGAAGAGCAGATGAACAACCCAGTTACAAGTTCGGACTGCTCAAAAGGAGAGAAGCAGACCCGCCCAATCGATCCCCACGCCTCGAGCACAATGAGCCAATATACTTGCAGCCAACACAACCACGAGAAGAGCTCATTCGGAGGAGAAGGAAAGAACAACATCATGGAGATTCCAGTTTACAAATTGAGGCGTTGCATAAGGCGTATTTGGTTGAGCTGCAACAACTCAAGAAGACGATCCCTAAACCGATCAAGGAGATGGAGGAAAATAAACCGTGCACCAAAGCGATTGAAGGAAATTATGGAGTCATATATTCCATGCTGATCAAGGAGAAGAAGCTAGATCCAATTCAACCCCCTATCCAAGACGGTATAGTTTCGAGGACGAAACTTTTTGAAGAGGGAGAGTATGATATGGTAATGGAACCACCCGAGAAGAATCATGTGCTTTGTTCAGCCCCAACGAAGTCCGTGATTAACTCGAATGGCCCAACGACCACTTGGATTACATTCTCACCTCAACTAGAGCACTACTCGAAGTTGAATCAATCCATTCCGAGTTCAGGTGAAGAAGTTATTCCACTTCCAAGACAGGTGAATTCCAGCCGACGCGAATCGGACATACGGGCGTTCAAACAATTCTTCCAACCAAATCAGAAGGAATTAAGCTACAAATCAAACTGTTCTGGAATCTTGATTCATCAGACCATTTTTGAAAATTGGATTCACTCCAAAAACGATTCAGACTTGGAAGCGACAGAATTTACAACTCGGTGGATCTCCTTCAAGCCCTATTGCGCGACTGGGCCAAAGATCGTGTTGCACATACCAACTCAGGTACGATCTCGACATTAAACCAATTGGAGTATCTTAATGGATCCCTTGTGTTTCCAACAAGCCCAAGATCATAAGAAATGGACATCGGACCACAAAGTTATTGCCAATTTGTCTAAATGGGTCGACCTGTTGCTTTGCTTGAAGAGTTCAAGGCCCAATTCGTTTTGGAGCTTGCAAACTTATGTTTGGCATCCAGGATCTATTTCTAAGCCCATGAGGAGATTTAATTTGGGGCCATCCAGATCAAAATGAACCAAGACGCAATCATGGATCAAAGGAGAAACTTAACTTTGAATTTGGAATATCAATCTTTCCTCATCAATGCCTACGATCAAGCCATGAATTAATCCCCTTGATTTTTGCTTTCTAGTTAATGTATAGATCCTTGTTATTTCGAATTCTAGAGCCTATATAAAGCTCGCATCTATCATTGTAACAGGGCACCCCCTTTTTCATATAAAAAAACTTGAGTTTTTTACTCTTCTTGTTCTTTGAGAGCAATTTCGATCTTGGTGAGTAAAATCCTTGATCAAAACTCGGCTTGTCGTGGTGCGTCATATCCATGGAGTCGTTTTAAGGAATATCAAGGGCTTTCCGCAACCCTTGTGCGACAATTCAATCCATCCAAATCGTTGTTCTTGAGACTTTACGGTTTCAAGGAAATCGATTCTACCGTTTTGCCAACTTCGAGTGAGAGTTCTTGGGAGGATCGCGTCAAGTGGTATCAGAGCACACTCTGAAGTTTGGTATTTATTTCTATTCCATCTTCTCATCTCTTCATCTTCTTCTTTTCATCTTCTTACCAAAAAAAAAAAAAAAAAAAGAGTATGTCTTTTGAAGATCTCTTCGGGAAGAAGAACACACGATCTGATGGTGATCGACTATTTTATACATCTGAGGCATGGACCCGACCAAATTATCAAAGAAAAGAAGAAACTCGTTCGAGACAGCCAAGAAGATCGAGAAGAGCGGATGAACAACCCAGTTACAAGTTCGGACTGCTCAAAAGGAGAGAAGCAGACCCGCCCAATCGATCCCCACGCCTCGAGCACAATGAGCCAATATACTTGCAGCCAACACAACCACGAGAAGAGCTCATTCGGAGGAGAAGGAAAGAACAACATCATGGAGATTCCAGTTTACAAATTGAGGCGTTGCATAAGGCGTATTTGGTTGAGCAGCAACAACTCAAGAAGACGATCCCTAAACCGATCAAGGAGATTGAGGAAAATAAACCGTGCACCAAAGCGATTGAAGGAAATTATGGAGTCATATATTCCATGCTGATCAAGGAGAAGAAGCCAGATCCAATTCAACCCCCTATCCAAGACGGTATAGTTTCGAGGACGAAACTTTTTGAAGAGGGAGAGTATGATATGATAATGGAACCACCCGAGAAGAATCATGTGCTTTGTTCAGCCCCAACGAAGTCCGTGATTAACTCGAATGGCCCAACGACCACTTGGATTACATTCTCACCTCAACTAGAGCACTACTCGAAGTTGAATCAATCCATTCCGAGTTCAGGTGAAGAAGTTATTCCACTTCCAAGACAGGTGAATTCCAGCCGACGCGAATCGGACATACGGGCGTTCAAACAATTCTTCCAACCAAATCAGAAGGAATTAAGCTACAAATCAAACTGTTCTGGAATCTTGATTCATCAGACCATTTTTTAAAATTGGATTCACTCCAAAAACGATTCAGACTTGGAAGAGACAGAATTTACAACTCGTTGGATCTCCTTCAAGCCCTATTGCGCGACTGGGCCAAAGATCGTGTTGCACATACCAACTCAGGTACGATCTCGACATGAAACCAATTGGAGTATCTTAATGGATCCCTTGTGTTTCCAACAAGCCCAAGATCATAAGAAATGGACATCGGACCACAAAGTTATTGCCAATTTGTCTAAATGGGTCGACCTGTTGCTTTGCTTGAAGAGTTCAAGGCCCAATTCGTTTAGGAGCTTGCAAACTTATGTTTGGCATCCAGGATCTATTTCTAAGCCCATGAGGAGATTTAATTTGGGGCCATCCAGATCAAAATGAACCAAGACGCAATCATGGATCAAAGGAGAAACTTAACTTTGAATTTGGAATATCAATATTTCCTCATCAATGCCTACGATCAAGCCTTGAATTAATCCCCTTGATTTTTGCTTTCTAGTTAATGTATAGATCCTTGTTATTTCGAATTCTAGAGCCTATATAAAGCTCGCATCTATCATTGTAACAGGGGACCCCCTTTTTGATATAAAAAACTTGAGTTTTTACTCTTCTTGTTCTTTGAGAGCAATTTCGATCTTGGTGAGTAAAATCCTTGATCAAAACTCGGCTTGTCGTGGTGCGTCATATCCATGGAGTCGTTTTAAGGAATATCAAGGGCTTTCCGCAACCCTTGTGCGACAATTCAATCCATCCAAATCGTTTGTCTTGATACTATACGGTTTCAAGGAAATCGATTCTATCTTTTTGCCAACTTCGAGTGAGAGTCCTTGGGAGGATCGCGTCAAATAGTGCATACTTTTAAAAAATAGATTCCAAAAGAGGGCATACTTTTATAGATCTCATGTTAGTCGTAGAAAAAAATTAACGTAAACACGAGAAATTGATTTGCAGAATAATGGGTTCATAAAGATTTCACATTCCGGGTAGAAAAATTCAAAGAAAAAATATAGCTAGGTCTTCTTCATTCTTCTTCTTCTTCTTCCTCCACTCTTTAAACGACAACCTACCAAAACCCTATCAAACTACGTACGTGTTGAAATCTTGTCACACATTCTTTTTCTTCTTTAAAACTTTCCTCTTGATAGAGTTGTTTTTCGTTTGTGATTTGATGATGAAGATAAGTACGCGATAAGACAGAAAGTGGGGATCACGCCTCTCAAAGATGAAGTGGAGATATCACGGAGGTAAAGTTTCAGCGCAGGAAAGAAATCTACCAAAACGTATCAAACATGTCTACCACAACGTATCAAACAAGTCGACAACAACGTATTGAACAAGTCTACCATCAAGATTTTAAACAGGTCTACCACAACGTATTAAAAAAGTCTACCGTAACATATTAAACAAGTCTACCACAAACGTATTAAACAAATCTACAAAATCGTTGAAAACAAGTCTATCATATCGTATGTCGGAAATCAACCACGTTTTCGCCGGAAGGAAGCGACGGAGCAGATCTGTCGGGAATCAACTACGTTTACAAGCAAATCGGCCACCATTCAAATAAATCTACAAAACCCTAAAATTAAGTCGGCCACCAAGTAAACAAATTTTCCATTATTCAAGTAAACAAATCAACACACACATTTTTTGATAAACAAATTATGACTTCCCTTCCGTCGCATCGCCCATTGACTCTTCAGACCCGTCGTTCATCGCCCGTCGCATACTGGAGAAGAAGAAAACAAATTCTAGATAATAAGTCTACAACGTATCAAACAAGTCTACCACAACATATTAAACAAGTCTACCATCAAGAATTTAAACAAGTCTACCACGTCTTAAACAAGTCTACCGAAACGTATTAAACAAGTCTACCGCAATGTATTAAACAAGTCTATCACTATGTATTAAACAAATCTACCACAAACGTATTAAACAAATCTACCAAATCGTTGAAAATAAGTCTCCCATATCGTGTGTCGGTAATCAAACGCGTTTTTGCCGGAAGGAGGCGATAGAGCAGATTTAGTGGATTTACAACTTGACGAATCCCGATATGTATCTCTGCAATTCAAATCAACGAAGCTATAAAGCCCTCGACCTGAAGCTTTACCAAACCGTTAGTGAGACGAGACGAAACAAACCAGAAAATAAGTCTATCATAAAATTAGTAAAAATCTAACACAACGTATCAAACAAGTCTACCGTTAAGATTTTAAACAACTCTATCATCAAGATTTTAAACAAGTCTACCACAACGTCTTAAACAAATCTACCGCAATGTATTAAACAAATCTAACGCAAATAAAAATCTACTAATAAATCTACCATCATTAGGGGCATTTTATCGAACAAGTGGTGGGCGTACCTCATGAAGCAGCATATCAACCAAAAACGATTAATCCAATGAAAACAATGTTGAAGAACACACCAAAACGAGATGGGAAATCTCGTCGGAGATTCGTCCGTCGTCGCGAAGCCCAAACAACGACGGAGCAGAACGCTCCGATGATTTGCCACTGATTTCTTGCCGCTTATCTGACCTTTCTTAGGACTCGACCGTCGACGAGAGACAAATAGCTAGCCAACACCCTAGATCTTCAGTGAGAAGAAAGACCTAACTACGCCTCGAAAGATTTGGACCACCACCACCGTGAGTTCGTCTTCTCTCGCCTTATAAACTAACCCCGAGAAGGCCAAACAACAACTACCGGAGGAAACAAACGTCTCACCAAACCTTGTTCTCTACAGATCTGGTACAAACTTGCGAGATCCGCCATCACCGGAGAGCAAAACGGAAGATGAAGATGAGGCGGCTAGGGCGAACTCGATTTTTAGAGAGAGACGTCGCTTTGAGGCGAGAGATTTTTTTTTTATATAGGAAATAGAATTCAATGAATGTTAATTATGGTTTTGTTTTTAATTATTTTTCTTTCTTTAAAAAAACGAAATTGGTTTAAAAAAAAAAAATTAGATTGAATTTTTTTTTAAACAAATAATTCGAAAATAAAATATGTAATGGTATTTTCGTTATTAAAACGAAAAAACAGATTTGAAGGTCTTTTAGCAATTTTTGAAGGTTAGTTTAGTTAGGAAAACTTTTGTAAGAGTTATTCTAGTAATATCCATACTTTTGAAGGTTATTATAGGTAATTTTCTCTTAAAAGTAACAACCACATTTTAACAGCATAAGTTTCTATAGCTAAAAGCCTACAGTAAAAGCCCAAAGTCAAAGTCCTTACCAAGCAACCCCATTGTTTTTTTTTGTACATCCAAAATTGCCCCGCAGGGTCATGTATGCAAGGTCATGGATGGTCAAAAATCTGTGAAAAAAATTATTATCCCACTTGATTTGTTTTCTATTTTTTTATAATGTGAAAGACATAAAACAATTTTTTTTTATAACAATAAATGATAATTCTATTTTTTTCATTTTGTTATAGTTTTGATGCGAAACAAGAAATCTAAAAAAAAACAAAAACAAGAAATCTAAACATATGAAATCTAGATCTATGTGTACATGAAAACATGGACAACTATGTGTGACAGATGGGAATCTCGTATTATTAGTGTAGATGGTCATGTGTGGATGGACATATGGAAATCTCGTATTGATACTATGATATTTTCAAGTAAATTACTTATGAAGTGGTATATGACTTTGGAAACTTTTATGGTATTTGTAAACTCTTCACAATGTTTAAGTTGTAATGCAATCAATGAGAAGAAACATAGATATTGTGGATGGGTTATGAATTCAGATAGATATGAACATGATAGCGTGGACAAGTTTTCATTGATATATCGACGTGGATGAACACAAAATCTCGAATCATTTCCATTATTAGTTTAATTTTGATCCTTGGATAAAATCCCAGCCTAATTGGACTTTTTCGACTTTGTAGAGAAATACCATGGTGGCTAATTGGAGGGCATCGATCGGGTATTTTATTGTAGAATTTATCAACAGATTTTGACCTTTTTAACTTTTACAGATATATTCAAGAATATGCAAATGATAACTACTACAAGTGTATGTCCACGATTCATTGAATTTAATTAGTTAATCTAGAGGTAGAGATTTAGACGAGCTCTTGAGTAAGTCGTTGCTTGAACATGATAGTGTGCACTTGTTTGCTATGAATTTAGTTAGTTAATCTAGAGGTAGAAATTTAGACGAACTCTTGAATAAGTCGTTGTTTATGTGAACCCTTAAAGCAAAACATAACAAATGGTGAACACTATGAATTTGTTGAATTCTAATACGGTCATCCACACATGTCCATCTACGAAAATCAACAAAAAGAATAGAGTTAATAAAATGGAAATTTCGATTTTTTACACACCATAAGTACACCAATAATAAAAAATAACTTATTGTGTAATAAAATGACAAAAAATGGCTTGTTATGTAATTGTTTTTTAAAATTTCTAGTCACTTACGGTAAAGAGAAATTAATTTTATTTCACGCCACTAGACAGAACTATATTTAATGCCACTTAAATTGATCTGTTTCAGCCAGAAATTAGATTTAACTCTAACCTAGTCTGAAGTTGAGAAAAAAAGTCCAAAACAAACCTAATCTGAAGTAGTCGTAAATTTGTGAATAAATTAAAATAAGAAATGGAAAATAAATTTGGCAGAATTGAAAAATTTGGACATATTGACTATCTCTTCGGGAAACTAAACATATTCGGGAACTAACCTTTAATTAATGTTAATCATATTTTACTCTTAATAATTAATTAATTTTGTTTAATATATACTAATAACAATTTTTCTTAATAAAAAATATTATTCACAATCCCACTTTTTCTATTCTATATATCTAACAAAAAAAATAAAAATATTCAGTTGAAAATAAGAAGAAAAAAGGGTTTTACGTCGATTTTATTCATTTTGTCGACCCTGCTTCCTTTTCCATCTTTTTATATGATCTGCATCTAATTCTGTTTTCTTCTACAAGTCATGCCAGTAGCGAGTTTATGAGAGAAACAAATAAAATAAAGTAAGCTTCTGTTTTTGGAAATTTCGATCCTTGATGTAACATTCCTATCCCGCGTATCAGAGACCGGTTGGTTTTTTATTTCGGTTATTTCAAAAAGTGGGCTTCCTTATTTGTTTTAGTCTAAAATTACAAATCGAAAGCCCATTAAACTAATAGAAATCCCTAACCTAGAGTTTTCTCAACTCTATAAATAGAGAGAGATTGTGGTAGAGAGGAAGCAGAGTGTTCTTGCGGCGAAACCCTGTTGAAATCACCTTGAGGAACCGCCGTCGAATCACGTTGAAGGAGAATCCATCGTAACCACTTGAAGGCGAAGAAAGGTAGATCAAACCAGTTTTGGTAGAAAGGAAGAACGAACAAGTAAACCAGATCCAAATGATCTAAAACATGGTGAGTACTTCCTTGACTCTCTAATCTATCCAACGCAGAAAGCAGATTGTTATTCGGAGTTGTGATACGAAAGTTATGAATGTTTTCTCATGCCTAATTTGTGTAGTGCGGATCTACAATCAGTGAGAGCAGAAATCGATCTGGAGGTTCGGTAGTAATCCGATCAGGCTGATATTTGGTAACGATGTTTGTTACCCTTAGATCTAGGTCCCGGTTATATATATCAGTGTTCTACCTTGTGCTTTGGAAGTTATGTTAGTTTTACCGAAACTGTTCTCTGCATCGCACAGGTTAGACCAGTCTAGCGAGTTGAGTTGTTTGGATAGGCAAATCAATCTGGATCGACATGAAACTTTTCAGAGATCCTAAGGGCATATGGATCTAGCTCTCAGTCGAAGGAGAACTGATTTGATACTCAGGGTCATCTGTAATCGCGTTGTCAATCAGTGGCTAAGGTGAGAATTAGATCTAGACTTCTCTCTGTGTTCTCTTATCTTTTTATGGTTTGTCGAGTCTAGGTATACTCCGATATACCGCGTGATACGAAGTACGATCACATTTTGTGTTATACATAATGTAAGATCTACATCTTAATAATGAATATGGACTTGGAGATCATTTGATGAAGAACCAGCATACTTGTATGATAATCATGTTGTGTGGTTAATGCGTGTAAAATAGTGATGAGGACATCCCAAACCGAACCGAACCAAAACCAACCCGAAGCGGAACAAGTGCCGATCATTCCGCAAGGAGCAATCACAAGGAACCGTGCAAGACTTATCCAATATAATTTCAACATGTTTGCCAAAGGAGTCACGAAGCAAGACCAGCCGAACCCACGTCATGACCAAGACATGGTCCTCAAACTTCTTCTCGGCTATAAAGAGGATTTTAAGGTTGGGATTGAGGGACATCAAAACGATGGAACTTCCACTAAGAGAAACCATTTCCACCAACCAAGTGACCCTAAAAATCACTTTGGTCGAGCCACTTTTGAGTTTACTCAGGTGAATCAAGTGGAGCCCATAAATGAGCCCTTTCTCGGCCCATATGACGACCCAGAGGAGGAAGCCCAAGACGATGCCAAACCCACTAAAGGAGGATGGTTTTGTTGACCAAAGGCCCATGGAGAATAACTTGGTCGAGCCCAAACATGCCAAGAGCAAGCCGAGCTAGAAGCCCCTTCACAAAGCTCATTTCGCGGCCCATTCGCTACCAAGGAAGAAGCATGGCCTCTTTTCTCAACAAAGGCCCAAATTCACTTGATCATATCTTGTGAGGAGCACCAAAATAGAGCAGCATAAGGAGAACAATCAGCTCAAATTCAACTCAATAAATAACACCTTCCATATCCGGCATCAATCACATTTAACCAAAGGTAAGCAAGGTAAGTTTTGAATTTGATTAAACTAATGTGATTTTATTTCTTGTTTCTTTGCAGCTTTTATTTTTGTTTAAGTTTAGGGATTTTTCGTTTGAATTTGGCATTTAATGCCCGACCCTAGTAGGTCAAAGCTGATGAGCTCTTTATAAAGCTCCCCTGCAGCATTGTATTTTTCACACAACTTTGATATCAATAAAATGATAGTTTCTTTCTAAGTTCTTTGACAAAAGCTTTCATCGCTTAACGTCGTTCTTGTTTTCTTGTCGAGACCATGCCTCCAAGAAATCCACCGTGATTTATCTTGTGACTTTCACATCACAAGTGGTTCACCTTACCCCACGTTCGTGATCACCCTTCGGAATCAACCGACTGAGTATCTCGCTTGTTGCCTCCAACCCTTGTATTTGCAAAACGTTCACTCTCATGCCAACTTGTATCAAGTAGCTAGATGGTGTGAAAACACTACTAGGTATCGTCACAGGATGATCGAGATGCTTGTGGTACGACTTGTTTGCTTGGGGCTGGTGCGTGTAGTCTTTGAGCATCAGTTCTCACCGCCGTAGGGGTTTTGGCGAGCCCCAATGGTGTCCTCGGGACACTTTTATACTATGGGAGCAATGGGCTCATGTTGAGTTATATATATCTATTGCGGCACTCCCTTGTTGTGTAGTTGTGTGGGTACTTATAGAGCGTGCTGTTTGATTACTTGATTATACTTATTCTTAATATATTGGTTGAATACGAGTGGGTGTGGGGATGAGATTCTATGTTTAGTTCTCGCTGCATAATCTCAATTACTCACCCATCTCTCTTCTTGTAGGTGAGTATGATGACGATGTTGATGATGCTGAGAATGAGGAACTGGATGAGTGATTCCAGTGTGGTGTGCTGTTTTGGGAGTTCGAAAGTTCTCCTTTGGGTTTTATTTGGCTTTTTTGTTATTTCATTCAAAAGACAATTACTCGTTATTTGCTTCGGTTTTATTTAAAATTTCTATTGGATTTTGTAAGATAATTATTTGGGATTGAATGAGAAGTATTATTTAGATAAGTGGATTCCTGTATATTGAGTTATTACTAGCCAACACGCAACTCTTTAAGGTATGTAAGAGGCGTGGTTGAGGGTGGCATTGCCGATTCGTCTGGTTCCTTTGGGAAGGTGGGATCGGGATGTTACAAAGTGTTATCAGAGCCTCGGTTCGAGAGAAGGGTTTAGTGGATTCGGGAAAAAATCGGATTTCAAAGTTTTTCAAAATGGAGATTTTTTAAAACGTTATAAAACCATCACCTAGATGAGCCGCTCCAGTTGTTGTTTTCTTTTGCATGGAGATCATTCTTTACGGGACCGGACTGACTTACTTGAAATCGTATGTGCCGATGGCACCAAAAAGAGCATAAGGTTTGGAAGCCTTGGACCAAAATGTGATTGTAATTGTAATGGAGGATACGCGAGGCGTAGAACAAATGTGAAGTATTAAGGAGGGCAATTGATGTAAGCCTCGGAATCCACCGAAAATTATATCACACGATGATCGAGAGATTCCAAGCTTTTCGCGGAAGGTGATCGAAGGTAGAGATGGAGATGGGGATTTGTTGAATGAATCCACACTCAACCACGAATAGAACAACTTGAATCCACAAGTTATTAGACTCGCAAATCACACAAGCAAAGTGAATCCACACTAGACTTGGAATGATCGAACACAAAGACAAATCTTTGCCGAAAAGAAACTAAAAGTTCTTATTGATTCTTAGGTGAAAGCGTGTCTTACAATGACGAAATGAAATGAGCTTTATAGGCTCGACTAAGACTTGACCTCCAAGGTCACAAGAAAGAAATAAGGAAAACAAATATTACACATTAAATGAAAACTAGCCGTTGCATGTTAATGCCTTGGCGAAGAAGAAGGGAAGCTTGATTCTGTCGTGATTGGTCTTCTAGAAGCCTTGGAGGGCGCTTCCTCCAAGTGGGACCACGAGTTTTATTCCCTGAATTTCGTCCACGGTGAACCCAAGTGTGAACGGGTCCGTTTAAGGCAAGTCGTGGTCCATGTGGCTTTTCCTTAGTGTGAACGCGCCAAGTATTGCATGAACGTGATTTCTTCTTCCATGCACGTCTAAGATGATCTCTAATGACTTGAGATCCTGCAGCAACTCTAAAATGATGGAGTTCATCTTTGAACTCACGATACGTCTCCCGGTAGGGTCCGAATGGAGTGCTTCGGGGAGCTTCGGGTAGAGCTTGTTCAAAGTGTATTCTTCCACGATCAAACACAATATTGTAGATGGTTTGTGGATGAATTTTGAAGCTGAGATGGCCTGCTTCATCCGATTTGAAGTTGGGTTGTGATTTGAGCTCGTAGGACGGCCTAGAGGCGGCTTTAGGGGCCATGGAAGAATTGGCTCGTCCAAATGGGATTCTGCTTCGACCATTGGTTCTAGGAGGTGAGTTAGGTCGGTGAAAGTAGTCTCCCTCAGTGGAGATCAGGTCGTTTGGGCCGTCGTTTGGATTTGACGCCTTTGTCTTGGCTAAAACGGTCTCCGGGTAAGGTCCTTCGGCTAAAGCTGGTTCCGGGGCTGTATGGCCAAAACCACTCGACCTGTTAGTCTTATCATGGTCACTTGGGTGGGGGAACTTACATCCTTTAGTGACGATGAGATCGTTCGGACGGTCATAGGGCGTGAGCTTTCTTCTCCCGGCTAGAGCTTGCAATTGGGCGTTTTGGAAACGATTGAATTGCAACTGAGGGACTCGACCAGGGTCTTCAGCATGGATGGTTGGTCGGGAGAAATGGTTTTCCCGGGTTGATTTGATGCACGGATTCCTCAGTTCAGCTCCGGTAAGTTTTCCCTCAGTTTCGGGGAAAATGTCCCCGTCGTCGGATTTCTCGAATCGGGACTGAGGGATTTGACCAAAGTGCTGGCTATAGTCACTTTGTCGATGAAAGTGCGATCCCTCAGTTAGTAGCTTAGGCGCAACTGTCCCAACAACAAGAAAGGTCCTGCTGTCGCCAATAGGATCAGGGTCTAAGCCTGCCGTACGCACAGTACAGTCTCTTTCTGAGGTGGTAGTCGTTCCATGGGCTGTCTTGATACCGATGTCCACATCATACCCTCTCTCTTGGAAAAGTTTCGTCCTCGAAACTTCTTCTTTACCTGCACCAAAATAGAGCAAGTTAGTATCTTCGTAAAGAAGTGGGTCTAGAGATTTACCTCGGGGAATTTGTTCGTTGCGGTTCCGGTGGGATTGATACTGCGTATCCGGTGGTTCTTCTTTGATCAACAAAGAGGCAATGACTCCTCTCCATGGTGCGTTGCTGATTGTCTTGGGCAGGACGGTAGTCGTCTTAGTGAAATCTCCTTTTTCACTTTTGATATTGCCGTCGGTCTTTGGCAGTTTTGTCTCTTGTTGCTTCTCCTCGGTTCCTGAAATAGTCTCTACACTTTTGACAAGAGACAAGTGCGTTATCACAGTCATAGATTTGAACAAATTAGGTTGGACCGTTTCATTTGTAAGGAGCGAGACAATCTCTTTTTTCTTGTTTTCTTGCCGAACATTACTTAGGCGTTTATCTATTTTTCCTTCGGTACCTAAGTCTACTTCAACATTCTGTTCTTGAGGCACTTGCAGTATACTAGTATTTCGACACAAGGAATTAATCTTATTAAGTTCAGAATTAACCTTGTTACTAGTCGAGACTTGAATGCTTTCAAGTGGGCTCTCTTGCGAGTTGAACCATGAGTTGGAGCATGGCTCCGGGTCCTTCTTAAGGGCTTCTTGAACACGTCCCATTGGTGCTGGGCTGATGGTAATGAGCTCCTTAACCGGTCCAGGGGCTGCTGGTCGGATTTCACCACTCACGGTTTCTTGTGGTATACACTTTTCAGCTTGGACTCCGTTTGGCGATGTTGCCCTTTTTCTTGGGCAATCTTTTGCTATATGACCCCTGTTCTTACAATGATAACAAGTCAGCTCTAAGGGATTTTTAAGAACAGAGCACTTACTTTGATCCTTGACTTGTTTAGAGTCTTGCACAATTTTTGAAGTGGTGCCTTCTCGGCTTGGCTCCTTTGGAAGGTGCATCGTCTTGCTGGCTGGTTTCGGGATCTGTGGTGAATATCTCTCATACATAATCCATTTTAAGTTCTCCCACGTTCTGATCTTTGGCTCCTTATAGTACCATTGCGCGTACTCCTCTTCGTCCCACCATTTGAATGCTTCGCCGATGAGCTGTCCAAGTGCTATTGGTACCTTCTCTTTATCGGAGATGGAATAATACCTAAAGTACTCATCCATTCTGCCTTCCCATTCTAGATAGCCTGTTCTTTCACCACGAAATTCAAAGAATTCGGGTCCATAATATTTATAGCCATTGTCTAGAGATAACCTGATTTTTCTCATGTAGGTTCGGATGAATGGGGCTTGCATTTGGCCTGCTCTTGTGCCGTGGTGCAGCTTGCCTTCCCTTGCTATTCTGGTTCTCAATTCTTCCCTAGTTAGGCAATCTCGTCTACCACCTGAAAATCCAAAGATTGGAGGATCATAATCTGATTTATAATCTGATTTATAAGTTACCATAGATTTGTTCGGGATTTGATAGGTGTGGCTCCATGTGTTGTCCGGTGGCTTTGGTGAACTTGCTTGGCAGCCTGGTTCGTCTTCAAAATCAGAATCTTCATGCCACGGTTCTCCTTCACTATTTGTCTCGCCTTCCGAACCGGAACTCGCGTAGCCATCTCCTGGCCATGGCGGGGACTCATAGTCCTTTCCTTGGTCGGACCATCCTTGGTTCGATTCTTCATAAGTATAATCGAATGGATCTTCATCTTCTGATTCCGAATACTCCATTGATACTCTTTGAATTTTTACACCTCGCCAAAAGAACTAAGCAAGGAAAAGAATAAATCAGAATCGTGATAAAATATAGGAAATAGGAAACAAGGGCTTGCGATTTTAATAGATGGAATGTTTGATTCGTTTTAATTTTTTTTTTTTTTGTTTTTAAACTTTTAAGGAAACAAAATTCGAAATTCAAAATAAAAGGAAATAAAATTATGCTAAATATTTTTTTATGGTTTTATGATTTTATGACACGAAATTTTAACAAGACTTAAACAAAAAATTTTATTTTGGGTTTTAGGATTTTATGAATTCAAATAAACAAAATCGAAACAATCTTTTTTTTTTTGTAATTTTTTGATATAACGAATGAACAAACAAAACAAGAAATTGAAAGATAAAGGTTGGATGAACACAACCTGGGGGGATAGGAGCTTTTGAGCTCTGATACCAGATGATGTAAGCCTCGGAATCCACCGAAAATTATATCACACGATGATCGAGAGATTCCAAGCTTTTCGCGGAAGGTGATCGAAGGTAGAGATGGAGATGGGGATTTGTTGAATGAATCCACACTCAACCACGAATAGAACAACTTGAATCCACAAGTTATTAGACTCGCAAATCACACAAGCAAAGTGAATCCACACTAGACTTGGAATGATCGAACACAAAGACAAATCTTTGCCGAAAAGAAACTAAAAGTTCTTATTGATTCTTAGGTGAAAGCGTGTCTTACAATGACGAAATGAAATGAGCTTTATAGGCTCGACTAAGACTTGACCTCCAAGGTCACAAGAAAGAAATAAGGAAAACAAATATTACACATTAAATGAAAACTAGCCGTTGCATGTTAATGCCTTGGCGAAGAAGAAGGGAAGCTTGATTCTGTCGTGATTGGTCTTCTAGAAGCCTTGGAGGGCGCTTCCTCCAAGTGGGACCACGAGTTTTATTCCCTGAATTTCGTCCACGGTGAACCCAAGTGTGAACGGGTCCGTTTAAGGCAAGTCGTGGTCCATGTGGCTTTTCCTTAGTGTGAACGCGCCAAGTATTGCATGAACGTGATTTCTTCTTCCATGCACGTCTAAGATGATCTCTAATGACTTGAGATCCTGCAGCAACTCTAAAATGATGGAGTTCATCTTTGAACTCACGATACGTCTCCCGGTAGGGTCCGAATGGAGTGCTTCGGGGAGCTTCGGGTAGAGCTTGTTCAAAGTGTATTCTTCCACGATCAAACACAATATTGTAGATGGTTTGTGGATGAATTTTGAAGCTGAGATGGCCTGCTTCATCCGATTTGAAGTTGGGTTGTGATTTGAGCTCGTAGGACGGCCTAGAGGCGGCTTTAGGGGCCATGGAAGAATTGGCTCGTCCAAATGGGATTCTGCTTCGACCATTGGTTCTAGGAGGTGAGTTAGGTCGGTGAAAGTAGTCTCCCTCAGTGGAGATCAGGTCGTTTGGGCCGTCGTTTGGATTTGACGCCTTTGTCTTGGCTAAAACGGTCTCCGGGTAAGGTCCTTCGGCTAAAGCTGGTTCCGGGGCTGTATGGCCAAAACCACTCGACCTGTTAGTCTTATCATGGTCACTTGGGTGGGGGAACTTACATCCTTTAGTGACGATGAGATCGTTCGGACGGTCATAGGGCGTGAGCTTTCTTCTCCCGGCTAGAGCTTGCAATTGGGCGTTTTGGAAACGATTGAATTGCAACTGAGGGACTCGACCAGGGTCTTCAGCATGGATGGTTGGTCGGGAGAAATGGTTTTCCCGGGTTGATTTGATGCACGGATTCCTCAGTTCAGCTCCGGTAAGTTTTCCCTCAGTTTCGGGGAAAATGTCCCCGTCGTCGGATTTCTCGAATTGGGACTGAGGGATTTGACCAAAGTGCTGGCTATAGTCACTTTGTCGATGAAAGTGCGATCCCTCAGTTAGTAGCTTAGGCGCAACTGTCCCAACAACAAGAAAGGTCCTGCTGTCGCCAATAGGATCAGGGTCTAAGCCTGCCGTACGCACAGTACAGTCTCTTTCTGAGGTGGTAGTCGTTCCATGGGCTGTCTTGATACCGATGTCCACATCAGCAATGAACAACATAGTGATTGGGTATCACGTAGCGAACAATGGAACATTCATACTAATAACCGAATGTGCCCGATGAAGGAACCAGAATTCGCACACATCGTAGATTGGCGAATTCAGTTTAGAGTTTAGGAGAATTATTTTTATTAGATTTATAGCTGTGCCGTTGAAGGCTGCCTACGTACCCTTCAAATAGGGATCAAGCCAAAACGTAGTTCTTGTTACAAAGGATGTGATGGGATTTTGAGATATCATTAAGAATGATGGGATTTTGAGATCTTTAAGAATGATGGGATTTTGAGATATCATTAAGAATGATGGGATTTTGAGATCTTTAAGAATGATGGGATTTTGAGATGATTAAGAATGAGGCGATGGCCTCCTTATTTATAAGTCTTGAAGTCCTTAGCTCTTCCTTTTCCTTCTTGACTTTGTATTGGCAATTATCCTTTTTCCTTGAAGCTGATAAGGATAATCTCCTTTCTTTCCGGGATTTGCCTTTATCCAAATAAAGGAAATCTTCTCTTTATTAATTAAAGGAAATTTCCCTTTAATTACGTAGATCGGTTTCGATGGGCCTTGAAGTTGATTGTTGGGCTGATTTCTATTCAAACCGGGTTAAACCGGGGGAGTGCTAAATCCCCCTCTAACAATTAGTCCCCCCCTCAGTTCGGCGAATGAGTGTTCGAGTTCGGCGGATTTCTTTAGCCCGATTGGAATTGAAATCAGCATCTGGTCGAATTTCCTTTTAGACGTTGTTCGTCTTTGTTCCTGCAAAAATTACTAAAGACGAGAGATTGAGCTCGAGACTGAGCTCGGCGTTTGTTAGTTAGGCGCGAGGTCGGTCTCGGCTTTTCCAAGTTCGGTTTCGATAGTTCGTGCGGGACTGTGAGGTCGGCGAGCTGTGATTGCGAGCTGCCCAATTGTTTAGATCGGTGAATTACGATTACGAGTTGCCATACTGCGGGGTCAGCGAGCTGTGCGGTCGGAGAACTGCGATCGTGAGTTTGGCGAGCAGGGGGTTGGCGAGCTGTGGCCGTGAGTTAGGTGGGGCTGCGAGATCGGCGAACTGTGACTGCATGATGAGTAAGTTGCGACTGAGCTACCTAACTGTTAGACCGACGAGCTGCGACCGCTAGCTACCTTACTGTCGGATCGTCGAGCTACGACCACGAGCTGCTTTACTGCGAAGTAGGCGATATGTTCGATTGAGAGGTAGACGAACTGCTTGAGTTCGCCTTGATGATACGAACTGTACGAGTTCGGCGAACTGACTGAGTTCGGCTTGATGATACGAACTGTACGTGTTCGGCGAACTGACTGAGTTCGGCTTAGAGAGACGGACCCTGTGATTGAATTTGAATAGAAAATATATTCAAATAATAAATATATTTTTTGATAAGAGGTACCTGAATTTTAGGGAGTTCGGTGGACGAGGTATGATCGGTAAGTTTTTTTTTTTATTTTCGGGTCTCGGACTTGATTTGATCGGAGCTTGCATCGTCCGGTCATTGCCCCAGGTGGAAATTGTGAGGAGCTTGGTTGATGTATGGTGGGCCAGAATCTGGGCCTGCTCGGCGTGTTCTTACGAGTTCGGCGTGTTCTTACGAGTTCGGTGAGTGATCTCATGTTCGGCACGTCTCCAAGCTCGGTAGTTCGGCACGTCTCCAAGCTCGGCAGTTTGGCACGTCTCCATGCTCGGTACGTCCTTTGCTGTGATCGTGTGGTTCGTCTCGGTGAGCTCGTGATCTCCTCTGATTCACTGCCGAGGGATGGTCGTGAGGAAGGAGGAGATTGCAGTTCGGTGATTGGGCTTAATATCGTATCAGCATATGGGCCAAAAATCGATGCAAGCCCAATACAAAGAAAATCTGATTTTCTTCTCGCGTGGGCTTGGATCGTTGCAGGTCGGCGTCGGATATGCGTGAATCCAGTGATGGCGGCGATGGCCGAGCTCCAGAGAGCTTGAGCGATGGCGGATTGCGATAGAGTTCGGCGTTGGATACGCGCGATGGATCGAGACGGAGTTCGGCGTTGGATATGCACGAATCCGGAGGCGGCGGCGATGGCGGAGCTCCGGGAGGCTCGACGTGGTGCCAGATTGCTGACGGAGTTCGTGGTTTTTCAGGTCGGAGAAGATGAGCGGTTTTCGCAACAGAGATAGCTTCTCGGGAAAACGGAGATGGCGTTCGAGCTTCTTTTTTTTTTTTTTTTTTTTTTTTTTTTTTTGATCGACCAACCGAGATGATTAGGGGTTTTCGAAAAAATAATTCTCCATAAACACCAGATTTTTCTTGGCCCCTCCTTCTAGCGCCAATTGAAGGAACCAGAGTTCGCACACATCGTAGATTGGCGAATTCAGTTTAGAGTTTAGGAGAATTATTTTTATTAGATTTATAGCTGTGCCGTTGAAGGCTGCCTACGTACCCTTCAAATAGGGATCAAGCCAAAACGTAGTTCTTGTTACAAAGGATGTGATGGGATTTTGAGATATCATTAAGAATGATGGGATTTTGAGATCTTTAAGAATGATGGGATTTTGAGATATCATTAAGAATGATGGGATTTTGAGATCTTTAAGAATGATGGGATTTTGAGATGATTAAGAATGAGGCGATGGCCTCCTTATTTATAAGTCTTGAAGTCCTTAGCTCTTCCTTTTCCTTCTTGACTTTGTATTGGCAATTATCCTTTTTCCTTGAAGCTGATAAGGATAATCTCCTTTCTTTCCGGGATTTGCCTTTATCCAAATAAAGGAAATCTTCTCTTTATTAATTAAAGGAAATTTCCCTTTAATTACGTAGATCGGTTTCGATGGGCCTTGAAGTTGATTGTTGGGCTGATTTCTATTCAAACCGGGTTAAACCGGGGGAGTGCTAAATCCCCCTCTAACACCCGAGAGAAAAGATATGGAGGACGAGATTTTACAACGAGCACGCCAGTTACGTCTCTCTATACACTACAAGAAAACTGCCTATTTCCAACAAAAATTTACGTCGAATTTTAATCGATGTAACTGACCAACGATATTACGACGGCATTACGACGAATTATGTGTTCGATGTAAATTCGTCGTGAATGTATGTCGTCGTATAATCATCGTAATTTTCCGACGATACTATGACAATGTTACGACGATATCAAGAATCGTTGTAAATCCGATGTAAAGTTACATCGATATTACGACGAATATGACTTTCGTATATTACGTTGTAAAGTCGATGTAATTTTACATCGGATTACCTTTGAGAAACAGGCCTGAGATGAAATCAGTAAGGATATTATTCGGGGGGCTGACGTGGCAAGGCGATTCGAAAGGTGATTAGGGTTTAGCAATCGTGCAACTCACTTCAGCGGCGCTGGCGGATCGGCCGCCTTCTTCTCACACCATGTCATAGTCGGTGGTGGTGGAGGACTCTCCGGCAAGTCCCGTTCTCACACCAGAAGTGACGAAAAAGCCATCTTACTCTGCAATTTTTCAAAATAGACCGAGCCTATCATAACATGATTTCAATATTTCAATGATTGATGAAACGCCAACAGTTCAAGTTCCGGACGACATATTCGACGACGCATCGCCTCTATGGGAAGATCTGATAATTGGCAAATTCCTCTCAACGACGCCACATGTAGCCAAAGTTCATGTCATACTAAACAAAATTTTGTCTCTAGGTGACAAAACAGTGAAGATTGATGCTTTTGTGGTTGATGCAGTCACAATCAAATTTTGTATCAGAGATAGTTCCGCCAGGGAAAGGGTCCTACATCGAGGGATGTGGAATATTGCTGACGTACCGATGGTTGTGTCAAAATGGTCTCCAGTGAATGAAGAGTCACAACCTGAGATTAAAACGCTTTATATGTGGATTACTCTCAAGAACGTTCCACACTCAATATTTTCTTGGAAGGGTTTAAGCTTTCTAACAAGGGTAGTGGGAGAACCAAAAAGACTGCATCCGGACACTAAATTATGCAAAAGTTTTGAAGAGGCAAAAGTATTTGTTGAGGCAAACTTGTCTCAAGACTTGCCGAAATCCTTCCATTTCAAGTCGGACAAAGGAGTTGATGCAACTGTCGAATACAAGTATCCCTGGCTTCCACCGAGATGCTCTAATTGTGCTAAATGGGGACATCTATAAGAGGTCTGTCTGGTTAAGCAGGACCACAAAACAACATCTACCGAAGTTGAGGAAAAAATAGAGATAATACATGAGACAGAAGATCGAGAAGAGATGCACGAAGAAGTGCAGGATATTCGATTACTGGAGTCTGAAATTTCGAGAGAACAAATAGGTAACACTGATAGTATTAAGCCCGTTGGGGAACAATCAGAAACTGGAAATAAGGAATGCGGAAACATTGAAAGGAGCAACATAGCGAGAGAAGAAGCAACCTGGGTTTCGGTCTCACCTAAAAAACAGGAAGACATGGAGTTTCAAAGCAGGCTGCTGACAAGAGCAATCATGTCTCACCATCGCTATTCACAATCTTAGCCGATGAAAAAGGGGAAAAGAATGCTGATCATGAAGCAACAGAAGCAGCTAGAGAGGAGGGAGAAATAGATAATGATGATCAGATTACAGAAAATTCGGCTTTTGTGGAATCTTTAGAAGAGCAGGAGATACGTCCTTGTCGTCCAAGAGCTACAAAAAATTCGAAGAAGGGACAACCAGACTCTCGTACTCAAAATACGACATGCATACCTAGTGTTTCGAGCAAAAGGGTCTAAAAAAAAGAAATTAAATATCGGGTTTCTTTTGGAATGTACACGGTCAAAACAAATCTACATTCCATTATTCGTAGCTGGATAAATCAAAGTTCAATGTAATTTGGATGCCTTTTAGAGACGAGAGTCAAGGAAAGTAGAGCAGCCAAGATCGTCTCATCTATTTAATGATTGGTCGTCATTTACTAACTATGAATCACATCGGTTAGGCCGCATTTGGGTAGTTTGGAGTGCAAATGCGAGACTAACCCATGTATTCAAAAGTAGTCAAATGATCACATGTTCAGTGTTGATAGACTTTTGGAGTCTTGATCAATTACTCAAGTCTACTCATATCATTGTAGTACAAGAGGATCAATCCAAAGAGGCATAAAGAACAACACACTAGGAATGCAAAAAATGATTTAAGCTAGAGCAAATGATATTAGTTTTTATATTTTTAGAATAAGAAACTAAGAAAGTAAAATGCAAGAAAGAAAACAAAAGATAGAAGTGTTGGATCATGGAATAAACTATCAAATGAATGATTAACAATCAAATAATGACGACAAAGATTGCATTAAACACTATCCTAGAATATGGGATTCATAAATATGACTAATCCATTCTCATGGCACTAATCACTTCACTAATCACCTAATTAACATAAACTCTCGTTCGCTATTAGATAATCAATGAGCATTAATAAACAATCCCAATTAGTTTACTAATCACTTTTGACATCAACTCTCATTGGCAAGGATGTGAATAGCTCACAAAAGGCTTGGTTCAAGCATTTCATTGAACACCTCTCGGGCGTGAAATGCTTTAGTTCTAGATTTGATCTCTCAATCTAAATATAGCATTAAGAGCTAACCTATGTAAATGATCTAACAATGATCAACCTAAATCATCATCATCTAACCATCAAGACAATTGACTAATGATGCTAATGCCACTACAAGAAAACAACGTTTTCGCGACTACAATTTGCGACTACAGACACAGTCGTAAATTTTTACGACTACTTAGTGACTAGTTTACGACTTCACAAATACAGTCGCACCATAGTCGGTCATTTGCGACCAAACGTATTAGTCGCATATTGGTCGCTATTTTACGACAAATCGACGACTACCGTCGAGTCGGAAAACTTTAGTCACAAAATAGTCGCTATTTTGCGACTAAATTGCGACTTTTGCGGTGGGTAGCAAAACAGTCTTTTATTGGTCGTAAAATAACAGCATTTAACACGTTTATTCTTGGTGTACCTACTTGTATCTACTTTTTGCGACGACCACTCGTAGTCGGACACCAGTCGCTATATAGTCGCTATGTAGTCGCAAATCAGTCGGAAAAATGTCTATAAAAAAAACTTGAGACCATCGTTTCCTCATTCTCACAATCTCCTCATTCTCATAAACGAAAAAATTGAATTTTAGAAGAGAAACCGTTTTTTTGTTTTATAATGTCGGGAAATTACAATTATAGTAATTTTCGGGACTGGATGTATAAGCGAATCGATGAAGAGACGGGAAATTTCTCGGTAGAGTTCACCACGGGGGTGGATCAATTCATGGCATTTGCAAATAGCCAGTCTCTAGCGCAGAACAATGGCGGTAAGTTTTACTGTCCTTGTAGTGTTTGCAAGAACGACAAATTTCTCCCGGGGCCTAGAATTTGGAATCATCTGTATAGTACAGGATTTATGCCAGATTATTATGTTTGGTATAAGCATGGAGAAGAAATCTCTATTGATTTAGGTCCGAGTTATGTTGATCCTACGCATTTAAGTGGGAGTAGTGAATTGGGTAATGTAGTAGAAGATAGATATGTGGATATGGTGAATGATGCATTTCGTGATAAAGTGAGTTTTGATAACTATCATCAAGGTGGTACTAGTTATCAGAATGTAGAAGAACCGGTACGTAACCATCCAACGAAATTATACGACTTGTTAGAAGGAGCGAATACTCCATTATATGATGGTTGTCGTGAAGGTCACTCGCAGTTATCCTTAGCCGCTCGAGTCATGCAAGATAAGGCAGAATATAATATGAGTGAAAAGTTAGTGGATTCGGTTTGCGGAATCTTGACAGACTATTTACCAGAAGGAAACCATGCAACCGGTTCACATTACGAGACAGAAAAATTGATGCGCAATTTAGGTCTCCCATATCATACAATTGATGTTTGTATTAACAATTGTATAATCTTTTGGAAAGAAGACGAGAAGGAAGCTAAATGTCTGTTTTGTGGTAAACAAAGATGGAAGCCTCAGAACGACCGACGTAGAACCAAAGTACCATATAGTCGTATGTGGTATCTACCAATTGCTGACAGATTAAAGAGAATGTATCAAAGCGAGAAAACTGCAGCGGCAATGAGATGGCATGCCGAGCACCAAGCAAAGGAGGGAGAAATGGGTCATCCTTCTGATGCGGCGGAGTGGAGATATTTTCAAGGTCTATATCCCGGGTTTGCTGAAGAACCTCGTAACGTTTATCTTGGATTATGTACGGATGGGTTCAATCCATTTGGCATGTCTCGTAATCATTCGATGTGGCCTGTGATCTTGACTCCATATAATTTACCCCCGGGTATGTGCATGAATACAGAGTATTTATTTCTGACTATTCTGAATTCTGGGCCAAATCATCCGCGAGCTAGTCTCGATATCTTCCTCCAACCTCTTATTGAGGAGTTAAAAGAGTTGTGGTCTAATGGCGTCGATGCATACGATGTGTCCTTGAATCAAAATTTCAATCTAAAAGCAGTGCTAATGTGGACGATAAGCGACTTTCCGGCGTAAAGCATGTTATCCGGATGGACAACCCATGGTAAATTGTCTTGTCCAATTTGCATGGAAGATACAAAGTCTTTTTATCTACCTAAGGGAAGGAAGACGTGTTGGTTTGATTATCACCGAAGATTTCTTCCTCATGGTCATCCAATGAGGAGGAATAAAAAAGACTTCCTTAAGGGAAAAGACGCGTCGAGAGAGTATCCACCTCAGTCTTTGACCGGTGAGCAAGTTTATTGCGAGCGACTGGCTGGTGTAAATCCATCAAAAACAAAGGACGTCGGTGGAAACAGGCACGAGAAGAAGAAGTCGGGCTATGGAAAGCAACATAACTGGCACAAGGAAAGCATATTGTGGGAGCTACCGTACTGGAGGGACCTCAATCTCAGACATTGTCTTGATGTGATGCATATAGAGAAGAATGTTTTTGACAACATCATGAATACTCTTATGAGTGTGAAGGGTAAATCGAAAGACAACATCATGTCAAGATTGAATATTGAACAATTTTGTTATCGGCCACACTTACATATTGATAGTGAGGGTAAAGCTCATTTCCCATCCTTCACATTGACAGAGGAAGCTAGAAAAAGTTTACTGGAATGTGTGAAACATGCGGTTAAGTTCCCAGATGGTTATTCGTCAGACTTAGCTACTTGTGTTGATATGGACAACCAAAAGTTTTCAGGCATGAAGAGTCATGACTGCCATGTTTTCATGGAGCGGTTACTTCCATTTATCTTTGCAGATCTCCTAGACCGGAATGTCCACCTTACGTTATCAGGTACTTATTATGACAATTTTAAAAAAAAAATATGATTATTGTAATTTATATATTTACTTCATGCAATTTTCACGTATATTGTAGGGGTTTGAGCATTTTTCCGGGACTTATGTTCAAGAACTTTGCATAAGAGTCGCCTTCAAATTCTAAAACAGAACATCGTTTTAATCCTATGCAATTTGGAAAAGATCTTCCCACCTTCATTTTCGATGTGATGGAACACCTGCCTATACATCTCCCACGAAGTTGAATTAGGAGGCCCTGTCCAGTATAGGTGGATGTATCCTTTTGAAAGGTTTTTCAAAAAGTTGAAAGGGAAAACAAAGAACAAAAGGTATGCGGCAGGATCGATTGTTGAATCATATATCAATGACGAGATTGCTTATTTCTCAGAGCACTACTTTGCTGGGAATATACAAACGAAATCAAGGTAAATGCTACAATCAATCACATCATGTCCACTTTGCCATTTAATTTTTTGTATACACATACTATATATGTATTATAATATGAATTACTTTTTATCTCATTTGATCAGGTTAACAAGATTCGATGAAGGTAAAGTCCCCATATATCATGTCCCTGGAGTACCTTCTATATTTACTCAAGTAGGTCGTCCAAGTGGAGAAATGCATGAAATATGGCTCTCAGAGAGAGACTATCAATGCGCACATGCATATGTTTTACGAAATTGTGACTATTTTCAGCCAATTGAGAGGTATATAAGTTGGCATCTCTCCCAGATTGCGTTTTAATATATATAATCTTTGTTTAATTTCTCATATAATTTGTGTTGGTCTTGTGTAGAATGTTCGAGGAATTTCTTTCTGCAAAATATCCAGGACTTTCCGAAAAAGAACTCTTTGCGAAAAGAGCTGACGAATATCATTTATGGGTGAAAGAATATGTATGTCTAAAAAATATTCATAACTTTGCGTAAATTTATACTTATATATATTTACACTATTTTTTATATATATGCAAGTTACTTACTGGAACGCCACGAATCCATTTCCTACTTGGGTTCAAGAGATAGTGCATGGACCTTTGAATAAGGTCAAAACCTGGCCAATGTATTTTACAAGAGGCTATTTGTTTCATACGCAGAATCACGGCGCTGGACGAAAGACATGTAACTATGGGGTATGTGTTAAAGGTCAAAATTACACGGATGCATCTGATGAAGCGGATTTCTACGGGATCTTAACTGATATCATAGAACTCGAGTACGAGGGGATGGTCAATTTGAGAATCACACTTTTTAAGTGTAATTGGTATGACCCTGTTATCGGTAAAGGCACTCGAAGGAGCAATAGTGGTGGTGTAGACATTCTTTCATCGAGAAAATATAATAAATACGAACCATTTATTCTAGGTACGCACTTATTAATGTCGATATCATATATATATATATATATATATATACCATGATGTATAACTTATATATACATTTTTATATTGCAAACAGCCTCGCAAGCGGATCAAGTTTGTTATATTCTGTACCCATACACAAAGAAACCGAAGAAGTTGTGGCTCAATGTTCTAAAAGTGAATCCGAGGGGTAACATTTCAGGGGAATATGAAAAAAAAAACCGACTCTTTTGCAAACAGAAAATGATGATGATGTATTGATGACTACAATTGAAGATCTGGTACTCGACAATTTCGTACAAGGAGACCAAATAAACCTCGATTACGAAGTCGGAGATGCAGAACCAGAAGATGAATTTCGGTGTAATTTGTTGTCTTCTGATGAAGAATCAGATGACGAAGAATCCTTCTAATTCACTATGTTACTTATGTCACAATTTCGTTGTAATTTGTCTTTTACATTATTTCGGTGTAATTTGTCTTTTCCATTATTAATCAGTATTTATTTCCCGTTTTGAGTTAAAAAAAAAATTCCTTACCAGGACTCGAACCCATGTGAAGAGAAACAAATATGAGATCTTTACCAGTAAGCCATATTGTTTAATTGGTATTTAACACACTAAATAATTATTATGCCTACCTTGCTTTATTCAGAATAAAAAAAAAATGTCACACCATAGACTCGAACCCATAACTGAAGGGAGATAGAGGAGAACTTTACCACTAAGCCATAGTGTTTAATCGTTCTAACTCTCAGCAAATAAATATTAAGTCTATCTGCTTCATTCAGATTAAAAAAAAAACTTACGAAAACCCTAAGTCTTAGCCTTCATTCAGTCTTCTTCGTCTCCGATTACATATCGAAATCCCTTTTGCTCTCATCTTCGCCTTCGATCCCACCTTCCGTTCTTCTTCTTCGATCCCACGATGCCGGAAACTAAGAACGGTAAAGGACGGAAGAAATTCGTTCCAAACGTTTCTCAGAGAGCCGGAGGGTATTCGTCGCGAACAACAAACCCTATACCTCCGCAGTACACCTTCACGCCGGCGGCCCAATTTCTTCCGCATCTGTCGTCACCACCTCTGAACCCCGTGCATGCTTAACCTTCAACGACAGCACCAAATGTCCGGGATTTTCCTCCGCCTACCCAGCTTTTCCAGAACATCACACCGGCGAATCCACCACAAAGCAATCCATCTCAAGGTCAGACGACTCGACGAGAAAGCTCTCATCCTCAAGATCAGACGACTCCAAGACAAAGCTCTTCGAGTCCTTCGGTGCACAACTCTGAGGGTAATAGTAATCACTCGTCTCACGCTCACATCTCCAACGACTTCGAAGCTAATCCGATTGACGACAATGCACATATTGAGGCCGATCTCCAGGAAGAGCAACGTATGGTGCTTGAGGCGCTGCTTAGGGTGCCTAACCGGCATGAGTACACGACTCTGCTGTCTCCAACACGCCCTCAGCCGCCAAACACCACTTGGTAAGTTTCTATCAATTCATGTCTGAATATCGATTTCCTATCAAGAGGCTGGTTTACAATTTTTGACTAGAATTGTTTTTCTGTTTGGAATTGATGATGTATGATTTGCGTGTGTGGAATTGATGATGTTTATGTGTGTGGATATGGTCTATTTCCTGTCAAGAGGCTAGTTTACAATTTCCTGTCATGACGAAGAAGTCTGTTTTCCGAAAACCAATGTGTTAATTTGTGTCTCTATGAACTTTAAATCCCCATGTAATTGATGATGTATGATTTGTGTCTCTACGCACATCTGATATGATTTTTGTGTTTGGAATGGTTTTTGTGTTTGGAATGGATAGAAACTGTCTGTATTGCTTAGTTTCTCTCTGTCTTGCTTGTTCTGTTGAGTTTCGTGTAAAGCTGTTGTGAGAGTTGCCGCCATGTGGCAGAGAGAGGCCTTCTTGTTCTTGTTAACAAATGCAGAAAACTGGTGTAACAAATGCAGAGGCCTTCTTGTTATTGTCAATTCGTTTCTAGTGTAAGTGCTTCTTTGGTCTAATCAGGCATATTATGCTTCTGTCTGGCTTGATTTTTGTTTGGTAGACTAAGCTAACAGTTTGCTATTTATGTCTTTTCTGATATGTGATTTGTTTGGTAGACTAAAATCATGTCTTTTCTGAATGTCTATCTGATTTTTGTGTTCTTGTTGATGCACTTATTTGTCTCTGTCTAGGTTTGGCCGTGACAAGGGAAAGCTGACAAGGAAGATCACCAAGATTTTCACAAACAAGTTTGATGGTCCACACTACAGTTGGACTGTTGTGCCTCGCGATAGACAGGAAAGATACTTCGTCGAGTTCGCGGTAAGCATTTCTCTCCTCCAAGCTTCATATATGTCTTTCTTTCTATTCTGTCCAGTAACACCAACTACTTGTCTTGTAGAAAACCCACACATGGTATCCCTTAATCTCAGGGGTTGTTCAACAACATTTCGAGAGGATTTATCAAAGGCGATTGAAGGATATGGTAAGCACCGCAAGGACTTCTCGAAAGCGACCACCTTGGATTAACCCAACACTGTGGACAACAATGACAGAGAAATGGGACACTGACGAAGCTAAAGAGAGGTCTCAAACCACATTCGCAGCTCGGAAATCTGACCGTAAAGGCCTTGGAGTGCACAAACACTTATCAGGCCAAAAGTCATATCACCAAATCCAACAAGAAATGGTAAGTGTAATTTCTATATCTAATACTTCTGCAACTTTCTATTATGTAACAAATTTATATGTTACATTTTCAGGAAGACGAATTGGGCAGACCGGTTAGTATCGGTGAGGTTTTTGTGAAGACTCACACAAAATCTGATGGTACATTTGTTGATCTGAAGGCTGAGAGGATCGCGCAGAATTATGAGAAGAACTTGCAAGCTAAGATGCAAGAGATCGGGCCTGAAATTTCAGACGGCAGGTCGCAACAGCGAGAGCTAACCAAAGAGGAATACAACGATCTCTTTCTTCAGGTAAATACGAAATCTATGTTATCTTTTGGTTTTCTATCATATGGTTTTATAAATCTTGGTTTTATTTATGCAGTCAACATTCACGGATGACAGAGGCAGACCATATGGAATAGGAAGCCTCGCAGAGTCTCATGTTGGTGGAAAACGCAAGTTCCAAGTAACCTCTTCATCGTTTCAATCCCTGGAAGATAAGTTGGAAGAAGCTCAACGCCAAATAGAAGAACAAGCAGCTTCTAACGCTCGGCGTGAGGCAGAGCTTACCAAACTTGCAAATGACCAACAAAGCAAGCTTACCAAACTTGAAGCTGACCAGAAGCATTATTCAATGGTGGAAAGGTATCTTCGTGAAACCTATCCAAATTTTCTAGACTTCATGGCTTCTCAATCTGATCGACAGCATGATTCTACACCCTAGGCTGTCATTTTATTTCATGTTTTGAACATTGGACCTTTCTTTGTATTGGTTTGTATTTGATATGCTAAAACAATGTATAATATATATGTTTCTTTATTAATGTAAGTTTCTTTCATTTTAAATTTCTAGTATTCTTTGTATTAGTCTGTATATGATTTCCAAATTGCTAGGTAATACAAATTGGGTACAGTATTACCATTTTGAATTTCGTTGATAAAATCAATCGCTAGGTAGTCGCAATTCAGTCGCTAAGTAGTCGCAAATCAGTCACAAATCGGACGTAAAAAGATAACCAAATATCTATTCCGTGAAGATATTAGTCGCAAATCAGTTGCTAAATTAGATGCTTATTAGTCGGAAAATAGTCGCCACATTTCACGACTCTTTAACGACTACACCAAACGACTTCCACACGACACAATATATAGTCGTACGTTAGTCGCATGTTAGTCGTTAATGTAGTCGGTACATGGTCGTATATTTTACGACTGATGTGCGACTGCTGTGCGACTTCTTACTGTCATCGTAACAAAGTCGCAAAGTAGTCGTAAATTAGCGACTAATTATCGACTACGTGTTTTTGCGACTAGACATTTACGACTACACTACGTGGTTGTAATGTAGTCGGTAAAGCAGTTTAAGCGACTACATTACGACTGATTATGTAGTCGCTAAAACACTGTTTTCTTGTAGTGTGCACACAATCTATGCTATTCCTTAGGCTTAGAACACTTGAATAAGATTAATCCACTCTCATGGTCTTAATCCCTTTGTTAATCATTTAATCAAAAATCAAATTCTCATTTGTGATTTGATGATTAACAAGCATTAATTACAAGTTCTGTTAACCAAAATACAACTTAGATATCCATTCTCATGAGCTAAGATATGTAAATCCCTTATTTTGTTCTTTGAGAATTTCATTAAACACTTGGTGTGCATGATTTTCTCTTTGATCTAGATTTAAGTTTCTCAAGCTAAATCTAGCATTAATGACACTAAATAAGGAAGGATAGCAAGGATTAAGAACATAAGTAACATAAATAATTCATCAAACCATTAAAATCAAACAAACCATGATCCAACAAAAAGTCTATAATTAATCTAAAGAACATGAAGAACAAAAGAGAAAAAGACATAAAAATAAGGAAATTGCATAAATAAAAGATAAGGGGTGAAGAAATCTTCTCTAGAGTGGCATATGTATGAAGAACAATCAAAACCCCTCAAAAACGAGTGTGGGTCGTGCCCAACTCATGGGAGAAGAAGACTTAGCCAAAAATATAGGTTTCAAGAGTATTTATACAAAAGTGGGTCAATGGGAAATGATGGATCAATCCTTTTTGCTTATGGTCGGTCTTTTTTGCTCCTGGTCGATCCTTTGAGCTCCTGGTCGTTCATTTGTGCACCGATCGATCATTTTTCTGGTGGTCCGTATACGTGCCAGACAGATATATCCTTAGTAAATCGTCCATATATATTGAACCACACATCCGAATGATCGGAATCCATTTCCAGTAGACAGATAACTACTTTCTCTACAACTTACATGAAGACCGTTGAAGCTGAATAAGATCGGAAGGCCTTCGTCCAGATACATCTTTGAGACACCTCGGATGAACTCTTCCTTCTCTTAAGCTCAATCACTCCAATCATCCCAAATATTTTCAAAATACCTCGAAACAATCCAAATGAATGCAAAAACCCACTAGGACCTAATGCAAACATCATAAACTCTAAATGAGACCAAAATGCTAAACAAAGTTATTTATGCATGCAAATGACTTAAAATGCTAACTAAAATGCAAGCTAGAACATGTAAAATATATGAATATCAACTCCCCCAAACTTATTTACTTGCTTGCCCTCAAGCAACCAAATAGGAAACAAGAAGAGAGAGAGGTTGAAATGAGAGATCAAGTCCGAGAATATTAACAAAATATTTCGAATCAATGCCTTTGAGAGTAGTTATATGATGCACAAACAATCTATAGTTTAAAAGATTTAGCCATACTCGTTTCTACACGAATTTGGTCTAAGCCTTAGCATTCACAAACATTCATAAACCCACAACTCATTAACATTCATTAAGCTCAATGGTGGATCATGCTTATGCAAATCAAGTGAATTCATTTGGCTTAGGGAAATGTCTTGAGATAAAAGTGATCTCAATCATGCGGGTATTCCGAAGCAAAGGGATCTCTCACGAAAGAATGAACTTTGGCAAAATGCTAAGAGTAAAGAACAACCGATGCATACAAGGATGACTTTCATCTACCTAATGCCCCAATATGAACTCCACTCCTATTTCTAAACCCATCAAGATCCATTCCTAAGCTACCCTTATCACAAGGCATTTTTGCCTTCTCAAACCCGCACTTCTCATCACTTTTCGCTTGGGGGACTTCTTCTTCAAACTTGATTGGATTGGCTTCTCATCTCTTCTTTTCCTTTAGCTCCTCTTTTGCTTGCACGCCTTGTCTTCACTTCATCCTTTGGATGCCTTAGCCATTTTGGCTCTTTTCTTTCTTTCACACTTAGAGATCCTTACAATGCAACTTTTGTTTTCCCCCATTCCTTTCTCCATATCTTTTGTTTTCTCCACATTATCTTTTTTTTTTCCAACACCACCCAAAACTCCCCACCTATCTATCCTAGCCTATGTCTAGCTCATTGATGTGTGAGCTAGTTCTACATGAAAATTTCTCCTTGTCGTCCCAAACTCAATATTTTTTGCTAAATTCATTCGAAATTAGACCTCGCGACAAACACAAGAGATGAAGGTTTGAAGGAAGGTTTGGTATAGGGTGTGATTAACCGTTCCAAAGGTGGGAATCGGCTATTTGAGCTAACAAGAGTGGTAAAAAAAGGAAAAGATAGCTCAAATATGTATATGGTATCCATGAGTCCACTCTTCAATGTACAAGCATGATAATTTAAAGTCAAAATTAGAGTTCACTAGATAGAGTTGGGATCAAATCAAAGCATGCTTCAACCAAGACATAAATATTCAACCCGCAAGATCAAAGCACAAATCATCCTTAACTTCGTGATGGCTCAAATGCATCAAAGAACTCCTAACGAGGGCATTAATTCAAGCTCCTAAGTTTATATTCCACATGGACATTTCTCCCAATGCAAGTGAGTGCAAACCTATATGCGCTAGACTCAATCTTAATAATGCGAAATGCAACTACATGCTTCTTTTTATGTTCAATTTTGTGGTTTTTCTATGAATGAGACTCAAGTATACAAAGAGGAAAATAAGATCACAAAACACAATGTCAAATGATACAAACCCTTCCCCCAAACTTGAATGGCACCGTCTCGGTGCAACATAAGTCAAAGAGAGAGTAAAAATATGCAAGAATGTATATACAATAAATGGAGTGAGGATCATACCTTGGAATTGAATCGAGGAGGAGAGGAGTGTCACATGTAGTGGCCGAACCCTCCTTTCATCACACACCACGACCTTGGACCCAAGAGACCAATCTTAGACTGATCCGACCCAAATTTGCCATCTTTTATTGTTGAGGAGCTTGGTCCTCTTATTCATGCTTGTTTTGTGTCGCAAGCTTGACAAGGGTTAGGCTTGGAGAGGTCCCCAAGGGCGCTATTAACGTCACTAGCTTGACGGTTGCGTCCTCATTGTCACTTCCCCCACGAAAATCATAAAAAGTGAAAAAATTAGCAACAAAAAAGAATAAAATGCTCTAATCTCAAGAAAAAACTAAATCCTAATGGTTATTGCTATTGCCTCCCCGGCAACGGCGCCAAATTACTGATAGACTTTTTGGAGTATTGATCAATTACTCAAGTATACTCATATCATTGTAGTACAAAAGGATCAATCCAATGAGGCACAAAGAACAACACACTAGTGTTAGAGGGGGATTTAGCACTCCCCCGGTTTAACCCGGCTTGAGTTTAAAATCAGCCCAACAATCGACTTCAAGGCTCATCAAGATCGATCTACTAAATAAAAGGAAGTTTCCTTTTATTTGATAAAAAGAAGATTTCCTTTTATTGGAAAAAGGAAAATCCTGGAAAGAAAGTAGATTATCCTTATCGGCTTAAAGGAAAAAAGACAATTGCCAATACAAAGCCAAGAAGGAAAAGAAAGAGTTAAGGACTTCAAAACTTATAAATAGGGGAACCCCTATTCATAATGATCATCTTGAACATTCATGTAAACAATAACTACGTTTTGGCTTGATCCTTTTAAAGGGTACGTAGGCAGCCATCACAGACAAAGCTATGATTCTAATAAAAATAATTCTCCTAAACCCTAAACTGATTTCATCTATGTGTGAAATCTGGTTTTTACAATTGGCGCCCACTGTAGGGCACGGAGAATTATTCTGCTAAAAAAAAAAAGAAGTTCAGGCATATTAAAAAAAAAAAAACTCTGATAAGCAACATCCACGACGTCCTTCTTCCATCAATCTAAGTTTTTAACCCTTCGCTTAAATTATTTTCACAACTGGATCAAGCACGATACTTGAGTAAATTATTACGAACAACTTATCGAAACTTGGGAATTGATTTTAATTATCAATACAACTTTATACAAGCATATTCATAGTTGTCGATTGTGAATCATCATCGTTTTACATTCACATCAAATTAAATCATTATTAAATTAACACGATCTTACGATGATTTTCTTTTCAAATCATTGGAATCTTTGCTTTCAGCGACGTATCCATGATCTCCAATCAATTATAAGATGAAACCCTAGACATCATCTTCCGCCGACTCACCCGCCTCCGACCTCATAACGCCAATTTCTGGTAATAACGGAGCACGAACAACAGCACAACCAAGCCACGCCCATTAATCGTGGTCTTCATCATCCTGTTTCACCAGCCAACCTCCGTTAGCTTCTCCCGTCTACTCCGAGAAATCAAGGACCACCACGAACCACCGAGCTAAGCCTCGCGGAAAACACAATATCAATTCAGAATTCTTTGCAGTAAAAAAAGAAGAAGATAAAAGGCAAGTTCAAGAGGAAGATGGATTCTAAGGAGAGAGAAACCTCCGTAACAAACTCGCCGATCTAAAAAAAAAAAAAAAAAAAAAAGCACCCGAAGAGGATCAAAAACTCGGTGCCATCTATGTTTTTTCGTCCTCACGACCACGACCACGATCACGGTCAGCAATCCGCCGCCGTTTCGAGCTTCCCGGAGCTCAACCATTATCACCGCTACTTACCGCCGTCCCTGCAACAAAATCGAACTGACGATGAAAGGGATCATGTTTCTTTTCTTAGATCGGGCTTGAAAAGACTTATGGCCCATTTGATATCATGGCATATTAGGCCCAGATACTGGCCCAATAGACTTAAGCTTGTCTACCAGTCGACTTTATTGATGGCGAATTAAAACCGATGCAGCTCCGATCAAATAGAATCCGGTGAACATCTGAGGGAACATGATTTTACGGGAATTTAAGCTTGTCGGGCTCGCTTTAAATCGTCAAAGGAAAAATAAGAAATTTCACCAATCTTATCGACCGAGCTCAACAATCACGAACCATCAACAATCACCAACCATCAACAAAAGCTAAGTATATTTTTCTCTGCTAAATGCCATCTCAAAAAAAAAAAAAACATCTACACATTTTCAATCGAAATATCGTAGGATTTACACAAATTGTGGCTCCAGCTATAACACTTCGGTAGCACACAAGCCATCGTGACGACATTCAAGATATTTCGCTCTTCAATCCATCTCGGATAAGTCATTACTCGATGAGCTATCTCAACTCTCAGATTATCTACCAAATTTTTCTAAGCTCGTCAACCGAGCTCTCCAAAATTCAGGTATCACCTATGGAAAACTTTATCTATTTTTCGAACATGTTCTGTTCAAACTCAATCACAGGGTCCGTCCCTCTAAGCCGAACTACGGTTCGCAAAAGCAAAAAAAAAAAAAAAAAAAGGATGCTCGTCTACCGAGCTACGATACACTCTTCTACCGAGCTACATCTTCTACCGAGCTACGCTCAATTATCAAGACACTCTTACCTACCAAGTTACATTCGATTATCAAGCTACGCTCTTCAACCGAGATACAAAATGCTCATTACGACATGTTCGTCTTCCGAACTAAAAATTGACAACTCGTTTCGGCTCAGTATTCTAGTTCGACAATTTTGATTTTATTCTTCAGCTCATCAGTTTCAGTTCTTCGGATTATCAATTTCAGATTATCAGTTTCTCCGGATTATCAATTTCAGATCAGTATTGGTTTATCGGTTCATCAATTTCAGATCAGTTTCAGATCGATTTATCATTTTCAGTTCAGATGAGTTTGTCGTACAGAATTTAAGCTCGTCAGATTCATAATTTCAGATCGATTTATCAGTTTTAGTTCAGATGAGTTTGTCGTACATAATTCTAGCTCGTCAGATTCAGAATTTCAGATCGATTTATCAGTTTCAGTTCAGATGAGTTTGTCGTACAGAATTCCAGCTCGTCAGATTCAGAATTTCAAATCGTCAGCCTCAGATTGAAAACTTTCAAGCCGAACTCTAGCAGTTCGCCGAACTATAGCAGTCCGCACTACAGTTTGAAACGACTAAGTAATAAGATAAATAATAAGCCGAATTCTCAAAATTCGCAAATTATAGGCCGAACCCCTGTAGTTCGCAAATCCCAGATCATCCGAGCCAAGTAAGCCGAGTTCGTCTCGCACACTCAAATTCGATCTGGGAAATAGTAAGCCGAATTCTTAACATTCGCAAATTATAAGCCGAATGACGCAATTCCCAGATTGTCCGAGCTAAATAAGCCGAGTCCGTCTCGCACACTCCAATTCAATCTGGGAACTAAGCCGATCTCCCGACGATCGCCGATCTCGAAACAGGTCGTAAGATCAAGTTCATCCCCTACACCCCGGCTAAGACCGTATTATGTACGACACCAATTTTGTGCACGGTGAACTCGAGAGGATCGTATCATTTTACGACCTCAAAATTAACAGTCAAGAAACGACTAAGAAAAATAAATTGAATCTCTTATGCCGAGCTCACATAGCTCGCAAAACCATTATATCCCGAACTACGAATGGCTTGATCCCGTCAAAGGGTACGTAGGCAGTCTTTCCAAGACGCAGCTATAAAAAGAAAACACAAAAGACGCTCTTCCTGAAGCAATTCATCGATCCCGAAATTCAATCAGTAGAAGCCAAGCTAATAATCTCACAGGAGTTTCCGAGCTCCGTTCGCTAGACATCACAGCTCGTCTACCAAGCTCCCTAAAATTCGGGTACCCCTTATCAAAATCTTTTTACTTTTATTATTCAAGGATATTTTCTTTCCAGATTATATCGCAGGGTCCGTCCCAAAGCACGACCAATAAAGAAAAAGGGAGACGTCCGCTTACCTCCCAATCGAACATATCGCCTACTTCGCAGTAGGTCGTAGCTCGACGATCCGACAGTAAGGTAGCTAGCGGTCGCAGCTCGTCGGTCTAACAATTAGGTAGCTCAGTCGCAACTTACTCATCACGCAGTCACAGTTCGCCGATCTCGCAGCCCCACCTAACTCACGACCACAGCTCGCCGACCTCCTGCTCGCCAAACTCACGATCGCAGTTCTTCGACCGCACAGCTCGCTGACTTCGCAGTACGGCAACTTGTAATCGTAACTCACCGATCTAAAAATTGGGCAGCTCGCAATCACAGCTCGCCGACCTCGCAATCTCGCACGAACTATCGAAACCGAACTTGAAAAAGCCGAGGCCGACCTCTCACTTAACTAACAAACACCGAGCTCAGCCTCGAGTTCAATGTCTCGTCTTTGGTAATTTTTGCAGGAACAAAGCCGAACAACGTCAATAAGGAAATTCGACCAGATGCTGATTTCAACTCCAATCGGGTTAAAGAATTCTCCAAAGAAATCCGCCGAACTCGAACACTCCTTCGCCGAACTGAGGGGGGGACAAATTGTTAGAGGGGGATTTAGCACTCCCCCGGTTTAACCCGGTTTGAGTTTAAAATCAGCCCAACATATGACTTCAAGACCCATCAAGACCGATCTACGAAATAAAAGGAAGTTTCCTTTTATTTGATAAAAAGAAGATTTCATTTTATTGGAAAAAGGAAAATCCCGGAAAGAACGGAGATTATCCTTATCGGCTTAAAGGAAAAAGGACATATGCCAATACAAAGTCAAGAAGGAAAATGAAGAGCTAAGGACCTCAAGACTTATAAATAGGGGAACCCCCTATTCATAATGATCATCTTGAACATTCATGTAAACAAGAACTACGTTTTGGCTTGATCCCTTTAAAGGGTACGTAGGCAGCCATCACAGGCACAACTATGATTCTAATAAAAATAATTCTCCTAAACCCTAAACTGATTTCATCTATGTGTGAAATCTGGTTCTTACAACTAGGAATGCAAGAAATGACTTAAGCTAGAGCAAATGATTTGAGTTTTTATATTTTTAGATTAAAAAGCTAAGAAAGTAAAATGCAAGAAAGAAAACAAAAGATAGAAGTGTTGGATCATGGAATAAACTATCAAATGAATGATTAACAATCAAATAATGATGACAAAGATTGTATTAAACACTATCCTAGAACATGGGATTCATAAATATGACTAATCCATTCTCATGGCACTAATCACTTCACTAATCACCTAATTAACATAAACTCTCGTTTGCTATTAGATAATCAATGAGCATTAATAAACAATCCCAATTAGTTTACTAATCACCTTTGACATCAACTCTTATTGGCAAGGATGTGAATAGCTCAAAAAAGGGTTGGTTCAAGCATTTCATCGAACACCTCTCGGGCGTGAAATACCTTAGTTCTAGATTTGATCTCTCAATCTAAATCTAGCATTAAAAGCTAACCTATGTGAATGATCTAACAAGGATCAACCTAAATCATCATCATCTAACCATCAAGACAATTGACTAACGATGCTAATGAACACAATCTATGCTATTCCTTAGGCTTAGAACACTTGAATAAGATTAATCCAGTCTCATGGTCTTAATCCCTTTGTTAATCACTTAATCAAGAATCAAATTCTCATTTATGATTTGATGATTAACAAGCATTAACCAAAATACACCTTAGACATCCATGAGCTAAGATATGTAAATCCCTTATTTTGTTCTTTGGGAATTTCAACAAACACTTGGTGTGCTTGATTTTCCCTTTGATCTAGATTTAAATTTCTCAAGCTAAATCTAGCATTAAAGACACTAAATAAGGAAGGATAGCAAGGATTAAGAACATAAGCAACACAAATAAATAATCAAACCATTAAAATCAAACAAACGATGATCCAACAAAAAGTCTATAATCTAAAGAACATGAAGAACAAAAGAGAAAAAGACATAAAAATAAGGAAATTGCATAAATAAAAGATAAGAGGTGAAGAAATCTTCCCTAGAGTGGCATATGTATGAAGAACAATCAAAATTCCTCAAAAAGGATTTTGGGTCGTGTCCAACTCATGGGAGAAGAATACTTAGCCAAAAAATAGGGTTCAAGAGTATTTATACAAAAGTGGGTCGAATGGGAAAGGATGGATCGATCCTTTTTGCTTATGATCGATCCTTTTTGCTCCTGGTCAATCCTTTGAGCTCCTGGTCCATCATTTGTGCACCGATCGATCGATCCTTTTCCTCGTGATCCGTATGCGCGCCAGACAGACATGTACTCAGTAAAGCGGCCATATCTCTTGAAACATAGATCCGAATGACCTGAAACCAACTCCAGTAGACAGATAACGCCTTTCTCTACAACTTATATGAAGACCGGTAAAGCTGAATCAGATCGGAAGGTCTTATTCAAGCCACATCTTTGAGACACCTCGGGTGAACTCTTCCTTCTCTTAAGCTCAATCACTCCAATCATCCCAAATGTCTCCAAAACACCTAGAAACACTCCAAATGAAGGAAAAAACCCACTAGGACCTAATGCAAACGTCCTAATCTCTAAATGAGACCAAAATTCTAAACAAAGTTATTTATGCATGCAAATGACTCAATATGCTAACTAAAATGCAATTTAGAACATGTGAAATATATGAATATCATTCAGTAAAGTTGGAGGGAAGAGAAGAAGATTTTTTTTGTTCCTTCATGTATGCGTCTAATTTCGTGGATGAAAGGAAGTTGTTGTGGGAAGATATTAGATACCATCATGACTCACCATTGTTTCGCAAAAAACCATGGATGATTTGCGGTGATTTAAATGAGATTTTCGACGGAAGTGAGCATTCAAATTTCACTAATTCACCGGTGATTCCACCAGGGATGCAGGATTTTCAGGATGTGGTTAGACATTGTTCGGTAATCGATCTTGGTTCTCATGGGCCCGGTCTTACATGGTGTAATAGGAGGGAGGAAGGATTAATATGCAAAAAACTAGATAAAGTGCTGGTAAATGACAGTTGGTCCAAATTTCCACATTCTTATAGCGTTTTTGAGGCAGGAGGTTGCTCTGATCATGCAAGAGGTCGACTAATGTTGAAAGCCGAAGCTACTGGAGGACGCAAACCATTTAAATTCGTCAATGTTCTTACAAAGTTACCTCAATTTCAAGATGCTGTCGGGACTTATTGGGAAGGTACACGTCCTCTATTCGTTTCAACATCTGCGCTTCATCGTCTCTCAAAGAAAATGAAGGAATTAAAACCGGTAATGCTAATGCTTGGGAAAGAGAAATTGGGTGATCTTCCGAAACGTACCCATGAGGCTTATGAAAATTTATGTGAGAAGCAGGCTGATACGTTAGCAAATCCATCACCACAGTTGATGGGAGAGGAGTCACGAGCTTAAACTAGGTGGCAGCACTTAGCAGATTTGGAAGAAGCTTTCTTGAAACAAACCTCGAAACTTCATTGGTTGAATATCAGAGATAGAAACAACTCTCACTTCCACAAAGTTCGAAAGATGCAGAATTCAATAAGGGAAATCAGAGATCTGAATGGAGAAGTGTTGATTACGAGTGATGAGATAAAAGGAGAAGCTGAACGATATTTCCAAGATTTTCTTAATCACCAGCCAGCCGATTTCCAGGGTATGTCAGTAGAGGAGTTGAAAACTTTATTATCATTCCGATTCTCAGAGGTTGATCAAAATGCTCTCATGACGACGGTAACAGAGGAAGAAATACAAAAAACCTTGTTTGCCATTCCAAATAACAAAGCTCCGGGACCGGATGGTTATACGAGCGAACTCTTTAAAGCTTCATGGTCTATTATTGGAAAGAACTTTATTGCAGCCATACAATCATTCTTCATCAAAGGATTTCTCCCAAAGGGACTTAACTCTACAAATTTGGCTCTTATACCGAAAAAAGAAGATGCATCAGAGATGAAAGACTATCGTCCTATATCATGTTGCAATGTGTTTTACAAGGTAATCTCAAAAATCATTGCCAATCGACTCAAGATAATTTTTCCAAAATTCATTACACAAAATCAATCAGCTTTTGTTAAGGAAAGATTGTTGATGGAGAATGTGCTTCTAGCAACGAAGATAGTAAAACATTACCATAAAAGCTCGGTATCTTTCCGGTGTGCCATGAAAATAGACATATCAAAGGCATTTGATTCAGTCCAATGGCCGTTCTTGTTGAATATACTCGAAGCCTTAGAGTTCCCGGAGAAATTTATACATTGGATCCAGCTTTGTATATCCACTGCCTCTTTTTCGATACAGGTGAATGGAGAATTGGCCAGTTTTTTCAGAAGTTCAAAGGGGATTGAGGCAAGGCTGCTCTTTCTCACCATACCTATTTGTGATCTGCATGAATGTGTTATCCAATATGATCGATAAAGCAGCGGTTAATCGAAGCATTGAGTATCACCTGAAGTGTAAGAATATAGGCTTAACACACTTGTGTTTCGCTGACGATCTCATGGTATTTGTTGATGGCCAAAGAAGATCCATTGAGGGGATCATTGGTATTTTCGAGAAATTTGATGGACGATCGGGGCTAAGAATAAGTGTGGAAAAATCAACTCTTTACCTTGCAGGGATCTCATATCAGAACCGAGGAGAAATGCTCTCGGAATTTCCTTTCGCAAAGGGACAGCTCCCCGTGAGATACTTGGGTCTACCAATCTTAACAAAGTGGATGACCACGGCTGATTATACACCTATTCTGGACAAGGTACGATCTAAAATAAGCTCATGGACAGCTCGATCTCTCTCTTACGCGAGACGATTGCAGCTTATTACTCAGTGATTGCAAGCCTAGAAAATTTATGGATTTTAGCTTATCGACTACCCAATGGATGTATACACAAAATTGAGAAATTGTGTGCTGCTTTCCTGTGGTCTGATCCATCTATAAATCCCAAGAAAGCAAAAATAGCATGGAAAGAGTTATGCAAACCGAAAGCAGAAGGAGGTTTGGGGATTAAGTCTCTTGTCGAAGCAAACAAGGTTAGTTGTCTGAAATTGGTATGGAGAATAGTGTCTCTACAGCCATCTCTTTGGGTTACATGGATTTGGATGTATCTTATACGCAAGGGATCATTCTGGTCGGTAAAAGAAAGCTCATATGCAGGTTCTTGGATGTGGAAGAAATTGTTGAAATATCGAGAAGTAGCTACACCGAGTGGAAGTGTGAAAAGGTAACTCCACTTCGTTTTGGTATGACGCCTGATCACAACTGGGCAGATTAATTGATATCACAGGTCCTCATGGAGTCATTGACATGTGGATCTCTCTCGATGCAATAGTTGATAAAGTTCTGAGATCACATCGTACAAGGAGGCATCGAGTAGAAAATCTTAACATTATTGAGACAGAGATCGTCAAATTAACCCAAAGAACAAGGGTGGATGGTAGTGATATCTCCCTTTGGAGAGCTTCGGTTGATAGTTTCAAGAAGGTATTCACGACAAAGGGTACTTGGAACATAATCAGATTGCCAAGCCCACGAAAAGAGTGGTACAAGGGTGTGTGGTTCACGCACACGACGCCCAAGTACTCATTCTTAACTTGTTGGTAATCCATAATAGGCTCTCCACGGGCGATCGAACTAAATGCTGGAACTCGGGTCAACAAGTTGATTGTGTTCTGTGCAACAACATGGAAGAGACTCGGAATCACATCTTTTTCTCTTGCCAATATTCCTCAGCTATTTGGAGAGTTTTAACCCACATTCTTCTTGCAAATGCGTACTCGACGGACTGGAATGATCTAGTCACACTCCTACACGAACCAAACCTCCCTCAGATCTACCTCTTTCTATTCCGGTATGTCTTCCAAGCAACCTTATACCATCTTTGGCGTGAGAGAAATGCTCGAAGACATGGAGAAGCACCATCCCCTTTTGGCCGCTTAATCCAGTTTATCGATAAGAACGTGCGAAATCGACTCATCTCAATCCGAAACATGGATGACCGAAGATACGAAGAAGGGTTAATGACGTGGTTCGCCACTCGACTTAAAACATAACAGCCTCTCCTTAAAGCAATTTCTAATGTATTTTCTATGATTTTTTCTGACCCTTAGAATAAACAGACATATTCATTGTACACAGGCATTTGATTGAATACAATTTTAAATTATTTCAAAAAAAAATTTACATCGGATTTACAACGACCAGTATTCGATGTAAATTAACGACCACTTCACGTCGATTGTTTCCAGTTTGGTAGAACACGTTTTTAATAGGTTCACCTAATTATTTATATCGAATCTTGTTGTTGTAAATCCGTCGTATATTCGATGTAATTTCGTTGTAATATTTTTCGATGTAAATTCGTTGTAAATTTCTTGATTTATTGGTAATTTAGAAAAACTTTCTATAAATACATCCTAACTTCAATCGAAAAAAAAACAAACAAACACATTAAACAAAAAAAAACACTCTACAATCTTTTTTATAAAATATCTATATAAGATCTACGAAAATGGATGTATATGCAAAAGGATTCAGAGGGAGCGTTGACGAAAGAATTCAAAGTGGGCCTTGAAATATTCATGTATCAGGCAGGAAATATGCAAACAACCCTGGAAAGAGGTAAGATGTTCTGTCCTTGTCGTAAATGCAAGAATACGAGATATATTCTTATTGAGACGGTGTGGAAGCATTTACTAAATAGAGGGTTTATGCCGCAATATTATGTTTGGTATCAACATGAAGAGGGTTTTGAAAGGATGACTCAAGCAGGTACTACTAGTAGTAGTAATTATCAAGGTCATGTAGATTTTGATGAATCAAACTATCAGGGTCGTTATCATAATGGTCAACATCAATTTGATCAGGGTCAAGATCATGATAGGATGAATGCCATGGTTACTGATGCATTTCATGAAACAAATGCTGATAATAGTGTTGACGAACCCCGTTTTGTGGTTTTTAACACCGTTTTCTTTGGGTTTCAAGTGATTTCTATGTTTTAGAGTTTTAAAAGACATTTCATGTAACTTGGGATAAAAGAGTGCATTTCAGAGCAATAGTATATTTTTGGATAAACTTGGACCTTCATAAGTCTTGCAATCAAAGAAGACCTTCTCACCGGCAGATCATCCCCAAATTTGTATAAAACAAAGAAGAAACAACCAGCTTTCAAATGCAATTAGTTTGGAGACATTCCAATGGTTAGATCTTCAGATATTACCGAAGCACTAAAGGAAGACAAAGCTGCCTTGAAGCGGAGCCACCATGGGCAAAGACATTGCGCCAGCGGCCAGGAGGAGTGATATACTCATATATTGTTTGTTTTAGCATGCATATCACTTAGAGTTTTGTGTAATTCGCATGCATAATCATGGTCTTGTCTTGTATTTGGGTCTCATTTAGAGTTTTAGGTATTTGCATTAGGTTTAGTGCATTCTTGCATGTTTTGGAGTATTTCCTAGGTGATTGGAGGCAATTGGGAATATTTGGAGAGTTGAACCTAAGTGGTGTACAAAGCCCATCCGAGATGCCGGAAAGATATAGCTGGACGAAGGCTCTCCGTTATGAATCAGCTTTGAAACTCTTCATAGGAGTTGTAGAGGAGTAAGTTATCTGTCTACAGGAGTTGGAATCAGGCCATTTGGACATCTTTTTAAGGAGTTACCGTGTATGTACTGAAGACGTCTCTGCCTCGCCGATGAGCTCTTTCCTTACCGGATGCATGCACCGGCCCGGGATAAGACTTTCCCTCAGCCGGCATGAGAGTTCCCCTCAGACAGGGAGAATCCCGGACCCATGCACCGGCCCAGCCTTGCCCGATGTTGCAATCTTCCCTCAGATAGGGATAATCCCGTACGATCGTCCCGGCTCCACACCGCCCGGTGATGCACCTCTCGGCAACAAATCCTCAGCACCTTCCCGGGCAAGACGAAGCCGGCACGCCAGCCCGGTGCCAGACCATCACTCAGATAGGGAGAATCCCGGCCTGAAGCTGCCCGGTGCCACAACCTCTCGGCAACAAACCTCTCGTCCCGGCCCACTACACCAGACGCACACCGGCCGAGATCGATTTTCGATCCAAATCCGACCGGGTCAACACCCGGTTTGTTCCGAGTTGACCCAATTCCCCTCTTTTTATTATAAATACTCTAAAAACCTAATTTTATTTGCTAAGCTTTTTCTTATGCTCTAAAACCCTTACCTTTGAGAGAGTTGGAGATTTGTAAGAAGGATCCTTTGTTTTATGCAATTTAGTGTTGATTTCTATCAATCTCTTCCATCTATCTTCTTTTCTTATTGATTATTCAACATTCATCCAGGGATTCAACCTCTATTCAAATCGATTTTGGGTTGTTCTTGATGGGTCTTGAGTAGTCTTTTAGGTTTAGAGATGGGGTAGATTAGGATGTTCCAAGACTTGATTCATGGTGTTTAGGGTTAGATCTTCTTATATCTTTTCTTGTTTAGTGTTCTTAAGGCTAAATCTAGCTTGAAAACGTAGCTTTAGATCATAAGACATTTCATGCACACCAAGTGTTTGATGAAATGCCTTGATGAATTAAACAAGAGATTTACACTCCTAGCCTATGATAATAGTTGTTTAGGGTGTATTTTTGGTTGATCTTGTTGATTTAAACTTAATGCTTGCTAATCAATGATCCACAAATGAGAGTTTGTTAATGGATTAGGTGATTAGCGTAGTGATTAATTTCTTGAAAGATAATTAGTCAAGTTTAGGATCTTATGCCTAGGGATTAGCTTGTTTGAGTAAATGAACATCATGAATTAAACTTGGGTCATCTTATATCCATAATCCCATCTTTGAATCCGTTTTAGCTTATTGATTTATATCTTGCTTATTTGCTTACTTGTTTTAATTAGGCCACTTAATCAAAACACACTTGTTTAACTTAACTTACTATAAGCACCTTGTATTCTTAGTGATTAGGATAAATCCCTTTATGGATTGATAACCTTAATACTACACGTATTGGAGTTATTGATACCTCCTATAGACTAAAAAATCTTGTATCAATTTGGCGCCGTTGCCATATTGGGATTTGTTTTAACATTGAGATTTAGGTTCTTAGTGAGCTTAAGTATTATTTTCTACCAAGTTACTCATCTTCTTCACTTCCCATTGCTTTTGCTCTCTATAGGTGTATGCATACCCATTCCCGTGGCAATACCAACCTCATACAACCAAGGGACGATATTGATCAACTTGAGAGGGGTTCAAGAGCAAGAAGGAACTGTGTGAGAGTGCAAGATCGAGGAAGTTGACAATGAAGAAATGGAGCACTTTGAGAATGTTCCACTTGGGAACATCAACGAACCCATTCCCCACCAAAGGAACGGTGGGAATAGGGATGGAAATTGCAATAATCAAGGAGGTGGTGGCAATGGAAACCATCACCGTCCTAACCACCCGCCTAGAGCTAGTCATGTTGTTGGAGAATGTGATGCGGCAAATGCAAACCAAAACCGTCAAGAGATTCAACCACCTCAGGTTGAAAACAACAACTTTGAGGTCAAACCGGGGCTAATCAACATGGTTCAAGCTAAAAAGTTACATGGGTTGTCAATGGAGGATCCTCTAGATCACATTGACCAATTTGACCGGATATGTGGTCTCACCAAGATCAATGGAGTATCCGAAGATGGTTTCAAGCTTCGTCTCTTTCCGTTCTCTTTGGGTGACAAGGCTCACCAATGGGAGAAAAGCTTGCCTCAAGGTTCTATTACTTCATTGGATGATTGCAAAAGGGCCTTTCTAGCCAAATTCTTCTCACCGGCTAGAGCCACCAAACTTCGCAATGAGATTTCAAGCTTCACACAATGGTCTATTGAGTCTTTCAACGAGGCTTGGGAGAGATTTAGAGGCTACACTTCTCAATGGCCACATCATGACTTCTCCAACGCCTCACTTCTTAGTGCTCTCTACCGAGGCGCTTTACCTAAGATTAGAATGCTACTTAATACGGCATCGAATGGTAATTTTCTAGCTAAGGACGTGGAGGATGCAATGGAGTTGGTAGAGAACTTGGCTCAAAGTGATGGCACCTATGGCGACGATTATGACTGTGCCACAAGGACCACGAGTGACTTTGATGAGAACAAGAGAGACAAAGGCATGAAAGCTCTTAATGAAAAGTTGGATAAGCAAGCCTCTATGATAGACAAGATTCTTGCCTCTCAAAAAGAGTCTCAAAAGGCGGTCCATTTCATTGGTGACTACGAGAACAATGAAGCTTTCTATCAAAAGAAGCCGTGGAAACACAAGAGGAAGTGAACTACGTGGGGGAACCAAGGTAACTTCCAAAGACAAGGGTTCAACCAAACCTATAGGAATCCACAAGACCAATTCTACCCTCAACAATCTACTCAAGCTCAAGGAGTTCCACAACAACAATTCCAATCTCAAGGTCAACCTTCTAACTCTAACCAACAAGGTATGTCCCAAGGAACCAATTCCAAGGAAACCAAAGTGGATTCCAACCAAAATCCCCACCCGGTTTTCAAGTTCAACAACAAGGGTTTGTGCCCCAAGGTCAAGAACCTACGTCTAAACCGCAAGAGCTTGACTTGGCCTCTATGTTCCAACAACTAATCAAGGGCCAAACAGAAACTACTAACAAGGTCATATTCTCTTACAATGACCTTAATAGCAAGGTTGAAGCATTGAGCTCAAGGGTGAAATCAATAGAGCAACGGAGTGCCCCCCTTCCTCAAATCATCCTCAAGGCTCTTCAAATGGGAAGACAATAATAACCTCTAAAGACTCTTGCAACACCTTTTCCATTCTTGAGGAGCAAGATCACATAATTGAGGAGTTCCTCGGGCTATTTTCTAGTCTCAATGAGGACATTGAGCAACAAGGAGGGGAGGTGACCCTTGGGAGTGAGAATGATATGATGTTGGTTGGAGAAAAGAGTAACAAGGTTAATTGAGAAGTCCATCAAGGACGTGGTTAAAGTGATGGTGGAGGGGTAATCGTTCAACTTATCTATCCCAAGACTTTTGGCCATCTCCAAGGTCATGACGTTAACGGTTGAGCCCGAGTCGCACAAAGCGTCATCAATTTCCAAGCTTCCAAGGGTGCAAGATATTGAGAATTTCTCGGGGTTTCCAAGCTTTGGGAGAGTCTTAGGCTCGATCCTTGTTGTTCTTGGAGGCACTTTCGCTTGTGCCTTATTGAGGAAACGACCGGGAAATGGATGTGGACGCTCATATGGGGGTGGAGACACTTGTTAAGTCAAAGAGAGAGCCTCCACCCCCATATGAGCCTCTACTTCCATTTCCCGGTCGTTTCCTCAATAAGGCACAAGAGAAAGTGCCTCCAAGCACAACAAGGATCGAGCCTAACACTCTCCCAAAGCTTGAAAACCCCGGGAAATTCTCAATATCTTGCACCCTTGGAAGCTTGGAAATTGATGACGCTTTGTGCGACTCGGGCTCAACCGTTAACTTCATGACCTTGGAGATGGCCAAAAGTCTTGGGATAGAGAAGTTGAACGATTACCCTCCACCATCACATTTGGAGACTCTTCTACTAAGAAACCCCTTGGCTTGGTTAAAGACTTCCCTCTCAAGATCGGAAAATGCCTTGTACCAACGGATTTCGTCGTAATGGAGATGGCACCAAACATAAAGCTCCCTCTACTCCTCGGGACTCCATTCCTTAACACAACCGGTGCAAGTTTGGACTTCATAAACAAGAGGGTTGTTCTCAAGAACGTAGACAACGAGAAATCCTACACAATGATGCCCTCTTCGACCGCCATTTGTGGGACCATTGTTTGTGGAGACAAGAAGGCCCAAGCCCAAAAGGTTGAATATGTGGGCATTTGTGAGACGGTGAGTCAAGGAATGGTTGAGTAAGCCCTAGCTCTAGATGGAAGTTGCTTGAATTCCCTCTTTCACACCACAACAGAAAGTGAGGGTGAAAATGCTAAGGTTGATAAGAAGAGGACAAAGCCTAGGTCCGAGGAGAGGAAACCGAGCATGCTCAAGGGGATTGGACCCTTGCTAGACCAACTTTCGATCGTGACTCTTATCCCATGGAAATATGAAGAAGGGATGATTGAGTACAAGGTCAAATGTAGAGGGCGTCCCAAGCCTTTTTCCAAGGCCATAGCAACCCTCACACCGGAGGTTAGGGAGCCAAATCACGCCAATCTTCAAGGCTTAATGGGTAAAGTTCTCAAACTAAAGCTTAAGGAACCGCCATGGAGTGCTCGCGCTCCTTAAACACCCGCCTAATTGGGTAACAAAATTCAAACTTCGTGACTCTAAACAAAGTGCTCTTGGGAGACACCCCAAGTTTATCCTTGTACATATTTCCTTTTATGATTTTCTTTCGTTAGTAGTTCCTTTTGATGGGTTTTCTTAGTGCAAATAGATTTTTGATGGTCTTATGGGCATGGATTTATGGACTAAGGTGCATAGGATGAGGTGATTGAGTAAGGCGTCCCTTGATCCCTCTCGTCCCCTCCATCCTTTTCCAAGGTAACACTCCAAACTTTGTACATAGCATTTAGAATCATATCTTCTTTCCTTGTTCTTTCATGCATTGTTTAACTCTTCCTTAAGCTTCTATTACAAAAGGGACTGTGTAATTTAAGTTTGGGGGGGGGGGGTTTGTGTGTTATCTAACATCGTTTTTGGTGTTCTTATTTTGCCTTTTGCACCTTGAGTCTCATGCATATCAGGCATTTTCAATAAATTTGAAAAATTTATAACTTTTGTGCATTCCATATAGGATTAAGTCTAGATGCATATCATATAAGGTAGCTTTACATGAGCATTACGAGCAATGATAGTTTTGTCCTTGTGAAGTACCATATTAAGAGCCTAGTCCAATGCCATTGTCGCTAGTTATTTGATGCTTTGATCTCATGTAGAAATTAAGAACGAAACATGCCTTGAACTCATGTCTTATTGTTCTTGCTTTGATTGAAACAAACCTTGACTTGAATTCAACCTCATCTAAGTGATAACCATAAATTTAACTTGTAAATATTATGTTTGTGCAGTCTAGAATGAATTCGTGGATCACCTATACATACTTGGATATTCTTTCTCCTTTTTACCACTCTTGATTATCCAAGTAGCCATATCCCATCATTGGAATGGTTTCCCCTACCCTAACCTTAGCCTTCTTTCAAGCCATTGTTATTAGTGTGTGAATTGTGAGGCCTTTCTTTCGAACAAACTTGGCAAAACGTGTTAGGTTTAGGGCGACAAAAGGGAATTCTCATGTAGATTTAGCTCCAACATCTCAGAGTTAATCTAGGAATAGGCTAGTTAGGATGGCGGTTTTTGGTTCAAGTTTGGGGGAAACAGTTTTAGACTTGGTGAACGTTTGAGAATAGATTGTGGAATGGAAAAGAAGAAAAGGAGAAAGGAAAAAGGGGATCGGATTTGTGTAGATTGGTTGGTGCAAAAATCATAAGACTAGCTCTTAAGAATAAGATAGCCTCAAAAGATAGAAGGAAAAAGAAGAAAGCCAAAAAGACCAAAGCATCAAAGAATGAGAAGAGGCGTGAACCAAAAAGAAGAGCTAGATCACAACAAAGGAGCACCAAACCATGAAAGAACAAGGAAGAAGAAGTGATCCCCGAATGAGAAGAAGGTGAAATGAAAAGACGGGAAGCATGTGGGTTTGAGAAGGCGAAATGCCTCAAGATAAAAAGGGTAGCTTAGGATATGGGCATAAAGGGTTATAAGCTATAGGTTAAAGATACTCTAGGTATTTGGGTAGATGATAATTCTCCCTTGTATGCATAGGTTGCCTTTTAACTTTAGCATTTTGCTAAGGTTTGTTCATTTCATGAGAGATCCTTGTACCTAATTACCCATGCATGATAATGAGATCACCTTCATCTCATAACCTTACCCTTAGCCAAACGAATTCATTTGATCTTGCATAAACATGATTCACACCTATTACACGTAATCAATGTCAAGATGTTGGAAGATATGAAAGTTTGTGTAGGTTGAGGTTCGAATGTAAGTCATGCAAGGATAAGTATGACTAGTCACTTTTGAGTATGTTGTTTGATCGCATCAAGAAGTTTGCAACTTGGACATTGGGCTCAGATTCCTTTTATGGCACTTTTGGATTTGAGTTCCCATTTCTAGTCTTCTCCCATTCTTAGTTCTTGTTTGCTTGAGGAAAAGCAAGGGTTTAAGTTTGGGGGAATTGATATACTCATATATTGCATGTTTTAGCATGCATCTCATTTAGAGTTTTGTGTAATTCGCATGCATAATCATGGTCTTGTCTTGCATTTGGGCTCATTTAGAGTTTTAGGTATTTTCATTAGGTTTAGTGCATTCTTGCATGTTTTGGAGTATTTCCTAGGTGATTGGAGGCAATTGGGAATACTTGGAGAGTTGAACCTAAGTGGTGTGCAAAGCCCATTCGAGATGCCGAAAAGATGTAGCTGGACGAAGGCCCTCCGATATGAATCAGTCTTGAAGCTCTTGATAGGAGTTATAGAGGAGTACGTTATCGGTCTACAGGAGTTGAATTCAGGCCATTTGGACATCTGGTTAAGGAGTTACCATGGAATTACTGAAGACGTTTATGCCTCACCGAGGAGCTCTTTCCTTACCGGATGCATGCACCGGCCCGGGACAAGAATTTCCCTCAGCCGGCATGAGATTTCCCCTCAGACAGGGAGAATCCCGGACCCATACACCAGCCCAGCCTTTCCTGGTGTTGCATCTTCCCTCAGACAGGGAGAATCGCGGACGATCATCCCGGCTCCACGCCTCCCGGTGCTGCACCTCTCGGCAACAAATCCTAAGCACCGTCCTGGGCAAGAAAAAGCCGGCACGCCAGCCCGGTGCCAGACCATCCCTCAGACAGGGAGAATCCCGGCCTGATGCTGCCCGGTGCCACAACCTCTCGGCAACAAACCTCTCGTCCCGGCCCACTACACCGGACGCACACCGGCCGGGATCTATTTCCGACCTAAATCCGGCCGGGTCAACACCCGGTTTATTCTGGGTTGACCCGGTTCCCCTCTTTTTATTATAAATACTTTAAAAACCAAATTTTATTTGCTAAGCTTTTTCTTATGCTCTAAAACCCTTACCTTAGAGAGAGTTGGAGATTTGTAAGAAGGATCTTTTCATCTTTTATGCAATTTAGTGTTGATTTCTATCAATCTCTTCCATCTATCTTCTTTTCTTATTGATTATTCAACATTCATCCATGGATTCAACCTCTATTCAAATCGGTTTTGGGTTGTTCTTGATGGGTCTTGAGTAGTCTTTTAGGGTTTAGAGATGGGGTAGATTAGGATGTTCCATGGCTTCATTCATGGTGTTTAGGGTTAGATGTTCTTATATCCTTTCTTGTTTAGTGTTCTTAAGGCTAAATCTAGCTTGAAAAAGTAGGTTGAGATCATAAGGCATTTCATGCACACCAAGTGTTTGATGAAATACCTTGATGAATTAAACAAGAGATTTACACTCCTAGCATGTGATAATAGTTGTCTAGGGTGTATTTTTGGTTGATCTTGTTGATTTAAACTTAATGCTTGCTAATCAATGATCCACAAATGAGAGTTTGTTAATGGATTAGGTGATTAGCATAATGATTAATTGCTTGAAAGAGAATTAGTCAAGTTTAGGATCTTATGCCAAGGGATTAGCTTGTTTGAGTAAATGAACATCATGAATTGAACTTGGGTCATCTTATATCCATAATCCCATCTTTGAATCCGCTTTAGCTTATTGATTTATATCTTGCTTATTTGCTTGTTTTAATTAGGTCACTTAATCACAACACACTTGTTTAGCTTAACTTACTATAAGCACCTTGTATTCTTAGTGATTAGGATAAATCCCTTTATGGATTGATAACCTTCATACTACACATATTGGAGTTACTGATACCTCCTATAGACTAAAAAGTCTTGTATCAAGGAGCACGGCCACGACTGGAGGCAACGCATCCGCAGCTAGGAAGCAATCCTCCGCGGTCAGAACGATCACTTAGGGCCATCATCATTTTCTATCCCGAGAGGCCCGTTTCAAGCCCAAGTTAATCTCGCACTTATTATTTAAACCCTGAATGTTCACAACGAATTAGAAGGCTATATATGCTCATTTAAGGTCATTCTAAAGGGGATTCATTTTTTACAAAGGCGGGGAGAGTCGTCTTCAAGAGAGAGAGAGAAGGAGGCGCGAGCAGATCATCATTCGATCTCTGTCTTCACCCGTGTTCTTCGTTCTTCGCTATCTTATTTATTTATTTCTGCAATCCTTTATTATTTTATGATGTTTTGTTACGCTATGATTGAGTAGTTTTCTTGTTGGGCATAGGGATCCCAAGAGAATCTAATGGATCGATTTATCATTAAAATTTTAGATAAAGACTTCAATTAAGGTTCTTCGTTCTATCCTTATTGTTAATGCATGTTTGCTTGATTAATCAACTGCAACTGAACCTAGGTAAATTAGAGCCACAATAATATTGAATCTATATGCTTGAACTAGGGTAGGTGAGAAATTTCGTTACAAGATACAAAAGTATACTCGTAGAGGTATTGTGAGCGTTAACGAACTTGTCTTTGTTATCATAATTTTCTGCGCGGCCAGCGACTGGTCGAGTATATAAATTATATGTGTGTAGTGTTACGAAAGTAGGCTATGCATAATTTCGTGTTCCAAGTTCAAGAGCCAATGAACGACAAAAAGTGGCTTTAAAATTCCTAAATAATCACTTATGATAATCGACTATGATCCTTAAATAGTTCCCGATTGCCCAACGATTCGTTTAATTGTTTACAACCTCGTTTTATCTGCTTTTTAGTTTAGATTTTAGTGACACAAAACCAACCCCCAGCCGATTTGTTCTAGTCTGATTTAAGTATTAGATTGATTCGTACCGAAGCAAAAAAATCTATGTGGTTCGACCCCTAAGTACTACAACGCACATATGTGAACTTGCAGACTTTAAGTGTTATAAATTTAAAACCTGAATCTTAGTTAGAGAATACCCAATTGCCCAACGTTTCGTTTAATTGTTTACAACCTCGTTTTATCTGCTTTTTAGTTTAGATTTTAGTGACACAAAACCAACCCCTAACCGGTTTGTTCTAGTTTGATTTAAGTTTTAGATTGATTCGTACCGAAACAACAAAATCTATGTGGTTCGACCCCTAAGTATTACAACGCATATATGTGCACTTGCAGAATTTTAAGAGTTATAAATTTAAAACCCGAATCGAGGATTTTGATTTGTTTTCTTGCGAATCTCTGCTTATTCATAGAACGTTTTCTTATTTTTATTTTTCCTTCGCATTTTTAGGTTACTTTTCGATGGGAGATCGGGGACTAATTCCTGAGCCTCTTGGTGATCCGCCACCTCTACTAGATGGTGATCCACATGATGATGAGCATACTGATCTTTTCAATGATGACATCAAGACGATAGGCGAAATAGAATACGCCGAGGAAGGAGAGCAAAAAATTGGCGAATTTGATGCACCTCACAAATTCCTTTTAGATCGAAGGGCTATTCAACCTCCCTTACCCGAGGATGGCAATTCTGAAACTAAGGTACACTATGTCAATTTAGTTAAACAACACCAATACAATGGTTATTCGACGGAACATCTGATAGATCATATCAAATTTTTTGAATAAATCTGTTCAACCATAAGATCAAATGGAGACTACCATAAATATAAACTTTTCTCATTCTCCTTGAATGACAGAGCCCACAAGTGCTAAAAACCTTGACACCCACATCTATCACGACGTGGGAAGAATGTATAATGACTAAAATTAAATTTCGTAAAATTAAATCAAATTAAAAACATTTAAGACAAAGTAGGTTGTAAACCTCAAAACATGCTTTGTAATGGAAACATTTACATATAACTTTAGGGTTAGATTCATGGTTTACCAAATTTACATTTGAAATTTTAAATTTGCACATATGTGTTGTAATGTGCATATATTTCACGAATTTTATGCTTCCTAGAAGTTATGTTTTAATATTGTCACTCATAAGTGCTAAATTTTAGATTTAGGGTTACTCGGACTTATCGGAGAAGTCTGAGAGAATCGGGATTTCTCAGACTTCTCAGAGATTACCAGACTTCAATTTTAATCTGATTTTTTAAAAGTTAATTGCAAAACTACCCTCTCGTTGACCATATGGATTTCATCAGACTTCTAAAGCAGTCTGAGTATACAACTCAGATCTGAAAATCGACGATATGCAAAAATTCGTACCTATATCCGTTTAGAGTTTGTTTTCACCCTCGTCGAGCGCCCATGACGTCTAATATCACCGAAATCCCGCAAGCCCAGTCGTGTTTTGCCATTTTTATGCCATAATTTCCGATTTCGGTACGTTTGAATCGGAAAATCAGTGGAAAAATGGGAGAAATCGGAGAGAGAAGTCGCGAAAAGTGTTTACGAGCTTTATTCTTGAGCTTTAACGGCGGAAAAAACGGGTTAGTTACTGCATTAACTCGTCGACGATGGTGGTTGTCGTGGTTTCTCAGACTTCTCAGAGAATCGGGGTTTCTAAGACTTCTCAGAGAAGTCTGAAACGTATTTAATTTGAAATTTGAAATTTAAAAAATATTAAAAATCTAGTTTTTAGAAATTTTTACTACATAAATTACACATACTCATTGTTGCTGTATATAAATTAAAAGTACATAAAATTTAATCAAATTGAATCATTGCAGATGAATTTGGATCTAAACACAAGTTTGCGGTTTCTCAGACTTCTCCGAGAAATCTGAATTGTATTTAATATGAAAATGTAAATTAAAAAAATAATTAAAAAAAATTTCAAACAAAATTTTGATACATAAATTAAACATAATCATTGTAGATGTATATAAATTTAAATTACATAAAAGTTAGTCAAAATGAGTAAGTATGAGAAAAATTTGGATCTAAACACCATGTAGGTAAGAGTTTACGGTTTACGGGCTCAATATTTGTTGGATTAGGGTTCAAAGTTTGTCCTTGGAGTGTAATTAACTATAAAAGAGTGTGAATATCGAGTTATATATTGCATTGTGCAAATAACAAAGAAAACAAGAGTTTTGTCTATGTTCGACATATGGAGTTGGATATCCTGTTCTTATCTGTACGGTTAGATTGAGAGTTTCTAAATTTTTAATTCATAATGTTTTATTTACATATACTGGTTAGTTTGTGACTAAGTTAAACGAGTTTGATGTTTGTTATAAGTTTTCTATATAATATGATGGTATTTATGTAGTAATTATCAAGTTTAAGGTTTATCAGACTGCCATTTCAGTCTGATCATGTCTATGGTTTATCAGACTTCTTGATGGAAACCTGTGAATTAACCTGAAATAAGTTACCCTACTTGTGATTTTACCCCATATATAAACTAAAGTTACCAACCCTAATCTATAAAAGTCATTATCGACTCTCTCTCTCTCTCTAAAACAGGAAGAATCTCTCTCTCTCTAAACTCTCTCAATCATCTCTCCGGAAACCATCGTCGCCACCGCCACCGCCACCGCCACGCCGTCGTCAGCTTCTTCAGTCTGGTAATTACCTCTCCTTTTCGTGACACCTTACCAGTCCCTCCATCTATCTCTCTTCATCTTTTCATCACAACTCCATTTTCTTGTAGGTCGAATCGCCACCGCCACCGCCACCGCCGCCGCCACCGCCCTCGCCGTCGTCAACTTCGTCTTTGCAACTGAGTTAAGCTTCCTAGAAACAAGTTTTTCGCCTTCTACTCTACTTTTTTCTGCAAATGTTTTAGATCTATACGAAATAAGACCATTTTTCCATGTTCTTTTCCTAGATCTAAACAAACAGATGGGTTTTTAATTAATTCCGTTTTAGATCTACAAGATAGAAGTCCATTTTTCTATGCCAAACAAAAGTTCTAGGTCTGGTATGTATTCTGATGCTTGGTTATATTCAATCCAAAAAAAACTTGAATATTACTATATTAGAAGTTTGAAAGTGAATTAGACTCGATATGAAGTCTGATACTTGACCTGATCTGAATTAGACTTGATTAGAAGTCTGAAGTTATACTTTCATTTAATTAGACTTTGTTAGAAGTCTGAATTTTGAGTTTGTACGAATTAGACTTGAGAAGAAGTATGAAATTAGACTTTTCCGAATTAGACTCTTTTAGAAGTCTGAATTTCGACATGATTTAAATTAGACTTTATTAGAAGTCTGGCTTTAGACTTATTTTAATTTTTGCGACTTTTTCTGGTACACAGGATGGGGCGATTCAGTCACATTCCAACGTCGAGTAGTTCATGTTCAACAGGTCGACGTCGACGTCTATCCGGATCATCCTACGGATTCCCCAAGAAATGCTTCTGCTGTCTGGAGCCCGTCATGCAAACATCCAATACTGCCGATAATCCGGGAAGAAGATTCTTCGGATGTCGTAACTATGATGTATTGGCCTCTATATGTCATGTGGTTCGTTTGTTTTTTTTTCTGCTTATTATAATTTGGGATCTTAATATGATTGTATAAATGTGGCTGTGTAGGATGGTGGTTACCATATAATGAAGTGGTGGGATGAGGCTATGACTGAGGAGTTTAACGATGTAAAGCTGTATGTTGACCAACATGGTCAACTAATTGATGGCATGTTCGTTCCTAATGCTCAAAGCGACAAGTATTTGTCCACGTTGCTCGATGACGTCAAGGTAACGAAGGCAGAGGTAATGAAGGAGCGGTTGACGGAGAAGCCATGTGGCCAGATAATGCGTGGCGTCGAGTTGAAGGGTCTGACGTTCGTTGGTGCTATTATTATCGTCATGATCATGTTTATCTGTTTTGGTTTCTTGTAATATGTGACAATTTGTAACCAAAATTTCTATTTTTCCATGGAACGAGATATTTGATTATGAAGTCGGTTTAATTTATCTGTGTCCTTCTTTACTATGTCAGATTGTTTATGAAGTCTGAAAAATTTAAACTTTTGAAAACTTTCACAAGTCTGGTCCTGAAAATATCACCATTTCAGACTGCAAAACGAGTATGGCAGTAGAAGTATTTGAAAAATACTTCTAAGCGGAAATTAAAAATATTAGAAAAAACCGCAAAAAAGCAGAAATTTTGCCGCCCAAAATTTCTAGACTTCTCGCTCAATTATCTCATCGCTATCAGACTGCTAAAAGAGTCTGATATCAGACTGCGTTAAGAAGTCTGACATCAGATTGCGAAAGCGGTATTTTTATGTGGTAAACCCGTTTTTTTTAACCGCCGCTTAGGACACATTTTTACAGTTACCGAAGCAAATAACAAAAAAAAACACTGATTCTCTTTTGGAGAAACTGAACCAACATCTTCGTTGTCGCTGCCAGAATTTGTCGCTTACATCGTCTCCTGTGCCTTCGACGGTAAGATTCTTCTACTCCTCTCTTCGCCGCAAAACGTCACCTTCTCGATACGGATTTCTAGAACTCAGCGCTGACCTTTTGTCTTTTTGATTTCCAGATCTGGTTTCCCTCTCCTCGCCGTTGTCACCGCTCCTTCAAGTCTTCCATAGAGGGTAAAAGATTCAAATTGAGTAATAATGTTTAGATCTTTGGGTTTGAGTTGTATTGTGTTATGTGGATTTTTGGGATTCGTCCGATTACTTCATGAATAGCCTTCGTAGTTAACTCTGACTATATTTCGTCAGACTGCAAATAGAGTCTGAGTTTGAGTAGTCAGACTGCATATGACGTCTGATTTTAAGTTTTCAGACTGCTAATGGAGTTTGGTTGTGGTTGATGCAGGTTTTAGACATAATGGCAGAACGTGAATTCCCTAAGGATGTTCACAACCGGGTATGAGCCTCAACCAGACAAAAGCATACACTACTTCAGCAATAAGAGAGATCTCCAAAAGGAAAGAGATAGGATATCCTTTTGCCTTCTTGACTACGGAGTTTATAGTTTCGGCAATGTTGCTTGTCTTTATGTTGTACCTTTCTCCAACAAAGTGAACGCGGTTAACGCAAGTGAAAACAAGACTGTAATAGAAGTCTGATAAAAATCAGACTGCAATAGAAGTCTGATAAAGACGAATCAAACCGCACAAGAAGTCTGATAAGAAAAATGCATTTTCAGATTATACTTGTCTCCATCGAAATGAACGCGTGACCATAGACTCTGATCCGCCTCCTCCAAGTATCTAGCAAGGTCAGGATTTACCGCTCGTAAGGAGGCCATGTATCGGTTAAAATCGTAAATCGTATATGCGTACGCCGCGTTTTTGACCAAGTACAAAATATGTTTTCCCCTGAACTTTGTGACTACGTTATTTTGTATATGGTAATAACAAATCCCTCGCTTTGCACAAGGAAGAACCTTTTCAATAGCATTCTTGATGGAAGTGTGCCAATCTATGACTATGACCAGAGGATATTGGTCTGAAATGCAGTCTCTAAGCTTTGTGAAAAACCACTCCCACGAGGCATCATTCTCAGAGTCTACAATGCCAAAAGCCAACAGAAATATTTGAAAATTGGCGTCTTGTGAGGCCGCCACTAGCATAACACCTTCATACGGCCCCGTAAGATGCGTACCATCTACCACAATGACTCTTCTAAGATACTTAAATCCCTCTATGGAAGCTCCAAATGCTAGAAATAGATATTTAAATCTATTCTCCTCATCTAGTTCTAGAGCAGTATGCGTTCCCGGGTTGGTTTGCTCGATTCCATGCAATAAAGCAGGCAGTCTCTCATAGCCATCTTCCGCTGATCCTCTCACCAACTTTTGAGCATGTAACAACGCTTTGTTTGCGGTTGTGTAGCTCATCTTAATCCCATACTGCTTGTTCATTGATACTAAGACATGATTTGGTGTAATCTTCACAATTATTCCAAACCATTCTAGAAACAATCAACCAATATAACGCGGAGTATAACGTTTTTCTTAGCCTTCCGGTCCAGCGTTGAACATGTGTGGGCTCTATTGTAGATCATCACCCAAAACTTGTTTGGTTCGTTCTTGACAACCGCTCGAAGCTTCCAGTTGCATCCTTCCACAAGACATTTAGCGACAAACAGGCTCTTGTCAGATTTATCTACTGTAAATGCGTATTTTCTCATTATCGCCGTCAAACGTAGCTCTGATATAAGATCTTACTTGCTATTAAAACACTTTCCGAGAAAGATGCCGTCAGACCAATTTCTTCCTCGACCAGCAAATCGTTCAGCCACACGCTGCAACTCGTAAGTCTTATTATCTTCATCTTCTTTATCATCTTCATCTTCATCTCCCACTTTCCCATACATGCTATAATCTACACCATCATAGTAAGATTCAGCGTGTTTCTTGAAAACTTGCTCTAGCCCATCACCACCACCACCAACACCACCATCATCACCACCACCACCACAACCACAAATAGAAGCATCTAATACTGAGCCCACATCTTCGTCTTCCCAGTCTTTGTCTTCGTCATCTTCATCTTCATATTCATCTTTTACATCGTGATTCCCCGCACCATTATCTGTAAAAACAGTCATGAAAAAATAACATTAGTGATCTTAATGGAAATATCAGACTTCTTCGCGAAGTCTGATTCTATTAGCTACATTGCCATAATTATTTAAAAATAATTACCGAACATAAGCATGTAAAACTAACGCATGAGGAACATATACAACTAACACACATATAAAAAATTTAAAATCAACGAAATTTATCACAAATATACAAAAAAGGTTAAAAAAAATTTGTCAATCTAGACTGCCACATAAGTGTAACAAAAAGTATCAGACTCTATGGCAGTCTGAAAAAGAGGGTATTTTTGCAATTAGAATGTTACAAAGCAGACTGCGGATGGCGTCTGACGAAAAGTTATCAAAGCAGACTTCTATCACAGTCTGACAAAAAGGGTATTTTTTTCAATTAACCCAAATTTTGACTTTTTTGTCAGACTGCATTAGATGTCTGAGAAAAAAAAAAATATTTCTGCAATTGACCAAAATTTTGACTTTCTTGTCAGACTTCACGGAGAAGTCTGACGTTTGTCAGACTTCTCCTGCAGTATGAAAAAATTTTGGGGTAGTTTTGCAATTGACCAAAGTTTGACTTTCGTTCCCAGACTTCCAGGGCAGTCTGAAGAAATCCTTCAGACTGCGATAGAAGTCTGACAGAAATTGGTGTATTTTTTGCGTTGACCAAAATCTTCGATATCAGACTTCTTTAGCAGTCTGAAAGATTTCATCATTTTCAGACTGCCATAGAAGTCTGAAAAATATTCCCTCCTATTCAGACTGCCAAAGAAGTCTGATATTTTTTCCCCCATTTTGGTCAACTTTTGAAAAATTTCGTTCAATTACTACCAGTACCCTGTTTATTTTTCAGACTTCTGATTCTGTCTGAAAAAAAGTCAACTTCCGGTCAAAGTCGCTCATTTTTCCTTCATACTGGATATGAAGTCTAAATAAAAAGTCAAGTTTTTGGTCAATTGCAAAACTACCCTATGCCTCGATTAGAGGATTTTTCTTGATTTTTTTTTATTTCAACGGAAATTAGAAGACTTCAATTTTAATCTGAGTATTTAAAACTCAATTGCAAAACTACCCTCTCGTTGACCATGTGGGTTTCATTAGACTTCTAAAGCAGTCTGAGTATACAACTCAGATCTGCAAATCGACGATATTCAAAAATTCGTACATATATCCGTTTAGAGTTTGTTTTCACCCTCGTCGAGCGCCTAGAACGTCTAATATCACCAAAATCCCACAAGCCCAGTCGTGTTTTGCCATTTTTATGCCATAAAAAATGATTTCGGTAAGTTTGAATCGGAAAATCGAGGGGAAATGGGAGAAATCGGAGATGAGAACTCGCGAAAAGGAAGTCTGAGCTCTATTCTGGGGCTTTAATGGTGAAAAAATGGGTTAGTTACTGCATTAACTCGTCGACGATGGTGGTTGTTGTGGAGGTTGAGAATTGATGGCAATGGCATTTCCGTAATTAAGTTAGATCTGAAAATTTTTTTTGTCTTTTGAAAAAAACGTTAGACTCTAACAGCAGTCTGAGGAATGGCATTTGCTTGAATAGCCAGATTCTTAAAGGGTAATTCGTGGGATTCTGAAAAAGAGGAGAGGAATGAGACATTTTTAGATTTGACTTCAAATTGTAGGGTATTTTTGCAAAAAAACATTGACTTTTTCCCATCTCTAGCCATATCTTCTCCTTCCTTTTTTATTTTATCTTAACTAAAACATAAGAAAAAGATAAATTTGACCAATGAGAATTAAGCAAATTTCAATCAATCATAAACATCTTTCCATTGACTTTTTCTCATCTCTATCGATATCTTCTTCTTCCTTATCCGCCATTGAAGCTTCGAAATCCAGATTAATTTTCTTAAAATTATGTTTTATCTTAAATCCTTCGATTTTGTTAGTAGATTTTGCACTAGAAACTATTGGATTTGGAAATCTTAATTGGATTTGCATTTTGGGGATTTCAATTGGATTTGCAATTTTGGAGATTTCAATTAGATTTGAAACATTATTCTTTTGGTGTTGTTTATTAATGGACATTGGGTTGGTAACCATGTTTTCTGGGTCAATTAGGACATTGCATTGGTAATTGATAGATTGTAGTTGTTGAATCATACTGAATCATAGGTAGATTAGTGTTTTGGCCCGAATTCACCCAATTTACAGATATAGGACAAATGGGAACAAAATGGTATAATTCAGACATGGGAACAAATTGGTATTACTGAGTACACTGAGACAAGTCAATATGTGCTAATGTAATTTTTTTGTTCATGAGACAATGACCACAAACATACATTATGATTATGGAGGATATTATTCAAAGACCAGAGAAGATGGGGAACGGATTTCACGAGATCATCTATGGAGGAGATAACTTATTCGGTGTTAGTGGATAGGATATGCATGAAGATTGTGATAAATGAATCCACAAGACAATGATTGTGTTTGTATTGGTATTAAATTTCATTTGTATTTGTATTTCTTTGATATTCTTTGTTTTTTACAAATACATAAATTAGTTTTTGTAATGGTATAAATACGTTCATTTCGTTTATAAAAGATAACGAAATTTTTTTTTTAAAAACGAAACATCATCTTTAATTTTCATACACAAGTAATAAATCGAAATAACATTTATTAGTTAAACAATTTTTTTTTTAAATAATGGTCTTTATCATATTCTTGTTTTCACATCAAACATACTTTTATGATGATTTTGTTAATTTTAACCATCTTATGATGTAAAAGATACGAAAAATGTGCTTTAAGACATATTATTGCATGAAAACGTTAGAAATGTACTTTGATTATCTTAAATCAAGTGTACAACCAAAAATATTTAATTTATAACAAGGTATACTAATTAAAAGTACAACTATGTGCATGCTAGTACAACTGGATTACTAGGGACAACTATGTGAAAATTTCATAAATATTTTAATAATATAATTGTCATGTGTCCTACAATTGCGGCACCATGTGTTAAATGACGGCGCCATGTGTCCATTTTGACTGCGTCACATGTTTTTAATGTTTTGTTTTTGGGATTTTTTTTAATCTTATTTTTTTCAACCTAGTTTTTTTTCAAAATTATAACAAGTCGGATATCCGTAATACTTGGTATTACCAAGTACAAATATGAACAAAATTATAATAAGTCAGATATCCGTAATACTTGGTATTACCATGTACAAATATGAACAAAATGATAACAAGTCGGATATCCGTAATACATGGTATTACCAGGTATAAATATGAACAAACTTATAACAAGTCGGATATCCGTAATACTTGGTATTATTAGGTAAAAATATGAACAAATACTAGAAATATTAAAATAAAACTTTATATAAGAATATTGCTTCAGTCACTTCTCCATTTTCGGACAACGCTCTATTTAGCAGAGAAATTAATAAAACCTTCCTTCTTCCACATCTTCTCTGAGTTATCACCATTCACTTTCGAAACTTTTCTTCCCATGAATGTGGAGCTTAGTTAGTGAAGTCAAACATTTTAGAGTACATCACCATCAACAAGTTAAATATCACAATCGCTAGCTCTTGAAAGTTCTTGCTCACAAAGCCATGGAACTGCCTGCCTAATTTCACTTTCTGCAACGCTGAAACATCACTTGCGGCCAAGAGGAAAGTTACTTCGTCAGACACAATCTCTTTTGATCCTACTGCTTCAGGAAAAAGCTCGATACTTTCAACAAGGTAATCGTTCTGAACATAGATATATAATTGTATTCCACACCTCGATATTTCTCTGAACACAAGAATCAAATACTCTCCGTGATGATTCAAGATCGCCAAGCTCGACATACATAGAAATAGCCGAACTATACATAAACAAGTCGTTCACATACTCAACCCTCAATTTAAGCATCAAACCATAGAAAACGTTAGCTTTCTTAATGCTTCTCGAAGTCGACACCATGGAGAAAACATTGACAAAGCTAACCGGGCTCGGTTTGATCTCCATTCTCATCATTATCGCGAATTGCCTACATGCTTATGCATTTCTCTATGTTTTCACATACCAATAAATCAATGTATTCCACGTCACAACGTTCTTCCTATGCATATTATCGAAAACTTTACGCACCACATCGCATTAGGTAGAATCCAATTCACTTCCAGGAGCGTTCTAGTATGAAACGTACAAATTCATCAGAGAATTATGCACAATCATGCTTGAGTTCTGTAAACAACGAATTAAATGGCAATACACGGCCTTACCAGCTTTCAAGTTCATGGTCATGAGTGTGGAATAGTAAGTGTAAGGATCACATTTGGTGAAATGTGTCGTCTTCTTCATCCGGGAATAGAAAAGGAGAGCCTCGTGAGGCAGATTATTGCATATAAAGCCGATGATGATGGTGTTCCACAGAATGGTGGTTGGTTTGAGAATTGCATCGAACAATTGGTGTGCGAGTTGTGGGTTTCCATCTCGACAGATTATGCTGAGGCGGGAGCGAATGGAAATCGTTTGGGGGGGAGTGTGGTTTGGTGGTGAAAAGGTAGAAGAATGACGGGTTTGATTTTGCGGCGGAGATTGTAACGACAGTGATAGTGGCGGTGGAAGAGGCATAACTGATCCGGCCATCGTGAAGGAGATGACGATGAATTCAGAAGAAGAGGAGAGACAGAGAGAGAAAGACTGACAATTTTGGTTCCGAAATTTTATTTGATAAACAATTCAAATGGCCCACAATTTAATTAATGTTGGAGAAGAAAAACAAAAAATAATCTTACAATATTTTAATTGTGGTTTTAATTAGAATTGTTGAATTATCCAATTTATGTGGGTGGACGTGGATATATGTGGTTGGATCTTGTAAATATGAGAATTCATTAAGGCTAAGAAGATAATTGACCACATTTTCGATTTTAAAAAAAATCAATAAGAAATTAGTTTTTATAACGGGGACATATGAGAATTTTGCTCTTCTAAAAAGGACATCTCAGGATTTGATTCTCCAACGAGCTGTTCTACGGCGAGTCTAGATCTTCGCGGTCACTACTCTTTCTACACCGCTCCTTCTTGTTCGTCATCCTCAATGTCTTCCGGTGAACTCCCACTCGTTGATTTCGACCTCATCATGCCCTCGTCCGAAAGAGAAGTGAGACGAGGAAGAGAAGACGAGAAAGAGAAGACGAGGAAGATAAGGTATTCAGAATTGGAAGAGTAATCTAACATAGAGAAAGAAAAGCAGAAAATAAATGAATGAGATTTGGCCACATCAGCTATTTTAGTGATCACTCCTCATTGGTTCTCTATTTTTATTTATATTTTAATGAATTAATGTTTTATATTTTGTAGTTTATGAGTAATTTATTTTTAAACTAACTTAAATTATTGTATTTTAAATTTTTTGAAAAATTTATAATGATTGATTTTCAATTTATTTTATAAAACAATATTTGTTGTATTTTTCTTTTTTTATAATGATAGATTTTCATACCCTAAATAAAACGATTTTTAATATGTTTTATTTACATTTAATTTGGAAAATATTTTATATAAATTATTTTATGATAAATTATTTACTTTCATAATGATATGTAATTTTGGAGTTTACAAAGAAATTAAAAACAAAAACTATATAACAAATGTTGTGTGACACTAAACTATAGATGAAAAACTTAGTAACTTATCTTTAGTTTGTAGGGTTTGTAAGATTGTAATCATTTTGCAATCATTTCCAATCATTGGCAATCATTTTCATTTGTTAATTTACAACATAATCTAAACCCTAGAATTGAGTGAAAATACTCAAAATCAAATTGGGAAACCTAAATACACGAAGAAACGAAACGGGCGATGGCGGCGGCGATTTCCGATTCGTGAGGATGAGCTTAGATCCTCGATGGCTCCGGGCAGTTTTCACGTTATCTCCGGCTTGGGTTGCAACGGAAATCAATGGTGGGACAAAGGATATATGGACCAGTTTTTGGTCTTCGATAGATAATGATTCGAGATTCGGTTTCGGTGTTGACTACGGTTTTGTACGGGCTCGATGTAGATTCCGGGATAGCGTATCTGTTCTTTTTGGGTTCGGGGATTATCAGATCTCTGGATCAGAGATATGCGAAGAGATTCGGTTTGCAGTGATGTTTGGGCGGATCCGACGGGATTCGAAGATGGAGTCAGAGATCTCACAAATCAATCTACGATCAATGCGGGAACTTAAGGCACACGTTGTTATCTCTGATACACTTGCCAAAGATGCATTTCAGGTTGTTAACCAATCGCGACCGAACGGTAATCAAGACCGACGATTTTTTATTTGGATTCAAAGTTATGCGGCATTCACGGAGATTCATCGACCTCCGGTGAAGTTCACGAGATCAAGTATCCCCTCTAATCAGGGGGACCTCGAAGTAGCATTACGTAATCTCAGGAAGGTATGCCTCGGGAGAGATACAAGAAGTCAAAACCAGATTATGAATATCAATTATGGGATACGCATCAATGAGGTCTTCCTTTTTCTGATGGCGGAGACTTCGCACATGACCAACAGAGGTATTGGGTATATATGTGAGGGTCAAAGGTGCAACCCTTACAACTCACCACTTCATCTATCTAAAGTTATGGTGCATGCTCTCTTTATCTCCCTCACCAGTATGTCTCAAAGCCAATTGGTCAAGAGAGATGGTTCAGAGATGAAGGTGGAAACGAGCTTGAAAAGACTGAAAATTCGGGTGCCTCATTTCGACAATTCGGAACTCATAGCGGGGTACGCAAAAACGTTGATTGGGAGGTGTATGAATCCTAAGAAGCAGGATATGAAGGTACTACTCCATATGCTCCCCCGAATCCTGAATGTTGGGGACCGAGTAGCTGCGGTCGATTTAGGAATGGGTCGGTTTCAATTTGACTTTGACAGAGAGGAAGACATTGCGGAGATACTGAATATGGAGCCGTTCCATTTTGATTATTGGATGGTATCTCTGGTTTGCTGGGAACCTGTTGTGGACAGCAAGTACCCTTCAGCCATCAAGTTATGGATCTGTGTTATGGGAATTCCCCTCCACTACTGGGCTGATAAGACGTTTCGTAGTATCGGTGAGGTGAAGGATGTGGACATCGACAATGGCAGGGTGCAGGTGGTCATGGATGGCTTTCAACCATTATGCTTCGAGACCTCTGTCGAATTTCACGGAGGTAAGGAGACAATCATTACTTTGAGGTACGAGAGGCTGTTCGGATATTGCAGGAGCTGTTTTAGCCTTTGCCATGATCAGTCATTATGCCCTCGTAGGGCAGGACGGACAGAGGATCTCGAGTATATCCCGGAGGAACCGAAACATGGGTTCAACATTGTGAGCTACAAAGCTGTGGCAACTCGTGGTTTGGGTGACAACCTTGTTCAGCAACAAAACACAACTTCCGGTAAATACCACAACAGACATGACAAGGGGAAGGGCAAAGCTCAGGATCCTAGAGATGCGGGGGCTAGTAACCACAACGATAAGGACCACATAATCGGTAATTGGAAGGGGGACAGAAGATTTAAAAACAGAGACTCAAAGGCTACATCCTCATCGAGCTTTTTACCGCCAAAGGAGCATCACCAAAGGTACGCGATGGCTACCTCAGGTTTGAACGAGTTGAGGTCTTTATATGTGGAGAATGGTCTATCTATTCATGAAAATAATAAGCTGGATGCCTATCATGGCGGTAAATCCCGAGAGGTACAGGTTCCAAATGACGGTGTAGTCGCGGGGAACAATGGTGAGACAGCACCGAGCACAGGAAAAGATGTTCGTCGGGGCCTTCTGTTTGAAAATGATGAAACCGAGCCCTTAACGGTGGTAAGCTCAAGAGGTCAGTCTTCTGAAACTTTCTTTCCGTCGGAGGAACCCTCTAGTACCTTGGAGGTGGTTGATGAATTAACTACGGAACTTTTGGCTGAGGTAGAGGATGTAGTGCTCCCCTGAATTGAGAATGAGGTTTTGGAGGATTTTGTTGATGATATGGATTTAGGGAAAGTTAATGTTGCAGGGCTGTGTTGCCAAGGATAGATGAAGAGGAAGATGATATTTTGAGTGAAACGGAAGATATTACGGGGGACGTGGAGAATTCAAGGAAGGAAAAGGAGGGTAAGGTGACCGACGGGGATGGGTCTACTCTCGTTAAGCGGAATCAGGTGCTTAAATTGAAGAACTCATTGATGGGTGCATGTTCAAAAAAGAGACTGATGCAGGGCATGATATCTCCGAAGAAGAAGGTAATCCCAAGACCCTCGGGACGTTTCGGTGTTGATCATCAGGCCGTCGGTAGGCCGGCATCAAAACCAAAACCTGATCTCAAGACATCAAACTCGGAAACACAAAAATGAAGCGTATGCTCTGGTATTCAGTAGCTTGGCGGGACAAGGGGTATGAAAGCTACTTGCGGTTATCACGGAATCAGGCGAGGATAGTATCTTATTTTGGGAATAAAAAACAATCATTTGTTTCGGTCTTGTTATGTTTTCAGCTTTTCTTTGATTCTAGTAGTATAGCTACGGTGATACTGGGTGACTTGTATGGCTGTATGGCTCTTTTTCATAATTATTATTTTGAAATTACTCTCATGTTAGGAAATCACTCAGTTTTTATTATGGTAGACGTAGAAGAGAAACATTTGTGCTTAAATTTGGACCAAGTAGGGCCCAATATGGAGGACTGCGTTCCCCAGGCCCGAAGAATGCGTAATTACCAGTGTTTTTAGGGGTTTTTTTGCGGACCCACGGGTTGTTAGGAGAGTATGCTGATGCCGAATTATCGGCAGTATATGCACTAACATGGTTGGTTTTAATAGAAAAAAGGTAAAAACAAAATAAAACACATAATAGAGGAACTATGGATGCGATGTCGATGGTCCCCGGTTTTTCAGATTTACGGGACGTCTCTCATCGCTTGCGGCCAAATTCGGATTGTGAGATGGGAGGTTCAGGAGGATCTGATGGGTGCTCAAGAAATTTCCGGTTTTTCTAGTTCTAAACGGGATAGCAACAAGAAATGTCGTGATGGTGAAACCAATTTGGGGACAAGCCGGGTGCCTCTAACCCGAGGAGCGAGTCGGGTAGCACAAATACAATTAAATAATGCGGATTATGAGCTGGAATTGCTAGGGGTTTGGCAGCAAATATACAATAAGCTACCTTCGGGAGATTTGGAAGAAACATAGGCCCGAGTTCCTCTTCCTTTCAGAAACAAAACAGGACCTCTCATTTGTGCAGAAGTTCCAACTACATTTTGGTTATGATAACTTGCACACTGTGGAACCACGCGGAGCGAGCGGTGGTCTTGCTTTATTTTATGATAATTCGCATAAGGTCAATATAATTTTTTCTAATAACCGGATAATTGACATTGAAGCGACTGCTTACGAAAAAAAAATTACTTATCGTTTATTTATGGTGACCCGGTACCAAAGATGAGGGATAAGGTTTGGGAACGACTAATACGGACAAGTCTATCTCAGGTGGACCCATGGTTGATAATTGGTGGTTTAAATGAAATAACCGGCAACGATGAGAAACAAAGAGGAAACCTAAGACATGCATCAACATTTACCTCTTTTAATCTCATGATTCTAACATGCGGTTTATTGGCATTCCCATCCTTGGGAAACACCATGTCATGGAGAGGAAAACGCAACAAGAAGACCATTAGATGTCGACTAGATCGGGCTCTAGCAAATGGAGACTGGCATGGAATTTTTTCACACTCGTATGTAGAATACCTGGCAATGATCGGGTCGGATCATAGACCAATAGTGGCCACAATCGAGGACAAAATACCCAGGAAACGGGGCCAATTCAGGTTTGATAAGCGGTGGATTGGGCAAGACGGTCTGATGGAGTCGATCGCCAAGGGTTGGGAGACTAACCCAGGAGGAAACAGACTATCTTTGGCCCAAAGAATTAAGAATTGTCGGCGGGAGATATCAAAATAGCGGAAAAACAATTTACCTTACGGCAGAGAGAAGATCAATGAGTTACAGCAAGCATTAGAAGAAAATCAAAATGATGATACGAGGACTCAAGAGGAATTGTTAGATGTTATAGGTAAATTAAAAGCAGTATATCGGGATGAGGAGTATTTCTGGCAACAAAAAAGCCGTACCTTATGGTTTAACAGTGGGTGATAAAAATTCAAAATTTTACCACGCACAAGTTATGCAACGGAGGGCAAGAAATCGAATTGTTGGTTTACACAACGCTTCAGGAGCGTGGGTGACATCAGAAAAAGAGGTGGAACAAGTGGCAGTAAAATATTTTGATGAATTATTCACCTCAACGTCCCCGGCGGACTTCGAGGAGGCTCTTAGCGAAATCTCGTCTTTGGTTTCTGAACAGAACAATGACACCCTTACGGCGAGGGCCACCGAAGAGGAGGTACGAAAGGCACTCTTTATGATGCACCCAGAAAAAGCCCCGGGGCCCGACGGGATGACATCACCTTTTTTCCAACGATCCTGGCAGATCGTGAAGGCAGATCTAGTAGGACTTGTCAACGGTTTCCTAGAGACGGGAGTCTTTGACCAACAACTGAATACGACAAATATTTGTCTTATTCCGAAGACGGAAAGACCAACTAGGATGACGGATTTAAGGCCTATAAGCCTTTGCAATGTGGGATATAAAATCATTTCGAAGGTATTATGTCAACGGTTAAAGAGACTGTTACCGAACCTTATTTCGGAGACTCAATCAGCCTTTGTGTCAGGTAGATTAATTTCCGATAATATACTGATCGCGCAGGATATGTTCCATGATCTACGAACTAATAAGGCATGCAAAGGTAAATTCATGGCGATCAAAACGGATATGAGTAAATCGTACAATCGAGTGGAATGGTCCTTTCTCGAACACCTTTTGAGGAAGTTTGGTTTTTCGGAAAAATGGATTACGTGGATGATGTGGTGCATTACATCAGTAGAGTATAAAGTCCTTATCAATGGTCAACCCAAAGGAAAAATACTACCGAAGAGAGGGCTGCGTCAAGGGGAACCCCTGTCACCTTATCTATTCATCATGTGCACGGAGGTTTTAATTGCAAATATACGAAAGGCAGAGAGAGAGAAATTACTCATAGGTTTAAAGGTTGCGAGAGCAAGTCTATCAGTATCTCATCTTCTTTTCGCCGATGACAGTCTTTTCTTTTGCAAGGCGACTAAACAGGAATGTGAAACCATTTTGCATATTCTCGAATTATATGGGTCAGTGTCGGGGCAGCAAATCAATTTGAGCAAATCGTCTATACAATTCGGACACACGGTAGATGAATCGGTACAAAACGAGGTTAAACTTATACTGGGAATATCTACCATCGGGGGAGTGGTCTCATATCTAGGCCTACCGGAGAGCCTCAGAGGTGCCAAAAGTAAGATTTTTAATTTTGTCGCGGAGAGACAACAGACTCGGATCAATGGCTGGACATAAAGATTTTTATCCAAGGGGGGCAAGGAGGTCTTACTTAAATCAGTAGTATCCGCAATACCAACTTTCGTCATGTCGTGCTTTCGATTACCCAAATCAATAACCTCAAAACTAACTAGTGCGGCGGCACGTTTCTGGTGGAGTTCAAATGGGGAACAAAAATGAATGCATTGGATAGCATGGAAGAAATTATGTTGCAGTAAATCGGAAGGGGGTTGGGTTTTCGGGGAACTGAGGACTTTAATACAGCATTATTAGCAAAACAATTATGGAGATTGATGGATTCACCGGAGTCCTTATTTGCGAGGGTCTTCAAGGGTCGGTATTTTCGGAACTCACACCCTTTAGACCCTATTCGTTCTTACTCTCCATCATACGGATGGAGAAGTATTATTTCAGCTAGACCTCTGGTTAACAAAGGGCTAATTAAAAGAGTTGGATCAGGCTGTTCTATCTCAGTATGGAACGACCCGTGGATACCTTCTTCTCGGCTGAGGTCAGCAACATGTAAGGGGTACAATTATTACCCGAATCTAATGGTCAATCATCTGGTTGACCCAATGACCCAGACGTGGAATATGGAGCTGCTAAACGCGATTATTGCCCCGGAAGACGTGACGATCATTCGGGGTTTGCCTATAACTAGAACATACAAGCCAGATACCTTCGGCTGGCACTTCACAAAATCGGGAAGGTACACGGTGAAGTCGGGCTATCAAGTGGAACATTCAAACCCAAATGTTGGTCACACTATTCCTTACGGGCCGGATGTGACGAACTTACAAGCTCACACATGGAAGCTGGAGTGCTCTCCGAAATTACGTCATTTTATTTGGCAAGCTATATCGGGTTGCCTCGCCGTATCATCAAAGTTGAGGAGTAGAGGAATTGATTGTGATACACAATGTGCAAGGTGTGGCACGGACAATGAAACTATCAATCATGTCCTATTCGAGTGCCCTCCGGCTTTACAAACATGGGCACTCTCTAAGATACCAACACCTACGGGAGTCTTTCCGTTGTCGTCGGTTTTTGCTAATTTCGATAATCTATTTTGGAGACTCCCTCCAGATAATCAGGATATCAGCTTTCCTTGGATATCGTGGTATATTTGGAAAGCGAGGAACGATAAGGTTTTTTCAAATGTGGACAGAGATCCACAAGAAATACTGAAGCAGGCGGAAACCGAGGCAGCAACCTGGGAATTGGCCCAAATTAGTGACCCTGATGCGATAATCCACATTCCTGTCCCTAATACAGTGCTGCCATCGTTAGAAGGCTGGCGGTGTAATATTTATGGATCTTGGAAGGAGACAGATAGCTCCTCCGGCTTAGGTTGGTATTGATTTCAGGTAGGCGGTGAAGAGAAACTAATGGGCGCCAGGAACCTACGCAGAAGCATCTCCCCACTACACGCCGAGCTGGAGGCACTCATCTGGGCCATGCATTGCTTGAGTGCAAACCAGAAGTCGTCGATAGCCTTTGCAACAGACAGTTCTGAATTGGTGAAGATGGTGTCTACACCCGAGGACTGGCCGGCCTTTGCATTACATCTGGAGGAATTCGAAAACAATAAGGAGGCTTTCTCATCTTTCTCAATATCACTCATACCACGCGCAAACAACAACAAGGCAGACAAGTTAGCAAGAAGTGCTCGTGTCTACCCAGTAGATATTACCTTTATAAACTCGGTACCTCCGGTTTGGATTTCTAAACCGTTCTAGGTATTTAGGCTGTTGACAAAAAAAAAAAAAAAAACCTAAACTCTAAATCAACATAACCTAAACCCTAAACGCCAATACCCTAAATCCTAAATCAAATATTCAACACTTAATTCTTTTTTAGTTTTATCTTAAAAAATTATTTTATATATATTATGTTATACATATGAGATAAAATTTTATAGTATATTCTATTGTTAATTGGGAAATTACAAAGAAATTATATTTAACACAATAAAATCTATACTCCAATGCCCTAAACCCTAAATCAAATATTCAAGATTTAAATCAAATATTCAAGACTTAAAGGCGTTCAGAACCGTTCTAGACAAGTTTGGACCAAGCGGTGATCGAAGTGGTTTACGGTTGACTCTGACACATGATAGAAATTCAGATGGAAGAACTACTAATCTACCAACTTCAAACGAGGTCGCCGCTTTAATACCTGGAGATTTTGATGTTGAAATGGGAACACATGGTATTGTTATTGAGAGTAGATCTGGAAAATTATAGAGGATCAGTGAATTACATCCTGCGTATTTGCCATTACAATATCCATTGTTGTTTCCTTACTGAGAGGATGGATTTAGACTTGGTATAGACATTGGTTTTATAGAAACATCTGGAAGGAAGCGGCTACATATTACTATACGAGAATTCTTTGCTTTTCGCATACAAGAGAGGTTTGGAGAGTCCCCAATAATCGTGATGTCAGGAAGATTGTACCAGCAGTTTTTGGTGGATTCGTTCACGATGATCGAGACTAATAGACTCCGTTTTATTTTTATGAATCAAACGAAGCTTCGATGTGAAAAGTTTGATAAAATAAAGAACACGGTTGATAAAGGGAATTCTGATATTTTCGATCAAGGTAGAAGGATTTTCAAACCCTCTTCTTACATTGGAGGTACAAGATATATGTTGCAACACTATTTAGATGCCATGGCCACGTGCAAGCATTTTGGTTTTCCTGATTTATTTATTACGTTTACGTGCAATCCCAAGTGGCCTGAAATTACTAGGCATCTACAAAGGCACGATTTGAAAGCAGATGACATGCCAGACATATCATGTCGAGTATTCAAGATGAAACTAGATAATCTCATCTACGAGCTAACGAAAAAGACGAATTAGGAGTCGTGAGGGATGGTATGTTCCAATTAAATATAAATATTATGTAGCATATTTGTGAAACCTAATATATCATAATTCTTAAAGTTTTGTTTTTCTTCTTTTGTCAGCTATATACACAATCGAATTCCAGAAAAGAGGTCTTTCTCATGCCCACATAGTTCTTTTCTTGCGGCCAGAAGATAAACAACCTACTGGTGATGATATTAACAAGATTATTTGTGCGGAGATTCCTGATAAGGTCTTCGATCCTTATCTATATGAAGTTGTTGGTGATGTGATGATGCACGGGCCATGCAGTGCTCTCAATAGGGATAGTGTATGTATGGTTGATGGAAAATGCACAAAATATTTTCCAAAATCATTTAGTCCTATAACTAAAGTTGATGATGTTGGATACCATATATATAGGAGACGAGAGGACAGCAAATTTGTTACGAGGAAGGGGTTCAATTGTGATAACGGTTACGTGGTTTCGTATAATAGAAATCTTTGTCTTCGCTATCGTGCTCATATTAACGTGGAATGGTGTGTACAGTCACGTTCGATTAAGTATCTTCTTAAGTATATTCACAAAGGGGCTGGCTATGTTAGGGAAACGGTTGGAAAGGACGACGAGGACGATGAAATTAAGAAACATTTCAGTTGTAGGTATTTTTTCCTGAAAATACTTTATTATTTAATGAATTGGTTTCTAGCGTGCTACTCATTTCTTCGCGATATTATGAATAGGTATATATCGGCTTGCGAATCTACATGGCGGATATTGTCATTTCCTACACATTACCGTACAGTTTCTGTGATGAAACTCCCGTTTCATTTGCCAAATCAGCATTTGGTTATATACAATGAAGATGATCCTGCTGGCGAAGTAGTCAATCGTGTGTCTGTTGGTATGTCCAAGTTCATCGCTTGGATGGAGTGTAACAAGACTTATGAGAATGCTACGCTTGTAACTTATGCGGACATTCCTTCGAGATTTGTTTGGGATGGTCGGTTTAGGGTATGTAAACGAAGGAGAAAAGGAATCGTTATTGGCAGGATTACGTACGTCCCTATGTCTGTAGGTGAGATTTATTATTTGAGGATTTTTCTCAACATAGTAAAATGTCCAAAGTGTTTTAAGGATATAAAAACGGTTAACGAGTGTCTGTACTCTTCCTTCAAAGATGTGATACCTTCAAGAGTATAGGATGCTACTTAGAAAATTTTATCTGAAGACGTGTTATACAATAAGAGGGAACTCCAACAAAATCAAAGTAATTTTTTTTAATGATTATACATATCGGTATTTTGTGATGTATGTTATATTAATATTATTTTTTTGTTTGATGATTTTCAGATTTAAGACTATCTAATGATCATATTAAAAACTATGCTTTAGCCGAGATAGAGACACTTCTACGTACGACTGGAAACTCTCTCTCTAATTTTTCTCCTATGCTATTTCTGGATGACATCGACATGGCTATACATGGCAATTCTCTTATTCGTGATTAAAAGAGTTACGATCGGGATTATTTGCGTGTTAAACTTGATGAGTTGTTGTCCACAATAACCGATGAGCAGAAGCGTATTTATGACGAGGTTCTCGGGGCTGCGCATACCGGTTCTGGAGGTATGTTTTTTAGTATGGTATAGGCAGTACTGGGAAAACCTATTTGTGGAGTCTACTGGGAGCCTCTCTCCGATCAAAAGGTCTTATTGCTCTAAATGTCGCATCGAGTGGAATTGCTGCTTTACTATTGCAAGGAGGTCAGACATCTCACTCGAGGTTTGCAATTCCTATTGTGGTTAATCGTTTTACGACGTGTTTTATCAAATCTGGGTCAAATCTTGCAGATTTGATTAAAGAATCAAAACTCATAATATGGGATGAAGCATTGATGATGAGTAGAGATTGTTTCGAGACTTTGGATAGAACGATGCAAGATATACTAAAATGTAAAAAACATTTCGGTGGTAAAGTTATCGTCTTTGGTGAGGTTTTAGACAAATTTTACCAGTTATTCCTAATGCTGGCAGATCAGAGATTCGTATGGCCACTTTGAATTCGTCTCCTCTTTGGTTTAACTGTAAAGTGCTGAGGCTTACACGGAACATGCGGCTTATTGTTGGAGATAGTAGTCATGAGATGATTGAGCTTGCAGATTTTACAAAATGGATATTGGATATTGGTGAAGGTAAGATCAATCTGAACGATAATGGGAAAAGCGAGATTGACATTCCCAATGATTTATTGATCACATATTATGAGGAGTCTATCAAAGCAATTGCACATGTAGTGTATGGACAAGACTTTGTCACAAAGACTGATCCTAAATTCTTTCAGGAGAGGGCAATATTGAGTCCAAGGAACGACGACGTTGGACTAATAAACGAGTACATGCTATCGCAGTTACCAGGTAATATATTAATTATATAGTTATGTTTCGTTGGTACTAATATTTTCTTGTCCACAATACACTGATCATTATTTTGAACGTATTAGATGAAGAAAAAACCTATATAAGTTGTGATAGTATTGATACATCGGATCGACAACTCGATGTTAATGATGCATCCGAAGTTCCATCCCAGAGTTTTGATTCAACTGACCAAAGCAATCCGGGTAATATGATTTACACAGAGAAGTTTGTAAATACTGTCCAGATTTCTGGATTACCAAACCATTGTTTGCGTTTGAAAGTTGGTACTCCTATCATGTTACTTAGAAACATCGATCCTAGGAACGGTTTGTGTAATGGGACGAGGCTACTTATTACTCAGATGGCTAATTATGTCATTGAAGCCAAGGTTATAATTGGTGATAATATAGGTCATAAAGTTATTATTCCTAGGATATTTGTTTCTCCAACAGAGACAAGATTTCCTTTCAGGATGAGGCGCAAGCAATTTCCAATAACCATAGCCTTTGCAATGATGATAAACAAGAGCCAAGGGCAGACGCTTGAAAAAGTTGATTTGTACCTACCCAGACTAGTTTTTACTCATGGCCAATTGTATGTCGATGTTTCACGGGTTACATCCAAAGCATGTTTGAAAATTTTAATTACGGACAGAGAAAACAAGCCGCAGAGGAAAAGGTTAGATAAAAAGCTGCAACTATATGTTTCCAATGCATTGAGTAACTGTTTCGATGTTTCTTTTCATGTTCACATATTTGTTCAAACTCATCATAAAATCTGATATTCCATGATTTCTATAATTCGTACTATTAATCAACACATTTACAACTTTTAATGGCTAAATACGACATGATTTCTGATTTGCATGAGTTTAGAACCGATTGGAGTGTCAGAGTGAAAGTGTTAAAGAAGTGGGAGGAACGCACTACAAGAGATTATGATTCTTTGAATTTTATGCTCATCGATGAGGAGGTTTGTTCTTTGATCTTCGGTTTATTATTAGAGAGTCTATGTGTAAGAATATATTTTTTATATATAATTTGATGTCATCCGAATAGTGTGGAACAGTACAAGCATTGGTTCATGATCCGGATCTGATGAAAAAAATACGGTAGAGAGATTGAAGAAGGTGAATGGAAGAGTAGCATGTTATATCATGGTTTTTACCCCTTTTAGACCATGATATATGTCCTATTTATGGAGTCTTTCTATTATTTTGGAGTATTTTCGAGTCTTTTACAGGTTTAGGTACGTTTGGAGCTTAATTGGAGATATTGAAGCATTCTGGAGCATTTTGGAGCATATGGAGATGCAGAATCATGCAGAGACGTCAGAAGTTTGACATTCGTTGAAGAACTTCCGACCGATGGATTGAGCTCAACTTTGGATACAAGGCAGATCAATGGATTAGCTTTCATTTGGAAGTGGTTTGAGGTCATTCCAACGGTGCGATCAAGAGTTATGCCAGTTTTCGTGAAGTCAGTCCAGTCTGCAGAATAGTCGACACAGGGGATGAGTGTCGACCGATACTACCTAGTGTCGATCGATACTGCTCGGGAAAATAGGAAACTCTACTTTTTACAAGTATAGAGAGTTTGCATCTTTAATTATTACAATAAGCCCTATAACGTGTTTTAGTATTATAATTAGGTTTTACATCCACTTTGATGGCGAGGCTTGATTTTACTTTGGTTTTTAGAGAGACAACTCTGAACTCCTGTTTCTTATTGATTTCTTTGATGATCTATTCAATCATGTTGTTTTCATTCTCCATGTCTGAGTATATCCACTTTAGGTTTAGGGTTCTCATAAGGGTTTTCTCTGAATGTTAGGTTGATTAGTTGATTAGGATTCACTATCTGAATTAGTTCTTCACCATAGGTTGTTCTCAAAGCTAATTCTAGGTTGACGAATCTGGAACTTAGATCTTAGGATAATTGATTAGGCACGAGAGTGCGATTAATTACCTGATAGAACTTAGGGTGGGCAAAATAACTATTCGCAAAGAGATTTGGTTTAGTTGTTTTGTGAACAAAACAAACTTGAACTAAAAGCTGGTTTAGACTTTAGGATTCGCAAAGAGATTTGGAATTCTAGGATTTAGACTTAGATAATTCTCGCAACGAGAGTTGGTTAATTATACTTTAGTGATTTGAGTTCAAGAACCGCGCTAAATATGAATCCTGACTAGTTAGTTTATCTCCATTCATTGATTTTCTGATAAATACCCTGAACCTATCTTTCTCCAATCGAATTACAACTTGTTTAATTTACGTATTGCTTTCAATTACATCTTTTGGTTTAGCTTAATTCGAATCTATCTGATCTATTGTGTGATTTCTTGAGTTCTTGTGTTCGACCCCTACATATACTACAACAACTGCTTTAGTACTTATAGGGTATTAATTTGAGCATATCAAATTTTGCGCCGTTGCCGGTGACTCAATTTCGCCATTAGATTTTAGCAAAGAATTTCGTCTAAATCGTTGAGTATCGATTAACACCTTAGTGGTATCGGTCGATACCCGTCGTGAATTTCGGTTACTTACATTCTTGATTTTTGTGTTTCAGGTGCATGCCTCTTCGTGAAACCAGAATAAACAAGAACACTCCGCTAGTTGACCTGTCAAACGAGCAGCTAGCAAATTTGGAACGTGCAAACAGAAAAGCAAAGAAGCCAGCAGAGATGAACAATCCAGTGATATTGGTTCGTGATGATGTTGGAGCTTTGAGAGACCAAGAGGGTCAATTGTGCAATGAGAGAGGGCAACGATTGGATGGAGAGGGGAACATCATTCCACCTGCTCCTGTTGTCGAGGAGATTGTCGCTGGGAACGTTGCTGGGAACGCCAACGCAGGGAATGTTGTGGTTAATCGTGGTAGAACAATTGGTGAGTACAACATGCCTGATCAGTTATATGCCAATCGTTATGCGATTCGCCCTCCTGCTTTTCATAGGAATGACTTTGAGCTGAAACCTGCATACTTCACTCTTGTGGGTCAGCACCCTTTTCATGGTCTTTCTCATGAACACCCTATGGATCACATTGAGAGGTTTGAGGATTTGGTTACAAGCATCAAGTGCAATGGAGTATCCTATGATTACCTCTTCTGTAAGCTCTTCCCATACTCTCTTGGTGGGGATGCAGCTTATTGGCTGAAGCAGTTGCCTACTGGGTCGCTGAATATGTGGGAAGAGATGAAGAAAGCATTCCTGAACAACTTCTTCGATGATGCGAGATCCGAGGAGCTCAGGAACAAGATCTCTCAGTTTTCTCAAGGACCGACAGAGGCACTTAAGGCTGCTTGGGTGCGATTCAAATCTTATCAGAGGGATTGTCCACATCACGGATTCACTCAGGTTCGGTTGCTGGGAATCTTCTTCAGAGTGATTGATTGGAGGTATCAGATGGCTCTAGATTCTGCGAGTAATGGAAATTTCTATGCGAGGTATCCTGACGATGCGTATGTGCTCATTGAGAACTTGGCATCTAGCTATAGCGCCAAGAGTGCTGATCTCGAGCGGAAAAATCTGCACGGAGGTGTTGATGGATCGCATATTGCTAAAGTGCATGCGAAGCTGGATTCGGTGCATAATTTGTTGATTGGCAAGCATCAGAAGGCTGTTCGTCTTGCTGAAGAGGATGAAGTGGAATATGTTAACTACATTGGTGGAGTTGGATTTCAAGATCAAAGGTATCAATGCCCACCCACACCACCCGAAACTTCTGAGAGCAAGATTGAGTCTATACTTGAACAGCTGATTCAAGGGCCGGAGAAGATGACAGTGAATTTCAACGGGAGGTTGGATGCCTTGTACACTGATCTCAATGGCAAAATCGAGGCCCTCATTATTCATCAGAAGATTCTGGATACTCAGGTAGCCCAGACTGCAGCAACTGTCAAGAGACTGATGTTTCATTCAAAGAACGAATACGTAACTGCTATCCCCTCGAGGAGTGGAAAAGAGGTACACCCAGGAGTGCAGAAGAGCTCAACTGCAGAGATTTTCGTCAATCTCGCCGAGGATGACGATGAGATTTCGAACACCACCCCTGTGTCGACGGATACTCCCTTGTATCGATCGACACACGTATCCGTCGACACACGTCCAAAGTTCTGCCAGGGACGATTCCAGAATGAAAGCATCGATCGACACCACCCTTGTGTAGGTCGATACCAGTTCAGTTACTGAAACGAAACCCGAGTTGAGTGCAGAAAGGGTTTAAAAACCTAAGGCGCCATACCCCATGCCACCCAGACACCTCAGAGACCCCATTTCTCCAAAGCAGCTGCTTGGCTTTGAGAAGATGGTACGAAGGATTCCCCACACACTGACTTTTGAAGAAGCTCTAGAGTACCGCCCTCTGCTGAGTCACTTCCGAGATTGCAGAGAAACTCTGGAAGAGATCAAAGTGCTCTTTATCAAGGCAAGAAACAAGTCACTACCGCTGAGGCAGTTGACCAAGAGGGAAGACCCAGGGAAATTCTCGGTCCCATACTCCATCTCTGGAGTTGAATTCAAAGAGTCTCTCGTTGACTCATGGTCTAGCGTCAATGTCATATCAAGGGAAATTGCTGAACGATTGAGGGCTGATATAAGATCCCCTACGACGCATCTCACATTTGCGAACTCCTCCACCTCGCCTCCATATGGTACTATCCCTGATTTGTTTGTTAAAGTAGGAGATTGCCTGATTCCTACTGATTTTCAGGCCGTGGAGATGAGCGAAGGTTCTAGGGTGCCTTTGATTCTTGGAAGACCGTTCATGGCTACGGTTGGTGCCATTATGGACACACCCAGCAAGAAAATCTCTTTCTCATACATTGAGAAGGAGGTGTACTACAAAGCAATTCCTACTAGAGGAGCTCCCACACATGTCTCTTGTATTACTGCTGTCACAGGAGAGACGTTGGTAGTCGATCTTTTGGAAAAGCCTCCTGACGAGCCAACTGTCATAGACCTTCTAGATAGTTCTTCTGTCATCACCAAGAAAGACGTAAAAACATCTAAGGCAAAGAAGAAGGTGAAGAGCAAAGGAGTGAAGGGTGCTGCTTCTATTATTTTAATCCCTCAAAAGTGTGATGGGGATTCGATTGAATACAAGGTGAAGTGCAAAGGAACCTCAAAACCATTCTCTACGGCTAGAGTCATTCTTACTTAGGAGCTGAAAGAGAAAGGAAAGGAGGTTGTGGAGAGCATGTTGAGCAGAACTCTGAAGCTGGAAGTGTCTAGTTGTAGAACTTGCATGGGAGTAAGTTCTCAACCTTCTCCTGACTGATCACCTGAGCCAGAGTCAAGCTACTGACTTCAAAAAAGCGCTTGGTGGGAGGCAACCCACTGGTAAGTCTGTATATAAGTCTTTTGTTTTTTGTTTTGGTTTTGGTTTTATGTTTTGTGTATTGTGTTTTGCGTTAATCAGTTACAGAGGATCGGTATCGACCGATCCCACCTGGTATCGATAGACACCACATGCATCAATGATGATGAGAAGAAGTTTATGTGTCGACCAAAGCCTGGTATCGCTCGATACCAGGCTGTGTGTCGGTCGACACTCCCCGTTCCATCACGGTAGATTTTTCTTTTTCCATAATTCCAACTTCGTCCATTTGATTTCTTTTACTAACTCTAGGCTAGATAACATTGGGGACAGTGTTGTTTAAGTCTGGGGGAGGTAGTCGCTGACATTGTTTTTGTTTTTCTTAGAGTCAGTCGTTTTTGAGTAATTCGTTGTTTTTTTTAGTCAAAATCTGATATGATAGTTTATCTGCATTCATTGATTTCCTCATAAATACCATGAACCTATCTTTCTTCCATCGAACTTACAACAGTTTAATTTACGTATTTGCTTTCAATTGCATTGATCACTTAGCTTAATTCTCATCTATACAATTTATTGTGTGTTTTCTTGAGTCTCTGTGGATTCGATCCCTAAGTATTACATTCGACAAAGCTTTAGTACTATTAGGGTATTAATTTGAGCTTATCAAAATTGGCGAGTTTGGCATTTGTTGAAGAACTTCCCACCAATGGATTGAGCTCAAATTTGGATACAAGACAGATCAATGGATTAGCTTTCATTTGGCAGTGCTTTGAGGCCATTCCAAAGGTGCGATCAAAATTTATGCCAGTTTTCGTGAAGAGAGTCCCGTCTGGCGAGAAGAAGAGTCGACACGCAAGCAGGGTATCGATCGATACTAGTCAGTATCAACCGATACCGACTTCAGGAAGAAGGAAACGTGACTTTTTACAAGTTTTAAGTTTGCACCTTGGTCCATAAGACTTGAATAATTACTAGAAGCCCCAAAACGTGTTTTAGGTTATAAATTAGGTTTTTCAGCCACCTGTTTAGGCTAAGCTTTATTTTATTCTTGATACTTGGAGAGAGATTTGTTCCAGGGTTTTTGGGAGACAACTCTGAACCCTTGTTTCTTATTTATTTTATGCAATTCTATTCATCTATGATTTCTGTTTCATTGACCATGTCTGAGTAGATCTCCTGTTAGGTTTAGGGTTCTCATCAGGGATTTCTTTGAATGCTAGGTTGATTAGTTGTTTAGGGTTCATAATCTAAATAAGTTCTTCGCCTTAGGTTGTTCTCATAGCTAATTTTAGGTTGACGAATCTGTAACTTAAATCTTAGGTTAATCAATTAGGCACGACAGTGCAAATGAGAAACCTGATAGGACTTAGAGTGAGCAAAATAACTATTCGCAAAGATATTTGGTTTAGTTGTTTTGTGAACAAATCAAACTTGAACTAAAAGTTGGTTTAGACTTTTGGATCCGCAAGGAGATTTGGAATTCTATGATTTAGACTTAGATAATTCTCGCAACGAGAGTTGGTTAATTATACTTTAGTGATTTGAGTTCAAGAACCATGCATAACCTGAACCCTGATATGATAGTTTTTCTGCATTCATTGATTTCCTCAGAAATACCATGAACCTATCTTTCTTCCATCGAACTTACAACAGTTTAATTTATGTATTTGCTTTCAATTGCATTGATCACTTAGCTTAATTCTCATCTATACAATCTATTGTGTGTTTCTTGAGTCTATGTGGATTCGATCCCTACGTATCACATTCGACAAAGCTTTAGTACTATTAGGGTATTAAATTGAGCTTATCAAATTTGGCGAGTTTTGCATTCGTTGAAGAACCTCCCACCAATGGATTGAGCTCCAATTTGGATACAAGACAGATCAATGGATTAGTTTTCATTTGGAATTTGTTTGAGGCCATTCCAACGGGGCGATCAAAAGTTATGCCAGTTTTCGTGAAGACAGTCCCGTCTGGCGAGCAGAAGAGTCGACACGCAAGCTGGGTATCGATCGATACTAGTCAGTATCGACCGATACCGACTTCAGGAAGACGGAAACGTGACTTTTTACAAGTTTTAAGTTTGCATCTTGGTCCATAAGATTTGAATAATTACTAGAAGCCCGAAAACGTGTTTTAGGTTATAAATTAGGTTTTTCAGCCACCTGTTTAGGCTAAGCTTTATTTTATTCTTGATACTTGGAGAGAGATTTGTTCCATGGTTTTTGGGAGACAACTCTGAACCCTTGTTTCTTATTGATTTATTTTATGCAATTCTATTCATCTATGATTTCTGTTTCATTGACCATGTCTGAGTAGATCTCCTGTTAGGTTTAGGGTTTTCATCAGGGATTTCTTTGAATGTTAGGATGATTAGTTGTTTAGGGTTCATAATCTGAATAAGTTCTTCGCCTTAGGTTGTTCTCATAGCTAATTCTAGGTTGACGAATCTGGAACTTAAATCTCAGGTTAATCAATTAGGCACGACAGTGCAATTGAGAAACCTTATAGGACTTAGAGTGAGCAAAATAACTATTCGCAAAGAGATTTGGTTTCGTTGTTTTGTGAACAAATAAAACTTGAACTAAAAGCTGGTTTAGACTTTAGGATTCGCAAAGAGATTTGGAATTCTAGGAGTTAGACTTAGATATTTCTCGCAACGAGAGTTGGTTAATTATACTTTAGTGATTTGAGTTCAATAACAGTGCATAACCTGAACCCTGATATGATAGTTTATCTGCATTCATTGATTTCCTCATAAATACCATGAACCTATCTTTCTTCCATCGAACTTACAACAGTTTAATTTACGTATTTCCTTTCAATTGCATTGATCACTTAGTTTAATTCTCATCTATACAATATATTGTGTGTTTTCTTGAGTCTCTGTGGATTCGATCCCTAAGTATGACATTCGACAAAGCTTTAGTACTATTAGGGTATTAATTTAAGCTTATCAAAATTTGCGAGTTTTGCATTTGTTGAAGAACTTCCCACCAATGGATTGAGCTCAAATTTGGATACAAGACATATCAATGGTTTAGCTTTCATTTGGCAGTGCTTTGAGGCCATTCCAACTGTGCGATCAAAATTTATGCCAGTTTTCGTGAAGACAGTCCCGTCTGGCGAGCAGAAGAGTCGACACGCATGCTGGGTATCGATCGATACTAGTCAGTATCGACCGATACCGACTTCAGGAAGAAGGAAACGTGACTTTTTACAAGTTTTATGTTTGCACCTTGGTCCATAAGATTTGAATAATTACTAGAAGCCCCAAAACGTGTTTTAGGTTATAAATTAGGTTTTTCAGCCACCTGTTTAGGTTAAGCTTTATTTTATTCTTCATATTTGGAGAGAGATTTGTTCCAGGATTTTTGGGAGACAACTCTGAACCCTTGTTTCTTATTGATTTATTTTATGCAATTCTATTTATCTATGATTTCTGTTTCATTGACCATGTCTGAATAGATTTCATGTTAGGTTTAGGGTTCTCATCAGGGATTTTTTTGAATGCTAGGTTGATTAGTTGTTTAGGGTTCATAATCTAAATAAGTTCTTCGCCTTAGGCTGTTCTCATAGCTAATTCTAGATTGACGAATCTGGAACTTAAATCTTAGGTTAATCAATTAGGCACGACAGTGCAATTGAGAAACCTGATAGGACTTAGAGTGAGCAAAATAACTATTCGCAAAGAGATTTGGTTTAGTTGTTTTGTGAACAAATAAAACTTGAAAAAAAGAGCTGGTTTAGACTTTTGAATTGGCAAAGAGATTTGGAATTCTAGGATTTAGACTTAGATATTTCTCGCAACGAGAGTTGGTTAATTATACTTTAGTGCTTTGTGTTCAGGAACAGTGCAAAACCTGAACCTTGATATGATAGTTTATCTGCATTCATTGATTTCCTTATAAATACCATGAACCTATCTTTCTTCCATCGAACTTACAACAGTTTAATTTACGTATTTGCTTTCAATTGTATTGATCACTTAGCTTAATTCTCATCTATACAATCTATTGTGTGTTTTCTTGAGTCTCTGTGGATTCGATCCCTAAGTTTTACATTCGACAAAGCTTTAGTACTATTAGGGTATTAATTTGAGCTTATCAAATTTGGCGAGTTTGGCATTCGTTGAAGAACTTTCCACGAATGGATTGAGCTCAAATTTGGATACAAGACAGATCAATGGATTAGCTTTCATTTGGAGATGGTTTGAGGCCATTCCAACGGTGCGATCAAAAGTATGCCAGTTTTCGTGATGACAGTCCTGTCTGGCGAGCAGAAGAGTCGACACGCAAGCAGGGTATCGATCGATACTAGCCAGTATCGACCGATACCGACTTCAGGTAGAAGGAAACATGAATTTTTACAAGTTCTAAGTTTGCACCTTGGTCCATAAGACTTGAATAATTACTAGAAGCCCCAAAACATGTTTTAGGTCATAAATTAGGTTTTTCAGCCACCTGTTTAGGCTAAGCTTTATTTTATTCTTGATACTTGGAGAGAGATTTTTTTTCCAAGGTTTTTGGGAGACAACTCTGAACCCTTGTTTCTTATTGATTTAGTTTATGCAATTCTATTCATCTATGATTTCTGTTTCATTGACCATGTCTGAGTAGATCTCCTGTTAGGTTTAGGGTTCTCATCAGGGATTTCTTTGAATTCTAGGTTGATTAGTTGTTTAGGGTTCATAATCTGAATAAGTTCTTCGCCTTACGTTGTTCTCATAACTAATTCTAGGTTGACGAATCTGGAACTTAAATCTTAGGTTAATCAATTAGGCAAGACATTGCAATTGAGAAACCTGATAGGACTTAGAGTGAGCAAAATAACTATTCGCAAAGAGATTTGGTTTAGTTGTTTTGTGAACAAATCAAACTTGAACTAAAAGCTGGATTAGACTTTAGGATACGCAAAGAGATTTGGAATCCTAGGATTTAGACTTAGATATTTCTCGCAACGAGAGTTGGTTAATTATACTTTAGTGATTTGAGTTCAAGAACAGTGCATAACCTGAACCCTGATATGATAGTTTATCTGCATTCATTGATTTCCTCATAAATACCATGAACCTATCTTTCTTCCATCGAACTTACAACAGTTTAATTTACGTATTTGCTTTCAATTGCATTGATCACTTAGCTTAATTCTCATCTATACAATTTATTGTGTGTTTTCTTGAGTCTCTGTGGATTCGATCCCTAAGTATTACATTCGACAAAGCTTTAGTACTATTAGGGTATTAATTTGAGCTTATCAAAATTGGCGAGTTTGGCATTTGTTGAAGAACTTCCCACCAATGGATTGAGCTCAAATTTGGATACAAGACAGATCAATGGATTAGCTTTCATTTGGCAGTGCTTTGAGGCCATTCCAAAGGTGCGATCAAAATTTATGCCAGTTTTCGTGAAGAGAGTCCCGTCTGGCGAGCAGAAGAGTCGACACGCAAGCTGGGTGTCGATCGATACTAGTCAGGTTCGACCGATACAGACTTCAGGAAGAAGGAAACGTGACTTTTTACAAGTTTTAAGTTTGCACCTTGGTCCATAAGATTTGAATAATTACTAGAAGCCCCAAAACGTGTTTTAGGTTATAAATTAGGTTTTTCAGCCACCTGTTTAAGCTATGCTTTATTTTATTCTTGATACATGGAGAGAGATTTGTTCCAGGGTTTTTGGGAGACAACTCTGAACCCTTGTTTCTTATTGATTTATTTCATGCAATTCTATTCATCTATGATTTCTGTTTCATTGACCATGTCTGAGTAGATCTCCTGTTAGGTTTAGGGTTCTCATCAAGGATTTCTTTGAATGCTAGGTTGATTAGTTGTTTAGGGTTCACAATCTGAATAAGTTCTTCGCCTTAGGTTGTTCTCATAGCTAATTCTAGGTTGACGAATCGGGAACTTAAATCTTAGGTTAATCAATTAGGCACGACAGTGAAATTGAGAAACCTGATAGGACTTATAGTGAGCAAAAAACTATTCGCAAAGAGATTTGGTTTAGTTGTTTTGTGAACAAATCAAACTTGAACTAAAAGCTGGTTTAGACTTTAGGATTCGCAAAGAGATTTGGAATTCTAGGATTTAGACTTAGATATTTCTCGCAACGAGAGTTGGTTAATTATACTTTAGTGATTTGAGTTCAAGAACAGTGCATAACCTTAACCCTGATATGATAGTTTATCAGCATTCATTGATTTCCTCAGAAATACACTGGACCTATCTTTCTTCCATCGAACTTACAACAGTTTAATTTACGTATTTGCTTTCAATTGCATTGATCACTTAGCTTAATTCTAATCTATATAATTTATTGTGTGTTTTCTTGAGTCTCTGTGGATTCGATCCCTAAGTATTACATTCGACAAAGCTTTAGTACTATTAGGGTATTAATTTGAGCTTATCAAATTTGGCGAGTTTGGCATTCGTTGAAGAACTTACCACCAATGGATTGAGCGCAAATTTGGATACAAGACAGATCAGTGGATTAGCTTTCATTTGGCAGTGCTTTGAGGCCATTCTAACGGTGCGATCAAAAGGTATGCCAGTTTTCGTGAAGTCAGTCCCGTCCGGCGAGCAGAAGAGTCGACACGCAAGCTGGGTATCGATCGATACTAGTCAGTATCGACCGATACCGACTTCAAGAAGAAGGAAACATGACTTTTTACAAGTTTTAAGTTTGCAGCTTGGTCCATAAGATTTGAATAATTACTAGGAGCCCCAAAACGTGTTTTAGGTTATAAATTAGGTTTTTCAGCCACCTGTTTAGGCTAAGCTTTATTTTATTCTTGATACTTGGAGAGAGATTTGTTCTAGGGTTTTTGGGAGACAACTATGAACCCTAGTTTCTTATTGATTTATTTTATGCAATTCTATTCATCTATGATTTCTGTTTCATTGACCATGTCTGAGTAGATATCATGTTAGGTTTAGGGTTCTCATCAAGGATTTCTTTGAATGCTAGGTTGATTAGTTGTTTAGGGTTCATAAACTGAATAAGTTCTTCGCCTTAGGTTGTTCTCATAGCTAATTTTAGGTTGACGAATCTGGAACTTAAATCTTAGGTTAATCAATTAGGCACGACAGTGCAATTGAGAAACCTTATAGGACTTAGAGTGAGCAAAATAACTATTCGCAAAGAGATTTGGTTTCGTTGTTTTGTGAACAAATAAAACTTGAACTAAAAGCTGGTTTAGACTTTAGGATTCGCAAAGAGATTTGGAATTCTAGGAGTTAGACTTAGATATTTCTCGCAACGAGAGTTGGTTAATTATACTTTAGTGATTTGAGTTCAATAACAGTGCATAACCTGAACCCTGATATGATAGTTTATCTGCATTCATTGATTTCCTCATAAATACCATGAACCTATCTTTCTTCCATCGAACTTACAACAGTTTAATTTACGTATTTCCTTTCAATTGCATTGATCACTTAGTTTAATTCTCATCTATACAATATATTGTGTGTTTTCTTGAGTCTCTGTGGATTCGATCCCTAAGTATGACATTCGACAAAGCTTTAGTACTATTAGGGTATTAATTTAAGCTTATCAAAATTTGCGAGTTTTGCATTTGTTGAAGAACTTCCCACCAATGGATTGAGCTCAAATTTGGATACAAGACATATCAATGGTTTAGCTTTCATTTGGCAGTGCTTTGAGGCCATTCCAACTGTGCGATCAAAATTTATGCCAGTTTTCGTGAAGACAGTCCCGTCTGGCGAGCAGAAGAGTCGACACGCATGCTGGGTATCGATCGATACTAGTCAGTATCGACCGATACCGACTTCAGGAAGAAGGAAACGTGACTTTTTTCAAGTTTTAAGTTTGCACCTTGGTCCATAAGATTTGAATAATTACTAGAAGCCCCAAAACGTGTTTTAGGTTATAAATTAGGTTTTTCAGCCACCTGTTTAGGTTAAGCTTTATTTTATTCTTCATATTTGGAGAGAGATTTGTTCCAGGATTTTTGGGAGACAACTCTGAACCCTTGTTTCTTATTGATTTATTTTATGCAATTCTATTTATCTATGATTTCTGTTTCATTGACCATGTCTGAATAGATTTCATGTTAGGTTTAGGGTTCTCATCAGGGATTTTTTTGAATGCTAGGTTGATTAGTTGTTTAGGGTTCATAATCTAAATAAGTTCTTCGCCTTAGGCTGTTCTCATAGCTAATTCTAGATTGACGAATCTGGAACTTAAATCTTAGGTTAATCAATTAGGCACGACAGTGCAATTGAGAAACCTGATAGGACTTAGAGTGAGCAAAATAACTATTCGCAAAGAGATTTGGTTTAGTTGTTTTGTGAACAAATAAAACTTGAAAAAAAGAGCTGGTTTAGACTTTTGAATTGGCAAAGAGATTTGGAATTCTAGGATTTAGACTTAGATATTTCTCGCAACGAGAGTTGGTTAATTATACTTTAGTGCTTTGTGTTCAGGAACAGTGCAAAACCTGAACCTTGATATGATAGTTTATCTGCATTCATTGATTTCCTTATAAATACCATGAACCTATCTTTCTTCCATCGAACTTACAACAGTTTAATTTACGTATTTGCTTTCAATTGTATTGATCACTTAGCTTAATTCTCATCTATACAATCTATTGTGTGTTTTCTTGAGTCTCTGTGGATTCGATCCCTAAGTTTTACATTCGACAAAGCTTTAGTACTATTAGGGTATTAATTTGAGCTTATCAAATTTGGCGAGTTTGGCATTCGTTGAAGAACTTTCCACGAATGGATTGAGCTCAAATTTGGATACAAGACAGATCAATGGATTAGCTTTCATTTGGAGATGGTTTGAGGCCATTCCAACGGTGCGATCAAAAGTATGCCAGTTTTCGTGATGACAGTCCTGTCTGGCGAGCAGAAGAGTCGACACGCAAGCAGGGTATCGATCGATACTAGCCAGTATCGACCGATACCGACTTCAGGTAGAAGGAAACATGAATTTTTACAAGTTCTAAGTTTGCACCTTGGTCCATAAGACTTGAATAATTACTAGAAGCCCCAAAACATGTTTTAGGTCATAAATTAGGTTTTTCAGCCACCTGTTTAGGCTAAGCTTTATTTTATTCTTGATACTTGGAGAGAGATTTTTTTTCCAAGGTTTTTGGGAGACAACTCTGAACCCTTGTTTCTTATTGATTTAGTTTATGCAATTCTATTCATCTATGATTTCTGTTTCATTGACCATGTCTGAGTAGATCTCCTGTTAGGTTTAGGGTTCTCATCAGGGATTTCTTTGAATTCTAGGTTGATTAGTTGTTTAGGGTTCATAATCTGAATAAGTTCTTCGCCTTACGTTGTTCTCATAACTAATTCTAGGTTGACGAATCTGGAACTTAAATCTTAGGTTAATCAATTAGGCAAGACATTGCAATTGAGAAACCTGATAGGACTTAGAGTGAGCAAAATAACTATTCGCAAAGAGATTTGGTTAAGTTGTTTTGTGAACAAATCAAACTTGAACTAAAAGCTGGATTAGACTTTAGGATACGCAAAGAGATTTGGAATCCTAGGATTTAGACTTAGATATTTCTCGCAACGAGAGTTGGTTAATTATACTTTAGTGATTTGAGTTCAAGAACAGTGCATAACCTGAACCCTGATATGATAGTTTATCTGCATTCATTGATTTCCTCATAAATACCATGAACCTATCTTTCTTCCATCGAACTTACAACAGTTTAATTTACGTATTTGCTTTCAATTGCATTGATCACTTAGCTTAATTCTCATCTATACAATTTATTGTGTGTTTTCTTGAGTCTCTGTGGATTCGATCCCTAAGTATTACATTCGACAAAGCTTTAGTACTATTAGGGTATTAATTTGAGCTTATCAAAATTGGCGAGTTTGGCATTTGTTGAAGAACTTCCCACCAATGGATTGAGCTCAAATTTGGATACAAGACAGATCAATGGATTAGCTTTCATTTGGCAGTGCTTTGAGGCCATTCCAAAGGTGCGATCAAAATTTATGCCAGTTTTCGTGAAGAGAGTCCCGTCTGGCGAGCAGAAGAGTCGACACGCAAGCTGGGTGTCGATCGATACTAGTCAGGTTCGACCGATACAGACTTCAGGAAGAAGGAAACGTGACTTTTTACAAGTTTTAAGTTTGCACCTTGGTCCATAAGATTTGAATAATTACTAGAAGCCCCAAAACGTGTTTTAGGTTATAAATTAGGTTTTTCAGCCACCTGTTTAAGCTATGCTTTATTTTATTCTTGATACATGGAGAGAGATTTGTTCCAGGGTTTTTGGGAGACAACTCTGAACCCTTGTTTCTTATTGATTTATTTCATGCAATTCTATTCATCTATGATTTCTGTTTCATTGACCATGTCTGAGTAGATCTCCTGTTAGGTTTAGGGTTCTCATCAAGGATTTCTTTGAATGCTAGGTTGATTAGTTGTTTAGGGTTCACAATCTGAATAAGTTCTTCGCCTTAGGTTGTTCTCATAGCTAATTCTAGGTTGACGAATCGGGAACTTAAATCTTAGGTTAATCAATTAGGCACGACAGTGAAATTGAGAAACCTGATAGGACTTATAGTGAGCAAAAAACTATTCGCAAAGAGATTTGGTTTAGTTGTTTTGTGAACAAATCAAACTTGAACTAAAAGCTGGTTTAGACTTTAGGATTCGCAAAGAGATTTGGAATTCTAGGATTTAGACTTAGATATTTCTCGCAACGAGAGTTGGTTAATTATACTTTAGTGATTTGAGTTCAAGAACAGTGCATAACCTGAACCCTGATATGATAGTTTATCAGCATTCATTGATTTCCTCAGAAATACACTGGACCTATCTTTCTTCCATCGAACTTACAACAGTTTAATTTACGTATTTGCTTTCAATTGCATTGATCACTTAGCTTAATTCTAATCTATATAATTTATTGTGTGTTTTCTTGAGTCTCTGTGGATTCGATCCCTAAGTATTACATTCGACAAAGCTTTAGTACTATTAGGGTATTAATTTGAGCTTATCAAATTTGGCGAGTTTGGCATTCGTTGAAGAACTTACCACCAATGGATTGAGCGCAAATTTGGATACAAGACAGATCAGTGGATTAGCTTTCATTTGGCAGTGCTTTGAGGCCATTCTAACGGTGCGATCAAAAGGTATGCCAGTTTTCGTGAAGTCAGTCCCGTCCGGCGAGCAGAAGAGTCGACACGCAAGCTGGGTATCGATCGATACTAGTCAGTATCGACCGATACCGACTTCAAGAAGAAGGAAACATGACTTTTTACAAGTTTTAAGTTTGCAGCTTGGTCCATAAGATTTGAATAATTACTAGGAGCCCCAAAACGTGTTTTAGGTTATAAATTAGGTTTTTCAGCCACCTGTTTAGGCTAAGCTTTATTTTATTCTTGATACTTGGAGAGAGATTTGTTCTAGGGTTTTTGGGAGACAACTATGAACCCTAGTTTCTTATTGATTTATTTTATGCAATTCTATTCATCTATGATTTCTGTTTCATTGAACATGTCTGAGTAGATATCATGTTAGGTTTAGGGTTCTCATCAAGGATTTCTTTGAATGCTAGGTTGATTAGTTGTTTAGGGTTCATAAACTGAATAAGTTCTTCGCCTTAGGTTGTTCTCATAGCTAATTTTAGGTTGACGAATCTGGAACTTAAATCTTAGGTTAATCAATTAGGCACGACATTGCAATTGAGAAACCTGGTAGGACTTAGAGTAAGCAAAATAACTATTCGCAAAGAGATTTGGTTTAGTTGTTTTGTGAACAAATCAAACTTGAACTAAAAGCTGGTTTAGACTTTAGGATTCGCAAAGAGATTTGGAATTCTAGGATTTAGACTTAGATATTTCTCGCAACGAGAGTTGGTTAATTATACTTTAGTGATTTGAGTTCAAGAATAGTGCACAACCTTAACCCTGATATGATAGTTTATCTGCATTCATTGATTTCCTCAGAAATACCATGAACCTATCTTTCTTCCATCGAACTTACAACATTTTAATTTACGTATTTGCTTTCAATTGCATTGATCACTTAGCTTAATTCTCATCTATACAATCTATTGTGTGTTTTCTTGAGTCTCTGTGGATTCGATCCCTAAGTATTACATTCGACAAAGCTTTAGTACTATTAGGGTATTAATTTGAGCTTATCAAATTTGGCGAGTTTGGCATTTGTTGAAGAACTTCCCACCAATGGATTGAGCTCAAATTTGGATACAAGACATATCAATGGATTAGCTTTCATTTGGCAGTGCGTTGAGGCCATTCCAACGGTGCGATCAAAAGTTATGCCAGTTTTCGTGAAGACAGTCCCGTCTGGCGAGCAGAAGAGTCGATACGCAAGCTGGGTATCGATCGATACTAGTCAATATCGACGGATACCGACTTCAGGAAGAAGGAAACGTGACTTTTTACAAGTTTTAAGTTTGCACCTTGGTCCATAAGATTTGAATAATTACTAGAAACCCCAAAACATGTTTTAGGTTATAAATTAGGTTTTTCAGCCACCTGTTTAGGCTAAGCTTTATTTTATTCTTGATACTTGGAGAGAGATTTGTTCCAGGGTTTTTGGGAGACAACTATGAACCCTTGTTTCTTATTGATTTATTTTATGCAATTCTATTCATCTATGATTTCTGTTTCATTGACCATGTCTGAGTAGATCTCCTGTTAGGTTTAGGGTTCTTATCAGGGATTTCTTTGAATGCTAGGTTGATTAGTTGTTTAGGGTTCATAAACTGAATAAGTTCTTCGCCTTAGGTTTTTCTCATAACTAATTCTAGGTTGACGAATCTGGAACTTAAATCTTAGGTTAATCAATTAGGCAAGACATTGCAATTGAGAAACCTGATAGGACTTAGAGTGAGCAAAATAACTATTCGCAAAGAGATTTGGTTTAGTTGTTTTGTGAACAAATCAAACTTGAACTAAAAGATGGATTAGACTTTAGGATACGCAAAGAGATTTGGAATCCTAGGATTTAGACTTAGATATTTCTCGCAACGAGAGTTGGTTAATTATACTTTAGTGATTTGAGTTCAAGAACAGTGCATAACCTGAACCATGATATGATAGTTTATCTGCATTCATTGATTTCCTCATAAATACCATGAACCTATCTTTCTTCCATCGAACTTACAACAGTTTAATTTACGTATTTGCTTTCAATTGCATTGATCACTTAGCTTAATTCTTATCTATACAATCTATTGTGTGTTTTCTTGAGTCTCTGTGGATTCGATCCCTAATTATTACATTCGACAAAGCTTTAGTACTATTAGGGTATTATTTTGAACTTATCAAATTTGGCGAGTTTGGCATTCGCTGAAGAACTTTCCACCAATGGATTGAGCTCAAATTTGGATACAAGACAGATCAATGGATTAGCTTTCATTTGGAGGTGGTTTGAGGCCATTCCAACGGTGCGATCAAAAGTTATGCCAGTTTTCGTGAAGACAGTCCAGTCTGGCGAGCAGAAGAGTCGACACGCAAGATGTGTATCGATCGATACTAGTCATTATCGACGGATACCGACTTCAGGAAGAAGGAAACGTGACATTTTACAAGTTTTAAGTTTGCACCTTGGTCCATAAGATTTGAATAATTACTAGAAGCCTCAAAACGTGTTTTAGGTTATAAATTAGGTTTTTCAGCCACCTGTTTAGGCTAAGCTTTATTTTATTCTTGATACTTGGAGAGAGATCTTTTCCAGGGTTTTTGGGAGACAACTATGAACCCTTGTTTCTTATTGATTTATTTTATGCAATTCTATTCATCTATGATTTCTGTTTCATTGACCATGTCTGAGTAGGTCTCATGTTAGGTTTAGGGTTCTCATCAGGGATTTCTTTGAATGCTAGTTTGATTAGTTGTTTAGGGTTCATAAACTGAATAAGTTCTTCGCCTTAGGTTGTTCTCATAGCTAATTCTAGGTTGACGAATCTGGAACTTAAATCTTAGGTTAATCAATTAGGCACGACATTGCAATTGAGAAACCTGGTAGGACTTAGAGTAAGCAAAATAACTATTCGCAAAGAGATTTGGTTTAGTTGTTTTGTGAACAAATCAAACTTGAACTAAAAGCTGGTTTAGACTTTAGGATTCGCAAAGAGATTTGGAATTCTAGGATTTAGACTTAGATATTTCTCGCAACGAGAGTTGGTTAATTATACTTTAGTGATTTGAGTTCAAGAATAGTGCACAACCTTAACCCTGATATGATAGTTTATCTGCATTCATTGATTTCCTCAGAAATACCATGAACCTATCTTTCTTCCATCGAACTTACAACATTTTAATTTACGTATTTGCTTTCAATTGCATTGATCACTTAGCTTAATTCTCATCTATACAATCTATTGTGTGTTTTCTTGAGTCTCTGTGGATTCGATCCCTAAGTATTACATTCGACAAAGCTTTAGTACTATTAGGGTATTAATTTGAGCTTATCAAATTTGGCGAGTTTGGCATTTTTTGAAGAACTTCCCACCAATGGATTGAGCTCAAATTTGGATACAAGACATATCAATGGATTAGCTTTCATTTGGCAGTGCGTTGAGGCCATTCCAACGGTGCGATCAAAAGTTATGCCAGTTTTCGTGAAGACAGTCCCGTCTGGCGAGCAGAAGAGTCGATACGCAAGCTGGGTATCGATCGATACTAGTCAATATCGACGGATACCGACTTCAGGAAGAAGGAAACGTGACTTTTTACAAGTTTTAAGTTTGCACCTTGGTCCATAAGATTTGAATAATTACTAGAAACCCCAAAACATGTTTTAGGTTATAAATTAGGTTTTTCAGCCACCTGTTTAGGCTAAGCTTTATTTTATTCTTGATACTTGGAGAGAGATTTGTTCCAGGGTTTTTGGGAGACAACTATGAACCCTTGTTTCTTATTGATTTATTTTATGCAATTCTATTCATCTATGATTTCTGTTTCATTGACCATGTCTGAGTAGATCTCCTGTTAGGTTTAGGGTTCTTATCAGGGATTTCTTTGAATGCTAGGTTGATTAGTTGTTTAGGGTTCATAAACTGAATAAGTTCTTCGCCTTAGGTTTTTCTCATAACTAATTCTAGGTTGACGAATCTGGAACTTAAATCTTAGGTTAATCAATTAGGCAAGACATTGCAATTGAGAAACCTGATAGGACTTAGAGTGAGCAAAATAACTATTCGCAAAGAGATTTGGTTTAGTTGTTTTGTGAACAAATCAAACTTGAACTAAAAGATGGATTAGACTTTAGGATACGCAAAGAGATTTGGAATCCTAGGATTTAGACTTAGATATTTCTCGCAACGAGAGTTGGTTAATTATACTTTAGTGATTTGAGTTCAAGAACAGTGCATAACCTGAACCATGATATGATAGTTTATCTGCATTCATTGATTTCCTCATAAATACCATGAACCTATCTTTCTTCCATCGAACTTACAACAGTTTAATTTACGTATTTGCTTTCAATTGCATTGATCACTTAGCTTAATTCTTATCTATACAATCTATTGTGTGTTTTCTTGAGTCTCTGTGGATTCGATCCCTAATTATTACATTCGACAAAGCTTTAGTACTATTAGGGTATTATTTTGAACTTATCAAATTTGGCGAGTTTGGCATTCGCTGAAGAACTTTCCACCAATGGATTGAGCTCAAATTTGGATACAAGACAGATCAATGGATTAGCTTTCATTTGGAGGTGGTTTGAGGCCATTCCAACGGTGCGATCAAAAGTTATGCCAGTTTTCGTGAAGACAGTCCAGTCTGGCGAGCAGAAGAGTCGACACGCAAGATGTGTATCGATCGATACTAGTCATTATCGACGGATACCGACTTCAGGAAGAAGGAAACGTGACATTTTACAAGTTTTAAGTTTGCACCTTGGTCCATAAGATTTGAATAATTACTAGAAGCCTCAAAACGTGTTTTAGGTTATAAATTAGGTTTTTCAGCCACCTGTTTAGGCTAAGCTTTATTTTATTCTTGATACTTGGAGAGAGATCTTTTCCAGGGTTTTTGGGAGACAACTATGAACCCTTGTTTCTTATTGATTTATTTTATGCAATTCTATTCATCTATGATTTCTGTTTCATTGACCATGTCTGAGTAGGTCTCATGTTAGGTTTAGGGTTCTCATCAGGGATTTCTTTGAATGCTAGTTTGATTAGTTGTTTAGGGTTCATAAACTGAATAAGTTCTTCGCCTTAGGTTGTTCTCATAGCTAATTCTAGGTTGACGAATCTGGAACTTAAATCTTAGGTTAATCAATTAGGCACGACATTGCAATTGAGAAACCTGGTAGGACTTAGAGTAAGCAAAATAACTATTCGCAAAGAGATTTGGTTTAGTTGTTTTGTGAACAAATCAAACTTGAACTAAAAGCTGGTTTAGACTTTAGGATTCGCAAAGAGATTTGGAATTCTAGGATTTAGACTTAGATATTTCTCGCAACGAGAGTTGGTTAATTATACTTTAGTGATTTGAGTTCAAGAATAGTGCACAACCTTAACCCTGATATGATAGTTTATCTGCATTCATTGATTTCCTCAGAAATACCATGAACCTATCTTTCTTCCATCGAACTTACAACATTTTAATTTACGTATTTGCTTTCAATTGCATTGATCACTTAGCTTAATTCTCATCTATACAATCTATTGTGTGTTTTCTTGAGTCTCTGTGGATTCGATCCCTAAGTATTACATTCGACAAAGCTTTAGTACTATTAGGGTATTAATTTGAGCTTATCAAATTTGGCGAGTTTGGCATTTGTTGAAGAACTTCCCACCAATGGATTGAGCTCAAATTTGGATACAAGACATATCAATGGATTAGCTTTCATTTGGCAGTGCGTTGAGGCCATTCCAACGGTGCGATCAAAAGTTATGCCAGTTTTCGTGAAGACAGTCCCGTCTGGCGAGCAGAAGAGTCGATACGCAAGCTGGGTATCGATCGATACTAGTCAATATCGACGGATACCGACTTCAGGAAGAAGGAAACGTGACTTTTTACAAGTTTTAAGTTTGCACCTTGGTCCATAAGATTTGAATAATTACTAGAAACCCCAAAACATGTTTTAGGTTATAAATTAGGTTTTTCAGCCACCTGTTTAGGCTAAGCTTTATTTTATTCTTGATACTTGGAGAGAGATTTGTTCCAGGGTTTTTGGGAGACAACTATGAACCCTTGTTTCTTATTGATTTATTTTATGCAATTCTATTCATCTATGATTTCTGTTTCATTGACCATGTCTGAGTAGATCTCCTGTTAGGTTTAGGGTTCTCATCAGGGATTTCTTTGAATGCTAGGTTGATTAGTTGTTTAGGGTTCATAAACTGAATAAGTTCTTCGCCTTAGGTTTTTCTCATAACTAATTCTAGGTTGACGAATCTGGAACTTAAATCTTAGGTTAATCAATTAGGCAAGACATTGCAATTGAGAAACCTGATAGGACTTAGAGTGAGCAAAATAACTATTCGCAAAGAGATTTGGTTTAGTTGTTTTGTGAACAAATCAAACTTGAACTAAAAGATGGATTAGACTTTAGGATACGCAAAGAGATTTGGAATCCTAGGATTTAGACTTAGATATTTCTCGCAACGAGAGTTGGTTAATTATACTTTAGTGATTTGAGTTCAAGAACAGTGCATAACCTGAACCATGATATGATAGTTTATCTGCATTCATTGATTTCCTCATAAATACCATGAACCTATCTTTCTTCCATCGAACTTACAACAGTTTAATTTACGTATTTGCTTTCAATTGCATTGATCACTTAGCTTAATTCTTATCTATACAATCTATTGTGTGTTTTCTTGAGTCTCTGTGGATTCGATCCCTAATTATTACATTCGACAAAGCTTTAGTACTATTAGGGTATTATTTTGAACTTATCAAATTTGGCGAGTTTGGCATTCGCTGAAGAACTTTCCACCAATGGATTGAGCTCAAATTTGGATACAAGACAGATCAATGGATTAGCTTTCATTTGGAGGTGGTTTGAGGCCATTCCAACGGTGCGATCAAAAGTTATGCCAGTTTTCGTGAAGACAGTCCAGTCTAGCGAGCAGAAGAGTCGACACGCAAGATGTGTATCGATCGATACTAGTCATTATCGACGGATACCGACTTCAGGAAGAAGGAAACGTGACATTTTACAAGTTTTAAGTTTGCACCTTGGTCCATAAGATTTGAATAATTACTAGAAGCCTCAAAACGTGTTTTAGGTTATAAATTAGGTTTTTCAGCCACCTGTTTAAGCTAAGCTTTATTTTATTCTTGATACTTGGAGAGAGATCTTTTCCAGGGTTTTTGGGAGACAACTATGAACCCTTGTTTCTTATTGATTTATTTTATGCAATTCTATTCATCTATGATTTCTGTTTCATTGACCATGTCTGAGTAGGTCTCCTGTTAGGTTTAGGGTTCTCATCAGGGATTTCTTTGAATGCTAGTTTGATTAGTTGTTTAGGGTTCATAAACTGAATAAGTTCTTCGCCTTAGGTTGTTCTCATAGCTAATTCTAGGTTGACGAATCTGGAACTTAAATCTTAGGTTAATCAATTAGGCACGACATTGCAATTGAGAAACCTGATAGGACTTAGAGTGAGCAAAATAACTATTCGCAAAGAGATTTGGTTTAGTTGTTTTGTGAACAAATAAAACTTGCACTAAAAGCTGGTTTAGACTTCAGGATTCGCAAAGAAATTTGGAATCCTAGGATTTAGACTTAGATATTTCTCGCAACGAGAGTTGGTTAATTATACTTTAGTGATTTGAGTTCAAGAACAGTGCACGACAGTGAAATTGAGAAACCTGATAGGACTTAGAGTGAGCAAAATAACTATTCGCAAAGAGATTTGGTTTAGTTGTTTTGTGAACAAATCAAACTTGAACTAAAAGCTGGTTTAGACTTTAGGATTCGCAAAGAGATTTGGAATTCTAGGATTTAAACTTAGATAATTCTCGCAACGAGAGTTGGTTAATTATACTTTAGTGATTTGAGATAAAGAACCGTGCATAACCTGAACCCTGATATGATAGTTTATCTGTATTCATTGATTTCCTCATAAATACCATGAACATATCTTTCTTCCATCGAACTTACAACAGTTTAACTTACGTATTTGCTTTCAATTGCATTGATCACTTAGCTTAATTCTCATCTATACAATCTATTGTGTTGTTTCTTGAGTCTCTGTGGATTCGATCCCTAAGTATTACATTCGACAAAGCTTTAGTACTATTAGGGTATTAATTTGAGCTTATCAAAATTGGAGAGTTTGGCATTTGTTGAAGAACTTCCCACCAATGGATTGAGCTCAAATTGGGATACAAGACAGATCAATAGATTAACTTTCATTTGGCAGTGCTTTGAGGCCATTCCGACGGTGCGATCAAAACTTATGCCAGTTTTCGTGAAGAGAGTCCTGTATGGCGAGCAGAAGAGTCGACACGCAAGCTTGGTATCGATCGATACTAGTCAGTATCGACCGATACCGACTTCATGAAGAAGGAAACGTGACTTTTTATAAGTTTTAAGTTTGCACCTTGGTCCATAAGATTTGAATAATTACTAGAAGCCCGAAAACGTGTTTTAGGTTATAAATTAGGTTTTTCAGCCACCTGTTTAGGCTAAGCTTTATTTTATTCTTGATACATGGAGAAAGATTTGTTCCAGGGTTTTTGGGAGACAACTATGAACCCTTGTTTCTTATTGATTTATTTTATGCAATTCTATTCATCATGATTTCTGTTTCATTGACCATGTCTGAGTAGATCTCTTGTTAGGTTTAGGGTTCTCATCAGGGATTTCTTTGAATGCTAGGTTGATTAGTTGTTTAGGGTTCATAATCTGAATAAGTTCTTCGCCTTAGGTTGTTCTCATAGCTAATTCTAGGTTGACGAATCTGGAACTTAAATCTTATGTTAATCAATTAGGCACGACAGTGCAATTGAGAAACCTGATAGGACTTAGAGTGAGTAAAATAACTATTCGCAAAGAGATTTGGTTTAGTTGTTTTGTAAAATTTTGAATTGTTAGAAATAAATATAAATATGTAATAATAAATGTAAAAAATATATATTTATATATTACCATTCCGACCCGTCAGTATGATCCGGATCTAATCTTTTAAGCCTATGACGGCCCGGCTGCGCAAGCAAATCAAGAACCGTCTTGTGTGCATATGGGGCCGGGCATGGCCTACAGGTTTCGGAATCTGAGGTGGTTGTTGAGGCGGCGGAGCACTCTGTGGTTGCGCCACCGGGACGAAATCCGTCTCTGTAGCCTCAGAAGACACGGGCACCCCGGTACCCGAAGCATCACCAATCTCTCTCAAAAACTGAGCGTAATATGAACGACGCTGGCCCATCTCCATAATAATAAAAAGAAATTACTATCTATAAACATCCGGGCAGTCTGCTAATTATTTTCGCAAAATATTACTATATAAAAAAAATTATCTATACTAATTAATTAAAAACATTTAAAAAAAAAATTTACATTTTTGCAAGAAATTCGATAAGAAGTTATGATTAGTATTTTTTTTTTTTTTTTGTAAATGAAATCGTAAGGAACTCGAGTGTATATATAAGATTACTTATCAATAAGTTCATCGATATTGAAAAATAAGTAAAACATATAGTTTGCGTATATGTTAGAGATTATTAATACAATGATTCAGTTTGTGGATATTACTGTGATTGACCGAGTTTTCATTTTCGGACAATTCTCTAAAGTCACGATCAATTTCATTGAAAGATGAATAATACAATGAGATGGTAATACGTTAGGGTTTAGGGTTTAGGGCAAAGGGTTTAGGGTTTATGACAAATCGTTGCTAAATCGTCGCAATGTTGCATCGATTTTGTGACATTCAGGGTTTGCGACGATTTAGCCACGATTAGTTCAATTCGTTGCTAAATCGTCGCCAATTTGCATCGAATTAGTGAGGATATTTGTAAAATCGGTTTTAGGGTTTAGGGTATAGGTACAAAATTTTAACGTCGATTGCAACATTCCATAAACAACTTGACATGTTTACTGTAAATCCAAATTCATGAAATTATCAATAAGTTCATCGATATTGAAAAAATAAGTAAAACATATAGTTTGCGTATATGTTAGAGATTATTAATACAATGATTCAGTTTGTGGATATTACTGTGATTGACCGAGTTTTCATTTTCGGACAATTTTCTAAAGTCACGATCAATTTCATTGAAAGATGCATAATACAATGAGATGGTAATACGTTAGGGTTTAGGGTTTAGGGCAAAGGGTTTAGGGTTTAGGGTTTATGACAAATCTTTGCTAAATCGTCGCAATGTTGCATCGATTTTGTGACATTCAGGGTTTGCGACGATTTAGCCACGATTAGTTCAATTCGTTGCTAAATCGTCGCCAATTTGCATCGAATTAGTGAGGATATTTGTAAAATCGGTTTTAGGGTTTAGGGTATAGGTACAAAATTTTAACGTCGATTGCAACATTCCATAAACAACTTGACATGTTTACTGTAAATCCAAATTCATGAAATTATCAATAAGTTCATCGATATTGAAAAATAAGTAAAACATATAGTTTGCGTATATGTTAGAGATTATTAATACAATGATTCAGTTTGTGGATATTACTGTGATTGACCGAGTTTTCATTTTCGGACAATTCTCTAAAGTCACGATCAATTTCATTGAAAGATGCATAATACAATGAGATGGTAATACGTTAGGGTTTAGGGTTTAGGGCAAAGGGTTTAGGGTTTAGAGTTTATGACAAATCGTTGCTAAATCGTCGCAACGTTGCATCGATTTTGTGACATTCAGTGTTTGCGACGATTTAGCCACGATTAGTTCAATTCGTTGCCAAATCGTCATAATTTGCATCGATTTTGTGACTATCACAATTAGCGACGATTTAGCGACGATATCTTTGAAATCCCTTAAACCCCAAACCAAATCCCATTTCCGATCACCACTCATTTGCCACCGTTGTTGGGGCAATTAATAAATTACATGACACATAGACACATATGTCTCGTAATTTATTAATCGCCGCACCTACGGCGGAAAATGAGTGGAGATCGGAGATGGAATTTAGTTTGGGGTTTAAGGGATTTCATAGAAATCATATCACTTAAATTTCACAATAATTACTCGATCACAATATTATATTAATACATTAAATTCACAATAATTACTAGCTAGCGCGGTCACTCTGATTCATTTTCGGACGAAGAGTAGTACACATCCGTTTCTTGATCATCTGGTTCATCACTTTCTTCGAACTCATCTTCCTCATCTTCTTCCTCTGTATCGTCTGGGAGATATTCAACTTGCCTGTTTTGAGGATCTATCAAAAGGATGTCTTCATTGCTCTCATTTAGTTCTGGCATATCAGAGCAATGATCTTGCTGCATTGGTAGTTCCTCATCAACCCCCACAATTCGACCTCTCGGATAAACTTTTATAACTGATAACCATGAGATACAGGTGGTGCGAACTCGCGGATATGGAACAAAGCTGACTTGTTCTGCTTGTGATGCTAGGATAAATGGCTCATACTTATTGTAACGTCGTGATTGGTTGACATCAACTGCCCCAAATTTGTTTTTACGGACGCCTCGATCAACTGTTGGATCAAACCAGTCGCATTTGAACAGAACGCATTTCAAACCTAAGCAACCAGGGTACTCAACTTCAATTATGTCTTGCAACACTCCATAAAAATCTATTTCGCCCCGCACACATACCCCGTAGTTGGCAGTAGCTCTTTGATTTCCGTATTTGAATGTATGAAATATATATCCGCGTGTGCAATACATGGGTGCACTCGTTATCTTCGATATGGGGAGTTTTATTAACTCATGGAACCATAGTGGATATGCGGTATCCCCATAGTCGACCTATATCATTAATTAATTTAATTAAAAAGTAATCAAAATATGTATTATAGGTTAATTGTCCAAGTTAGTAATTAATCAGATCACTTAAAATTTTACGTACTTGCGTCTTCAACCACGGGGCAAAATGTTGATCTTTACGCTTGTTGATTTCATCGTCTGAGATTCCTTCAATGACTTCTCCGACTTGTCTAACAAATTCACTGCATACAAAAGTATTTGTAATTGGTATAAAGCTAGCATATATATAATTTAGCCATATATATAAGACGTATGTTTATACACTTACGTCTCAAATTGACTAACTTCTTCGCAATTTAAGAGGATATACGTTTGTGCACTATGATGGTATTTTTCATTGGCAAACCAAACTGACTTCACTCTTCCACATAATCGACCGATTGAAGAAAATATATCTGGGACACCTTCATTAGCATATGTTCGGCCTACACCTCCATCATCATATCGCCGTACTGCCCTTTTCCGTGTGCGAACCTTCGAGCCAAAATAGTACCCCGTGAAGTGAGAAGTTTCTTCTGTTAAACTTCCTGCTACTATTGAGCCTTCAACTTTGGCTAGATTTTTAGCCTTCCGCTTCAAATGTCCCATGAATCGCTCGAATGGGTACATCCATCGATACTGCACAGGTCCCCCAAGTTCTGCTTCGTGAGGTAGATGAATAGGTAGATGTTCCATAACATCAAAAAAGGCTGGGGGAAATATTTTCTCCATGTTGCACAACAAAATAGGAATACTAGCATCAAGTTGTGCAATAACATCTTCTGACAAAGTACGGGTACAAAGATCCCGAAAAAACCCTCCAATGCCTGCAATTGCTTCGTGTACATTTCCTGGTAGAAGTTCAGCAAATGCAAAAAGAAGTAGTCGTTGCATAAAGACGTGACAGTCATGACTCTTCATCCCGGAAAACTTTTGGCCATTCTCAACACATTTAGCTAAATTAGATACGTACCCGTCCGGGAACTTCACATCAGATGTCGCCCATTTGAACAAAGCTGACTTTTCTTCCTCAACCACTCGAAATATGGGGACAGGTGCTTTCCCATTGCTTGTAATATGTAATTCATTCCGACAACAAAGATCAGGCAAGTCTAACCTTGACTTACCGCTGTCTTTAGTCCTTCCACGCACGTTTAACAATGTATGCATGATGTTATCAAAAAAGTTTTTCTCAATGTGCATGACATCCAAATTGTGTCTAAGCAAATGATCCTTCCAATACGGAAGCTTCCAAAATATGATTTTCTTATGCCAATTGTGATGCTCCCCATATCCATCCGGAATATTAGCTGGAGTGTGCCAATTTCCACCACGATTGACTGTTTCCAATGCACCATAATGATCAATTTCTGCTTCTAGATCTTCCCCGGAAATATAAACAGGAGGAGGAACACGAACAGTTTTGTTCTTTCTAAACAACCGCTTATTTATTCGATATGCATGATGAATCGGTAGAAATCGGCGGTGACAATCAAACCAACTTGTTTTCCGACCATGTTTCAATTGAAACGCATCTGTCCGATTGAGACAATATGGACAAGTCAATAGCCCATGCGTAGTCCAAACTGATAACATCCCGTACGCAGGGAAGTCGCTTATTGTCCACATAAGCACCGCACGCATTGTAAAAAAAATTTTCCTTGCAAAATCATATGTCTGAACCCCGGTATACCACAACTGCTCCAATTCCTGTATCAGAGGCTGCAAAACACATCAAGGGAACGCTTTGGATGATTCTGACCTGGTATTAAAATACTCATGAATAAAAATTCCCTTTGCATGCACATATCTGGGGGTAGGTTGTAAGGCGTTAGGATTATTGGCCATAATGAATATTGCCTACCAGACATACCAAATGGACTAAATCCATATGTGCAAAGACCAAGATACACATTACGTTTCTCTCTAGCAAAGTCTGGATGTACCGTCTTAAAGTGTTTCCACGCTTTTGCATCTGAAGGATGAGTAACCTCCTCATCTGTTTGCAAATGATCTGCATGCCATCTCATCGATGCAGCTGTCCTCTCAGACTGATACATTCTTTTTAATCTATCAGTTATAGGAAGGTACCACATCCGCTGGAACGGTACCTTACTCCGACCAGTACCTTGCGGCTTATATCTTGGCTTATGGCAAAATCGACATTCCAGCAACTTATCATCATCTTTCCAAAAAAGCATGCAATTGTCAACACAGACATCTATCATCTCAGAAGGCAACCCAAGACTATAAACCAGCTTCTGTATCTCATAGTAAGTTTCAGCTGCTATATTGTCCTCTGGCAAATACTCTTTAATCAAATCAGCCCAATCATCCATGCAAACCTCAGCTAAGTTATGATCAGTTTTAATAGTCATCATCCTAGCCGCCAACGACAATTTAGAATGTCCTTCTCTACATCCATCGTAGAGTGGCTGATTTGCAGCATCTAGCATATCATAAATTTTTTTGCATCTAGATTGGGTTCCTCATCATCAAGATGATCATGTGCAAATGTACTTATGGTTTCATGAAATGCATCCGTAACCATGTCATGAATCCTATCATTATCTTCACCATGCTGCTCCGCATGATCATCAAATTGATTAAAATTATTTGACTCATCAAAATTCGATGCTTGATAATTGCTACTACTACTAGCTGCATTTCCCCCATGACCCTCTCCATGATAATACCATATATAGTAATGCGGCATAAACCCTCTATTTAATATATGCGACCACACCTTCGAGATAATGATAAATTTCATATTCAAGCATCTGGCACAAGGACAGTACATCTTACCACTGATAATCGTATTATGTATACTTCCTGCCTGATGCATGAATCCCTCCACCCCATCACTGAACTCCTTTGTTAGCGATCCCTCTGAATCAAGACGATTATACATCCATATTCTAATTTCGTATATTGACATTTTTTGTTGGTCAGAAAGAAGTAAATATTGTTTTTGAATATGAAATTTTTATTATGAAGTTGGCCACTATATATAGATTTTTATTTTCATTACCATCGAATTACCTACGATTTTACATCGATTTCACATCGATTTTACAACGAATCTAAAAATGTTTACATCGACTTTACAACGATATTAAACATGTTTACCTAACCGAACACCGTGAACTTAAAACGTGCTCACCTAACTGATTAATCGTTGGGAAATCGATGTAAAGTTCAAATTATAATAATCATTGCTAATTTGTGGGTAATTTTACGACGATATTACAACGTTTTATATAAACCTCGGTAAATCGTCGCTAAGTTACAACGATTTTACGACGATTTTGATAATCGTCGTAATGTCGTCGGTAATCGTTGTAAAATCGTCGCTAATTAGCGACGATTTTACAACGAATATTTTCGTCCCAATTTTGCGACGATTTTACGACGTCTTTAAGAATCGTCGTAAAGTCGTCGCAAAAACGATTGCAATTTGCAACGAAATAAAATCGTCGCAAAAAATCGTTGCAAAATGCCTGTTTTCTTGTAGTGCGATACCGACTTCAGGAAGAAGGAAACGTGACTTTTTACAAGTTTTAAGTTTTCACCTTGGTCCATAAGACTTGAATAATTACTAGAAGCCCCAAAACGTGTTTTAGGTTATAAATTAGGTTTTTCAGCCACCTGTTTAGGCTAAGCTTTATTTTATTATTGATACTTGGAGAGAGATTTGTTCCAGGGTTTTTGGGAGACAACTCTGAACCCTTGTTTCTTATTGATTTCTTTTATTCAATTCTATTCATCTATGATTTCTGTTTCATTGACCATGTCTGAGTAGATCTCCTGTTAGGTTTAGGGTTCTCATCAGGGATTTCTTTGAATGCTAGGTTGATTTGTTGTTTAGGGTTCATAATCTGAATAAGTTCTTCGCCTTAGGTTGTTCTCATAGTTAATTCTAGGTTGACGAATCTGGAACTTAGACCTTAGGTAAATCGATTAGGCACAACAGTGCAATTGAGAAACCTGATAGGACTTAGAGTGAGCAAAATAACTATTCGCAAAGAGATTTGGTTTAGTTGTTTTGTGAACAAATCAAACTTGAACTAAAAGCTGGTTTAGACTTTAGGATTCGCAAAGAGATTTGGAATTCTAGGACTTAGACTTAGATAATTCTCGCAACGAGCGTTGGTTAATTATACTTTAGTGATTTGAGTTCAAGAACCGTGCATAACCTGAACCCTGATATGATAGTTTATCTGCATTCATTGATTTCCTCAGAAATACCTTGAACCTATCTTTCTTTCATCGAACTTACAATAGTTAAATTTACGTATTTGCTTTCAATTGCATTGATCACTTAGCTTAATTCTCATCTATACAATCTATTGTGTGTTTTCTTGAGTCTCTGTGGATTCGATCCCTAAGTATTACATTCGACAAAGCTTTAGTACTATTAGGGTATTAATTTGAGCTTATCAAATTTGGCGAGTTTGGCATTCGTTGAAGAACCTCTCATCAATGGATTGAACTCAAATTTGGATACAAGACAGATCAATGGATTAGCTTTCATTTGGAAGTGGTTTGAGGCCATTCCAACAGTGCGATCAAAATTTATGCCAGTTTTCGTGAAGACAGTCCCGTCTGGCGAGCAGAAGAGTCGACACGCAAACAACTTCAGGAAGAAGAAAACGTGACTTTTTACAAGTTTTAAGTTTGCACTGTGTTCCATAAGACTTGAATAATTACTAGAAGACCGAAAACATGTTTTAGGTTATAAATTAGGTTTTTTAGCCACCTGTTTAGGCTAAGCTTTATTTTATTCTTGATACTCTGAGAGAGATTTTTTTTCCAGGGTTTTTGGGAGACAACTCTGAACCCTTGTTTCTTATTGATTTCTTTTATGCAATTCTATTCATCTATGATTTCTGTTTCATTGACCATGTCTGAGTAGATCTCATGTTAGGTTTAGGGTTCTCATCAGGGATTTCTTTGAATGCTAGGTTGATTAGTTGTTTAGGGTTCATAATCTGAATAAGTTCTTCGCCTTAGGTTGTTCTCATAGCTAATTCTAGGTTGACGAATCTGTGACTTAGATCTTAGGTTAATTGATTAGGCACGACAGTGCAATTGAGAAACCTGATAGGACTTAGAGTGAGCAAAATAACTATTCGCAAGAGATTTGGTTTAGTTGTTTTGTGAACAAATCAAATTTGAACTAAAAGCTGGTTTAGACTTTAGGATTCGCAAAGAGATTTAGAATTCTAGGATATAGACATAGATAATTCTCGCAACGAGAGTTGATTAATTATACTTTAGTGATTTGAGTTCAAGAACCGTGCATAACCTGAACCCTGATATGATAGTTTATCTGCATTCATTGATTTCCTCAGAAATACCTTGAACCTATCTTTCTTCCATCGAACTTACAACAGTTTAATTTACGTATTTCCTTTCAATTGCATTGATTACTTAGCTTAATTCTCATCTATACAATCTATTGTTTGTTTTCTTGAGTCTCTGTGGATTCGATCCCTAAGTATTACATTCGACAAAACTTTAGTACTATTGGGGTATTAATTTGAGCTTATTAAATTTGGCGAGTTTGGCATTCGTTGAAGAACTTGCCACCAATGGATTGAGCTAAAATTTGGATACAAGACAGATCAATTGATTAGCTTTCATTTGGAAGTGGTTTGATGGCATTCCAACGATGCGATCAAAATTTATGCAAGTTATCGTGAAGACAGTCCCATCTGGCGAGCAGAAGAGTCGACACGCAAGCAGGGTATCGATCGATACTAGTCAGTATCGACCGATACCGACTTCGGGAAGAAGAAAACGTGACATTTTACAAGTTTTAAGTTTGCACCTTGGTCCATAAGACCTGAATAATTACTAGAAGCCCCAAAACGTGTTTCAGGTTATAAATTAGGTTTTTCAGCCACGTGTTTAGGCTAAGCTTTATTTTATTCTTGATACTTGGAGAGAGATTTGTTAAATGGTTTTTGGGAGACAACTCTGAACCATTGTTTCTTATTGATTTCTTTTAGGCAATTAAATTCATCTACGATTTATGTTTCATTGACCATGTCTGAGTATTTCTCATGTTAGGTTTAGAGTTCTCATCATGGATTTCTTTGAATGCTAGGTTGATTAGTTGTTTAGGGTTCATAATCTGAATAAGTTCTTCGCCTTAGATTGTTCTCATAACTAATTCTAGGTTGACGAATATGGAACTTAGATCTTAGGTTAATCGATTAGGCACGACAGCGCAATTGAGAAACCTGATAGGACTTAGAGTGAGCAAAATAACTATTCGCAAAGAGATTTGGTTTAGTTGTTTTGTGAACAAATCAAACTTGAACTAAAAGCTGGTTTAGACTTTTGGATTCGCAAGGAGATTTGGAATTCTAGGATTTAGACTTAGATAATTCTCGCAATGAGAGTTGGTTAATTATACTTTAGTGATTTGAGTTCAAGAACCATGCATAACCTGAAACCTGATTTGATAGTTTTTCTGCATTCATTGATTTCCTCAGAAATACCTTGAACCTATCTTTCTTCCATCGAACTTACAACAGTTTAATTTACGTATTTGCTTTCAATTGCATTGATCACTTAGCTTAATTCTCATCTATACAATCGATTGTTTGTTTTCTTGAGTCTCTGTGGATTCGATCCCTAAGTATTACATTCGACAAAACTTTAGTACTATTGGGGTATTAATTTGAGCTTATCAAATTTGGCGAGTTTGGCATTCGTTGAAGAACTTTCCACCAATGGATTGAGCTAAAATTTGGATACAAGACAAATCAATTGATTAGCTTTCATTTGGAAGTGGTTTGAGGCCATTCAACCGATGCGATCAAAATTTATGCAAGTTATCGTGGAGACAGTCCCATCTGGCGAGCAGAAGAGTCGACACGCAAGCAGGGTATCGATCGATACTAGCCAGTATCGTCTGATACCGACTTCAGGAAGAAGAAAACGTGACTTTTTACAAGTTTTAAGTTTGCACTTTGGTCCATAAGACTTGAATAATTACTAGAAGCCCCAGAACGTGTTTTAGGTTATAAATTAGGTTTTTCAGCCACCTGTTTAGTCTAAGCTTTATTTTATTCTTGATACTTGGAGAGAGATTTTTTCCATGGTTTTTAGGAGACAACTCTTAACCCTTGTTTATTATTGATTTCTTTTATGCAATTCTATTCATCTATTATTTCTGTATCATTGACCATGTCTGAGTAGATCTCATGTTAGGTTTAGGGTTCGCATCAGGGATTTATTTGAATGCTAGTTTGATTAGTTGTTTAGGGTTCATAATCTGAATAAGTTCTTCGCCTTAGGTTGTTCTCATAGCTAATTCTAGGTTGACGAATATGGAACCTAGATCTTAGGTTAATCGATTAGGCACGACAGTGCAATTGAGAAACCTGATAGGACTTAGAGTGAGCAAAATAACTATTCACAAAGAGATTTGGTTTAGTTGTTTTGTGAACAAATCAAACTTGAACTAAAAGCTGGTTTAGACTTTAGGATTCGCAAAGAGATTTGGAATTCTAGGATTTAGACTTAGATATTTCTCGCAACGAGAGTTGGTTAATTATACTTTAGTTCTTTGTGTTCAGGAACAGTGCAAAACCTGAACCTTGATATGATAGTTTATCTGCATTCATTGATTTCCTTATAAATACCATGAACCTATCTTTCTTCCATCGAACTTACAACAGTTTAATTTACGTATTTGCTTTCAATTGTATTGATCACTTAGCTTAATTCTCATCTATACAATCTATTGTGTGTTTTCTTGAGTCTATGTGGATTCGATCCCTACGTATTACAATCGACAAAGCTTTAGTACTATTAGGGTATTAATTTGAGCTTATCAAATTTGGCGAGTTTGGCATTCGTTGAAGAACTTCCCACCAATGGATTAAGCTCAAATTTGGATACAAGACAGATCAGTGGATTAGCTTTCATTTGGAGATGGTTTGAGGCCATTCCAAAGGTGCGATCAAAAGTTATGCCAGTTTTCGTGAAGACAGTCCCGTCTGGCGAGCAGAAGAGTCGACACGCAAGCAGGGTATCGATCGATACTAGCCAGTATCGACAGATACCGACTTCAGGTAGAAGGAAACGTGAATTTTTACAAGTTTTAAGTTTGCACCTTGGTCCATAAGACTTGAATAATTACTAGAAGCCCCAAAACGTGTTTTAGGTTATAAATTAGGTTTTTCAGCCACCTGTTTAGGCTAGGCTTTATTTTATTCTTGATACTTGGAGAGAGATTTTTTCCAAGGGTTTTTGGGAAACAACTCTGAACCCTTGTTTCTTATTGATTTCTTTTATGCAATTCTATTCATCTATGATTTCTGTTTCATTGACCATGTCTGAGTAGATCTCCTGATAGGTTTAGGGTTCGCATCAGGGATTTCTTTGAATGCTAGGTTGATTAGTTGTTTAGGGTTCATAATCTGAATAAGTTCTTCGCCTTAGGTTGTTCTCATAGCTAATTCTAGGTTGACGAATATGGAACTTAGATCTTAGGCTAATCGATTAGGCACGATAGTGCAATTGAGAAACCTGATACGACTTAAAGTGAGAAAATAACTATTCGCAAAGAGATTTGGTTTAGTTGTTTTGTGAACAAATCAAACTTGAACTAAAAGCTTGTTTAGACTTTAGGATTCACAAAGAGATTTGGAATTCTAGGATTTAGACTTAGATAATTCTCGCAACGAGAGTTGGTTAATTATACTTTAGTGATTTGAGTTCAAGAACCGTGCATAACCTAAACCCAGATATGATAGTTTATCTGCATTCATTGATTTCCTCAGAAATACCTTGAACCTATCTTTCTTCCATCGAACTTACAACAGTTTAATTTACGTATTTGCTTTCAATTGCATTGATCACTTAGCTTAATTCTCATATATACAATCTATTGTGTGTTTTCTTGAGTCTCTGTGGATTCGATCCCAAAGTATTACATTCGACAAAACTTTAGTACTATTGGGGTATTAATTTGAGCTTATCAAATTTGGCGAGTTTGGCATTCGTTGAAGAATTTCCCACCAATGGATTGAGCTAAAATTTGGATACAAGACAGATCAATTGATTAGTTTTCATTTTGAAGTGGTTTGAGGCCATTCCAACGATGCGATCAAAATTTATGCAAGTTATCGTGGAGACAGTCCCAACTGGCGAGCAGAAGAGTCGACACGCAAGCAGGGTATCGATCGATACTAGTCAGTATCGACCGATACCGACTTCAGGAAGAAGAAAACGTGACTTTTTACAAGTTTTAAGTTTGCACCTTGGTCCATAAGACTTGAATAATTACTAGAAGCCCCAAAACGTGTTTCAGGTTAGAAATTAGGTTTTTCAGCCACGTGTTTAGGCTAAGCTTTATTTTATTCTTGATACTTGGAGAGAGATTTGTTCAATGGTTTTTGGGAGACAACTCTGAACCATTGTTTCTTATTGATTTCTTTTAGGCAATTCTATTCATCTACGATTTCTGTTTCATTGACCATGTCTGAGTATATCTCATGTTAGGTTTAGGGTTCTCATCATGGATTTCTTTGAATGCTAGGTTGATTAGTTGTTTAGGGTTCATAATCTGAATAAGTTCTTCGCCTTAGATTGTTCTCATAGCTAATTCTAGGTTGACGAATATGGAACTTAGATCTTAGGTTAATCGATTAGGCACGACAGTGCAATTGAGAAACCTGATAGGACTTAGAGTGAGCAAAATAACTATTCGCAAAGAGATTTGGTTTAGTTGTTTTGTGAACAAATCAAACTTGAACTAAAAGCTGGTTTAGACATTTGGATTCGCAAGGAGATTTGGAATTCTAGGATTTAGACTTAGATAATTCTCGCAACGAGAGTTGGTTAATTATACTTTAGTGATTTGAGTTCAAGAACCATGCATAACCTGAACCCTGATATGATAGTTTTTCTGTATTCATTGATTTCCTCAGAAATACCTTGAACCTATCTTTCTTCCATCAAACTTACAACATTTTAATTTACGTATTTGCTTTCAATTGCATTGATCACTTAGCTTAATTCTCATCTATACAATCGATTGTTTGTTTTCTTGAGTCTCTGTGGATTCGATCCCTAAGTATTACATTCGACAAAACTTTAGTACTATTGGGGTATTAATTTGAGCTTATCAAATTTGGCGAGTTTGGCATTCGTTGAAGAACTTCCCACCAATGGATTGAGCTAAAATTTGGATACAAGACAGATCAATTGATTAGTTTTCATTTTGAAGTGGTTTGAGGCCATTCCAACGATGCGATCAAAATTTATGCAAGTTATCGTGGAGACAGTCCCAACTGGCGAGCAGAAGAGTCGACACGCAAGCAGGGTATCGATCGATACTAGCCAGTATCGACGGATACCGACTTCAGGAAGAAAAAAACGTGACTTTTTACAAGTTTTAAGTTTGCAATTTGGTCCATAAGACTTGAATAATTACTAGAAGCCCCAAAACGTGTTTTAGGTTATAAATTAGGTTTTTCAGCCACCTGTTTAGTCTAAGCTTTATTTTATTCTTGATACTTGGAGAGAGATTTTTTCCAGGGTTTTTGGGAGACAACTCTGAACCCTTGTTTCTTATTGATTTCTTTTATGCAATTCTATTCATCTATTATTTCTGTTTCATTGACCATGTCTGAGTAGATCTCCTGTTAGGTTTAGGGTTCGCATCAGGGATTTCTTTGAATGCTAGTTTGATTAGTTGTTTAGGGTTCATAATCTGAATAAGTTCTTCGCCTTAGGTTGTTCTCATAGCTAATTCTAGGTTGACGAATATGGAACTTAGATCTTAGGTTAATCGATTAGGCACGACAGTGCAATTGAGAAACCTGATAGGACTTAGAGTGAGCAAAATAACTATTCGCAAAGAGATTTGGTTTAGTTGTTTTGTGAACAAATCAAACTTGAACTAAAAGTTGGTTTAGACTTTAGGATTCGCAAAGAGATTTGGAATTCTAGGATTTAGACTTAGATAATTCTCGCAACGAGAGTTGGTTAATTATACTTTAGTAATTTGAGTTCAAGAACCGTGCATAACCTGAACCCTGATATGATAGTTTTTCTGCATTCATTGATTTCCTCAGAAATACCTTGAACGTATATTTCTTCCATCGAACTTACAACAGTTTAATTTACGTATTTGCTTTCAATTGCATTGATCACTTAGCTTAATTCTCATTTATACAATCTATTGTGTGTTTTCTTGAGTCTATGTGGATTCGATCCCTACGTATTACAATCGACAAAGCTTTAGTACTATTAGGGTATTAATTTGAGCTTATCAAATTTGGCGAGTTTGGCATTCGTTGAAGAACTTCCCACCAATGGATTAAGCTCAAATTTGGATACAAGACAGATCAATTGATTAGTTTTCATTTTGAAGTGGTTTGAGGCCATTCCAACGATGCGATCAAAATTTATGCAAGTTATCGTGGAGACAGTCCCAACTGGCGAGCAGAAGAGTCGACACGCAAGCAGGGTATCGATCGATACTAGTCAGTATCGACCGATACCGACTTCAGGAAGAAGAAAACGTGACTTTTTACAAGTTTTAAGTTTGCACCTTGGTCCATAAGACTTGAATAATTACTAGAAGCCCCAAAACGTGTTTCAGGTTAGAAATTAGGTTTTTCAGCCACGTGTTTAGGCTAAGCTTTATTTTATTCTTGATACTTGGAGAGAGATTTGTTCAATGGTTTTTGGGAGACAACTCTGAACCATTGTTTCTTATTGATTTCTTTTAGGCAATTCTATTCATCTACGATTTCTGTTTCATTGACCATGTCAGAGTATATCTCATGTTAGGTTTAGGGTTCTCATCATGGATTTCTTTGAATGCTAGGTTGATTAGTTGTTTAGGGTTCATAATCTGAATAAGTTCTTCGCCTTAGATTGTTCTCATAGCTAATTCTAGGTTGACGAATATGGAACTTAGATCTTAGGTTAATCGATTAGGCACGACAGTGCAATTGAGAAACCTGATAGGACTTAGAGTGAGAAAAATAACTATTCGCAAAGAGATTTGGTTTAGTTGTTTTGTGAACAAATCAAACTTGAACTAAAAGCTGGTTTAGACTTTTGGATTCGCAAGGAGATTTGGAATTCTAGGATTTAGACTTAGATAATTCTCCCAACGAGAGTTGGTTAATTATACTTTAGTGATTTGAGTTCAAGAACCATGCATAACCTGAACCCTGATATGATAGTTTTTCTGCATTCATGGATTTCCTCAGAAATACCTTGAACCTATCTTTCTTCCATCAAACTTACAACATTTTAATTTACGTATTTGCTTTCAATTGCATTGATCACTTAGCTTAATTCTCATCTATACAATCGATTGTTTGTTTTCTTGAGTCTCTGTGGATTCGATCCCTAAGTATTACATTCGACAAAACTTTAGTACTATTGGGGTATTAATTTGAGCTTATCAAATTTGGCGAGTTTGGCATTCGTTGAAGAACTTCCCACAAATGGATTGAGCTAAAATTTGGATACAAGACAGATCAATTGATTAGTTTTCATTTTGAAGTGGTTTGAGGCCATTCCAACGATGCGATCAAAATTTATGCAAGTTATCGTGGAGACAGTCCCAACTGGCGAGCAGAAGAGTCGACACGCAAGCAGGGTATCGATCGATACTAGCCAGTATCGACGGATACCGACTTCAGGAAGAAGAAAACGTGACTATTTACAAGTTTTAAGTTTGCACTTTGGTCCATAAGACTTGAATAATTACTAGAAGCCCCAAAACGTGTTTTAGGTTATAAATTAGGTTTTTCAGCCACCTGTTTAGTCTAAGCTTTATTTTATTCTTGATACTTGGAGAGAGATTTTTTCATGGTTTTTGGGAGACAACTCTGAACCCTTGTTTCTTATTGATTTCTTTTATGCAATTCTATTCATCTATTATTTCTGTTTCATTGACCATGTCTGAGTAGATCTCCTGTTAGGTTTAGGGTTCGCATCATGGATTTCTTTGAATGCTAGTTTGATTAGTTGTTTAGGGTTCATAATCTGAATAAGTTCTTCGCCTTAGGTTGTTCTCATAGCTAATTCTAGGTTGACGAATATGGAACTTAGATCTTAGGTTAATCGATTAGGCACGACAGTGCAATTGAGAAACCTGATAGGACTTAGAGTGAGCAAAATAACTATTCGCAAAGAGATTTGGTTTAGTTGTTTTGTGAACAAATCAAACTTGAACTAAAAGCTGGTTTAGACTTTAGGATTCGCAAAGAGATTTGGAATTCTAGGATTTAGACTTAGATAATTCTCGCAACGAGAGTTGGTTAATTATACTTTAGTAATTTGAGTTCAAGAACCGTGCATATCATGAACCCTGATATGATAGTTTTTCTGCATTCATTGATTTCCTCAGAAATACCTTGAACGTATATTTCTTCCATCGAACTTACAACAGTTTAATTTACGTATTTGCTTTCAATTGCATTGATCACTTAGCTTAATTCTCATCTATACAATCTATTGTGTGTTTTCTTGAGTCTATGTGGATTTGATCCCTACGTATTACAATCGACAAAGCTTTAGTACTATTAGGGTATTAATTTGAGCTTATCAAATTTGGCGAGTTTGGCATTCGTTGAAGAACTTCCCACCAATGGATTAAGCTCAAATTTGGATACAAGACAGATCAGTGGATTAGCTTTCATTTGGAGATGGTTTGAGGCCATTCCAAAGGTGCGATCAAAAGTTATGCCAGTTTTCGTGAAGACAGTCCCGTCTGGCGAGCAGAAGAGTCGACACGCAAGCAGGGTATCGATCGATACTAGCCAGTATCGACCGATACCGACTTCAGGTAGAAGGAAACGTGAATTTTTACAAGTTTTAAGTTTGCACCTTGGTCCATAAGACTTGAATAATTACTAGAAGCCCCAAAACGTGTTTTAGGTTATAAATTAGGTTTTTCAGCCACCTGTTTAGGCTAAGCTTTATTTTATTCTTGATACTTGGAGAGAGATTTTTTCCAGGGTTTTTGGGAGACAACTCTGAACCCTTGTTTCTTATTGATTTCTTTTATGCAATTCTATTCATCTATGATTTCTGTTTCATTGAGCATGTCTGAGTAGATCTCCTGATAGGTTTAGGGTTCGCATCAGGGATTTCTTTGAATGCTAGGTTGATTAGTTGTTTAGGGTTCATAATCTGAATAAGTTCTTCGCCTTAGGTTGTTCTCATAGCTAATTCTAGGTTGACGAATATGGAACTTAGATCTTAGGCTAATCGATTAGGCACGATAGTGCAATTGAGAAACCTGATAGGACTTAAAGTGAGAAAATAACTATTCGCAAAGAGATTTGGTTTAGTTGTTTTGTGAACAAATCAAACTTGACTAAAAGCTTGTTTAGACTTTAGGATTCACAAAGAGATTTGGAATTCTAGGATTTAGACTTAGATAATTCTCGCAACGAGAGTTGGTTAATTATACTTTAGTGATTTGAGTTCAAGAACCGTGCATAACCTAAACCCTGATATGATAGTTTATCTGCATTCATTGATTTCCTCAGAAATACCTTGAACCTATCTTTCTTCCATCGAACTTACAACAGTTTAATTTACGTATTTGCTTTCAATTGCATTGATCACTTAGCTTAATTCTCATATATACAATCTATTGTGTGTTTTCTTGAGTCTCTGTGGATTCGATCCCAAAGTATTACATTCGACAAAACTTTAGTACTATTGGGGTATTAATTTGAGCTTATCAAATTTGGCGAGATTGGCATTCGTTGAAGAATTTCCCACAAATGGATTGAGCTCAAATTTGGATACAAGACAGATCAATGGATTAGCTTTCATTTAGAAGTGGTTTGAGGCCCTTCCAACTGTGCGATCGAAATTTATGCCAGTTTTCGTGAAGACAGTCCCGCCTGGCGAGAAGAAGAGTCGACACGCAAGCAGGGTATCGATCGATACTAGTCAGTATCGACCGATACCGACTTCAGGAAGAAGAAAACGTGACTTTTTACAAGTTTTAAGTTTGCACCTTGGTCCATAAGACTTGAATAATTACTAGAAGCCCCAAAACGTGTTTCAGGTTAGAAATTAGGTTTTTCAGCCACGTGTTTAGGCTAAGCTTTATTTTATTCTTGATACTTGGAGAGAGATTTGTTCAATGGTTTTTGGGAGACAACTCTGAACCATTGTTTCTTATTGATTTCTTTTAGGCAATTCTATTCATCTACGATTTCTGTTTCATTGACCATGTCTGAGTATATCTCATGTTAAGTTTAGGGTTCTCATCATGGATTTCTTTGAATGCTAGGTTGATTAGTTGTTTAGGGTTCATAATCTGAATAAGTTCTTCGCCTTAGATTGTTCTCATAGCTAATTCTAGGTTGACGAATATGGAACCTAGATCTTAGGTTAATCGATTAGGCACGACAGTGCAATTGTGAAACCTGATAGGACTTAGAGTGAGCAAAATAACTATTCGCAAAGAGATTTGGTTTAGTTGTTTTGTGAACAAATCAAACTTGAACTAAAAGCTGGTTTAGACTATTGGATTCGCAAGGAGATTTGGAATTCTTGGATTTAGACTTAGATAATTCTCGCAACGAGAGTTGGTTAATTATACTTTAGTGATTTGAGTTCAAGAACCATGCATAACCTGAACCCTGATATGATAGTTTTTCTGCATTCATTGATTTCCTCAGAAATACCTTGAACCTATCTTTCTTCCATCGAACTTACAACATTTTAATTTACGTATTTGCTTTCAATTGCATTGATCACTTAGCTTAATTCTCATCTATACAATCGATTGTTTGTTTTCTTGAGTCTCTGTGGATTCGATCCCTAAGTATTACATTCGACAAAACTTTAGTACTATTGGGGTATTAATTTGAGCTTATCAAATTTGGCGAGTTTGGCATTCGTTGAAGAACTTCCCACCAATGGATTGAGCTAAAATTTGGATACAAGACAGATCAATTGATTAGTTTTCATTTTGAAGTGGTTTGAGGCCATTCCAACGATGCGATCAAAATTTATGCAAGTTATCGTGGAGACAGTCCCAACTGGCGAGCAGAAGAGTCGACACGCAAGCAGGGTATCGATCGATACTAGCCAGTATCGACGGATACCGACTTCAGGAAGAAGAAAACGTGACTTTTTACAAGTTTTAAGTTTGCACTTTGGTCCATAAGACTTGAATAATTACTAGAAGTCCCAAAACGTGTTTTAGGTTATAAATCAGGTTTTTCAGCCACCTGTTTAGTCTAAGCTTTATTTTATTCTTGATACTTGGAGAGAGATTTTTTCCAGGGTTTTTGGGAGACAACTCTGAACCCTTGTTTCTTATTGATTTTGGGAGACAATTCTATTCATCTATTATTTCTGGTTCATTGACCATGTATGAGTAGATCTCCTGTTAGGTTTAGGGTTCGCATCAGGGATTTCTTTGAATGCTAGTTTGATTAGTTGTTTAGGGTTCATAATCTGAATAAGTTCTTCGCCTTAGGTAGTTCTCATAGCTAATTCTAGGTTGAAGAATATGGAACTTAGATCTTAGGTTAATCGATTAGGCACGACAGTGCAATTGAGAAACCTGATAGGACTTAGAGTGAGCAAAATAACTATTCGCAAAGAGATTTGGTTTAGTTGTTTTGTGAACAAATCAAACTTGAACTAAAAGCTGGTTTAGACTTTAGGATTCGCAAAGAGATTTGGAATTATAGGATTTAGACTTAGATAATTCTCGCAACGAGAGTTCTTTAATTATACTTTAGTGATTTGAGTTCAAGAACTGTGCATAACCTGAACCCTGATATGATAGTTTATCTGCATTCATTGATTTCCTCAGAAATACCTTGAACCTATCTTTCTTCCATCGAACTTACAACAGTTTAATTTACGTATTTGCTTTCAATTGCATTGATCACTTAGCTTAATTCTCATCTATACAATCTATTGTGTGTTTTATTGAGTCTCTGTGGATTCGATCCCGAAGTATTACATTCGACAAAGCTTTAATACTATTAGGGTATTAATTTGAGCTTATCGAATTTGGCGAGTTTGGCATTCGTTGAAGACTTTCCCACCAATGTATTAAGCTCACATTTGGATACAAGACAGATCAATGGATTAGCTATCATTTGGAGATGGTTTGAGGCCATTCCAACGGTGCGATCAAATGTTATGCCAGTTTTCGTGAAGTCAGTCCCGTCTGGCGAGCAGAAGAGTCGACACGCAAGCAGGGTATCGATCGATACTAGCCAGTATCGACCGATACCGACTTCAGGTAGAAGGAAACGTGAATTTTTACAAGTTTTAAGTTTGCACCTTGGTCCATAAGACTTGAATAATTACTAGAAGCCCCAAAACGTGTTTTAGGTTATAAATTAGGTTTTTCAGCCACCTGTTTAGGCTAAGCTTTATTTTATTCTTGATACTTGGAGAGAGATTTTTTCCAGGGTTTTTGGGAGACAACTCTGAACCCTTGTTTCTTATTGATTTCTTTTATGCAATTCTATTCATCTATTATTTCTGTTTCATTGACCATGTCTGAGTAGATCTCCTGTTAGGTTTAGGGTTCGCATCAGGGATTTATTTGAATACTAGGTTGATTAGTTGTTTAGGCTTCATAATCTGAATAAGTTTTTCGCCTTAGGTTGTTCTCATAGCTAATTCTAGGTTGACGAATATGGAACTTATATCTTAGGTTAATCGATTAGGCACGACAGTGCAATTGAGAAACCTGATAGGACTTAGAGTGAGCAAAATAACTATTCGCAAAGAGATTTGGTTTAGTTGTTTTGTGAACAAATCAAACTTGAACTAAAAGCTGGTTTAGACTTTAGGATTCGCAAGGAGATTTGGAATTCTAGGATTTAGACTTAGATAATTCTCGCAACGAGAGTTGGTTAATTATACTTTAGTAATTTGAGTTCAAGAACCGTGCATAACCAGAACCCTGATATGATAGTTTATCTGCATTGATTGATTTCCTCAAAAATACCCTGAACCTATCTTTCTTCCATCGAAATTACAACAGTTTAATTTACGTATTTGCTTTCAATTGCATTGATCACTTAGCTTAATTCTCATCTATACAATCTATTGTGTGTTTTCTTGAGTCTCTGTGGATTCGATCCCAAAGTATTACATTCGACAAAGCTTTAATACTATTAGGGTATTAATTTGAGCTTATCAAATTTGGCGAGTTTTGCATTCGTTGAAGAACTTCCCACCAATGGATTGAGCTCAAATTTGGATACAAGACAGATCAATTGATTAGCATTCATTTGAAGTGGTTTGAGGCCATTCCAACGGTGCGATCAAAATTTATGCAAGTTTTCGTGAAGACGGTCCCGTCTGGCGAGGAGAAGAGTCGAGACGCAAGCAGGGTATCGATCGATACTAGCCAGTATCGACCGATACCGACTTCAGCTAGAAGGAAACGTGAATTTTTACAAGTTTTAAGTTTGCACCTTGGTCCATAAGACTTGAATAATTACTAGAAGCCCCAAAACGTGTTTTAGGTTATAAATTAGGTTTTTCAGCAACCTCTTTAGGCTAAACTTTATTTTATTCTTGATACTTGGAGAGAGATTTTTTCCAGGGTTTTTGGGAGACAACTCTGAACCCTTGTTTCTTTTATGCAATTCTATTCATCTATTATTTCTGTTTCATTGACCATGTATGAGTAGATCTCCTGTTAGGTTTAGGGTTCTCATCAGGGATTTCTTTGAATGCTAGGTTGATTAGTTGTTTAGGGTTCATAATCTGAATAAGTTCTTCGCCTTAGGTTGTTCTCTTAGCTAATTCTAGGTTGACGAATCTGGAGCTTAGATCTTAGGTTAATCGATTAGGCACGACAGTGCAATTGGGAAACCTGATAGGACTTAGAGTGAGCAAAATAACTATTCGCAAAGAGATTTGGTTTAGTTGTTTTGTGAACAAATCAAACTTGAACTAAAAGCTGGTTTAGACTTTAGGATTCACAAAGAGATTTGGAATTCAAGGATTTAAACTTAGATAATTCTCGCAACGAGAGTTGGTTAATTATACTTTAGTGATTTGAGTTCAAGAACCGTGCATAACCTGAACCCTGATATGATAGTTTTTCAGCATTCATTGATTTCCTCAGAAATACCTTGAACATATCTTTCTTCCATCGAACTTACAACTGTTTAATTTACGTATTTGCTTTCAATTGCATTGATCACTTAGATTAATTCTCATCTATACAATCTATTGTGTGTTTTCTTGAGTCTCTGTGGATTCGATCCCAAAGTATTACATTCGACAAAGCTTTAATACTATTAGGGTATTAATTTGAGCTTATCCAATTTGGCGAGTTTTGTATTCGTTGAAGAACTTCCCACCAATGGATTGAGCTCAAATTTCGATACAAGACAGATCAATTGATTAGCATTCATTTGAAGTGGTTTAAGGCCATTCCAAAGGTGCGATCAAAATTTATGCAAGTTTTCGTGAAGACAGTCCCGTCTGGCGAGGAGAAGAGTCGAGACGCAAGCAGGGTATCGATCGATACTAGCCAGTATCGACCGATACCGACTTCAGGTAGAAGGAAACGTGAATTTTTAGAAGTTTTAAGTTTGCACCTTGGTCCATAAGACTTGAATAATTACTAGAAGCCCAAAACGTGTTTTAGGTTTTAAATTAGGTTTTTCAGCCACCTCTTTAGGCTAAACTTTATTTTATTCTTGATACTTGGAGAGAGATTTTTTCCAGGGTTTTTGGGAGACAACTTTGAACCCTTGTTTCTTATTGATTTCTATTATGCAATTCTATTCATCTATTATTTCTGTTTCATTGACCATGTCTGAGTAGATCTCCTGTTAGGTTTTGGGTTCACATAAGTGATTTCTTTGAATGCTCGGTTGATTAGTTGTTTAGGGTTCATAATCTGAATAAGTTCTTCGCCTTAGGTTGTTCTCATAGCTAATTCTAGGTTGACGAATCTGGAACTTAGATCTTAGGTTAATCGATTAGGCACGACAGTGCAATTGGGAAACCTGATAGGACTTAGAGTGAGCAAAATAACTATTCGCAAAGAGATTTGGTTTAGTTGTTTTGTGAACAAATCAAACGTTAACTAAAAGCTGGTTTATACTTTATGATTCCTAAAGAGATTTGGAATTCTAGGATTTTGACTTAGATAATTCTCGCAACGAGAGTTGGTTAATTATACTTTAGTGGTTTGAGTTCATGAACCGTGCATAACCTGAACCCTGATATGATAGTTTATCTGCATTCATTGATTTCCGCAGAAATACCCTGAACCTATCTTTCTTCCATCGAACTTACAACAGTTTAATTTACGTATTTGCTTTCAATTGCATTGATCACTTAGCCTAATTCTCATCTATACAATCTATTGTGTGTTTTCTTGAGTCTCTGTAGATTCGATCCCTAAGTATTACATTCGACAAAGCTCTATTACTATTAGGGTATTAATTTTAGCTTATCAAATTTGGCGAGTTTGGCATTCGTTGAAGAATTTCTCACAAATGGATTGTGCTCAAATTTGGATACAAGATAGATCAATGGATTAGCTTTCATTTAGAAGTGGTTTGAGGCCCTTCCAAAGGTGCGATCAAACTTTATGCCAGTTTTCGTGAAGACAGTCCCGCCTGGCGAGCAGAAGAGTCGACACGCAAGCAGGGTATCGATCGATACTAGTCAGTATCGACCGATACCGACTTCAGGAAGAAGAAAACGTGACTTTTTACAAGTTTTAAGTTTGCACCTTGGTCCATAAGACTTGAATAATTACTAGAAGCCCCAAAACGTGTTTCAGATTATAAATTAGGTTTTTCAGCCACGTGTTTAGGCTAAGCTTTATTTTATTCTTGATACTTGGAGAGAGATTTGTTCAATGGTTTTTGGGAGACAACTATGAACCATTGTTTCTTATTGATTTCTTTTAGGCAATTCTATTCATCTACGATTTCTGTTTCATTGACCATGTATGAGTATATCTCATGTTAGGTTTAGGGTTCTCATCAGGGATTTCTTTGAATGCTAGGTTGATTAGTTGTTTAGGGTTCATAATCTGAATAAATTCTTCGCCTTAGGTTGTTCTCATAGCTAATTCTAGGTTGACGAATATGGGACTTAGATCTTCGGTTAATCGATTAGGCACGACAGTGCAATTGAGAAACCTGATAGGACTTAGAGTGAGCAAAATAACTATTCGCAAAAGATTTGGTTTAGTTGTTTTGTGAACAAATCAAACTTGAACTAAAAGCTGGTTTAGACTTTAGGATTCGCAAAGAGATTTGGAATTTTAGGATTTAAACTTAGATAATTCTCGTAACGAGAGTTGGTTAATTATACTTTAGTGATTTGAGTTCAAGAACCATGCATAACCTGAACATTGATATGATAGTTTTTCTGCATTCATTGATTTCTCAGAAATACCTTGAACCTATCTTTCTTCCATCGAACTTACAACAGTTTAATTTACGTATTTGCTTTCAATTGCACTGATCACTTATCTTAATTCTCATCTATACAATCTATTGTGTGTTTTCTTGAGTCTCTGTGGATTCGATCCCAAAGTATTACATTCGACAAATCTTTAATACTATTAGGGTATTAATTTGAGCTTATCGAATTTGGCGAGTTTTGCATTCGTTGAAGAACTTCCCACCAATGGATTGAGCTCAAATTTGGATACAAGACAGATCAATTGATTAGCATTCATTTGAAGTGGTTTGAGGCCATTCCAACGGTGCGATCAAACGTTATGCCAGTTTTCGTGAAGACAGTACCGTCTGGCGAGCAGAAGAGTCGACACGCAAGCAGGGTATCGATCGATACTAGCCAGTATCGACCGATACCGACTTCAGGTAGAAGGAAACGTGAATTTTTACAAGTTTTAAGTTTGCACCTTGGTCCATAAGACTTGAATAATTACTAGAAGCCCCAAAACGTGTTTAAGGTTATAAATTAGGTTTTTCAGCCACCTGTTTAGGCTAAGCTTTATTTTATTCTTGATACTTGGAGAGAGATTTTTTCCAGGGTTTTTGGGAGACAACTCTGAACCCTTGTTTCTTATTGATTTCTTTTATGCAATTCTATTCATCTATTATTTCTGTTTCATTGACCATGTCTGAGTAGATCTCCTGTTTGGTTTTGGGTTCACATCAGGGATTTCTTTGAATGCTAGGTTGATTAGTTGTTTAGGGTTTATAATTTGAATAAGTTCTTCGCCTTAGGTTGTTCTCATAGCTAATTCTAGGTTGACGAATATGGAACTTATATCTTAGGTTAATCGATTAGGCACGACAGTGCAATTGAGAAACCTGATAGGACTTGAACTATTCGCAAAGAGATTTGGTTTAGTTGTTTTGTGAACAAATCAAACTTGAACTAAAAGCTGGTTTAGACTTTAGGATTCGCAAAGATATTTGGAATTCTAGGATTTAGACTTAGATAATTCTCGCAACGAGAGTTGGTTAATTATACTTTAGTGATTTGAGTTCAAGAACCGTGCATAACCTGAACCCTGATATGATAGTTTATCTGCATTCATTGATTTCCTCAGAAATACCTTGAACCTATCTTTCTTCCATCGAACTTACAACAGTTTAATTTACGTATTTGCTTTCAATTGCATTGATCACTTAGCTTAATTCTCATCTATACAATCTATTTGTGTGTTTTCTTGAGTCTCTGTGTATTCGATCCCTAAGTTTTACATTCGACAAAGCTTTAGTACTATTAGGGTATTAATTTGAGCTTATCAAATTTGGCGAGTTTGGCATTCGTTGAAGAACTTTCCACCAATGGATTGAGCTCAAATTTGGATACAAGTCAGATCAATGGATTAGCTTATTTGGATGTGGTTTGAGGCCATTCCAACGGTGCGATCAAACTTTGTGCCAGTTTTCGTGAAGACAGGCCCGCCTGGCGAGCAGAAGAGTCGACACGCAAGAAGGGTATCGATCGATACTAGTCAGTATCGACCGATACCGACTTCAGGAAGAAGAAAACGTGACTTTTTACAAGTTTTAAGTTTGCACCTTGGTCCAAAAGATTTGAGTAATTACTAGAAGCCCCAAAACGTGTTTTAGGTTATAAATTAGGTTTTTCAGCCACCTGTTTAGGCTAAGCTTTATTTTATTCTTGATACTTGGAGAGAGATTTGTTCCACGGTTTTTGGGAGACAACTCTGAACCCTTGTTTCTTATTGATTTCTTTTAGGCAATTCTATTCATCTATGATTTCTGTTTCATTGACCATGTCTGAGTAGATCTCATGTTAGGTTTAGGATTCTCATCAGGGATTCCTTTGAATGCTAGGTTGATTAGTTGTTTAGGGTTCATAATCTGAATAAGTTCTTCGCCTTAGGTTGTTCTCATAGCTAATTCTAGGTTGACGAATCTGGAACTTAGATCTTAGGTTAATCAATTAGGCACGACAGTGCAATTGGGAAACCTGATAGGACTTAGAGTGAGCAAAATAACTATTCGCAAAGAGATTTGTTTTAGTTGTTTTGTGAACAAATCAAACTTGAACTAAAAGCTGGTTTAGACTTTAGGATTCGCAAAGAGATTTGGAATTCTAGGATTTAAACTTACATAATTCTCGCAACGAGAGTTGGTTAATTATACTTTAGTGATTTGAGTTAAAGAACCGTGCATAACCTGAACCCTGATATAATAGTTTATCTGCATTCATTGATTTCCTCAGAAATACCTTGAACCTATCTTTCTTCCATCGAACTTACAACAGTTTAATTTACGTATTTGCTTTCAATTGCATTGATCACTTAGCCTAATTCTCATCTATACAATCTATTGTGTGTTTTCTTGAGTCTCTGTAGATTCGATCCCTAAGTATTACATTCGACAAAGCTCTAGTACTATTAGGGTATTAATTTGAGCTTATCAAATTTGGCGAGTTTGGCATTCGTTGAAGAATTTCCCACAAATGGATTGAGCTCAAATTTGGATACAAGACAGATCAATGGATTAGCTTTCATTTAGAAGTGGTTTGAGGCCCTTCCAACGGTGCGATCAAATTTTAAGCCAGGTTTCGTGAAGACAGTCCCGCCTGGCGAGCAGAAGAGTCGACACGCAAGCAGGGTATCGATCGATACTAGTCAGTATCGACCGATACCGACTTCAGGAAGAAGAAAACGTGACTTTTTACAAGTTTTAAGTTTGCACCTTGGTCCAAAAGATTTGAGTAATTACTAGAAGCCCCAAAACGTGTTTTAGGTTATAAATTAGGTTTTTCAGCCACCTGTTTAGGCTAAGCTTTATTTTATTCTTCATACTTGGAGAGAGATTTGTTCCACGGTTTTTGGGAGACAACTCTGAACCCTTGTTTCTTATTGATTTCTTTTAGGCAATTCTATTCTTCTATGATTTCTGTTTCATTGACCATGTGAGTAGATCTCATGTTAGGTTTAGGGTTCTCATCAGGGATTCCTTTGAATGCTAGGTTGATTAGTTGTTTAGGATTCATAATCTGAATAAGTTCTTCACCTTAGGTTGTTCTCTTAGCTAATTCTAGGTTGACGAATCTGGAACTTAGATCTTAGGTTAATCGATTAGGCACGACAGTGCAATTGAGAAACCTGATAGGACTTAGAGTGAGCAAAATAACTATTCGCAAAGAGATTTTTAGTTTTTTGTGAACAAATCAAACTTGAACTAAAAGCTGGTTTAGACTTTAGGATTTGCAAAGAGATTTGGAATTCTAGGATTTAAACTTAGATAATTCTCGCAACGAGAGTTGGTTAATTATACTTTAGTAATTTGAGTTCAAGAACCGTGCATAACCTGAACCCTGATATGATAGTTTATCTGCATTGATTGATTTCCTCAGAAATACCCTGAACCTATCTTTCTTCCATCGAAATTACAACAGTTTAATTTACGTATTTGCTTTCAATTGCATTGATCACTTAGCTTAATTCTCATCTATACAATCTATTGTGTGTTTTCTTGAGTCTCTGTAGATTCTATCCCTAAGTATTACATTCGACAAAGCTCTAGTACTATTAGGGTATTAATTTGAGCTTATCAAATTTGGCGAATTTGGCATTCGTTGAAGAATTTCCCACAAATGGATTGAGCTCAAATTTGGATACAAGACAGATCAATGGATTAGCTTTCATTTAGAAGTGGTTTGAGGCCCTTCCAACGGTGCGATCAAACTTTATGATAGTTTTCGTGAAGACAGTCCCGCCTGGCGAGCAGAAGAGTCGACACGCAAGCAGGGTATCGATCGATACTAGTCAGTATCGACCGATACCGACTTCAGGAAGAAGAAAACGTGACTTTTTACAAGTTTTAAGTTTGCACCTTAGTCCATAAGACTTGAATAATTACTAGAAGCCCCAAAACGTGTTTCAGGTTATAAATTAGGTTTTTCAACCACGTGTTTAGGCTAAGCTTTATTTTATTCTTGATACTTGGAGAGAGATTTGTTCAATGGTTTTTGGGAGACAACTCTGAACCATTGTTTCTTATTGATTTCTTTTAGGCAATTCTATTCATCTACGATTTCTGTTTCATTGACCATGTCTGAGTATATCTCATGTTAGGTTTAGGGATCTCATCAGGGAATTCTTTGAATGCTAGGTTGATTAGTTGTTTAGGGTTCATAATCTGAATAAGTTCTTCGCCTTAGGTTGTTCTCTTACCTAATTCTAGGTTGACGAATCTGGAACTTAGATCTTAGGTTAATCGATTAGGCACGATAGTGCAATTGAGAAACCTGATAGGATTTAGAGTGAGCAAAATAAATATTCGCAAAGAGATTTGGTTTAGTTGTTTTGTGAACAAATCAAACTTTAACTAAAAGCTGGTTTAGACTTTAGGATTCGCAAAGAGATTTGGAATTCTAGGATTTAGACTTAGATAATTCTCACAACGAGAGTTGGTTAATTATACTTTAGTGATTTGAGTTCAAGAACCGTGCATAACCTGAACCCTGATATGATAGTTTATCTACATTGATTGATTTTCTCAGAAGTACCCTGAACCTATCTTTCTTACATCGAAATTACAACAGTTTAATTTACTTATTTGCTTTCAATTACATTGATCACGTAGCTTAATTCTCATCTATACTATCTATTGTGTGTTTTCTTGAGTCTCTGTGGATTCGATCCCTAAGTATTACATTCGACAAAGCTCTAGTACTATTAGGGTATTAATTTGAGCTTATCAAATTTGGCGAGTTTGGCATTCGTTGAAGAACTTCCCACCAATGGATTTTGCTCAAATTTGGATACAAGACAGATCAATGTATTAGCTTTCATTTAGAAGTGGTTTGAGGCCCTTACAACGGTGCGATCAAACTTTATGCCAGTTTTCTTGAAGACAGTCCCGCTGGCGAGCAGAAGAGTCAACACGCAAGGAGGGTATCGATCGATACTGGTCAGTATCGACCGATACCGACTTCAGGAAGAAGAAAACGTGACTTTTTACAAGTTTTAAGTTTGCACCTCGGTCCATAAGATTTTAGTAATTACTAGAAGCCCCAAACCGTGTTTTAGGTTATAAATTAGGTTTTTCAGCCACCTGTTTAGGCTAAGCTTTATTTTATTCTTGATACTTGGAGAGAGATTTGTTCCACGGTTTTTGGGAGACAACTCTGAACCCTTGTTTCTTATTGATTTCTTTTAGGCAATTCTATTCATCTATGATTTCTGTTTCATTGACCATGTCTGAGTATATCTCATGTTAGGTTTAGGGTTCTCATCAGGGATTTCTTTGAATGCTAGGTTGATTAGTTGTTTAGGATTCATAATCTGAATAAGTTCTTCGCCTTAGGTTGTTCTCTTAGCTATTTCTAAGTTGACGAATCTGGAACTTAGATCTTAGGTTAATCGATTAGGCACGACAGTGCAATTGAGAAACCTGATAGGACTTAGAGTGAGCAAAATAACTATTCGCAAAGAGATTTTTAGTTTTTTTTGTGAACAAATCAAACTTGAACTAAAAGCTAGTTTAGACTTTAGGATTTGCAAAGAGATTTGGAATTCTAGTATTTAGACTTAGATAATTCTGGCAACGAGAGTTGGTTAATTATACTTTAGTAATTTGAGTTCAAGAACCGTGCATAACCGGAACCCTTATATGATAGTTTTTCTGCATTGATTGATTTCCTCAGAAATATCCTGAACCTATCTTTCTTCCATCGAAATTACAACAGTTTAATTTACGTATTTGCTTTCAATTGCATTGATCACTTAGCTTAATTCTCATCTATACAATCTATTGTGTGTTTTCTTGAGTCTCTGTAGATTCGATCCCTAAGTATTACATTCGACAAAGCTCTAGTACTATTAGTGTATTAATTTGATCTTATCAAATTTGGCGAGTTTGGCATTCGTTGAAGAATTTCCCACAAATTTGGATACAAGACAGATCAATGGATTAGCTTTCATTTATAAGTGGTTTGAGGCCCTTCCAACGGTGCGATCAAACTTTATGCCAGTTTTTATGAAGACAGTCCCTCCTAGCGCGCAGAAGAGTTGACACGCAAGCAGGGTATCGATTGATACTAGTCAGTATCGACCGATACCGACTTCAGGAAGAAGAAAACGTGACTTTTTACAAGTTTTAAGTTTGCACCATGGTCCATAAGACTTGAATAATTACTAGAAGCCCCAAAACGTGTTTCAGGTTATAAATTAGGTTTTTCAGCCACGTGTTTAGGCTAAGCTTTATTTTATTCTTGATACTTGGAGAGATATTTGTTCAATGGTTTTTGGGAGAAAACTTTGAACCCTTGTTTCTAATTGATTTCTTTTAGGCAATTCTATTCATCTATGATTTCTGTTTCATTGACCATGTCTGAGTATATCTCATGTTAGGTTTAGGGTTCTCATCAGGGATTTCTTTGAATGCTAGGTTGATTAGTTGTTTAGGGTTCATAATCTGAATAAGTTCTTCGCCTTAGGTTGTTCTCTTAGCTAATTCTAGGTTGACGAATCTGGAGCTTAGATCTTAGGTTAATCGATTAGGCACGACAGTGCAATTGAGAAACCTGATAGGACTTAGAGTGAGCAAAATAACTATTCGCAAAGAGATTTGGTTTAGTTGTTTTGTGAACAAATCAAACGTTAACTAAAAGCTGGTTTATACTTTAGGATTCACAAAGAGATTTGGAAATCTAGGATTTAGACTTAGATAATTCTCGCAACGAGAGTTGGTTAATTATACTATAGTGATTTGAGTTCAAGAACCGTGCATAACCTGAACCCTGATATGATAGTTTATCTGCATTGATTAATTTCCTCAGAAGTACCCTGAACCTATCTTTCTTCCATCGAAATTACAACAGTTTAATTTACGTATTTGCTTTCAATTGCATTGATCACTTAGCTTAATTCTCATATATACAATCTATTGTGTGTTTTCTTGAGTCTCTCTAGATTCGATCCCTAAGTATTACATTCGACAAAGCTCTAGTATTATTAGGATATTAATTTGAGCTTATCAAATTTGGCGAGTTTGGCATTCGTTGAAG